>ML675631.1:7529680-7687308 GCA_007922155.1 Mesoclemmys tuberculata
ATCAACAACACACCCCGCAACACATCTTTCAAATCCATGGGTCCTATACATGACTGTCACAACGTGTGGTGTACCTCATTCAGTGCACTAAATGTGCCCAACAACAACTATGTGGATGAAACCAGACAATCAACTATGCTCTTGAATGAACTCACGCAGGACAATGATAAAAGACCAGAACACCGTGTCAGCTGTGAGTGAATGCTTTTCACAAAGCGATCACTCTCTATCTGACCTATCAGTCCTCAAAGGAAACCTGCACAACACTTTCAAAAGACGAGCCTAGGAGATTAAATTTATAACTTTGCTAAACACCAAAAATCATGGACTGAAAAAAGACACTGGATTTATGACTTATTGCAAAATGTGTAACCCATAAACCCCTCTTTTTGTTCTATGACTCCAGGGGTGTTAATGAGCCACTTCACCTTGAGTGATCCCTTAGAATATGTACTAACCACTTAAGCTAAAACAGTGTTTTCAACTTGTGGTCTGCGGACCACTGGGGGTTGGCAGTCTATGTCTATGATTTCCAAAGGGGTGAGCACCTCCATTTGAAATTTTTTAGGGGTCTGCACATGAAAAAAGGTTGAAAACCACAGTGCTAAACTATCTGTTCAATCTTGTATTTAGCAGCTTTTAGCACTTTTAATACCCTGCCCCAAACATGAGGAAGAGCTCAGTATAGCTTGAAAGCTTGTCTTCTCACCAACAGAAGTCAGTTCAATAAAATATATTACCTCACCCACCTTGCCTCTTTAATATCTTGGGACAGACATGGCTACAACACTGCATACATAATGTAAGAGACCATTCAAGATGAAGTGGCCTGTTAACACCTCTTGAGACACAGGACACTTCACTTGAATGATCTCTTACAATGTGTGTTAACTACCAATACTAAGCAATGTGTTTCACCTTGTATTTAGCTCTGACACTCTGGATATGTCTACACTGCAATTTAAAACCCCTGGCTGGCTCCAGTCTGAGCCACAATAGCTACACCCCAATTAAACAGCCCCTTAAACCAGAGCATCAATCAGCTGACATGGGCCAGCAGTGGTGGGTGTCTAATTGCAATGTATACATACCCTTTGAATACCCAAGGCCTGAAGAAGAGTTCTGTATCATTTGAAAGCTTGTCTGTCTCACCAACAGAAGGTGGTCCAATAAAAGGTATTACCTCACTCAACTTGTCTCTCTAATGTAAAGTTTGACAGTGGATTCAACATCAACTCTTTAAATTATATTACCTAAAATGGGGAACCAGTAGCGTTCTCTGAATTTCTTTGTTTATGTCAGAAGGTAGGTAAGCAGTAATTTACACAAGTTGCAGTCTGGGACTGGGGGAGGAAGTACAGTAGAACAGCATTTCCCAAGCTTTTTACTAAGGCAACCCACCAATTGCATTTTGTCTTCTTTTGTGATCCATCACCACCCTTTTATATATAT
This sequence comes from Mesoclemmys tuberculata, assembly GCA_007922155.1. Classification (NCBI taxonomy): domain Eukaryota; kingdom Metazoa; phylum Chordata; order Testudines; family Chelidae; genus Mesoclemmys; species Mesoclemmys tuberculata. The sequence goes on from ML675631.1 coordinate 7,531,133, forward strand.
AAAATATACATATAATGTAATGTATATTATTACACACACACACACACACACACACGAGAAGCTTTAATGAAGATACGGCTTGCTGGGAATTGTCATATAGCGCTGTAGAGGATCCATTCAACAAGGGGGGCCTCAGCCCTCTACTCTCCCCAGGGGTGCCATTTGGGATTTCAATGTGGGGGGCAACTTTCAGTGGGGATCCAGGGACTGCTTAGGTTCCTGGAAGCGCTTGGATTTTATGAAAGTTAAAATGTAAAAATTAGTCTATTTTGGAAGCATTCATTGTGATTATTTCCTGTACCACCCAGCAGTGCCCCCCACATGATAGATCCCCTACCCCACACTCACACTCTGTTGCAGCCCCTGTGTGACCTATCTGTGCCTAGAGTAGCCCACCTGAAAATGCCAAGGTTAGGGCAAGCTGCAAAAGGAGAGTAGATTCTCCCAAACAGGTGGCTTAACAGTGCAGTTAAATTCCCCAAACAGTGCTCCTGATTTCCCACACTGGTTATGAAGAAGCTGCAAGAAATACACAGCCCCCTTTATTGTATTTCAATCTCTGGCTCCCTATCAGCAACTAGGTCCAGTAAAGAGATAAGTTAGTTAAAACTCTATTGCCTTTACCAAAACGTTCTCCTGATCCCCAAAGTATCAGCCAGATTACCAGATCAATATAAATTTGGGATCTTACCTAAAATCACTACACTGCCAGCCAATCCTTTAGTAACTAAAACTAAAGGTTTATTATAAAAGGAAAGAAACAAATAAGAAGAGAAATGTTAAATGGCCAAAGCAATCAGATACATACAAATGACTTCAAAATCCATATATATCAGACTCTCAACAGTATTGGGGTTTGCAGGCTTGTTTTGTACAGTTGCTCTGGTGTACATCCAGTATCTGGATGGGTCTCAGTCCTTTGTTTCATAGCTTCTGATGTAGAGTAGTTGATCCAGAAGTAAATAAGAAGCAGGAACCAGGAATGAAGACAAGATGGAGATGGCACAGCTGCATTTTATAGTTTCTGCCATGAGGCTTGTACTTCCTTTGTCCCAACCACAGCCCCACAGCACATGGCATGGGAAAACCCCAGAGTCCCATGTCCCCGGGCATGTTCTTACATGTCCAGTGACTCAAAGTGTCTGGGTAGCCCCTGGGTTCTTTCACTGGATTCACTGTACATCATTAAGCAGGCTTAGTGCTGCTGCCATCCTATCTGGGGTTGTCACCCAGAAACAAAGCATCTGGATATAGATACACTACACATATCCACAACTTACAGTACAAAGACAGTATATACACAAACAATATTATGATACTTAGCAAATTACAACCTTTCCATTGGTTTCTGACATGGCGTATCTTCTAGAATCACTGCACTTTTGTCATACTGGTATTAAATAATATTATAAATGGTCGCCCCTAATCCAGACAGCATCGCACCCTGTTCCCAGGGCTGTGGATGGGCCTTATCCTTTGCCCCTCCTGATGTTCCAGTCTACAAGAAGCAGATGGGCATAGAAGTACTCACAAACAGCAGCTGCCTGCAAAGAGAGGTGGATAAGGGAAAGGGGGCCACATGCAGGCCCCATCCCCCCTAGGCACCCGCTGACTGAAATCAGGGCCTGCAGCAGAGCCAGCCTCTGGGTAAGCTAAGGAGTACAGCCAACTTTTAGTAGGCTCCACCACCTGATCGGTTGGAAGAGTCAGCAGGCCAACTCCTAAACCCAGCAGCAGCAGCTGTGGTAGCTCTTGCACCTTCTTTTTCCCAGCTCCAGCCTTGAAGCCAGCCTTACCTCTGCCACCTGGATCTGACCCTTGGTTCCAATTCCGGATTTCAGTTCTACCCCTCTGTTCTAGCCTCTGGCTCTTGTTCCAGCCACTAGATCCCAGCTCCAATCGCTAGGCACAACTGCCCACGTCCCAGTCTCTGACCATCTGAGCAGCCCAAAAAACTCCACCAACAAGGGAGCTACAAGTGATATGGCGAGCATAGAGTCACAGAAGTGTAGTCTAGTGTAGTAACCTAGTCCAGTCCCCTGCATTCAAGGCAGGACTAAGTAATATCTAGACCATTCCTGACATGTGTTTGTCTAATCTGTTTTTTAAAACCGTCAATGATAGAGAGTCCATGACCTTCCTAGTCAATTTGTTCCAGTGCCTAATGTCCAACCCAAACCTCCCTGGCTGCAGGTTAAGCCCATTGCTTCTTATCCTGTTCTTGGAGGATAAGAAGAACAATTTTTCACCCTCCACCTTGTAACAACTTGACAACTGTTATGTCCCTCTTCAGTCTTCTCTTCTCCAGACTAAACAAACCCAGTTTTTTCAATCTTCCCTCATAGGTCATGTTTTCTAGACCTTTAATCATTTCTGCCGCACTCCTCTGGACTTTCTCCAATATGTCCACATCTTTCCTGAAATGTGGTGCCCAGAACTGGACACAATACTCCAGATGAGGATTTATCAGCATGGAGCAGAATTTACAAACGCTAGTATCTTTATGGAGGAGATAGTGGGAGCCCTGCAGCCCCAGGGTGCAGAATGCGGTCCTGCAAGCTGATGTTACACTGCCTTCAGCTCCGACCTCCATTCCCTGCGAGCCCAAGATCCCCTTGCCTGATAATGAATGGCAATCACAACAAATTTGGTTGGTTCCTAAATTAGCATCAGCCCTTTTTTCTGCTATGCCCACAGCTGTACCCCAGCAACCCAGGCTAACTGATTATCAACTGGGGAGGCCCCGGTTTGGGCGTCTACTAGCTCCCAGTGATGAGAAACGGGAAAATGGATTCCCTATCCCGCAAAGTATCTCAAACCTGGCGAAGAGCCCTCTGCCACCGTGCTCCAACTTTGTCAACAGGATGATTGACAGCAGTGTGACAGCCTCTATCTGCTCCCCACTCCTCGACGACTGGTTCACAACCAGATCTGCCAGACCCTGAACAATGCGGACACCTCACTTTACACTGAGTTCCGATTTTAGAATAGCCTCTTCTGCTGCAATGGTTGCATTTAAGTTCCAGCAGGACAACCTACGCTTCAGTAGTAAAACTATGCCCTGGTTCACCACTTGCAGGCCATTTTGGCCAGTTTAAGACTTGGAATCTGGTCTCAAGGAGAAAAGGGTGGCCAGACCTCTGAGTTAATATCAAGGATTACATAAGGTCCTGCGACTTCAGTGCCCATACTAAGAACTCAATGTCAAATCCTCTACATCTCGTCCACCTTGTGCCCACACCTCCACAGCCTTGGTCTACTATATCAAAGGACTTCACTGTAGAAGTGCCATGCTCCGAGGGACACCCAGCAATCCTGACTCATTGCCATGAGCCTCCTAACAAAGATGGTAGACTTCATCCCATGCCGTATCATTCCTACTGCACAGAAGGCAGCTCCTTGAAAGTATCTTCTGCTACCACAGGTTACCAAGCGGTACTGTATCAGACCGAGGGCCCCAGTTCATCTTCTGATTCTGGTGGGAATTCCTCAGACTTCTCGGCATCAAATCCCTCATCTCATCTGCCCATCAGCCACAGATTAATGGGCAAGCAGAGAGACTCAATCAAATCTTGGAGCAATATCTTTGCTGCTTTCTGAGTTACCACCAGGACTACTGGCTCCCTTTCCAGTGCTATGCCCAATTTGCATAAAACAATGCAATCCAGGCCTCTACCCAACATGGTTCATTCTCTGCAAGCTCTGGCATTCACCCCAGCTTCCACCCAGAATTATTTGTAAATTCTCCAGTACCAGCTGCTGTGGCTTTAGCCTGTCACTGACACCGCAGCTCAAGGAACACTTGCATTTTGCCAAAGAAGCATATGGACCAAGACCATTGGGCAGCCCCCAATCTATCCACAGGAGACAAGGTTTTGCTTTCTGCCCAGAACCTGAAACCAAGCCACGCATCTGCCAAACTGAACTACCAGTACCTGGGTCCCTGCAAGACTACAGAACGGGCAAACCCAGTGGCCTTCAGGTTATAGTTGCCAAATCCTTGACAATCCAGCCCATCTTTCTTATCTCACTTTCAAAGCCCTACATTGAGAACTCATATCCACACTGCTGCAACCCGCCACTGATGCGTGGGGTTAATTGGGGAGCGCATCCTCCCACCAAGAGCTGCAGAGACTGGCAGTGCCACAGGCCAATCACAGCTCTCCTTTGTGGGCTGGGCTCTGTGAAGTAACACTGGGGCATGCTCAGAACACAAGCCAGCCCCTGCTCCTCTCCCTCTTTTCCAGCCTGGCCCCAAGTCCCCTGCTCAACTCCACCCAGCTCCCTTGCTCTCTCAGTTCCACCCCTTCCTGCAGCTCTAGTTGGCCCCTCTCTCCTCTCAGCTTGGGAGAGTGCTTTCAGGGCACGCAGGGTAGAGCTTGATGTGGGGCTAGCTTGATGTGGGGGTGATCCACCAGACCCTTTGTGTGATCCACTGTTTAGGAAATACTGCCATAGCAAGTTGTAAGGCAAAGAGGAGATGAAGGCATGAGGGCTTCAGCAAAAGATGGAGATGAAGCAGCACTGCTAAGGAGTAATGTTAAAGTGGTGGTGCTAAGCATCAGAGTTGAAGTTATGTGATGGGGTAAAAAATGCTTCCTCATTCATTTTCTTCACGATTCATGATTTTATAGACTTGTATCATATTCCGCCTTAGTCGTCTCTTTTCTAAAATGAGCAGTTTCAGTCTTTTTAATCTCTCCTCATACAGAAGCTGTTCCATATCCCTAAACATTTTTGTTGCCCTTCTCTGTACTTCTTTCAATTTTAATTTTTTTTTAATGGGGCCACCAGAACTGCATGCAGTACTCAAAGTGTGGGTGTACTGTGGATTCATACAGAGCATTACGGTATTTTCTGTCTTATTATCTATCCCTTTCCTAATGATTCCTAACATTGTTAGATTTTTTTGACCACTGCTACACACTGAGCAGATATTTTCAGAGGACTATTCACAATGGCTCCAAATATTTTTCTTGAGTGGTAACAACTAATTCAGACCCCATCATTTTGTCTGTATAGTTGGGATTATATTTTCCAATGAGCATTACTTTGCATTTATCAACTTTGAATTTCATTTGCCATTTTGTTGCCTAGTCAGCCAGTTTTGTGAGATCCCTTTGTAACTGCTTTGGACTTAACTATCTTGAGTAGTTTTGTATCATCTGCAGATATTGCCATCTCACCGTTTACCCTTTTTTCTAGATCATTTACAAATACGTTGAACAGCACAGGCCCCAGTACAGATCTTTGGGGGATCCCACTATTTACCTCTCTCCATTGTGAAAACTGACCATTTATTCCTACCCCTTATTTCCTATTTTTTAACCAGTTGCTGATCCATGAGAAGACCTTCCCTCTTATCTGCTTACTTTGCTTAGGAGCCTTTGGTGAAGGACCTTGTCAAAGGCTTTCTGCAAGTCTAAGTGCATTATATTCACTGGATCATATTTGTCCATGTGTTTGCTGACCAGCTCAAATCAATAGCAAAACTCCCATTGACTTTAACAGGTTTAGGATTTCACCCTAGATTTCCAGACACAGGAGAAGTGGGAGAAGAATTAGTCAGAATCGGCATTTCAGCCTGAAGGGACAACCAGATAATCTAGTCTGACCTCCTGTGTATCACAGTCCCCCACCATCAACCAGCACCTGCTCACTAAACCCTTCAAACGAACAGTCCTTCAGAGTCAAGGGCTGTCAGGACCAAAGGGATAAAACAAGAGAACCTAATAGATCTTTTCAAGACTCTTAATTCCTAAGGATTCTCGGGGTTCGTCAGCGATCTATTGCATTTCACAGCACGTTTGATAAATATGACTGACAGTCCCTCTGTCCCTGCAAAATGTCCATCAAAACAAAAGCCTGGTTTGAAAGTTCAGATTAAGAACTCCTTCAATCAGGCAATTACTGTCACATTCAAATTTCACTCCTAAATTCTTGAATACATAAATGAAGAAATTTGGCCCCCCAACAAGCACAGATTTTATTTTTATACCACTGCATTGACTGAAATATATTTCGGAGATAATTAATCTGGGCTTCCCTGAAGTTCCTCTCCCACACCCGTGGATAAACATCCACAGAACAAAGCCAACATGCAAGCAACATTCCCAGTTTCACTGACACAAGAGAAAGCACATAGGGAAACATGCTTGTGCTGGGCTAGCGCCAAAAGTGTGTGTTCAGCTCCCTCGGATTGAAAGCTGAAGCTGATGAATTAGACACACCCTTCAAAACAACAAAGATGAAGCTGCCACCTCTCATGCTTGCTTTTGGGAAATTAATTATCCCTCTCGAGTTTGGTAAGAAAAGGCAGCAAGTGATTTTACAAGAGCTGCAACAGTGGCACTTCTCATTGGAGTGGGCGGAACAAGTTCAGAAATTGAAGTTGTGAATATGGTGAGAGGCCATTTCATGCTATTTCATTGTCTCGTGGCTCTTGGACAAACATCAGTGACAATGTTCAATTACACACCAACAGGTTTTAAAAAAGCCACATGATGTTGTGAGACTAAGAGTCCATTTCCTATTCAGAGGTGCTCATTAAGCATGAAACACCTGGATAGGACGAAAATGTCGTCGTTCTGACAGCTGGAAAAAAAATTAAAAAATAGAAAGGTGACCATCGAAATTCCTTATAATCCTTCAGCCACCCTGTACCTATTTCCACTGACAAGTCATCGCTAGGAATTTCTGAACTGGGGTTCAGTGGAATGTCATCAGGGATCGCAGTATTTCCATGGGTAAAGAATATCCAAATGTATGGTTTTGTGTGACAGTTAGCTGACAGTTTCTAGCCTGTTTACATACCCCCCACCCTCACAGTTTGATATATCTGGATGTGATCTGTATATTTCCCATTCCTGATACAGAATATCAGCAAATTTCTGATTTTTTATTATAAACACAGAAAATTTTCCCAGTGTCTCTGTTTAACTAAAAGATTTGCCTAAAAGATGTCTAAGCATATGGCAATCCATTTTCTCTCATCTAGCCATCTCAGCCCTCAAACACACTGAGGCACCAAACATGAATCCCTCACACACTCTCCACTAAACAGTTGGCAGAATTTTACCTGATTACAGTTTCTATTTCCAATTAGTTGCCCAACTCACTATATTTCATCAACAGCAACTGCCAGATTAAATGCCTCACTTGACCATCTTCACCCAACATACTTTGATGTTCAGTTCTCAAGCTTCAGAATACCTTTTGGATGAAGATCAGACAGAATTAAACAGAATTAGTAATTAATTAAGCCAAGTTAAATTTTAAAACACTGTTTGTTACATTAGCCAAAAGCCTGAACGGAACAGCCTTTTTTCCTATTGGAGATCAAAAAGATCATTTCCCCCTCCTTCCCATCTAAAAAAGAAAAAGGAAAAAAGTCTTCATAGGCTTTGTCTACAATGATTCAAGATGATACCTGTAGGAGCAAGATGTGTGTTTGATCAGTGAGTATATCAAAGTCACATTAGCAAGGATGCAATCTGCTATCACAAGCTATATAATTTAATCTCGTAAAGAACCGCTTAAGTAAAAATTGACACTTTCATAGGGACCACTTACCACTTTCTAGTAGTATTATCAGCAAAGTGCTAATTTCTAGCACTGGGAACTGGCAGATGGGGACATCAAGCAATAATTTGAAACTAAAAAATAACCTCCTGGATTTTCTCTCCCTTTCAAAGACTGCTATATACTCGTTTTGGTTTGTAACACTGATACTGATCAAAATCACTTATCACCTCAAAATAAGTTGGAGATATGTATGTGCACAGTATTTTCTTTATCCTTTTAGATTTTTTTGTCCATGTGTTACAAGGAGAAAAATTCAAAGCCTAATAATCTTTTATTGAATGAAGATGGAGTAGGGGGAACATTAACAACAATGCAGACTTTGAATCAGTCCATTCCCATCTAACTTAGATGTTCAACGGGAAAATTAGATTTCTGCCACTTTTGCTATGATAACAGGGGCTCTGAAGATACCTGAACTGTGAATTATCATCAACTGATTTATCAAAGGTACTTCCCATGGGGAAAACATCTTGACCTTCACCTATCTATTCTTTTGAAGTAAGCAAGGACACAGACAAATCTTGTAACCTTATTTTGGTTGCTATGACTCAAGTGTGTGTTTGGAATCCCTAGCTACTCTCTTGCTGATTTAGAATACTACCAGCATTTAGTATCGGCTAACCTAAGCAGACAATTGTTTCATACTGCTCTATAGTTTACACTTAAAAAAATCAGTCTGTTCTTTTTATTATAAAGGCTTTTTACATACCAAATCCTCAGGCTCTGAATGTCTATTCCTACAGTTTGCATATTTTATTATGCAGAACCATCATCAAAGTAAAACAGAAAGGAAGGATGGTCTTATCATTAAGTTACTGGACTGGGTTCAATTACCAGTTCTGCCACGGACTTGCGGTATGACCTTGGGCAAGTCATTTGACTTCTTTGTATCTAAGTTCCTCATATGTAAAATAGGGATAAAGACATTTCCTTATTTGTCTGATCTACTTAGTTTATAAACTCTTCAGGGCAAAGACTGTTTGTACATGGGCTACAACAATGGGCTCCTTATTTCAGTGGTAGCCTCTATGTGCTAGTGTAATACAAGTAAATTTATAATACAAAATTCAGGCTAAATTTCACTCTTCAAAAATAAAAATCTCAATACTTCAGGAGTGTTCATCATCAGTGCAATAGCATATAACATACGTGTTTGTGGGTATTTTTCATCTCCTAAGACTTTCAAATGCCAACACGTGGCATGCAGAGTTCTGTCATGCTCCCTATATTTGGGGTCAAAAGAATACTTACAAATTATTCACTAAGGTACAGTGGCTATCTGAACAGAGATTTAGTTTCTAAACCTAAAAACATTTACACACACGCTCAGTTTTATATGCGTGAATTCCCATTTAATTCAAAGGGAATACTCAAGCGTAGAAAGTTAAGCACACATGTGAATGTCTGCAGAACTGGAGCCTTATGTATCAGAAGGTGCTTGAGTAGATGACGCAAGCTTTGTAAAACAGCATTGAGTTTAAAGGGTTTAATTTGTTTCCAATCAAAACTAAAATACATACACAGTAGTTTATAACCAAAGATACATTTGGCATATGTATCACATATGTATCACAGGGCACCATCCTGCAAAACTTCACTGCTGAGCAATCTCACCGAAGTCATGAGTAATCACAAAAGGAGCAGAAATTTTAGCATATGTGAAATATGAAGTTACCAGATTCCAAAGCATGTAATCCACAAAGAAGGAAAATGTTTTGCTACATAGATGTTTTTCATCTTGCATAACTGATTATATACATGATACTGCCACTGATCTAGTGTAATATGGTATCAGTTGCCTTCCCATATTGAAAGAGACACATTTGGAATCCGTATGTAGGCAGCATGTCTTGATACAGCAAAAAATTCCTATGTGAACAGAGCTAAAGAGACTTGGCAAATGCAATAAAAGGACCAAATTTTCCTCTAGGATGTGTGCAGAGAGCACCCCTGGCCATCAATAAGCACTCTGTAAGCACAGAAAATGGCAGAATTTGACCCTAAGTGTTTCATTAATTTCACATAATGACTCTGGAGTGCCTCCCAAAAATCAGAGTTGTTTTGATTAATGCAAAGGCAGTAGAAGTGTTTTCCATAGGTTTTTATGTTAGTAACTCTGTACAATTCATTCCATGCCAATTAAATATCTAAAATAAAGTAAGGGGAGGAAAATGTGAGAAAAAAATGGGTGAGGTAGGCACACAAACCTTAAATAAAGATACTGTCCTACTATTTTTAATTAGTTAATTAGTACTATTTTTAATTAGTACTGAGATACTGTCCTACTATTTTTAATTCTTATTTTGTGGCATCCCAGTGATCTTTATTAACTTTGCCTGTATGTTCACTTTTGCTATTTTTTAATCTGAATTTTAATTAAATTATTAATCTTGCACTTTTAATCTGAAAATGACTGGTGTTTTACTTTCAAACAGAAAAGGCTGATCTTATTTTTACCTTGGAAAATAGTGTATTATGTATAACTGGTTTTCCACGAAGGATGGGAAAAACCCATGTTTGTCTTATTTGACCTAACAGAATAATTGTTGTATAATTCAGATACTAATGTAAACCATTAGAGAAGACAAGACACCAAGAGCCAGGATCTGATCTAAGTATGATTCCAGAGTAACTCCTTTGAAATTAGTGGAATTATTCTGCGTTTACACAAAAGTAATTGAGATCAGGATCTGACATTTATTCTTACACTTTTACAAAATCTACTTAAATTAGAAAGTAAAGTTATAGCAACTAGCAAATCTGTTTTTGATATGCACTCATTTAAACATTATATTATTTCCAAAAGAGTTAAAATATTTGCAGCAGATATAATATGGTGGTGGCTGCCATGACTAGCGACAGTCATTTTAGACTCTTTTGAAGTATTCACATGAATACCTGCAAATTGCATGATTCATGCACATATCAAATATTCTTCCCACCCCGTTTCTGTTTTCAACTCAAAAAGTGGCTGCAGGAAAGCGCCTGGCAATGAAAATGGACAGGAGGGTGTTTGTAGCAAAGCTGTCTATCACAGGCCAGCTGGCCCTTCGAGGAAAGACAGGGCACAGTTTGCCCATGACTTAGAAGCTATCCCTCAGCCTCACTGATGAGCTGGCAACATAGGGGCAATTAGTGATCCCTGCTGGGTGTAATGGAGTTAGAATGACTGACTCCAGCTGTGTAGGACTCCTTAAACAGGGCTGAACTTAGTTGAGAGAGAGACTTCAGAGAAGGCAGGATTCTCTTGCAGGATGGAGAACTCACAAGGAGCCAGGTAGGGAGCTGTGTGGAGGGAGCCCTGAGATAGCACTCATACATGCTAGAAGGCTGGTAGGAGAACTGACATGAAGCAATGTAGATTCTTGTGAGAGAGGTCCAAGATAGGAACTACAAAGATCAGGGAGATCCCTAATGGCAGCTTCTCGAGTCCCTGGAGAAGGGAGGCACTATGGGAATCCTGCTGGGGAAGAAGCTAGAGAAGAGACGCTCTGGAGGTGCTAGGGGAAGGGGCCAAAACCGTAGGACTTCAGTGGAGGCTGAGAAAGGCAGAAGAGCTATTAGTTTTGGGCATTTGGTTTGGACTTTCAGTTGGACCTCCAGAAGGAGACTGAACTTTATGTAGCTTGGCCAGAGGACTGAGACATGGAAGGCCCATTGAGAGGCAGATGTCCCTGGCACCTGCTACTGGCCAAGGACCCTTTGGAGCATTGCGCCCTGACCCAAAGAGCTACAACAGGTGGTGAGTACATGACCTTATGCTCTTCTGACAGAAACACCAAATCACACCGTATGTTTCTGCCAATGGAGCTTTTTGTAAAATGAAGATATGTATTTAGGACCTGACCAAATGAGTATCGGTTCATTGACTTAAAATGACATTGGATCAGACCCACAATTGGGAGATGTTTGTTTTGTGACCGCAGTTATTAAAAAGAAAGGATTTAAAAAACCCCAATAATTCATGATGGGCATGAAGAGGAACCCCTCTAGCTTCAGGGAAGTTCAGATCCAAACCTAAACTCTACAAAGTAGATGTCTGTCTATAATAGGTCTGAATTGGTCTCTCCACCATGACAGTTGACTGGAATATAGAGGAAAAATAATCAAATGCTTTGCCTTTTTTTAAAAAAAATCAGAAAATGCCCCAACCATCAGTACTGCGAACACTTGTAAACCATCAGAATATCTTTTGCTCAAACTTCTCCCCAAAACTCACTTTCAGATACTGAAACAAAGCCCGGAAAGTTTCAAACCCCAAATAGTGAAGATTTTTGGATTGCTAAAATTCAGTTAAAAACAAGGTCTTAAAATGGGAATACTCAGACAAGCCTGAACCAGAGATCTTACTTTCAATCCAGCTATAATACTTGGCATCGATAAGGCAGCTAGGTTCTAAAATTTGTCTACCCCAACAGCCCATCATAAAGCTAACTACATATGCAAACACATACATACTATCTGACATTTATATATTGCCTTTCATCCCAAAATGTGTTACCGCAGACATAAAGCAGTATGATATGCAGCCATCTCTCAGTGCAGGATTGTACTCAACAGATATACAGCACATGGCACAGTCATCTAGAAGAAGAGGGCAAAATCTTGGATAAAGACACTGTGGAAAAACTCAATTCTTATAGATCATGGCATCAGATCTTTAAAGTCTATATAGGGCACACAAAATCTCATTTTTAATGTCACAATCTAAGCCACACAAAATGCTTGGGACTCAACCTTGAAAATATTATAATTAATCATGGTACCTTCCACAGACCCCAATCAGGACTGCAGCCCCATTGTGCTGTACAAACACAGATGAAGACAGTCCCTGACCTGAAATGTATCTAAAGGACAAGTCAACCCCTCCTTTTGTCCCAGGTAGTCAAGGTGTTTCAAAACAGTGTCAGCCATTAAACTATTCCATTTGGGTGAAATACCGAGATCTCCTTTCTTCAGCTTATATAATGGTAGATTGTTAATAAGTGTTTCTTGTAAACAGAGCCATTTTCACCACTCTCCCATGGACTGCGGACCCCCCCCAGTAGAGTGGAACTGCTATGGTGCAGATGATGATGGTCTGGGACAGGGCACTAGGAGATGTGCTAAGGATAACACTGTCAATGGGGCCCTTAGTAAGTTGTAGCTAGGACTTAAAGCTTCCTTTCACTTGGCATAATCCCTTTGCCTTCCCCAAGAATACCCTTTTTTCTCCCCCACATTTGTGCAGTTGCACTCTTTATAAAGACTCCTTTGAGAGAGAAAGGAGAGGGGGACAACCAAACAGGCAGATTTTAGCTTCAGGCATACAAATCCTGAAGAGGGAATATGACTTTCCACTACATAAATCTTTTACACAAGTAGTTCATGGCTGCACTGAATCACCCCAGCCATTCCCTCAACAGGCTGTAGTCCTGCTCACGACACAGAATGCAACGCACAGCAAAAATGACGTTTCTCCAGAGGCCTGTGAAAATTCCTTCTGGATATTTTGTTTTACAAGTGCTGTGCCTTCCCCACCTCCTCCCAGAAAAGCAGCTTTAAATCCTTTACAGTACAATGTTGGGCACTTTGTATTACATCCTTCATTGGTTAGAGGGGCTTGGATTGCTGGACTCTGATTTACAGAGCAAGAAAAATTTGATTATTTGAAGTTTTCTTTTCCTTTCTGTCTTGCTCCCTCCCAGGTTGGGAGTTTCCATCTAACCAGAGCAGCTGGACTCCAGGCTTTTTTGAGAGCAGAAATATTGCTTCAGGTTCATTTCCACAACCCCATCATGCTGCATTTATTATTTGCTTTTACTCACAGATTAGTTGTGGTTACACTCACACCCCTCCAAACAAATGACATTTTATCTTTTTCTCCACAGGAGACTAAGGTTGACTGCTACTTGTGCTTTGAGGTTTGGATATGATTGAGATGAAACATCTGTTAAGAAAAAAATGTGGAGAGGGAGGGGAAAAAAACTTCTTTTTTTCCGCTAAAAATATCATGTCTTTTTTCCCCCCACAAAACTTAAAGCATGTGATGAAATTCAACTTTTAAAATATAACCCTGGAGCTACTTGAAACTATAAAAGTCTCCTCAGTATCTGAGGCAAGTCAGAATTTCCACTGTTCAAGCTGGGCTTTTATGAAGAGCAGACTTTAGAAAAAGCTGTAATCTGTCTAGGTAACAAAGGGCACTTGTTCTGCCTGTTGAGGTAAAACTTTGGGTTTCTGTAGCTACTGCAGCAGAAGTGGAGTTGAAGCATAAAAAAGCACCCTGAGTGATATACACTTTGAATTTGGGACAGCAAGCTGGCAAAAGCAAAATGCTTTTTACTGCAATTGCATCTGTGTGTCTGCATGTACATGCCTTGTGTATATTAGGTTCAGCAAGATGACGGGGTTGTTGTATCTAAGACATGCAGCCCTAGGTCTCCTGGAATGTTACTCCCTTTACAAACTTTAAGAGAAGGTTTCAAAATTCAACCCAGCTAGAAGGGTTTCTGCTTCTGATGAAAAAGCAGCAACTGTTTTTAATGTTGCTACAACCCATGTCCTCGTATGTCATACAATCAGTCATGATAGATGTAAAATCCCTAGATGTGACAGGAGGGGCTTCCAGAAACATGTACATGGGGGCAAAAGCCTGATGGAGGAGCACCCAGCACTCTAAAATCTGGTTGAAGTGACCACACCCAAAAGGACCAGCAAAAATGTGTTCCCTGGCCCAGGCAGATCTTTTAGTGAAAGTCAAACACAATAGTTTCACACAGATTAAAAAAAAGGGTGTCACTTGAGTGGCAGAAAAGAGTGGCATTTTGACTCACTTTTCAGAAATATAGTTTAATAAACTCTAGAAACCGTGGTCAAGGCGACGAGAAAAATAACTGGTAATAATCATTGCTGGGAAATTAAAAGCAGAAAAGGATCTTTGTTCTTCTAGTAGACTAAGTTAAGCCATCGATATTCATCATGTTCTCAGAAAGATTGGTTTCAAACTCTTAACTGACGTGTTCCCTTATTTTATTCTTTGTTCATGGTGGCGGTTGTCCTCGGGCAAAGTTCAACAGCATTTTTACTACCCTGCTGCATGCATACAGTAATATCTTAGTACTGTACACATTGGATCAACTGCTTCTCCCAGCGATATCTGTACAGCCTCTCTGACTCCATGAGGTTGTACAGGCGTAAATGACAACAGAATTTGCCTCATTCTACTAATGGGCTGAACTGATTTGGTGACCATTTGGTAACTCAGGGAGATGTTCAAAAGCTGTAGCTAGAAAAGATTTTGCCAGCTGAGACTTTGCTCATTATTTAACTAGGGCTGAGGGGTCAGATAGTTTAAATTAATATTCCTGTTACTTGATCCGTTTTTTCTATGACGTGTAGCTTGTCTGCAACCACAGGATAATTGGAAACATTGCGTGAAAGGAAGAGAGGTGGGAAACCAATAGTAGTATAAATATTTTAATGGATTTACAATTTCTTTTAAAGGTTTCCACATTTTTAAAGTATATTCAAGGAATGTGACCTGCACTCTGCAAGTCCCTCAGTCACTCTTTCACTCCCTCAGCCTCATCGTGAAATTAACAAGCAATGTTACTAATGTGTGTTTAATTTTGTGTAACTAGTTACATTGATGTACAAGTCACCAGCAAGAAAATGGGAGCTTTTACTGGGTTTGGAAAATGTTTTGTATTCTATCTTTAAAACATCTCAACCAGCATGGTCCAATGGATAGAGTATTGGACTGGGAATCAGGAAGCCTGGTTTCTAGTCACAGCTCTGCTACCGTGGCCTGGGACAAGATACTTAACTTCTTTGGTCAGTGTTTTGCAGCCTCTAAAATGGCAATAATGCTTATTCACCCTTGTAAAGTGACTTCAGACCTAGAGATGAAAAGCACTAAATAATTTGTCGTACATATAATCTCTCCAGACCAATGCAATAGGTTAATAATCTAAGACAAAACATTCTGGCTCTTAAACAATGGGAGGAAAAGTGCAACTCAAAAGAATTTTAGTGAATGCTGGTGCTCGGAGGTGGTGCTGGACTGTCTGTTCTGGAGACTGAAATCCTACAAACACAGAACAAGTATAGCACAGCCAGACGGTAGCATGCTATCCTTCCTGCTGAGTTATATCTCTCAATACTGATTGGGTAGGATAAATCACTTTTAGAGGTTACAGAGTAGCTCATTTTTCATAGCTATACTGTCAGTGGGTTCTCTGCTGCAATTGCTAGCAAAGTAGCAGTTGGTATCAACTGTAAAGGTCCTCCTGGAAATGGATGGAGACCACTGACTGATTTCAGAAAGGATCTGGACACCCATTGGATGACAACTGCTTTTTATCACTATTTTTTGTTTTAAATCACTGCAGTTGAAACAGTGATCCTAGAACAATGATTTTCAAACTTTTTAGGCTGCATACCCCTTTCTAAATATGTAGTCTACTGCATACCCTCATCTGAGATAGGGTCATAATATACCTATGATGAGATTGCTCAGGCTTACTAAATAAAGTGCATTGCCCACCATTACACGGTTTTTCTCATGTACCCCCTGACGAGAGCTTGCATACCCCTAGAGGTACATGTCGCCAGTTTGAAAACCATTGCCCTAAAAATAAAAGGCTTCTGATCCAAATATCAACTTCCTTAAAAGGAATGGTTAATGTTAAGGAACATTTTTACTTTTTTAAAGTACCTCATACCATAAGATTTTCCTCCCACTCATGGCAAACAGCCTACCTGTTTCTTATAATTTCCTGGATCTTCGTATGACCACAGGAAAACATCTGCTAATCCTACCAGGCTCATGTTCTTTGGTGACTTTTTTTCTATCTGCCAAACTAAGCAGCTTTTGCTTGGCGCCTTCCTCTACTCCTTTTTTCTAGGTTCATTGGTGCCCTTTCCAATTTGCAGTAACCAGCTTATCAGATTCCGGTCTGGGTGGAGACCAGCTGTTTTGGCAGAAAAACATAGCTACTGCGAGTGGGTCAGCCTGCAGCTGAAGATGCATTTCACAAGTGGCAGCTTTAATTGACCATAAACACAGGTTTTGCTGTTTGTGCATAACACACTAAGTGCAGAGGATTATTAAAAAACCATAAAAATGCACAGAGTTCACATATTATACATCAGAGTGCTCACAATAATAGAGCACCGTTTTAATGTACAATTAAAGAGAATTGGTTTGTGATATTAGTGATGAATAGTTACTAAACTGTAAGCTTCTGGGAAAAGGGAGCCTTTCCTTCACTGTCTGTAAAGCACCAAGTGCTAATGGTATTATAGAGGTAATAACAGCTTGATGACTACCAGGCAACTGCATAACTCAGGTTTTGTTAAGTGATCCTTTTCATAGCAAGGTGCAACCTATATAATTTCCATCTATACTAAAATGGTTTATACACTGCATGTAAACAATACTTAGAAAATTATTTACATTTTCAATATGACAAATGATAATGTTCATAAATGAAGACATTAAATGACAATAGTAACTTAGATTTTAAAATCCCTGGGGCATTGACTGTGCTTTTGTTATGTGTTTGTCCAGTGCCTAGTACAAAGCTTCCAGGCACTATAAATAATAGATTAAGTAACCAAGGTATGGTTAAAAATATTTCACCTACAGATAATATTTCTTGTATCCATGCCAGACATTTAAAAATCTTGCCCCAAGATTACAATGGTCTGTGGACAAGCTTTAAAAGTTTGTTCATGTTTCAGAGATGTTATCCATTCCAATGAAATTCTCTCTATATAAAATATGGAACTACTGTTAAAAATACATTGAGCGTTATAAAAGTATGTCCACTGCATGGCATGAACTCTGTATTCCTAACTTTGGAATTATCAGTGGCAGAGGGAGAAAAAGGAAAAAAGAGCAAAGTGTCAGTTACATAAGTGGTTTGGTTCATCTCCACAGACCTTTCGTTCATTTAAGATGCCCATTGACCATATAAGAGAAAATCCAAAATTTTCAATTTACAGGGTGTGAAATCAAAGGCAGGTGCTGAACAGAATAGACAATCCTGGTCAAACTGTTTCTCTCTGCATGGTACTCAGTAAACAGAGTAGCCACTATTGAGTTCTAACCTCTTGTCATGCGGCAACATTGAGTCAACAATCCGCTCTCATGGCTTAATGCTTTTGATGTTTACTTTGT
The DNA here is from genome assembly GCA_007922155.1 of Mesoclemmys tuberculata. Classification (NCBI taxonomy): domain Eukaryota; kingdom Metazoa; phylum Chordata; order Testudines; family Chelidae; genus Mesoclemmys; species Mesoclemmys tuberculata. The sequence goes on from ML675631.1 coordinate 7,548,882, forward strand.
TCTTTCTATAGTTCAAAAGAAAGCACTAATGCACCAGTCCTTTTGCCAAATACAATCTTAATCCCAGAATCCGGAGCCTTTTACTGTTGGCCAGTTAAGTCTGTTAAAACGAAAGGATTTGATCAAGCTTTACATAACACAGAAGTTAAATCCGGCTTCTTTCTGGACTGCTAAGACAGTTCTTTTATCTTTACTGCTCAGATGTGTGTTTTTTTTGTTTTTTTTTTTAAGGTAATGAACTTGGCTATGTAAACCAAACCAAGGAATTCAATTATTTCTCTTATTACCACATTGTCTTTTAAGTGCAACTCTTCTACAGAACTCTGACTTATTCTCTAATCAAGTATCTGTGTGCGAATGCTATGAACCTCCCCCAATGGACTGTCGTGACCTACTGTGCGTTTTGGCAAATGCACAAAATGCTGTTTTCTTCCTTAGTTTTCTTGATTCAAAAAAAAAAAAAAAAAAAAAAAAAGCTAGATAACATATGAGCTGTATGTCAAAGTATTATCATGGGAGTTCAGCATTCCAGAAATATAGGGCCAGTTAAACAGGATGAGGAAAAGGAGAGACACTATGTAACTATGGGCTTGTCTACATGGAGCAGCAATATGCACTATGGAGGGTTGTGATTTCTAAAGTGAATGAATGTACCACATGCTATTTGGTTCACATAACCCCTGCTGGTGTGCACTAAGAGGTCCTTAGTGTGCTTTAATGTAGCGCCATTCGAAACAGAACTTTTAGCGCACACCAGTAGGGTTTACATAGACCAATTAATGCACAATGCATCAAGGAACTTTAGAAAGCGCACTGCTGCTTTGTGCAGACAAACTTGAACATTAGAAAGTACCAGAACCTAGCCTATGGAACATTCACCTATCCCTTAAATTCCCAGGGTTCTGCCCCCACCAGAACAAATCATTCGTTCACTCACTTCTTTTCAACCCTACAAACCCAGAGAGGAAATACAGTCCAGGACTTAGGCGGGTTGACTGATACTTGAGAGACCTGGGTGTTCAAGTCCCTGCTCTGCCCTAGACTTCCTGTGTGACCTTGGGAAAGTCATTTAGTCTCTCTGTGCCTCAGTTCGCCATCTGTATAATTGCACTTCTCTACCTCACGGAGGATAAATACACTAAAGATGGTGAGGTGCTCATAGTACACTAAAGAGGGCCATAAAATTACCTCCTGGAGTTAGATCTATTACCTCCAATACCCACCCCTACTTTACCCAAGTAGTATCTGTGTAGCAAATTGTTAGAACTAGTCATCAGTTTGTACCCACACTGTAGGGATTTTAAGCTGTGTCATGTTATAGAGCCATGTTTGAACTTCACTAGAAATGGGTAGCTTCATTGCTATTGTAATAGCCCATTACTCCTACAAGAGGAAGCAGCCAACACGGCTCCATGAACAGTAAAGTAGTATGGCTGCACTGGTAAGTCTGAAAGCAGTTTGATTTGACACCTTTAAGCCACGCTAGTGGAAGCATTCTGGAAAATGAATAGAATTATTACTAATGGGGAGAGCATGGCATGAAGGTATCAAAAAGGGTCTGGGAAATTTGCTGTCTTTTTAGAACAAGACACCACCTTCCCAATGTGCACTTAAGCAAGAAAATCCTGCTTCCTTTCAGCTGTAGAGGTATCAGGTAAAAATTCTTCCCCAGCTCCAGAGACTGAGAAAGGACCCACTTGCACTGGTCTAACTCCTGCCCTCACTAGTCAGCCTCTTTATAAGAATGAGGCACACGAGCAGTAATAACGTGATACTGCTCTTCTTGGCACTGAGCTGCAATGACTGAAAATAGAATAGCCTAAAAGTGCCAAGAGCAGTTTTACTCTCTAGTAAAGAATCCTGCTACTGGCTAATCTGAAAACGGCACACACTGGCTGTTATGTTTGCTGTATAGTTTAATGCCACAATCAAAAGTAAACCATGATTTAGACATAGCATTGGGGAGTATACACCACAAGGTAAGTAGATGAAAAAGACCAAATGAAACACATTGTGAACAGAATTATTCACTTTCCTGGCATTTCATATCTAACATATCTAGTTGGCTTTTATTATAATTTTGTCTCTTAAAAACCCAGCAACATTTGCCAACCGTTATCACAGACATCACTTATTCTAAACAGAGGTAAAAACTAGGGTTGTCAATTAACCACAGTTAATGCATGCGATTAACACAAACAAATTAACTAGATTTTAAAGAAATAGTTGTGATTAATCCAGTTTCCATCGCACTGTTAAAAAATAGAATATCAATTTCAATTATTTATAAATAGTATTTTTCAATTCACCTCATACAGATCCACTCAGTCTTACTTCTTGTTCAGCCAATCACTAAGATACACAAGTTTGTTTAAATTTACAGGAGATGCTGCTTCTTATTTAGAATGTCACCTGAAAGTGAGAACAAGCATTCGCATGGGGCTGTTATAGCTGGCACTGCAAGGTATTTACATGCCAAATATGCTAAACATTCGTAAGCCCCTTCAGGCTTCGACTTGTGGCTCTAAAGTTTTACACTGTTGTTTTTTTGAGTGCAGTTATGTTTAAAAAAAATCTACATTTGTAAGGTGCACTTTCACAATCAAGAGATTGCACTACAGTTCTTGTATGAGGGGAATGGAAAATATTCTTGTTTATCTTTTACAGTGCAAATATTTGTAATAAAAATAGTAATATCAAGTGAGCACTGTATACTCTGTATCCTGTGTTGTCTTTGAAATCAATATTTGAAAATGAAGACAAACATCCAAAATATTTCTAAAAAATTTATAAATACATTTGAATAGGTATTCCATTATTGTTTAACCGTGTGATTAAAACTCCAATTAGTATCGTGACTATTTTTTTAAATCTTGTGATTAATTGTAATTTTTTTTTAAGTCATTTGAGAGCCCTTGTAAAACCTGTGGCAATATGTGGTAACTGTTACCAAATGTTGATTTAAATAACGAGAACAAATGATTATTGTTTTTTATATTACAGCAGCACCAAGAGGCCTCTGCTGAGATTGGGGCCATATTGTACAAACATATAGTAAGAAATAATCTCTGCCCCAAAGGATTGGCAAGCTAAATGGATGGCACAGACAAGAGAGTGAAGTATTATTTAACCGCTTTTATAGATGGGGAACTAAGATGCAGACACTGTTAGAGTGGCTGATCTTCTGAATCCCAGTTCAGTATTTGAATTACAAGATGATCCACTTTACAGGTCTCATAGAGAGTTTTACCAGAGAGTTTGTTTGTTCCTCTGGCACAAACTATGTATTTTAAAAAATAAAACCAGTAGCTGGCCATGCTATGGACCCTAGCACTGATATACATAATGTTATCACAACTCATTGAGGCTCAGTTTTTAATTCTATGTAAAGAGAGCAACTAAAATTGTGTGTGGAAAAAGTCACTTTTAAATCAGCCAATGATTTTAGATTTCTTTCAGCAATTCCACGATGCTTCCTTGTAGCAGGGTCTTGCCAACATCAACCCAACAGAACGGGACAGGTGTTAATGGTAATGGTCTAATTTTACAAACCCTCTTTGATTTCAGAACATCCTACCTATTAATGCAGACCAATAGTTTAGATGCCTCCTCGGATATAAATTAGGCAGTAACCTCTACATGAAATTTAAAACTTTATGTTCCCATCCTTGTAGGAATACAGATGCTCCAAGATTCACTTGCTAGAAAAAAAGCAAGAGGAGGCTAAGAATCTAGGCTAACCATTAAGGAAGGAACAAGAGGAGAAAGATCTACTAGACTAGCAGAACAGAGTTGCAGAAGCCATATTTACAGGTATGGGAAAAAATATTTTTAGCACCTTCAGATCCACCAAACAAAGATGAAATTGGATGGTAATCTTCTTGCCAAACAGTGAAAGGACATTGGCTTATTTCTATGAAAAACTGCACCCTTGCCATCATTTGCTGGGATCCCAGCCAAATTCATGAATTATGTAGAGTTGGATCTGGTTAGTACTTACAAGGGAGAACCATAAAAGAACACTGCAGGATTTGCATTCTGTAAAATGAACTCTTCCACTGTGCAAGTACCAAATGATGCCCTAATAGGCAGTTAGAAGACACCCAGTTTTTAACTGCAAAAGTACAAACTCATAATTCCATATGGCAGTCTTAAGGAACTCTTCCACCAGAGCTTCCTCTAAGCAACCTCATGCAGTATCCATCTCTAACATTTTCAAAACAGAAAATTCATCTACAGTCTCAGTGATACCAAACCTCATTTACCAAGAGCAAATTATCTTAAAATCCAAGGCATATTTTATATAGAGTCTTCTAACAACATATGCAAGTAGTTATTGTATAGAAGTGCAGTAGAACTTCACATGGCTCCTTACACTGAATTAATTGGGCCCATTGCTTCCATTAGCCCAGAACCTAAGTCTAGTACACATTCACTGTGTAAGGGACAATCTCAAAGGCGTTTCAGTAGCCGCATGGCTTTCGTTTCTTTGCTCCCCAGGGCAGGATAGCTGGTAGATCTACATAGTTGAGGATCCAGTTTCTTCAACCCTATGTTCCTCAGCCCCATACCCAACCCATCAGGGTGCAAGAAGCCTCATTAAGCTGTACTTTTTGGCACACAGGACGGGTACGGTCCCGCTCAAGGTCACAGAATCCTGTTCCCTTCAGAGCAGAGAGCCATGATTACAGAATAAATATGATTAGCCTCACAGACAGGAGAAGATCTGCAGCAATAATGACAGATGCTCTTTCGTGTAAGACGTGTGAGCAAGAATCTTTAATTCTTATTGGGGATTAACACGTTTGGTCTCTAGCCACAGTCTGATTGTGGCTTAGACACCTACACTTGGATTCCCAGCTCAAGTGGACATACTTGTGCTAGCTTTCATTGAGCTGTCATGCAAAAGATAGCCACAACAGCATGGTCAGCGGTGAGCGATGCAATGGGCTAGCCACCACAAATACCTACCCATGGGATTCAGGACAGTTTGTACCTGGGGCAGTTAGTCCATGCCACTGCTTGCTGCCTGTGTTGCAATGGCTACGCTACTATTTTTAGCGTGCTAAAATAGTCTACTTGAGCTGGGACTCTCACTCCTAGCTCAAAGTTTAGACTAGTCTATATTTGTGGATTTAGGAGGGTTACAGAATATGGCTTGTTGTGGTTTTATTAGCCATCACAGATAATGACACTCCATACACAGACTACATGCTATTATTCACATAGTCCACACTTTGTAACCCAAGTTGAATTTTCCAAATATGCCTTAGTATTAACTAAGGAGAATTGTTCTTTATGTACCTTCTAGACGAAAGTGTTCATCACCAATTGTCTCTCTGTAACCTTCACCAGATGGATCCTGTAGAAATAAAAAATACAAAGGAAAAAAAAAAAAGGATTTAATGGCTTTACTACTTAGAAAACATTGAAACATGAATCAAATGCCTACTATGGTTCCAAAGTTAATTCCAAATGTTGTAATTTGTAACACAACTAATCTTCTCAATACAGTCATCCTCCACCCATTCACATACGCACCATTTCACGAGTGTTTATAATAATTAAGAGAAAGGAAAAAGTACAGTTCTAAACATTTGACACATCCCATTCATGACCATTACCTTTACTGCAGAGACCCCTAAGAAACACAAAGCCAGTACACTTGGCATTCATCTGGGATTTAGGGGCAAGGAACACGGCGCACTCTGCAGGGAGCAAGGATAATACAGCATGTCTCCAAAAGTTGTATTCATCAGCTTATTTATTGAGGTAATCTAATCAAGAGGAGTGTCACTTCAATTCATTTTCTTAAAGAGACTGATGGAGGCTCAGCTTCTTATTAACCGTCACAGACTTTGTACGTTTCCCTACATTTCTAGGTGACTTGTTACCAGTTACCAGCGGTCTTCTTTCTGCAGACCAGGAAATAACTAAAGCAAGAAATAAGGAACTCTGAGACCAATTTTGGTACCAATGTTTTAAAATGAGATTCTTCAGATGCACTGTTGTCTGAACAACCCTGAAAACTTCCTGAAGAACCTGAAAACATCCTTTTCTCCTTGTGCATGTACATTTTAAATAAAGTTATAAACTGATGGCCCAAATCTGCAGCAACCGCATGTGACTGAATCTCACTGAAAAGCATGATTGTGCTGGAACAAAACTATAGGGTTTTTGCAGATTACCACAATGCCATCAGAGCCGCCATTTTGGATTTGTTCTTCTGAGTAGCAAATCTCCACAGCCTTTTTCTGAAGCTTTGTTTTTAGTTTAAAATATCTATTAGAGCCCCTTCTTTCTTAGTCAGTGTTAATGAGCATCAACCATTATCTCCAAAATAACAAAGGAAGGAATGGGTATGAAGAAGGAACAGCAAGCTAGTAACCACTGTGGTTGGTCATTACCAAATTTCTACAAGAGAATGAAATCTCCAGAATTCACAAACTGAGGGGTCTGACTATAAAATACTCACTCCTTTATTCAATAGCTGTATAGGCATATACACTGGCATAAGGTGGAGAAACAAGCATCATAAAAGAATTAACTTGAAAAAGTGAATTTGACTGCCTTTTCGTGGCACTCCAAAGTAGGCTTTGTGTGAAGTTCTCATGTTGACAACTGATTATAGGAGTAGGTATGAATTCACACTATTAACATACATTTCTTGCTCTCATTTAAGCTGTAGACACAGACTGTTTGGGGGACATGAAAAGGAAAAAACCTAGGAAACAAAATATCCTGGTTTCATGAAGGTTATGTAAAAAATTTGTAAAGTTAGGACATTTTAAAATCATGGGACACAAATGCATTTGGATTAACAGTGTGTTGTGAATATCAGTATTTACCTTCATTGTAGTGTAAAAAAAAAGGTGAAGGGAGTTCTTCATATTAACAAGAACCTTTGACCTACTTACACTAATAAAGCAGAGCTAATGAGTTGAAGCCCTAAGAACACTAGGAAGGATAAATTAAATTGTAAATATGCTACAATGTTGAGTTTCTTCTTGCATTTTCAAATTCCCCTTTGAACGAGTATGTGTCATCATTTTTGGGGTCTCTGACACAGTGTCTTCAATACTCCAGAGCACCTCCAATGGCTTTGCAGTAATGAGTTAGGTAGTGCAGTGACTATGCAGACAAACATGGTACTATCATTCGCTCCCACATCCCTGGATATTTAGCAGCTGCTTTAAACTGAGCAGAAATGTTGATTTATCACCTATTTTCTTAGAAAAGAGCCATGGGATATTCAGTGTCCACCTGGACAGCTGCTAGTTATGAGCAGAAATGACCTTGCTTTTAACATTCCTCCCACAAGGGAATAACTTCCATTCTGTAGCCCCAGCTCTAGAACTGCAACTTTGGCAGTATAGGCATTGGATAGGATTCCCAAGAGCTGATGCCTGTTCTTGTTATCTCCTGGGCCAGGGGAAATTGTGAAATCTACTGAGCCATACTGACAAACCTCTGAGTCTTGTTATTTATTTATAGGATGTTTTGTTGGTCATAGCTTAATTACAAACAAACTAAACCTTTCCTTTTAAAAGCAAAATATATTTCACTGTAAAAACCCCCAATACATAAGCTGTTAAATATGCATATTTAACACCTGATACTTCAACAGGAGGGACCTGAGGAAAAAGAATGCATAAAAGGGGAAAGCAAAGAGCTAATATTCTATGAGTTGGACTCCCTATTTTCCCATTTTAATCATTAAATAGGCCTTTGGTAAATATTTTTATATGCTAGTTCTACCTTCACTCCCTCTGTAGCTCCTCGTTATTCATTTAAGTTATGGTAGCAACTTCATAGAAACTAAATTTTCAATAATTATTTTCCCCCTTAAGCTAAATTATTACGACTCCCCAATTTCTGCGCGTGTTTTTGTTGATGTACAGCAGTAATACTAATGCTAAATGGCATATGACTAGACAACCCAGTCCTGAAGCTGACAATAGCAACACTTGCACAATTTACTGACATCTAGATAGCTAGAAATCATCAACTGCCAATTAAATTTGCTATTTCGTGCCAGTAAGATTATGATCTGCATTATCTCTGATAAACAGAGGTTTGGGAAACTGGACCTAAAAATATGTACTGTTCTACTAAGACCTTATGAGGGAAACTGAAAAACAAAGTTACAAAAAGTTCCAGAGGGGTAGCCACGTTAGTCTGTATACAGCAAAACCAACGAGAGTCCTGTAGCACTTTAAAGACTAACAAATTTCTTCAGGCATTGTTAATTCCAGGCAAGTTACACAAAGTTGCACTGATCCAAATATCACTATTTTTTTTTACTAAACAAATTGCACTGGAAACAAGTAACACAGTATCTTTTAACACCCCAAAGAGAGATGTCACAACCTATATAAATGGCATAATGTCCTCTGCTTCTGAAATGTGTTCTGGACATTTTTCACACGATAATTTTCAGAAATGAAGAAAAATGACAGATGAGAGGGAAATGTTGTATATAACAATTCTGATTTCTGCTCTGTTGTAAAAGATGCAGAGTTCTTCCAGTTACATACAAGTGTTGTTTCAAAAAGATTAATCAGACAATCTCTTGCTTGAGGCTGAGATAGGGGAAAATGCATCTATCCAGCTACACCAATTCTGATAATTGAATATGACAACAGAGCAAGCCGATTGTGTAGAATACGTTTTGGCAACAGGAAAATAAATGATTCTAATGGAAAGAGGCAGGGTACTAATCCGATGAGCATACCCAAAGAAGAACATGAAGGCATGTCTCTAAAAAAAACAAAGGAAATATTTGCTTGATGAGACAGTAGATGTGATGAAAGACCAAATTAAGATTCTGATCCGGTATCAGATTCTACTGACAGACTCCTCTACTCTGCCTGGATGCAGGGGGTCCATGCTAGCAGATTATACTAGAGGACTAGTGCTTAATAGAGCAAAAGCATCCATGTGTAAGCCTTAGATAGCTTAGATATATCACTGTCCTGACACCGTGTTTTAAATCACAACACTGCCTTTTCCAAATGGAACACCGAGTCACGAAGCAACCAAAACCAGATGTACCCTGTGAAATACTATATAAATGAGGTCAGTGAATGTTTGAAAGACTAAAGAAAAGAAAAGTTTATGCAGGAGTATTCCAGTGTGCCATTTCTATAGGTTGCCAAACAGGATCCCATCTACAGTAAGTGTTTGCACCTCAGTGGGAGTTTCCCAGATAAATAAGTTAGCCCCTGTCAGCTATCAACACAAATCATACAAAAGGACTAAAACTCAAAGCTCAGACATCTGCTTCAAAGCTGTGAACAGCTGCCTGGCTGACTTCAGAAGTGAAAGACCTTGTGCCCCACATACTCTTCTCTGATAGGTGCCACTGCAGTCGCTGTGATTTAAGGGGGTGCTGGCAGAGAGAAGAGTTAATTAGTGCAACCCCATCAGAAATGCAGCTGAGTATATACATACATGAGGAAGAAAAGCAATTTTTAAAAGCTTCCTACCCCAGACTTCTGCTTAGCTGATTATAGTCAGGCAATCACATCTTCTGCTCCCCTTTGCAGTATGATCATATTCTACACTAAATTCTAAAACACTGGGAATTGTGTTATTTTTAACACCGACCTAAACCCTAACTATCCTGTTGAATTTTCACACAGACATGGTCTTCTGAATTGCTGAAGTCCAGACATTCGTTCTGTCCACTTCCAGTTTTTTGGATACACATCTCCAGCTATCTAAAATGCTGCAATCAGAATATTCTTCCTTTCCCACTGTTCTGTCCAGGTCACTCTTCTCATAGATTTTAAGGTCAGAAGGGACCATTATGATCATCTAGTCTGACCTACAGAACACACCTACCTCACCTACCCATCCACTCCTGTAATAGACACCTAACCTATGATTGAGTTACTGAAGTCCTCAAATAATGGTTTAAAGACTTCAAGGTACAGAGAATCCACCAGCAAGTGACTTGTGCCCCATGCTGCTAAGAAGGCGGAAAATTCCTTCGTTAACTGTCCTTCTATTAAGCTCTTTGACTTCTCCTCCTGGATTCTGCACAGAGGTACTCCTGTCTATATTTGAGCTCTCATCTCCTCCCGTGACTCCGAGGACACCTGATGCTCTGCTAGTTCCTTTTCCATTAGTCCTCCCTTTGTCTCCTTCTACAACTTCTGATTTTGTCCCTTTTTCATGCCACTCCCTACATTTTGGACATCCAGCACACAAAGGCCATATGTACACAAGCAACACGGTTTAAAGTATGTTATCAACACATTTTAACTAACATGATGTCAAACACAATTTTGCCCTTACTATAAATAGGGACTATTGTGTTTATAAATGACTGACCTAGTAATGGTTAACCCTAGACCTAAGTGGTTAATCCTAACTGGGGAACATATTTTTTAACAAGATTTGGCACTAGGTCATGGTTACTATTTTGTTAGTTAGCATGTTTTGAAAACATGCTGATTTTTCCTAATGTAGACAAGATTCCAAGACTCACCTCTCTTCCTGCAAACATCTCCTTAATGCAAACTTCTGCTCAGCCTTAGAAGACTTGATTTTCAAGGCCTGAAAATGCACAAAGTTTCTGTTCTATACAAGTTCTCATATGATAGCATGTCCATGGAGTCTAAGCACCTTCCAAAGTAAAACACATGCAAGATGACTTAAATCTACCCAAAAAAAAAAAAAAAAAAGGCAAGCATTTTCTTTCCACTCCCCTACTCTGAGGAGTAGGTTATATAATTATTTCTTTTTATCCCTATATAAATGCCATTGGGTTGATTGCTTTGTGTGAGAGAAAGGTCAAAGAGATGAGTTTCAGAACTGGACCTGAGGGTACGGACATGTGGGAACATTCTTGATTCGTAGGGGAGCAGATTCCACATTTCAAACCAGCTGCAGAGAAAGCTCTGTCTCCTACACACACAAGCTTCATCCCTGAAGAAGACAGTTCCATTGCTCCCGAAAAATGGAGGCCCCAAAAGATGAGGAGTCCCTTTAGGAATCTTTGGCCTAGTGTACTGAAGGCCTTGGCTAAGATTTTGACAAGCAACTACGGATTTTTGGGTGTCTCAGTTTATAGATGACCAACTTCCAAAAAGGACCCAATCTTCAGAGGAGAGGAGCTCAGCATCTTGTTAAAATCAGGCCCCTTTAAGATATTATCAGCTTTGGCACCTAAAAAACGGAGGCAGTCATGATCACTACATGGAAAATTTTGACCTTTGAAAATAGAGACGGGGTGAGAGATTTTCAAAAAACGTAGGAATTTGGCCCAGAATTAGGCATTGCCTTTGAAAAGCTCCCTGAGACCATAAACACAATCCAGTGTTGAACAATGAACGGTACAGGAGGTGGACATGCTCTTAGTAGGCCATGTTACTGAAGTGACCGGTTGCCACTTTTTCCAAGACTAGTGCTGTCAAGACAAGATAGATTAAGAGGCAACAACCCAGCCTCAAGAGGACCAAATACTTGACTGGAGGAGACACCTTGACGATGGCAAACTCTTCTAAATGTTTACCTCTGCCTACCAATATGACCTCCATGTTGTTTTGGTTTGCTTCAGCCAAGTGATCATCTATACCCTTTTATCAGCTAGATGCAGACAACTGGGTAATAGTAATGTTTGCACATGACATGAAGGCATAAGAGAGTTGAATGTCTCTGCATGTCACTGGCAATTGAGCCCAAGAAGTCTCTCACTTTTGCCCAGTAGCTGCATATAGGTATCAACAGGCCAAGAGAGAGAATGGAACATTCTGGCACTGCACAGGTAAGAGCCCCTTTGGGACAGGGGAGCTGGTACCCAGAAGTATTTGGGTACCTCTGGGTAAAGCTGTGAACTATTTCAGGACCTTTCTTTCCATGCCATGTCTAGTGGGGCAGGACAACCATCAACCATATCAACCATGTTGAGCGCTGCCACAAAGTCCAAGAATATAAATATAGAATGATCATCTTGACCAGGTACCACGAGCATTATATCTGCTCCACATTTGGCCTGAACTCCAGACACATCTAGGATTATAGCCTGTAGACAGGTATATTTGGAAAGGGCTCTTTGCTAGCTGCTCATTAAATCTGTTAGTTGTGTGAAAGTCCAAATGCCGAGTTATAGGTATAAATAGCCACGGGTGGAAACTACCACCATGATTAGCTGTGTAATCATAACTTCATCCTCAAGTTAAGCACACGTTTGGTCCTGCACTGTCTACTTACAGTAGAATCAGGCCTTCAACATTAATCTGTTCTTCTGTGCTGCCTGCTTCACTTTTACTCCTGATCTTTTCGACTATACTGGATCTACCTGCAGGAGGATTGTAAACCCCTCATATCTCTCCCTGATTATAAAGCATTTTGTATACCAGCAGCATTATACACATACCAATGCCTTTGAATCCATTCATATCCTCAGCCTCTCAATGACAAAACTGAAACTGAAACACCGCCAGTCAAACAAAACAAAATTATTAGCAGATACGTGAACCATGCAGAAAACCACTCAGCGGAGAAGACAAGACTACAAAGGCTAACACTACACATTTAAGCTTTAGTACAAGTCTAATATTGTTTCTCACCCTGGGGTAGAGCTGCATCCTCTCCTATTTATGTAAACGACACGTTTTTTAAATTAGCTTTTTTAAACTCCTTAATGAGGAAAAAATTCATTGGGATTCTACTTTCTGTAAGACAAATGCAAAGCAGCTCACACTTGGGAGAGGAGCCAAGGTGACTTCAGCTAGACCAGTATTAAAATATACATAGTAACTGTAGTAATTCAGTTTAAGCAGAAGCAGCAAGCTCAAGCCTTTTTGGTAAAAAGATCAATTTGACTTCTCAAGTTTTCCTCCTCCAAATGAGCAATTGGTGCTCTGTGATCCATTACAACTACGCTATTCTTCTTCATTTCCTAAGCGCGGCATCGCCTTTAAAAATAAAAATTAAAAAAAAACAAAAACAAACTCTTTAGTGCAGGGCTCAACAAACCATGGGCGCCTGGTCGCCAAGAAATTCAAGTCTGGCACCTAGTATTTCCCCGGGGGGAGTGTCTGCGTTCCGGCCAAGGCGCCACTGTGCCCATATGGCAGGGCCGGGATGGGGGAGCAATGCGGCTGCTGCACTCTGGCCAGGGCGCCCCGCCACTGACCCCACATTGTCTGGGTTCTTAATTTTTGGGCTGGCTCCTAGCTCCAAAACAAATCTGTCGATCCCAGATGGTGGAACTGTTCAGGGAACTGATGGCTTCACCAAATCCTGTGTCTTGCCTCCAACTAAAGAAACAAGAGAGCCCTCTAGGCAATTCCACCTGCTGGCACTATGTGGTGAAGCTAGAGAAAGGGTGTTGCTTTTTTTAAAACCAAATAAATAATAAAGGAACCTTGCATCACTGTTGCATATTCTCTGGCTAGTTTAGGAGCAGCACTGTTGTGCTCTGAAGGGTGTACCTTTGCGTCATCTTTGGTAGTAATTTGAAGCCTCAAAAAGAAGCGAAAATTTATACCATCGAGAGAATGACAGCAGGATCCTATATAGAGGCCCCTCAAAGAAGTGGCAGAGGAACAAAAATCTTCAGGTCAACTTGCAACATGTGCTTTAAAAGCACTTTTGGTAGCTGTCTTGTCCCACTTCCACATCCTCACCACAGCTTCCAACATGGTAGAAAGATACCAAGTTTCACATCTCTCTGTGGTATTTCTCATGCATTCCTCAGCCTCTGGAAACCAGGTAGCTGCAATACTGAAATGTAGGCCTTCCACCTTGGTTTTCAGTGGTTAGTAGAACCTTCCTTTTTATGTTCAGTCACATAAATGTGCACACAAAAGCTGTCAGCCTGGTCAAGTTTGTTCAGTTTATTTGAAACATGAGATTTCTACTACAGTTTGGCAGGGACTCTACAGAACACAGTACAACATGAATCTGGAAGAGAAAAATAATCAAGAGATTATTAACATTTTGATCTTCCTTTGCATGCCTTCAGCTTGCAAAAAATACCAGGAGTAAGAACTCACGTGCCAGCCAATAAAGTTAGTAGACAACCAATGCTGTCTCTTATGAGGACATCTAGATCTTCATTGCAGATTGAATGCAACTGGCATTTGCACCTCTTGTTTGGGGTAAAGTTGAAGCCAGGGATTTCTAGGTTTTTTAGAAGCTCTTCCTAAGCCTTTCAAAATCACCTCTTCCCTTAATACTTATCATGCTGTTATTTGTGTGGCTTTTGGTTTACGGAGGTGATTGGGATGTGGTTGGATATTCAAGTCCCAGGACTTCTCAGCTAATACACGAATAACTTTTCTAGAGATTCAAACACTACTTCTAGAGAAACAGTTAATTTCCAACTAAAACGTTTCCCACTATTGCCAGATTAAAACAAGATCTAGTCTTCAAGATGAAAGGGAACTAAGACAAGAAACCCACCTGCGGCTATATTTAAATTCACTTTAAAGTCCCTTCAGAGGGCCATGTGTTCAGTTTAGATATTTGCTGTACTTTGTTCTTTCTAACGACCCTCCAAGCTCTTTGCCAATGACAAGGTCACTAGTTTTCGCTTTCCCCTCTTCCTCCCCCTCCCCACTTATCAGACAAACTACTTAGGAGACGGACTATCCTGAAGGCCGGATATAACGGGGTAGGGGTGAGAAAGAATCTCCATCCAGTCTCCATGCTGGAGAAGCACAAACAAATCCCCACAATTTGATTTTTTTTAGGTTTCCACAACGGGGCGGACAGATACGTATTGCTATGTCTTATATCTGATTTTCTCTTCAGTTTACTTTCACTCTGGACTGGTTTCTACCAGATTCTTTAAACTGAGATGATATCCAGGTGCCTTGGGATGGTGAAGATATTTTAGCCAAGTGTCTGCTACACTGAGAACAAAAGCACAAAAAGTGTGGAGTACAGCACCTCATTACTCGGTAGATCAGTGGTTCCCAACCCATGGCCAGGGCAGGAGGGGGCAGGGTATCCCAAAGTGGCCTGCCGCTCCCCTTCTGCTGGCTACAGAAGGGAGCCACTGCCTAAGGACCAAGGTGGAGCGTGTTTCCATGCGGCTTGCTGCAGTTAGGGGGACAGGAGACCAGCACTCCCCTCCCCCTGGCTGTAGTGGGGAACATGGCAAAGCGCTCCACCTGGGTCCATAGGCCCTGGGGTCCCTGCTGGAGCTAGAGGGAGGGGAGCACTGATCTCCTGTCCCCCTGGCTACAGAAGGAAGCCACTGCCTAGGGACCCTGGGGGAGTGCACAGAACTACAGGACGCGAGCGGTTTTCCTGCCGCAGCCAGGGGGATGGAAGATCAGTGAGGGCAGGGATGGTGGCTGCTGGTGGGACAGCCAGGACCCACCATGCTTGAGGAGGAACAGGACTCTAAAAATCACTGTGTTCCGGTTAGCTGCCAGGCCATGTGCTCCAGTGTGTAGTATCAGTCACTCATCTACACTAGTGCTTTGTCTGTGGGTATGTGACATACTGAGGTGTAAAATAGTGAATGTAAAAATGAGCACAGTAGCATCAAAATGTTTAATTTAAATATGTAGTGATTTGTAGTTCTCAATGGTGTATATGTCAATACATTTTTTATGAGTTGATAGACTCACAACCCTCCAGGGTTGTAAAAATTATATTTGTGCCCCTTGAGCCAAAAAGGTTGGGAACCACTGCAGTAGATTATCATTTAGGATGTGATCAATGAGTGGTTTTCCATTGACTCCAATGGCCTTTGGATTGGGTCCTTATAGATTTAGTATGTACTTTTCAAACTTTTTTGTGAGAACATCCAGATCATCTCCCTATTTGAACACAGGTTCTCCCAAAGCATAAGGCCTCTAACTAAAAGTTGCTCTAGATGGATAACTAATGTTCCTCTACCAGGCTCCTCTTAGATTACCCAAATCTCTTCCTGTTAGGAGAGGAGGTAATATTTATGCAGCTGTGGTTGTCATGAAACCTACATTCAATTCCTGCTCTGCCACAGACTCACTCCGTAGTTTGGGATGTCGTTTAAAAATCTTTATTCCTTAATTTCTTATCTGTAAAATGGGATTAATGATACTTACCTTTGTAAAGAGCGTTGAGCTCTATGGATGAAAATGCACTATGTTAGGGCTAGGCAGTATACCCAGCTAAAAAGTACAGGTGTGCAAACCCAGAGACATATGCTAACATAGATCCATAAATCTGTCAGCAGGAGGTGCTAGCAAAACAGATGGCCCACATTCCTCCACTAACCACAACCCCTTTCCCCCCAAAAGCCCAGGTATGTCAACTAATCATCATAAAACTGGCAAGGATTTTACGGGGCCAGGAAGTCACAGCAAAGAACAACAATGCCACTAGCATTACTTCTAAAATTGAGTCAACAGAGAGCCCCGCAAAAGCATACACATCAATAGCTTCAAAAGGCACAAGCTGCTTTCACCCCTCCTCTTTCCCCCTAAAAAATATGTAAGGCAGCCACCATGAACCAGCAGGAGAGAAAGCCAAGGGAAAAAAAGATGAAGAAAAAGAGAAAAGCTGTTCATACGCAATCCTACAAGCAGCACAATATCAAAACCACGCCTGACTGCCAAGCAGCACGAGACACTGGCTAAAACGCTGCTACACCATTTGAAAAACCCGAATTAGATGAACAGAATTATTGACCTGTAGGGTCAGAGGAAGTACAAGTGCATATTCGGTTGCCTTCTAAAAAATTATACAAGAGAGTTACCTATGATATAAGGAATTTCAATTGCCATCTCAATAGCCGAAAACAGAGGATACTAAATTCCCCTTGTAATGTTACTGTAGCAACAGCAGCTGTGGCAGGCTCTATGTTAGAGAATCCCAGTGCTGTTCTGATTCACAGTTTCAGCAAGCAGACGGTATTGCAATACAGGGACCAGTCTGCATTGCACATTTCCTTAAAAGGAATCGCAGGGCCACAGTACCACATCAAAGCTAGAGAGTTTAGCAGATTTCCCTCCCTCCCAGTCTTTGAGGCTGAGACTTCATACTCCAGAATTTAATATCTTTTTCCTCCCTCCCCCCATCAGCCCTTTTGTCTGCGTCTCTGTTCTCTAAGAGCTAACAGATGTTGATGCCATGAAGTTTCAAAGAAAACTTTTGATGCCCACATAACTCATTACAACTAATATATTCCAAGAATGCTTGTAGCTCAGGAAACACTGGGGTGAAAAAACAGAGGAGAAGGGGCAAATGTCTACACTGAATAACCCTTGAAAGAAAATAAATAGTTCACTTCAAAGTCATTGGGGAATTCTTTAACAAGCTCTTTCTTCTGCAAAACTCAGAACAAATACAACTGAGCCTAGAATTCCCAAAGGGAAAGAAAAATACCCCCAAATAAATGGTGAAGCAGACGGAAGTTTCACTTGAGATGCCCATTTCACCCATCGGCCGAATACCACAATCTGAAGGTGGGCTATTTCCAAGCAGCCCTGACCATGCCTTGTCACAAACCCACCCCTAGAAAACAGAGTTTGGCAGCAATAAGCAAAATGTATGAAGAGACATACCCATGAGTTCTAAAAGGACCAAAACAACATGAATAGCTTGATCAACTCTCGTAATCATTTAGTTCAAGGTGCTCTTTCTAGTACAGCCTTCTAAAATACTCACTGGGGCAAGGCAATTTATTACTATTATTTTGCATGAGAAGAAAACTTGTGCTTTTTCAGCCTCATGGTGAAACTCGGGCCATTTGATTTGGAGCCTGGGCTGGTAAATTTTTGTATCCATTTTGCAGCCCAACTCTCTCAATTTCTCTAACACATTTCCACCCCCATCATGCTGCTTCAGTACACAGCTGCATCCTTTCTTTTCGGCCAGAATCCTCCTGAGAGTAAATGAGGGGTTGTTTTGAGGAGTGGGGGAATTGGGGGGAGGAGAGGGTGAGAATGAGATTACATCAATTTCCACAGCAGGAGGATCAGATTGCCTGGTTGTGCACAATTCAGGGCCCGATCTTGCATTCCTGACACAGGCAAATCTCCCACTGAAATCAATGGGAGACCGGCAAGAGCAAGCACCTGTGATCAGAGAGCTAGAAACAGCAGGGTTCTCACACCACTTCTATCAGCAGTGTTCTTGAGCCTTGGAATCTGTCCGACATTTGGAAGAACATACAATCCAAGTGCATGAAAAAACAGTGATAGTGTTAAAGCCCCCCCAATTTTTACTTAATCTAGGTAGTTATGAAACTCCCAACCAACCTGGTACCTAGGCAGCAGAGAAGCAGCTAACAGATGCAATTTAATATTTTAAAACATTTTAGGCTTCTCTCATCTAATCATTCACATGTAGTGACTGTAGATGAACAGACATGTTTTGTTTGTAATGCGTACAACGTACTCCTGCTTGGCCTGGAGACAGAAGTGAAGAATGAACGTCATGTGGCCAGCCCTTCTTTTATAGCAGCAGGAATGGAAGGTCACTTTTTGCCATGGCTCATATACAACCCACCTTACATTCCACAATGCACAGAACTACTGCCTCTTCACAGCCCGCCTGCTTCCAAACAAAAGCTGCTTTCAGCTGCAAAAAAAACCTTCCTTCAGCAGCTCACTGTTTACCATCTTCCCCAACTTCAGTTGCTATTGCCACCCATACATCTTTCCAGACGAACTGTCCCAAAAATAAATTGGCAAATAGCTTAGGAAAGAGAGAAGCCAATTGTTATACTAGATTTGTTCAGAGTGAAAGATATATGTTCCTTCTCTCTCTGGTGCCTAGGAACGGCACATCAATCCCGCTGCAGCATTTTGGGATTACTCAGTTTTCCTCTGGACCAAACAAGAACAAGTCCTCAAAACATTAGTGTAGCCTTGCAAAGTAAAATACCATCAAACTGTGACAGTTCCACACATTTGAGGGTTTTACAGCTAAAGGAGAGACAAATATCAGGCGGTTCAGAAATCTGACTCAGCATCCATGAATTTAGAGGCATAACAGAACCCTCTAAACATCATAGGTCTGTGAGATTGGGACTGCGTGTGAGCTGATGAGTCATCTCTGCTTGATTAAGCCACATGCGATGATGAGTCATTCCTGGGCTAGGCTCCAGCCAATCCACAAGCCAGGAGCTGGTCTGGTGACTCTCAGGGCAGGTATATAAACTTCACAGGTGACACCGTAGCTCAGTCTACAGGACATCATCACTTCCTAGGTGGGAAATGCTCCTCTGTCTGAGCGTGGTGGCAGACTCCACAGGCTATAGCTGCTCCAGCACTGTTCCTAGTCCTATGCTTGTCTTGTTTTGATCCTGTTCTTGATGCCTGATTCTGGCTCCGGTTCCCAGCCCGACTGCCACTGCTCTTACCATTAGGCCCAACTGCCACAGCTCCTACCACTCGGCCTGACCATCCATGTTTTCAGTTTCTCACACTGCTGCTCTCCCCAAAACAACTACATAGTTCCAGAAGTTAGGTAAGAGGGGCTGCTTGGTGCATTAAAAGTCTTCCAAATCCTACACTATCCACCTCTCCTATGTGTTCTGACTGCTGTGTCATTTTGACACCTCAGCATGCATCAAATTGCAACTTCATAGCTACCATAACACCTGTTGAGTTTGTGTGGGGCAAGCCCATAGGCATCAGAGCAAGGACTGTATTCTTAATATGTTGTGTATTTTACCTGTTTCTTTTTATCCTTTGAATAGTGTTATCCTTCAGCCAGTGCTAAATACAAACAAGACCCCATCCTCCACACACAAGCAAAAAAACTTTAAAACAGAACGTAAAAATAACCTCAGTGAGCTGACTCTGGACTCCAGCTGGGATCTACGATAGGTGGGATATCACACTGAAATAATTTTCACCACAGGATGAAAAATTAGTGAGTGGCATTTAACCAAAATTACAGTATCTTGTGTTTTCACCAAAAGCTAAAATTTTCTCCTCAGTAAAAAACCCAAAACAGAATCTTTACGTAAAAAACATTTAAAAAAACAGGTCTAAAATCCCAGAGTATTTACTCATTGAAGCCAATGGAAGCTTTGCCCGAGTAAAGACTTTGGGATTTGGACCAACAACAATACTCTCAACTTGTAAAGTGCCATGTTACTGCTTTCCATGTTCGAAATACTGTCCAAACATTAATTAAAAAGGAAGTGACATGTCCAGGTTTTTATTAAACTTGCTGCGCTATCTCAGCTGTCAGCATAATTTCACAGTTTATGCTCAATTTGAGAATGTAAGTGACTTTTGCTGTAGTTTGCGTGATAAAAGCCTTGAGACAAGCCAGCGCATAAGAACTTCCAGTCATGGATATTTCTCCATGCACACTCATCTCTACAGGCCTTCTCTCTGCAGCACACAGTTCTCTTCCAAACTCAAACATGTTAACAGCAATTAACATTCCTTAGATTTCTTCCCCTCGTGTTTTATTTGCCAGAGATACAATTAATGCATTTCTAACTGTATATTTCCAGCCCTCACATTTTGGAGGCTACAGCTACCCTTCTCAGTGTCACCAACTCTTGTGATTGTATCATGCGTCTTGCGATATTTGGTGTTTTTTTCTTAAAGCCTCAGCTCCTGGAGTCCTGTGATTATGTCTGACAGTGTCTCATTTAAAAAAAAATGAAGTTTAAAGCCTCATGGCTGCAGAAAAAAAGCTTGAAAAAAGTGTGACCCCTTGAGGCCCCCAAACCAGAAGACAAATAAAAATAACTTAACATTTCTCTTTTTTTGGAATCTCGGAGGCCAGATTCATGATTTTTTAGCACATAGGGTTGGTAATGCTGCAATGTCCATGTATTCTTTAATAAGCTGTGAATATATAAGAACTAGACATAAACCACACTTAGAATATGCCTGCCCACTGCAAATGGAGCTCCTATTGTATGCACTGGAGCTGCATTACAAGGAGACAATTCATTCCTCCAAATATAGCAAACTTCATGAGCTGGGACACATTTGGAAATCCTCATCTGGGGGCGTAAGTACCACTCTCTGGGCACAGAAGGCTCTGAACACAGTGGAGCCAGTATGGTTTCACTGTGTGAGGGGGTAGAGTGAGGGCAGCCCAGATGTCAAGACCCTGGGGTTTGTCTTCACCGCAGCGTTAGCCTGAGGTGTAACTCAAGTGTTCCCCTAACCTGTCTCCTGTCCACGCACAAAAATCTCTAGGTGGTTCTTTAACGAGCAGGGCCTTCAATAGGAAAGGACTGCAGCTTGACTGCTGCTAATGCCTGAACTAGTGATGCCATGAAGACTGTTACCCTGCACCTAACACAAGCATTGTGCAGCTGTGACCGCACCAGGCTAATTCAAGAGGAGTTAGCTCATGTTATATACACTAGAGTTAACACTGCAGCGAAGATAAGCTCTTAGCTATCACAGCGATCAGCAAAGTAGAAGAACAGAGATTGGGCCTACTCATTCAGGCAGTATAGGCTCATGCATTTTGTTCCAGAGACCCCAGGTTTCATCCCCTCTGCCTACGACTCACCGAGAGGCGTGGTGTTACATTTGCTCACAGACACAGTACAGGAGCCCTATGAATGTGCGGCGGACTGCCACACATCATGCAGAGCCATAGGCTGAAACCCTGCACTAGTGAGAAGCCAATCAAAATGAGCAAATCTGATGCTGTTAAAAAAAAAAGTAGAAGACTAGTAGAACCCCCATTTCCACAGTCCAGTCAATGACGTACAGTGTAACATTCATATCTCACAACAGCTCTGTCATCCTTATCAAGGCCTCAAAGTGCTTCCATACAGGACATTCACCTGAGTAGCGCACAATGTTTTCTTCAGTCTCCCAGGCCTCTGGCTTGGCCACAGCTTGTTCCATCATCACAGCATAGAATGCCCAGTCAAAACAGTATTATCTCTTGGGAGCACAAGTCATCTCCTCTCTCCATAAAGTATGAGAGGAGGCGGGGGAGAGGGGTCAGAGTACAGAAAATTCATCACAGGGCCAAAAAACGCCAGGAGGTGAGTGAGTGACATGCGTTGAAGTTTTAAGACTCGCGGTAACAGAACTGAAAGTTTCTTTGGTTTTGTGGCAAGGCTTGTGATTTATAGCAATATTTACACAGAACCCTTTACAGTGTTTACGTAATCTTTACTATTTTCCATGAGGATCAGACTCTTTTTTGGGGGGGGGAACAGCTGAGTAGAGATTACATTCAGAGCAGTAGTCACAAATGACTCTTGCATTGCTATTAAAGGGACACCTTCGCCTCAGTAATCGCATCTGTCGGGAAAAGCTTTACCCACCATTGGAACAACAAACACCTGGAAGAGATTAAAGACGAAAGACAACCCCGGTCTTTCCGAGCTGTTAACATTGTTCATTTGACTCTACACAGAATCATTTTCACCGTTTTCCCTCTTTTAAGATGGTTGGTCTGTTTCATGTGTTCCTGTGTGAAGGATGCACAAAAATAAAAGAGGAGAGAAAAGCATTTTTTTTTCCTGGAAAATATGAATTTTATGGCCATAAACATGTGAAGGGAATTGAAGAACAAACACCCTCAAACTAATTTTATTTAAAATTTGAAAACGTAAACTAGTACAAACAGCTCCCCCTCCCCAATTTATGTTAAGTTATTTCATTTTTAATTGACTAGATTTCAAATTATTCTTTAACATCCCATACCCAAGCGGGTTAAAGGGGACAGGAGAGATGCAGATGTAGCTCCCACTTCACATTAGAAGGGTCTACAGAATGCAGCACAGAATATTAAAACAGGGCATGAATTCCTGAAACCTCTAGCAAAAAAGCAAGAACAGTATTCAGTTCACTGCCATGGCAAGGTACTGTGGGCTCAATTTTGATCTCAGCTACACATGTTTCATGCTGCTGCTACATCAGGGTCACTGAGACCAGCATCAGGGACCCTTTTTGCGGACCTGTTCTAACCCCAGTTCAGGAGGTAGTTAGCTAGAGTATCAATACTTCTGTATCAAAGTAGCTATGTTTAACCTCAGTTCAAAACTCTTAATATTGTGCTTGTGGAGAAATGTAAAGAACCCCACCCTAGAGAAAGATGAAAGGAGCCAATCTCCCCTTTAAATTACCAAGCAAGCCAGGGCCTTGACTCTCTTTTCAATGGGAAGTCAAAATGTCTGACTTCAATCAGTTTGTATAAACCAGCTTTTGTTTTTCCTTTTACCCAAATGACTCCACTCTTAAGGATTTATTGTAACTGGATTGCTTTTCTACCCAGCAGGGAGCTGTAGCACTCGCAAAGCTGTTCCACACAGTAGGTTTTCCGCTGATTGAATTTCTAGACTTGCAGCTCTTCGGAAATGTTTGCTCTTGTACAAGCTGTCAGAGGGAAATTGCGTGCAGTCAATTTTGTCTCAGCTAACGCTGAGCAGGGTTCCATATGCAGCTGGCAATATGGCATTGAAAAAAGGAGGATCAATCAAATTGTTAAGGAAAAAAAAGTCAGCCACCAAACAAAAAAACAAACAGGGCTGGGGAGGGGAAGCGGGTGAGCAGGAAACCGTTTTCTTCTCTCTGACTACAGGAAAGAAGCAACAAAACCTAACATGGAAAAAAAGCTTTTTAACATTATAAAAAGTTAGGGCTGAACAAACATTCTCTGGACTACAGTGGCTGCTTCCATTTGGAGAGGGCACATTTAAACACTCTTGGCAGAGCTGGGATTCTTTTAAAAATTTCGATCGATAATATCAATGTTTATTTTTAAACCTCAAAATCATTCAAATTCTCATTGTTATGAAAAATTATTGGTTTTAAGCCTTTATATTTTTATGTAAATGTTCACGATTGCAGGAAATTATGGAAATCGGACAATTATTTAACGACTGTCAGTGTTAAAATTAAAAAAGTCAACTGTTAAAACACAAATTGTCATCATCACATAGCGAGACCAGGTGTCCCGATTTTTAGGGACAGTCCCAATATTTGGGGCTTTTGTCTTATATTGGCACCTATTACCCACCCCCCACTTCCATCCTGATTTTTCACACTTGCTATCTGGTCACCCTAACATAATGTCAAAATATACAAAGCAAATATCCTTAAATCAACCAGTCTGTTTTCATGATTAATTGACTAGTCCTTTTTTAACAAGTTTAATTCAAAAGAATAAATCGCTGGATTTGGATTATAAATGCTCAAGCACCATTTTTCTTACTTTGCTTATCTGGAAATTCTGGTGATCATCGATGGAAATATTTTGTCACCTGTTTATGTGTGTGCAGTGAAATTGATGTTTACCGATAAAAACGGAATCCTTCCAAGCCTATGCACAGCACAAGTGGAAATGCAGCACTATTATCAAGAACAAACCAATATGCAAATACCTCACTTTCTTGGACAGTTCACGTAACAGCTACAGGCAGGATCTTGTAACTGTTAATGGCACGATCTCCTTAACTGGTTTCAGTTTGTGTCCCTGGGCCAGTATATTCGCCTAGTGACTATTCAGGCATGTCCACGCCTATTATGCTACCCAGTTATGTTGTATGAATGCATTCTGGGAAAACTTGGGCAGCTATCCCAGGATGCCTCAGCTGTCCTCCTCAGAGCACCTTGTGGAACACTACACAAGAGGCTCTTCGTCCTACTATACAAGTTTTGCAGATTTCCTACACAAGCCCCACAATCCTTTCCATTCTCAGGCTACATCTCCATTCGACCTGGGAGGTACGATCCCCTGCTTGTGTAGACATGCTCGAGTTAGTGCACTAACAACAGCTGTATAGGTAGGGTAGCACGGACAGTTGCATGGGCAAGCCACCCACGTATGTACCCAGGAGGTCAGGGCAGCCATGCAATCAGGCAGCCAGGTTGAGCCGCTATCACAGCAACACGATTATTTTTAGGGTGCTAGCTTGAGCCCAGCCCACGTAAGTAGGTCTGAGAGCTGGGAATCTCACCTCCCAGCTCACAGGCAGCCATGCTGACAATGCACTGTGACCTCTCCTCAGCCACTGATACCTGCCTGGCGGTTCAAACCGCTACCTCTGCTCCAGGTGACAGCTGTTCAACAGTCTAATGCATGAAACGGGGGAGAAATACATGCAGAGGAATCTGAGGTACTACATGAGAAAGAGAAAGCAGCACATGAAGAGGCATGTATGTATTAAGGATCTCTTAAAGGCCCTGCATCTACTCACTTTTTTGTGTAGGTGAGACTTTACAATGATCCTGTAACCAGGCTAAAGTGTAGGACCACCAAGGGTTTTCACTTATTTAGAAGTCTCTGATTAGGTTCTGAGTACCCTACAGTTTTTAACCGTTCAGTAATCTGGTCAGGGGACAATCGTGTTGTAAAAACCAGGTCCCCTGGATCTGGTATAGTGAAGGTAGGACTCCTCAAAGGCTTTAGATTTGATCACTCCCATGTTAGAAAATGATTTTTCTAGTCAGAGAATATTGCAACTGATAGGCCATTCTTTCACGATAAAAGCATAAAAGCATAAAAGAGTTACACAAATCTATCCTGAACTGCAGCTTTTCTTTTTCAATGGGTAGGTCTGAGAAGTATCCTTGAAAATAAAGGTCACAAACCTTCTTTCCAGTGACGTGGCCAAAATCCCCCTGATTTCACTGGTGCTAGGTTGGGCCCTAAAATCCCACTGCCTGACATTTTTAGATGCAATTAGAAGGATGACATTTACAATAAAGCAAAGAATAATACAAGCTGGGAAAGTTTGCTGCCATTTCCCTTAGCCTCTGTAATTTTCCCTCCCCTATTTTCTTCCCTTCCAGTTCCCACCTCATTTCACTTGTTATGTGGCTTAGCAAGTCTCCTGCTCTGTTCTGACACACTTCCCCAAGTCAGCATGCAGCCTTCTCTCTCTTTCTCATCTGGAACCGTCATCTGTGTTTCTAATCAGCACAGCTGCCATGGCAAGGCCAGGTGATGAAAGGGAAAAGTCTTGGCTCCAAAGACTACTGGAAGGGCCACTTGACTGATCAAAGGCACAAGGCACTGCTGTTTGCACTGTATTAGTTTAATGAACCCCATTAAGTGCTCAACAGATTGGACAAATAGTCATCTGCCCACTCCACAACATTTGCTGAAAGTCAAGGAGTTTCCTCCATCTTCTGTTTATCTTTTGGATGCTTCTATTTCTTCTTTTGGCCAAAAAGAAAAACATTTAAATAAAAAGAACAAAAATAAATAAATAAAGAGAGAGAGTGACAAAGAGAGTGAGAAAATGATTGATAAAATAAGAAATGCCAGGCTACAAATGATCTAAAGCTTTGATCAGTCTTTACAACTGATTCTATTAAGATTTACTCCAGCTGTCCCAGTCATTAACATGTTGTCACTATTCCAGTCCAGGAAACTAACTCTAGAGCTGTAAGAATGCATAGCGGCTAAATAAAGCGTTGCCTCCGAGCGAGATAAGTCATTCACAATTCACCACAGTTAAAAGATATTGCTTTCCAGTTAAAGGGACATTGTCAACTAGATGTAGTTTTGTTTAGAGGGAGATGAATAAAATACCCATTAGAAATAGAAAATAAGATTAAATATTTCAAGCGTGTGACCATCTGCAGGCTATGGCAAAAATAGAACAAAGGTTAGTCTATATTTCCACAGCCCGAAGAAGGCCTCAGAGCTGAAATAACTGCTCTAATCTCATTATCTATTTCAAGCATGTATTTTATTATGTTTTTCAGTGTGTACACACAGGACCCAATCCAGTTTTTCTTGCTTAAGCATGTATTCAACGAGACTGCATGGGTTAGTAAAGTAAGCTAGAGCTGGCTCTTATATAGCACCCAATCTTATTTCCAGCCAAGTGTCTTATTCTATTATAGAAGGTTTAGCTTTCTAGAGCTAAACCCTGAACGAGCTTTTAGGATCCAGAAAACATAAGGTCACCTTGGGTCATCTAAGTTGCACAACGATCCAAAATTGGCGGGGGATCTGCTGCTCTATGTAATGAGCAGTCCCCTCCTCAGCCAACACCACTATGCTCTCAATTTGCCTGCTCTGAACAAAACCCCACAAGGCCACCTTCCTCCTCCTGTCCACATCAGGATAAAGAAAGGGAAAGCCCCATTGTATCTGCCACAGGGAGAGAGTGGGGGGAAGAAGAGGAGGAGCAAGGAGATATTGAGAAGATTTGGGAAAACAAGGATAGAAGTGGCCCCAAACCCTAAAACTGCCCCCTGATTATAGCATACTGTTTCAAGAGTAGTAACACTTTTCCACCAGTGGTTATTAGTCAGTCAATGGATGTTGCACCAAGAAATAAATAACTCCGTATGTCAAGGAGTTTGCATGTGAGTCATGCCATTTTATTTGAGCTGTGGAACTATGCAGAATATAGATAGTGGACTTAATCCTACTCTACTGAAGTAAATGAAAAAGTCTGGCAAACAATTTCAACAGGAATAGTATTAAGTCCATATTTCCTTTACATAGCAGAGACTGTATGCAGAGCATCTGCTCCTCCCTGTCCTCACTTTAAACTACAAAGTATTTCCACAAATCTGCTGTTGACCCCACCCCTTTTTTATTTTAACAATTATGTTCCATTTGTAACTGGAAATTGTTTACCCTGCTCTTTTCTGAAGGGGAAAGATGGCTTCATGTAGGCTCAAGGAGTTGACGAATATGGAAAGAGGTAGAGAGAAAGCTGGGAGAAAGCTAAGGGTCTCGGTACAAAAGAAAGGCAGGATAGGATTACTGAGATAAGTTATAGATAGTTTAACTAAACTAACAGAAGGTAGAAAACAGGTAAAGGACCAATAAAGGACCCAATTCTGCAAACATTTACACAAGTGCTAAAACGTACTCACAAGCAGTTCCACTGACACCGATGGGATTTCTCCTGTGAGCGTAAGCAAGCATGTGCTTACGTGTTTACAGTAACAGAAGCCAAAAAACTGAATTCTTAAAAGCAACGAAAACAAAAGAGAACTTGTGTAAGTGAAATAGATCACATTAAGTTCCACATCACACCATATCATATATAATTAAACTGAAAAATAAGACGTAGCAGAAATAGATTGGAGAGAAAAACTGCTTTAGTAACTAAGCCAAACATCAAGCTTTAATAGCTAAAACAGAAAATCCACTGGGATATCAGGTCTAAATAATAAACAGAGGGCAACAGGAAAGGGATGATGGAGTTTGTGCTGAATTCCCTCTGATGTTTCTTTGTCTCCATGTTGTTTATTTAGGGCCAGATCCTGCAAGCAGTTAGGGCCTGATGCAAAGCCTACTAAAGTCAATCTGAATCTTTCCATAAATTTCACTGGGTTTGGATTTGGCTCTTAAGCACATACAGAAATTTGGAGCTCAGTGGGACCACCGCGTGAGTAAACTTACATATGTGCTTAAGTGTTTGCAAGATCTGGCTCTTTGAGCACTAGTCTTACTATACAGTTTTTAAACCCCTATCATAATTTTAGATGCTAACTAATGAATCAATCATTTTGAGAGTGAGGGAGCAGATATGGTATGTTGAGGAAATCATATCTGATGCAAGCTGGTGTTATTGAGAAATAGCGAATTATGGGAAAATATAACCTCTTAACTAACTGGAAAGAGATGGCCCTCTGGCTGACACTTCAGTGAAAGACAAAAAAACCTATTCCTCTAGTGAGAGAAGCTCTTAACTAGCAAATAAACTTGTCAGACCACACTATATGCAAAGCAAGGCTACGCATTATTACTTAAAATCCATGCCAGGTCGGAGGAGGTTTCAAAATGTCAGAGAATGAAAGAGGAAATTGGATAAAATAAACTACAGTTCTAAAGATGGGATGTGAGGTTCAATGAATAGGGTCCACCACTGGCTGGTACTGAGGAGACAGAGATTAATTCTCTTTCCAAGATAGCAAACCTATCCAGATGCAAAGGCAAGGATGATTACATGATTAGTTGGCAAAGCAGGTTCCTCACCTGGCCACATCTAAGTAAAACGGGGGTATAACTGACAGAGAACTGCACAGGAAGATGGAACAGGGTGGGTGCAGGGAGAGGAAGTCAGGCTGACTTGCTCATGGATGGTAACCTTGAGAGACGGGCAGCAAACACAGGCTCTCTAAAAGAGGGAAGGCTTTTAATCTTCGACCTCCTTGTTACTTAAAAAAGATTTTGGCTTCCTTAAATAAGCCTGGGAGCAGGATTACATGTTGGTGCATTTGGGTATCTTTGATGTCATTGGATCTTCTCTCAATTTTCTAATTAACTTGGTTTCATTTTATGACCATTCTGGGCACTTCGGTGTCTGGTCACTCTTCAAGACCCCCTGGCAAGAAGCATAAAGGACAAATGCTACCTAATCCAGGGCACTTGCTCAGAGGCAATAACCCAAGCATGGGTGTTACACAGAGGCTGACCAAAGTCAGGAAGGTGCACCGGGACCACCTGGCAAGCATGAGTAATGATAGGAACAAGGACCCTGAAGTTACTCCCAGGATATGGAAAACACTGTGACTGCTGAAGAAGCCTCTCATGCTGATTTTTGAGCTTTCCATAATTAGAGCCAAAACCTATAGTCTGTAGGCTAATTTCCCACTGAAGCAAATGGACTGCAGGATTGGGGCCACGCATCCAAATTCTGCTCTCCATTAAACCCATATACTCCTTTCTAATCAAAGGGATTGCACAAGTTTAATTGTAGGTAGAATTTGAGCCATGGAGTTCCAAAGCAGCACGTCTGCCCTCCACGTTTCCAGGTTCAGTTCAAGAATAGCCTAATCTCGAGTCAAAAACCAAAGTGAATCTCCTTGGGAGGAGCTCATTCTACTGATGTATTGGCAACAAATGTCCAGGCAAGAAATCTCACCAGCCCCCAAGCCCATATAATGATATTTTCAGACTGTGTGCTCAGTGGTAAGAAACACGGTGCCTGTGCTAGGTCAACTTTATATATAGGTGTGTGGGGATATAAATAAAAAATCTGGTTTCCAAAAGAGATGCTCTCACATCTCAAACAAGTGGGATGACAATCATCTTGGTCATCACTTCAGACTGAACTCAGGACTTCCAGGCATGAGACTTCTACGTCTTGAGCTCAAGGATTAAGTCCCCTCGCAGGCACCTCTCACAGGCTCAAGCACAGGAGGGGGAGTGTAATCCGTTAAGAACAATGGATTACACTTTTTGGCACACTTGAATCACTATGCGATGGAGCCTCTTACGTATCGGAAGTAGGTTCAGTGGGGGAATGACTAAATGTCATGGTGAGTTAATCTGTGTCGTCTCTGGCATCAGGACCAAGGACATGACCTGTCTTAGATCATAAGAAAATGACTTTGATGGTTCCATCACACAAGTTTCACACTGGTAGCCTCTGCTCTGATGGACAGGGATATTGCATGTAGGCCTGCAGTACATGGATGTGCTGGGATGAACACTGCTCACTTTTAACTGGACCTGTCTCCAACTAGTTGAATTTCCATTTCACTCAACTTTCATGACAGCCACAGAACTGTAAATCCAATAATTATTAAAACAAAAATAATTAATGGAATTTCTACTAGCAGCTTTATTTTGTGAGTCTTTTACATAATGCCTACACAGCAAATCTCATGGCTGCTTCTCTTGCAATGGGTTGCATACTACTTTGCATCCTGGCT
This sequence comes from Mesoclemmys tuberculata, assembly GCA_007922155.1. Taxonomy (NCBI): domain Eukaryota; kingdom Metazoa; phylum Chordata; order Testudines; family Chelidae; genus Mesoclemmys; species Mesoclemmys tuberculata. The sequence continues at coordinate 7,579,415 of ML675631.1, forward strand.
TAATCCTCACTGTGCCCAATAAAGCTCTATTTATTTTACCTTGGGCTCATTCCATCAGCCTGTTTTGATGGGCAGAGCTCCTTCTCCTCTGCTGTGGTGTCTTTTCCATTTCAGAGTAACAAACTTAAAAGATTTTTAAATAAATAAATAAATGTAACAGGAAACTCTCATGGCTTCAAGATCTCATTTTCTAGAGAGAATATAGGACAAGAAACAATACTAACAAATACAATTTGTAAGAGACTTTAAAGCCTCCATACGCAAGCCAATGATCACACACACACATAAATTCATGCTGTGAATTCTTTTATGAGCTTGCTGGAGGTAACGTAAGAAAGCTTGTATTAAGACCTTCACTCTTTTTTCTACCAGATTAATGTTATCATTTTATTTACTTTTCTTCTGTCCCTGCATATAAAGCCTTGGCTTTTCACCTCAACAATGTGAATACTGCTGTGTTCAAAGAAGAGAGTAGCAAACTGTGGATTTTAAGGCTGGTATTACAAATATATCCAAAAAGAGTCAACATGAAGCAAATTTCAGAAACAATTATGCTGTCATCATGGTGTACCGGACTGCAGTTTTGGTACCCAAGACAATACAGTGGCTTTCAGGTCACAAATCCCACTCTGAATATGTTAAATTGTGCTGATAGAAAATGGTGGGTCCTTCAGAATAGACACTATTCAACAGGCAATTGGAAATGCTAATTGTGCACTTAGCTACATGCATTGTGTGTGTGTATTGATACCGGTTGCTTGCTCAAGTTTTGCACACGCACAGAAAAGGCCAACAGAAAACATAACACAAATGCCGCAGTCTGAAAGCCTATTAAATAAACAAAAGAAAACAAAAAAAAGGAAAAACAAAGAAACCCCAAACTGGCTTGACTGTTTTGAAATTTATAAAACTGTAAACATGGCCAGAGGTTTATTGGCTTAAAATTGTTTTGGTCATATAAACCAAATCAAAGGTTTGATTTAAGAAATGGAACTTGCCAGGGAAGTACTCACTTTCCCTACTTTGAAGAACGTTTTGGATGGACGCATGCATGCACACACAATGTTAAAATCACCCAGAATGTTTAACTTCAAGCAATGAGTTTTGTGTTTGTGCAGCACCTAATCTGTACTCATGCGGGGCCTGAGTCAGCAAAGAACTTGCCTAACTTTCAGTACTTGGGCACTCATTGACTTCTCACAGGCTTCAGCCCATGCTTAATTGGGCCACAATCAGTTTTAAACAGAATGCCCTTAATGAGGATTTACACATCAAACTGAAAAAAGTCTCCAGAAAAGCCACCCTGGCCTGTAGAAATCTAGTGATTCACCTTCTTAACTAGCGTGTTTTTATTTAATTTTGTCTTTAAATCAGAACTTACCACACCCCTAGAAGGAACTCACAAAGAGTTATTTTTAACCTAATATTATGAATCTTGCTAAATCTGGAAAGAGCAGAGTGAAGCCCAGCACTGGCATCTCAACCCACTCCTAACTTGCTGTGCCTATATACCACAGACAGCTGTATATAATCCCTTGGTGTAGAAAATCCCCATCTGTAGTCAGCCTTACCTCTGACTGTGCTGACTTCTTTTTAAAAGCTATCAGAACATCATCACGACTTAGGCCAAGTTCTTCTCTTTAACACTGGGTTTCAGTGGGGTTATTCTGAATTTGCACTGGTGTAATAGAGTTGAATTAGAAATGAAAGATTACGATGAAGATCTGCCTTTAAGATTAAATAGCATAAAACATATCTTTTGGTTGCTAGTCATCAGTATTAGCATCAGCTAAGACGGAAGAGGTCACCAGTATTTCCTTTCCACCTTGGAAGCAAGGTGTGTGCTAAAATAATGGATGAAAGGAAACGATTTACCACAGAAATACCATATAGTTCTCTCATCCCCAACTAGAGTGAGTTTTGTACTACAAGCATCTTGGTTTTGTTTTAATATGGGATTACTTTATTAAAGTAGGAGGACCGCTTGGTTCTGGGGCTAGTCTACCAGCATAGCTAGAGTGGAATAATTATTACTTTTTTATTACTAATTAATTATTACTAATTATTCCACTATTACTATGCTGGTATAACTCCACCATGTGGACTGTCTAGTCTGGAATAAAAGTTATTCTGAAATTATTGGTTGAGTTATATGAGCATAGTTATAGTGGAATATTCTACTATAGCTATGCTGGTCAATTTCCATGTGTAGACTAGCCCCTAGTGTTTTACCCCTGGACCACATAGTCCTTCTACACAGAGTTTTGTTTGAGCAGGACTGCAAGAACAGGCCTGTGGTAATTACTCTGACACATCTGTAGATGCTAAGGGCTCATCTACAACAGAAAGTTGCACTCATTTTACACTATAGGCGTGATTTTAAACTCATTTAGTTAAACCAGTGCTGATTTAGTTAAAAAGCTGTGTGGACATCTACTTGAGTTTAAACCAGGCTTATTCTGGTTTATTTTACGTCAATTACAAATCATAGAAGATTAGAGTTGGAAGGAACCTCTGGAGGTCATCTAGTCCAGCCCCCTGCTCAAAGCAGGACTAAGCTCAGCTAAATCATTCCAGCCAGGGCTTTGTCAAGCCGCAGCTTAAAAACTTCTAAAGATGAGATTCTACCACCTCCCTAGGTAACCCATTCCAGTGCTTCACCACACTCACAGTTAACATGTTTTTCCTAATATCCAACCTAGACCCCCCCCACTGCAATATGAGATCATTGCTCCTAGTACTGTCATCTACTACCACCAAAAACAGCCTAGCTCCATCCTCCCTGGAACCCCCTTTCAGCTAGTTAAAGGTTATCAAATCCCCCTTCATTCTTCTCTTTTGCAGACTAAACAAACCCAGTTCCCTCAGCTTCCCCTCATAAGTCTTGTGCTCCAGCCCCCTAATCGTTTTTGTTGCCCTCTTTTGGACACTCCAACTTGTCCACATCCTTTTTGTAGGGGGGGGCCCAAAACTGGACACAATACTCCAAATGTGGCCTCACTAATGCCAAATACAGGGGAATAATCACTTCCCTCGATCTGCTGGCAATTCTCCTACTAATGCAGCCCAATATGCTATTAGCCTTCTTGGCAACCAGGGCACACTGCTGACTCATATCCAGCTTCTTATCAACTGTAACCCCCAGGTCCTTTTCTGCAGAACTGCTGCCTAGCCCATCAGTCCCGAGTCTGTAGCTGGGAATGGGATTCTTCCGTCCTTAAATCATTTTAAGCTAAAATAAAATAAGTTAGTCTTAAACCAAACCAAGAACGTCCACACAAACATTTGCATTGGTTTAAAAACTGGATTAAATTAAACCAGTGCAACTGCCTCATGGTAGCAGCTTAAGATAATCAGATGTCGTCACACCAGGATTCAAGTAAACACATCACCAGCCAGAGACAAACGTAAGGCTCTGCCTTCTACCATTCCATACACATACATTATCAAAAAGTGAGGGAGGCACGACCAGAATTTCTGCAGCAGGGGTTCAGGGATAATAAGAGAAAATATGATCACAAGTCAATTTACTGTGAGAGGAAAGGCTGTGGTGGGGAGGGCTCCCTCCTAAACAGAGCTAGTGAGTCTATTTCAGCACCAAAGAAACAATCCCCCTCAATGTTCCTCCAGTGTGTTGTCAAAACTGACCTGTGTGAAATTTAAGAAGAGAATGGATATAAATCAAGGGAAAAAAGTAATAAAAAGCTCCCGGCAGACTTGATGACATGTTGATAATGTTCTCGTCCCAGAGTCAGGGTGACACCAGCCCAAAGATGATCTATAGAACTAAGCCCACATACCAACGATTTACTGGTCTAATGACAGTTTTCATTGATCAGAGGCCAACAATTACTGGATCCCATCCCGTTGCCTATTTCAGTATCAGGCTCTGGCTCACAATCAAAACACTAGCCCTGCTTCTCTACAGTTCATGTGCCAACTTTGCACTGGATGCTCAAGCCAAGCAAGAATGATATGCAAATCTGGCAGGTGTTTGGGGCATACCAGTGCTGCTCACAAGCCTAGACATAAAAAAGAAAACAACAGAAAGGCTAGGGGAGTCCCGATCTGCTGAAGAGAAGCTGCAGGCTCTGCATAGTACACAGTAAACAGGTCCCAGAAACAAGACATGTCTCTCAGGCAGCAACAGAAAAGCCCAATTATTGCCTCTCAGTAAAAATAAGCACATTCTTTATATCCCCTCCAGATTGTCTGAAAACATCTCTCGCCATTGGAGCGTACATCAAAAGGGATAAGAACATATAAATAAATAAACCAATCTACTACCAATCATATAAGGGTTTGGAGATTTTTTTAAGTGTAGGCAGCCAATAAAGAAAAGATTCCTTTCCATTCGTATGGAAAATAGATCCGTCAAACTTCATTGATATCCGCAACAGTACATTCAAACAGCCATAATTAAACTGTTGGAACAAGATGAATTTGAGTCATATTTTTGCCAGCATATTACAGAATTTTAAACGTGGCCAAGTGTGCGCAATATGCTGTAATCGATTGGTATCTTAACTATCTATACCATGCTCAGCATTCTGATAGCTGAGAATATCCGAGAACTTCCATCTACCACTGTTACATCCCAAGCAGGTGTGGTACAGAGCTAGAAAAATAAATCTCAGTGCCTAACTTTAAGCACATGACTGTCACATACTTAAACATTAGGTACACTGCTGAATCAGGGTGTATATAATGAGTGATACTATGTTATCCTATAAAACCCAACTTTCCTAAACCTGATGACATGAATAAAAACCTTGCTCTCTTTTTTCCCATTCTCTCTCTAAATACTAATTTAGCCAAAGTTAACAACAGAAACAAAAGCCACTCAAAAATTCTAAAAGGGGAAATAACGCCACCAGGAGCACTGATAATGAAAAGAATCCATTTTCCATGAAACTCTGTCATTTTAGTAGTGACCTTCTGTTATGTAGTGTAGCTTCACCGTGTAATAACTACTTATTGGCAAAGTACAGGAACAGTTTTGATGGATCACCTGTCTTTTAAAAATAATGTGTGTAAAAAAGGACACTAATCTTGAAATTAGTCCATTTGGAAGAACTATTACTATTATCAGATACAACCCAACTCCCCAATCCCATAGCAACTAATAGAGAAGGAAAATATATTTTCCCCCCTAACCACACTGTCTTTTTGTTTCTTAAACAGTGTTTCACCCCATCCCACCAAACAAAAGAAGAAGGTGCTTGACTGTACCAGGAAAATGGTGAGATTAACATACACAATGTGCTGACAAGAACACAGACTAAAGAGACAAGACTGTTTCCTTCTCCGTGTTTCTGTGACAGTAAAATTGTGTGGTTTACTTGTAAGAACAGGAAGAAAAACATTTCAGACAGAAATGTGATTGTTAAATTGATAGCATTGACCTCTATGCAAATCTTGCGCTCCTAAAAGGGCGACAGATTAAAAGCTGGGAGACTGATGCCCTCATTCTGTTCCTAGTTGACAATGGCGGTTCAAGCTTTTCCTTGCTATCCCTGCCTCACTCCTGAATCAGAGGGATCACTCTACATAGTAATTCAGCCTCCATGTCTATTCACGCTACTGTGACTGCCAACTACTGCTTATTATTATTATTCATTATTTGTCTAATGGTAGCACCTAGATGCCTCAATCACGTCAGGGCTCCATTGTGCTAGGCATCATTCCAACACAAAGAGAAGGTCCGTGCCCCAAAGAACTTATTTGGTATCGTTAGCTTTTAAGGTACAGACTGCTGGCTGGTAGGCACTGAAGTGAAAATGCCAACTCATCCTGCAACAAGCACATTCAGACAGATATTACCACCACTGCGAGGGCTAAATCTGAACAGATTAGAGAGAAACTCTGTATGCTCTTACTGTCAATCTTTAGATGCATACAGCTCCCCAGTGTATCACAACTTTAAAAAAAAAAGGAAAGTATTTTGCTTAATACAGGCAGGTTGTTGACAGCAACTCTGCACTATTTTCCACACCACAGGAATTAAATAGAATGGACAGACTATCTGCAGAACCTAGGGAATGCTATTATTTTCTTCTTCTTAGCAATGGGCAAGTGTTACATGAGGTTTTCTAAAGGAATGCTTATATCTTTCAAACTCCTCCAGTCGCAGTTCTTATCTGTATTTTGAACCTCTTCTTCAGTTGATAAAAGCACCCTTTTTAACAGCTGCAACATCTGTAAAACAAAGTTAGCTTCAAATTTCTTTTTTCAATTCATTATGGAAGTGCCAGTGTGACCCTTCCCAAATAATAACACAATGACAATGTGAAGACTGACAATGGGAAATACCTTCCTTCATTAATACCTTTCAGATCAAGGATCTGAGCACAGGGCTGGGAAATAGCTCATCTCATCTCAGTTATAAAGGGTGAAAATGCCTATCTACATCACAGAACAGAAGAATGATCAGAGTATATTACAGATGAGCACTGTATCATAATCATCATGATGTGTGTCTGGCCAATTCCAATTACATATTGACCACCATACTAAGCATATGCCGGTTTCTTCAGTTCAAAACCTCCTCCCCTTACCGCAGCATGGTTCTCTTTCACTTTTCTACTAGTACTTAGATAGTCTGGTGTTCATCAACATGCCCTTCTGGTCAGGCATCTGTTTCAGCTTCAGCTGATCTGTGAAGAAAGGTTCTCATGTTCAGAAAGGCCAAATTATTACCTGAAGAGGGTCCCCAGATCAGAACATCTGCTGCCAGTAAGTAAGTTGGTTTTTGAATATCAGACTTTTGGAGGACCAGAGAAGTAAACTGTTCGTACAAAGCTTGAACGTTTTACCCCATACCTACTAGCCCAAACACAAACCAGGACATAGAACACTGGTGAGGCAATTCCCCCTTCCCAAGGCCTTTGCCTTGTAATTTAAAGGAATGAACAGCTACGTGCTGGTCTCTATACTTTAATTCACTGAATTTAATTGTCGATATAGTCAATTCACTTTCTATCAACTACGTTTTTTAAAACATTGCCTATTACTAGGGCTAGTCAAATAGCAAAAAAAATTAACATATTATAGAATAAATTTCACTGGAATTTGTTGAATAACGAATTTGGCCAAGTAAACTCTGGCCAGCTACAGAGCAAGTCCAAAAACATACAAAAGTATGTCAGATAAATTATTCAAGGAATAATGGTGAATTTTTTTTTAATACTATTAAAAAAGCCCTACTCACTACACTCTTCTTGCTTCCATTTGATCGTCTCTCTCTTCCTGGCTTCACTCCACAATCTCTTTTCTGTAACGATCTCGGTGCACCTTTATCTGAATTATCTTCCATCTCCAATCCTCTCTCTTCCGCTCATGTATCATCTTTCTCTTTCCTTATCTTATTCCATCCATTTCTCTCTCCTTCTCACCTCCACCCCAACAACTCATCAACATATCATGGTTGGACATTGCGTCAAACACACGGTGGAGAAAGCACCACTGCCTAGGGACCATGCCCAAGTGAGAGGCCAATCCTCCCCTTTTTAATTGCTAGGAAATGAGAGAACACTTAGATTTTTATAGGGGTGCTGTCCCTGGGCCTTGCTCAGGACTCCATCCTTCATATCAGCCTTAGTTAGTAGATGCCCGATGAATATGAAGCCCACACTTCCGACTCTCTGCAGATACACAAAGTTGGACAGATCCTGGCCTGTGTTAAAATCCGCTTTGCACCACTCTAGTGACACAAAGACGACTTAAAGTAGTCCTAAAAAAGCAGGTCAGAATTCTCCACAGGCTGTTCCAAACTATGCTGGGGACAAGGTTGCTCATTTTTCACTCTTCTGAAACACAGCAGACCCTTGAGGAGCAGCACAAGCACTGTAGCTGTCTTCTCACTGAAGAAGAGATCGCTGCGTTGCGCATGATTGACATCACTATGCTCTGTTCATATTTGCAAGGTTAATTTGCAATCACATGGGTTAGAAGCTTATATTTTATAAAATGAAAGCTTAGATTCTGCAGAAGCTGCTGGCATCTTTGGATAAAAGTTCCTCAGTTCCCTTGGGTGTTTGGTTTGAAATCCATGGTAAGCATCAGGAGCAAGAACTGCAAAAAGTGGAAACATCCAGAAAGCTAACTTGGTAGATGGACACGTAATTCCATCATTTGTTCCTGTGTATTTTATGATGCTAAACCCAATGAAAATGACACACAACATTGTCCCCACCACCAGTTATAAATGTCCATCTCTCAGTTTGGTGCTCTGCCTTTTATCAGTTTTACTCTTTTGGCAAATGTGAACCCCTTGAGTTTGTTTCCATCAAGCAAATTTAATCAAGTCACCATCATAAACTCACAATCTGCAAAGCCTCAACTGTGTAACAAAGGCCCAAAGTGAGAGACACAAGAAAAATAAGATGAAGGAAACTTTAAAAATAAAACAAACAAAACCTGTGGGATTCATTAATTCAGCTTTAGTCGCATACTAGACCATATCCTAGAACATCGGCATCATAATCCCACATGGCTGATGTCAATAATTTGCAGCAATAGCAGTGAGAGGAAACAAAGCGGGCTGTGCAAGACTGAAGTCAATTTAGATCCATAATGAGGGACAGTTGAGGCACAGAATCATGGTCAAATATGCAATTAAGATCACTCTCGTTTCTTGTTATTACAGCAAGTGAGGGTTGCATGCAGAGCTGATCTCTGCAAGTGACTGCAAAGTAACAGGTAATTTTTTCAAGAAACTCTACTATGTCTAAGTAACAACCGAACAAAAGGTAGTTAAAACCCTTCTTTTCATCCTTGCCTTGACAGTATCTCACAGAGTAAGTTTCTCCACATCAGTTTATTTAAAAAAATCAAGGCAATTTTCCTCTTATCTGATCAAGAGCTCATGCCACCAGGTCATTATCGATGTAAAATCTCCTGCATCCATTGCAGCCAGCCTGCCCAAAAGGCAGTTTTTCCTATATTAAACTCTACAGTGAACGGTGGGGGATGCAGCTATATTTAGCCAGTTCTTGCCAGAAACTGTTTCTGCTGTCTTCAAAAGGCATATCAGGTGCTGGTGCCTATTTTTAACAGGTCTGAACTTCCCAAGTGTGATGACCCATGGGTTTGGGCATTCTGCATTTAATGGACTGAGCTAATTAACCACAGGTCCACACAAAAAGAATAAGGGGGAAAAAAACCACACACGCACATCAAACAGGAGGACCAGGCAATGAGAAAGGCAGCTGAAGATCACAGGAATAGGAGCTCCTCCTACTTCAAACACAAGTATTCAGAAAGGAATTTTTCTTCTTATCTATGCCATTAATATACAGGCGAGCCCTCTTCCTTCCTGCAGTGAAGTGACATCATCTTCTGTTCAAGAAGCTATCGGGTACTTGGAAAGTTGATGCTGCAGTGAAAGTCTATTCTGCTTATGAAAACTTGTCACAGTAGTTTAAAGAATACCACCTTACTAATACTTTGTACTTACTTTCATCCAAAGATCTCAAACATCAGCTAAACCTTTCCAAATCCCTGTGACACAAAGGTATGCAGGAGGGCAGGGAGGAGTTATACCCATTTTGTAGATAGATGAATTGAGGCACAGAGAAATTAAGCAACTTGCCTGGGGTTACACAGTGAAAGACTGGAACAAGAAAGACTAGAAGCCAGGAGTCCTTACAACCAGCGCCATGTGCTAACCAATAGTCAGCACTTTCTTCCACACATAATAAAGGTTATTTGTCCGTCTGTCCCCCCCAGTCCTCCATCATCTGCATATGTTGTGAGACATTATATGCACTGCATACAGCTATTATCACTATCTTGCCACCAGTGAGCCACTCTTGAAAAAAAATGGATGGCTTAAAATTGTTCCAGTACTGTAAGCGATTTTCCTCTCCACACAGTTTACCCTACTAGCATTCAGTGCTCCTAGCCTAATGGGGCTGTTCCTTTCACCAGTACTGCAGCAGGAAAAGAAAGGATTTTCTCCCTCTGTTCAATGTAGAAAGAAGATACAAAAAGCCATGGGTGCTTATCTAGTCCTCTGACATATGAGCAAAGACTGTATACATACAGAACAAGATGATCAATGAAGAGAAATCCTGTCTGTGGGGAATATTTACCTACAGCTGACAGTGGGTGTCACAGGCTGGTTCTAAGCCTTCTACACTTAAATAATTCCTTGAATCTCTGCCCAGTCCTATTTTAACCAACTCTCCACCTCGCCTCCATCCACAAATTTAGGAGAGTGCAAAAGGGGCCAAGTTCCGCAGTCAAAAGTTCCTAAATCCACCAGTTTTTAGTAAGGTCAAATTAATGCTCACATGGTCCCCCCATATGTCCTACTGGCATTCCAATTTACTCTCTGGAGCACAATGGCCTTCCATAAAGCATCAGTGAGTAAAGATCAGCTGGCAGCTTTTTCCCCACCTGCTCTTCTTCTTTTTCATTCCCTCTCTCTTAGCTTCTGACTTCCAACATTTCTTTTGATAGCACTTTGTCCCTTCCGATACTGGATGCCTCTTTTGTTTTCACCATGCAGGCATGCACAGTTCAGAACCTGCTCGTTGTCAGATACACCGGTAATGTCCCACATACATACTATACAAATGTCTTTTCCACTGAAGTCTGATATTTTCTCCACTGGCTAAAATACTACAACTAACCATTTTCATAAGAACTAGAAGCGTTTGGGCACTGAGAGTCTAATCTTCCAAGCCTTACTTACTATTATAAATTCAGAAGCAACCAGGTACTCAGCACTGTAAGAACATGATTATGTATTATTAGTATAACAGCAGCGCCAGGGAGCCAATCAGAATTGAAGCCTTATTGTACTCTGTGCAAAAAAATAACAACAATCCCTGCCCCAAAGATCATGCAATCTAAAAAGACACAAAATGCCAGATGGGAGTGTAGGGGAGGGAGGGGGGAGAGAGAGAGAAACCACAAGGTTCCATGTGCTACTAGCAAAGTTATTTGGTTGTTTTTTTAAATAAGATAAATGACAAGGGGATCCTACTGAAACACTAATTACTCCGACTCTAAGGAGCTGAAGTGTTAAGAAAAAAGAATTCAGTGGATGTCTGCCTGGACTAAGAACTGTAGGATTTGGCGCCATTTTCACTACGTTGTAACTAGAACATTGTTGAAGGTTGTCCAGCTTCACTTACAACTTACAGCATGGCTGAGATATGCAAGTTTATTCTTCGTTCTGTAATTGCCATCTGCCTCATATCACACACAGCACCGTCATCTATGCTTTCATTCATTATTCGTCATCACGCTCAGCATTCTTGTCGGCAATATCCCCTTCTTTTGACCTCCACTGCTTGGCCAGCGTTCCTTCACTTTTGACATCTCATGGAGTCCTGCAGGCTCACCAGTCTCTAGGCCATTTCCTTCACTGCCACACCCAAAAGAGTGACACACTAAAAACTGATCACATCAGCTTGGGGTTTTGTCTCTTCTACCGATGTTTAACGTACACAGTGAGCTTTCTGACAACACACGCTCAGCCTTGCTTAATAACTTTGGCCTGGTCTACTCTACAGCATTAGGTCGACACAAGCTGCCTTACTATGTCTACGCACACACGACAGCCCAGCGATGAACGTGCCCCACCATACCGACATAACTCCACCTCCCCGAGAAGTGTCGGGCTCACGGCGGTGTTGTTAAGGCGACGCAGTGTCCATGTAGACGCTGCAGTGTCTACTGCTGTTGGTTGTCATTCTTCACCAATTTCACGGTTCCATGCTAGAGCTGTGAACTTGACAAGAAAGCTGGGTGAGAGGGGGGCTTCCCACCCCCAGCTCAACTGCTGCCCAGTCTTCCCAATCCCCTCCAGACTATCTGCTCAAAGCTGGGCTGCCCCTCAGGCTTCTGGCTCCCTGCCAGGAGCACGGCCACTTCCCTGCCCACCAGTGGCTGCCATGGTCCCAGGAGGGAGCTGGGAGCCTCGGGGCAGCACCCCGGTTTCTGGTGGGAGCGCAGAGCCAAAAGGCTGAGGGAGTAGCCCAGCCCACAGCGGGAAGTTGTACACAGAGCTGAGAGCCTAGGCTCTCAGCCCCGCACAACTGCCCCTCCTAAGTTGGTGCCAGCACTCCTGATGAGGACCCGCACCACTGATAGAAAAAGGACAACGTGGACATGAACCCCACAGTAATTTCTGCAGTGGCTGTAAGTCAACCTAACAAAGGGCAACTTAAGTTTCTAGTGTAGACGTGCCCTTAGTGATGAAATACAATCTGATTAAAATGTACAGCTCGTTTTACTTAGTCATGACACACATTTATTTCTGAGCAATTAAGAACCTCAACAAGGTATCTCTGATTTACTCAGGTCTACAGATTCTCTCTCCCTCCCTTTTATCAACACCAATCAGAAGAGACTGCCCTTTTTTAGAAGAGAACTATTAACGAACAATATGCATGAAAGTTGTTATTCAACGTTGGAAGACCAAGTCTTCAAATGAACAGAGAAAAATATCGGTCCCAATTCCAAAAGCTGTTATGACAGATTTATACCTATGCATATCCACAGTCTTGGATTTACATTTATTGTAAATTACACACCACTTACCATACAAATTCAAAATCTAGGGTTCAATTCTCTTCTCTCACTACTCACAGCAACCTCAATGGAGTCACACCAATATAAGTAAAAAGAGAATCTGGCCCACAGCCTTTTACACCGGGCTCAACTCACAAACATCTGGTAACCCGTGGAACTCTTTATTTTACAACCCAATATTTTTCTGGATAGCAGCTACTCATTCATCTGATGACATTCATTCATGGAACTGATTTAAAAGATGAGCAATTGCCTCTAGCAACACTGCTAAAAGGAACAGTCCCTATGGGTCATTCAGTGGAATGTCTTTCAATATGGAGATTCCATAAGAATGTAATTGTTAATTCACTCTGTGCTACAGTATACATTTTCCGTACTGTGTGTGTGTTTTTCTAATTATGGTTTGATTTTCCTTTCCTTCTGTCTGAACAGTCATTCATTAAGGTATATGATTTTTTAAAAATGAACTGTTTTCCATTATCATGCTTGTTCAAAACTTAACCTAATACAATCATTAGAAAAGAAGAAAGGTCATGAAATGAAACACAGGATGTTGAAGTCATAAAACAGCTAAATACTGTAGCAATTTAGAGAGCACTTTCTATTAAGCAAACTTTTGGGGCCATTCCAAAAATTTGCTTACAACTGGAAATAAATAAAAATGACTAAATTTCAAGTTGACAGCGCCTCTATAATGGCTGGCATTAGAGCTCTGAAAAAGTCAATTTTTCCGATATAGAATTTAGTACTGACATTTTTATCCTTTCAAGTCATGGGATTTTGTAACACCCTCCTCCCCAAAATTTTGCTTCAGTTCATTTCAGCTAGATGGGTGGTTTGGTTAGTGAAAATGTGCACAATCACACATCTTTGTGCAGTTTTGACATGCATTCAATTTTTACGTGAAAAATGGATCATTTTAGCTGGAAAAGTGGCCTATTTTCCACTGGAAAATGGGCTCAATTTTGCTGAGAATATTTATGTCCTTAGCAAGATTTGCCAAAGGCATGAGGCCTCTTTCCAATTTGATACAAATTGTGAAAAAAAATTAATTTCAAGTCATTTAGCCTTTTAACTGCCAATGCTATTTACATCTCTCCTTTGCATTTACCTGCTGTTTAGCAAGCTGAGCAACCCAGAGAGTGAAACAGAATTGTAGGAAGCTTGCAGCAAAACTCTTTAAAAAAGATCTGAAGTAATACACATTGCTAAATAAACATCAAATTTAAAGGAAGCAGAAGCTGCAGCTCATGCAAAGGCAACTGTCCCAAGTGGGTGTAATTCTGAGATCTCAGTTCAAGTGTCATTTAGGCAATTGAGAATTCTTGGTAGCCTTTGCACTTACCATAAATCTATGACCCTTTCACTGGCTCTTGTGACTCTCCCATGTGGTATCAAGTGGTATTTGAGCAGATTTGGACAGACAGCCCTAATTAAACTTTAAGAAAGTGAGAACTGGTTTTTAAGTGCGGGCCAGACTATATTTGGTTAGCAGGCTTTAAAAAGCATGTTTGTAAAGGGATACTGCAGTATAGGAAGCAGCCAGCCTTCACCCCCCATTAACCCTTGACAGGTATGACTTAAAGCTGAAATCTCACACCTTCCCTGGTTTAGCTTTAAGTGCTGAGATATGCACATAGATAATTCTTGGATTCCCAGGGTTTATAATTCCTAGCTCCTGTCCAGTGACAAACCAACTCTTGGTGTTTATTTTTTGAACACACTCGTAATCAGCCCCTTGTTTTAAGCCTCTGAATGCCTGTTTCAGCAGACTATCCCTGTTTGTGTCACAGTGTAACAAGCATGAAATCTAACTATAAACCAAGCCTGGCCAGATTCATATTAAAGGGGATAGGGCCAAGAGAAGGGGGGGCATGAGGGAAATTCCAGTTCATAGCTGTGAAGATCATAACTAAAGAGCTACGTACAAGAACAAGATTACATTTCCTAACAAAATCCATAGGGATTAAATCACTAAAGCAATTATGATACAGGACAATGAACTCTGTTAAATATGGTGTCTGCAAAAAGAGCCTTCTCCTCTACAGTGAACAGAAGAGCCAGTTTTGTCTTTTCTCCACGGCCAAGAAAACTTAAATAGCTTGGATCCCGGAAATGCAGTTGTACATATGCACAGCTAAATTATTAATATATTATTGGTCTTACACTAGTGCCCCGAGGCACTACCTTGGACTGGGGACTCATTGTGCTGAATGCTGCATAAGACAAAGGAAGAAAAAGCCCCTGCCCAAAGAGAAGGCGTAACAGACGCGACAGACACTCAAGGATGGGAGGGGAAACAGAGGCACCGAGACTCGCCCAAGAACACAGCAGATCATTTGCAGAGCCAGGAACGTCCAGCTCTGCTGAATCCCAGCCAAGTGTGCCATCCACTGTACAACAACACCAGCCCACGTTACATATCATCAGATTTACAAATTTATAACAAAGATAATTTTCACTGTGCCCCCCTTGGCTAGCCATGAATTGGTACGGTGTGAGTGCACGTACATGTCCGTACACACGCAGGGCACCAGGCAATGCAGGCATTCATTTAAAAGGGAAAATCATGTTTTCATTCATTCCCACACGTTAACCGGAACTCTTCCCGCTCTTGGCTGAATTGTACAGGACCAGTTTGCATCAGCATGGAGGGACAGGAAAACCAGACAGAGCTCTGCCCTTTTGAAAGTAACATGCTTGTGCTGCTGGGGAATGAGAACTTCCCTTGTGTATTTGTTGCTCTAGGATATGGAAGAAACTCTATTGTTGTGTAATGAGGGAAACTACCAGGCTCCTAAGCACTCCGGCAGTACAGCAGCAACAACACAGAGTAGAGCTGGCTTTTGGGGCGCAGGGTGGAGGAGGAGCTAAGACAGATAAGCCAGGAGGGAAAGGAGCAGATATGTCAGAGGAGCAGCAGATCTGTGGGAGGAGGTAGAACAGAGGTTCCCAAGGGGCTGAAGTGAGCAGCTGTGTAGGGAAAAGAGATGATGATGGGGAAATGGGGGAGTGAAGAAAAGCATCAGACAGCTCAAATACAACCTAAAGTATTAGTCCATTGGCCTCAAGTGACAACCTGTGAAAAAATGCTGGCTCTGCCAGACTTTGCGCAACAACTCCAGGCCAGTCATTAGAATTCCTGCGCCTCGGTTTCCCCATCTGGTGATAATAATACCTCTCTATCTCAGCAGCCTGTTGAAAGGCTTTAATGAATTAACATTTCATCCTGAATAAAAAGACACAAGTGTGGTCAAGTGACCAGAGCACTGACTAGAAGACAGAAAGCTTTGAATTTTAATCCAGGCTTTGATACAGGCTACTTTCATGGCCACAGACAAATCACTTAACCACTCTGCTTCGACTCGCCCCTCTGTAAAATGGAGACACTTCCACCTACCTTGCAAGCTTGTTGCATGGATTAATATTTGTAAAGTACTAGACATGAACTATGATTTTGTGGTTGTTTATTTGTATTACTTAGGAGTCAACGGAGGGCAGACAAGCTGACCCTGTGTAGTAAACAAAATATATTTAGAGTCCTACCTATAAACAGACAGATTTATGTTTCCTGTTTAGGGCTCTTAAGCTTATGAACTAGTTTAACACACTGACCGCACACTAAAACAGGCATACACTAATGGCTAGAATGTAAAGAGCATACAGGTACTAACTTCAACTCTCTCCCTCTCCGTTCTCCCCTCCCCCCCACTTGGCAGTATCCATCACCAACCGTAACCACTACAAGTCTAACAGTTCTGTGGAAAAACGAGGCATGCAGGAAGTATGCTAGTATTTACAGAAATTCATTTGACTATTAAATCCATTCCAAATGCAATTTTTCCCCATATGCACACGTGCAACATCCCTTTAGTCACCCACACTAACTTGTCTGCAATTTCAGACCACCTAGCTCTCTAAATCCAATTAATTCCATCACCAGTAATCTTATCACTAAATGAATACACGTTGCTGCAGCACAACAGACACCACGTTGCTTAGGGTCGGTGGTTAGAATAAGGTTTGAAGACAATGACCAGATTTTACATAAAACAGAGACAGAATCTGGCTTATGGCTTCTCCAGCCCCAACTTTTTCCATCAACCATGTGCTGCTAAAGCCTTGACAGGAAATGAAAGTTTAATTGCCTACAACTGCTGTAGTCTCAGCACAAGGCAATATCTAATAAAATACGCTAATTAATTCATTGTGCAGAAGCCTCCCAACACTTTTTTGCCATTTTGCCATGGCCAGCATTGTCTTTCTGTCTGGTCTTTTATTTGCTCAGTTGTGTGGTTTATTAAAACCGTCCAGAAAATGATAATGAGAACAGCATACGTGAAGATAAAAATTATGACAGGGTGCTCTGGAATGACCAACTGCCCTCTCTCTGATGCCTAATTAGGACTTTCTGTGAAAAGAACACATTCAGAGCAGCATAATATATGTACAGAGCCTGCAAAATAGTTCTTCAAAGTACCGTCATTTTAAAGAAAACAAACGTCATACACCTCGTTAAGCATGAGAAAAAGTCACCCCCTTCCTAGTGGAGGTGAAAAACAAACCTAAGGCTGAGCAGATCTTGCTACACGGTTAGTCAAATCACACTAAGGGCAAGTCTACACTACTGCGTAATTCAATGTAATTTACATAACTCAGGGGGGTGAAAAAAAGACATCCCCTAAGTGACACCACTTACGGCAACCTACGCACTGTCCACATCGGCACTATGTCAGTGGGAGACGCTCTGCCATTGGCATAGAGTGCCTTCACCAGACACGCTACAGTGGCGCAGCTGACGTGCTTCTAGTGTAGACGTGCCCTAAGTCTTCCCTGCCCCCAGACAGGGCATGCAGAGATAAAAATCACAGCAGAAGCAGCAGGCTCACTGAGCTCCAAACGGCTCACAGGCTAGGCTCTCCATGTCAGCATGCCAAGCCAACTGGGGTAATGGTGTGGTTTAACCTTGGTAAAAAGAAAACCAGAATTTGAGTAAAACATGCCACAAGTGTTTATTGCCAGAGAGGCAGCACTCAGGGGACCAGGATCTGGAACTACATCAGCTTTCAAGATGGTTTGTGACTCCAGGAAGAACAGTAAGGAGAGAGAGAGAGAGAACAAACAAGGAAAAGGAACCTGAGGGAAAACACACTAGTGAGGAGCAACCTCCTATAAACCCTGCTTTATCTGGGAGCTGTAAATTGTAAGGTTCCACTCTGGTTTGGCCCTGGTGGCCCTCTATCATGGGGGTGGGGGGAGGGAGCAATGGGGCCAAAATCGAGCAAATGGGAGTTGCGACCTCCATGCACCAGGTCACAACGCCACTCACTCACATTTGGCCCTGCCATGCCCCCCGCCTCCTCATGATGAAGGGCCAGTGGGGCCAAACCTGAGTGGGCAGTGGGGCGGCCAGCATTGTTTGTCCTCACCGCTGCTGTGGGGTCAGCATAAACCCGTTTCTGAACCATAGCAGCTGAGCTTCACCAGCCTCATTCAGGAGCTGGAGGGGGAACTGCAGCGAGTGCCTACCTGCATGAGGGAGCTGGCCAGGAGAGGGGAAGCGAGGTTTGCCTAGGGCCCAGTGATGGGTTAATCCGACCCTGGCTGCATATTTCTAGTTACCACCATTTCTACAAACCAAGACTGCAAGTCTGACTTGCTTCACACATCTCCTCTATGGTACACTTGCAGTTTCAGATTTGGCCCAACCCAAGAACTCCAAGCCAAAGTCAACACAAACCTGCAAGACTTGCCCATTTCATCACAAAAAACGGCTGAATACTCTTTTTTCCTCCACTGCTGTGTCTAGTAAAGGTAATGCTCTGTCATCCTCTCAAGAGAAGAGGGCTTCCATGCATAGTCGCATCTGCATTTCAGTCACGTGTTACACTATAGGCCACTCTCGTTGTAAGAAGGGCAGAAAGGAACAAGCAAAGCTGAAGAAAGAGAGAAGGAACAGAAAGGAAAAGGCTGAGGAAAAAAGGGAAAGGCAGGGAAAAAGAAACAAGGACAAGGAAGAAAATATACCATTGCCATAGGGAAAGGAAGACAGAGACATACAATCTGATTCAAAAAAGAAGAAACAAAAAGGAACTGGAGCAGAGCAGATTTGCACAGAAAAGGTAGTGATAACAATTCAGATCCCAGAGTCAGACTGCCACCTCACTGTTCCACAGAGAATTTTTCAAGACACTAGAGTTTAGAAACAAGGTTACCAACATAGGCATGTGGGTCTTAAAACAAGCAGTCTACTCTCCCTGCTAAAAAGAGTTTTGGGGACGTAAGGGAACTCACTTAATGAGGAAATCCCAAGGGGGAATTTCTGTCCCAGAGCTCTCTGGATATTTCCTAGCATCAATTGAATTCAAACAGAGTCTATGACTCTTTTTTAAAATTTTGGGCATAGCTGCCTTTTCAGTTTCCCTTTGATGCTGTGCCCAGTTGCCTCAAACTCCTTTCTCCCCTTCTTTCCTGCCAAGGTATTCTAAGCTCTTAATCCTGCCCTATTACCTATGCTAACTGTGGCAAACCACAGTTCTATGAGGTTTGAAAAACAAGAAATGCAGCACTCGCTATCATGGTATCTGTAGAGAAAACATATTTTTGATCGCTCTAGAACAGTTCACAGTTCATAAGCAAATGGATTTCACAATGTGCCTTTACCACAACAGCAGCAACATTTGTGAAGCATTAAATACTAAATTTGAATACTTTCTAGTTTGAAGTCGTATGAAAACATGTAGAGAGTTTTAACACACAATTAGAGATTATTTGCAGAATTAACATTTTGAGGGTCTTTTAAAATGTTTGTTCTCCCTTAATTAAACCAATGGAAAAATTAGGCTTATGGCTTATGTCTAGTAACTACATTCCAGATACCAAAACTAGATACCAGATACCAAAACATCTTGACAAGTCTATCTTTGAATACAGTTGAATACCTTAGAACTCAGTGATCACAACACAATGACAGTCGAGACACGCAGGGTACATTGGAAGGAGAGATGAAATAAAGTTGGGGAGGCGGATGGATTATGAAAGTGGGAAGTAAGTCCCACTTCATTTTACTACTATCTTCTGATGTCAACAACTAGGAAAATGATAATGTCTATTTGAAAGGAGTAGTGTCCCCTTTGCACATTCTGTAGCCATCCAACTTTCTTCCCTTGATAGGATCGTCTTCCAAGGATCCCATTTTAACAGGTATGCTGTTTTAACTTCCAATGCAGAATGTTAACAGCACTAGTGCCACAGACACTTCAGCTGTCAATTGACATATTTGTGATTGAAAAAAGGAAATTAAGACTGACCAACTTGCACAATTACTGAACTATGGATTGTTTCCTTCATGATGAAGACTGGTCCAAAACAACAACAAACAATCTGAAACTTTGCCATCTTGCCATGTACTTTATGCTACATTGGGCAGCAAATCTGTTTACATGCAACTATGATGGAGCAAAGCTTTGGAACAGAAGTAATAAATTGTGTCTTCGGGCAACTTTGTTAAACACAATATACGCAAGTATTTGGTTCAATATTGATACATACTGATTACATCATCTATTTGGGGGCCTTAGCTTTGAATATTCAGATTGTTTCAGTACAGGGAAAGGGTTAAAGGACAATTCCAGCCATAATTAACCTGTTTTGAGGGAACCTGTTCTGTGAAAAAAAATTATTTCACTAGAAAGGCTCCACTTTACAAGTCCATTCATCCTGAGGACACCCCTTCCCTACAAGAAAGCCACAGCAAAATGCAATCTCTTAATTTCCAGTTACTAGAATTTCTAGTAACTAAAACCATAAGAAGTTGCATCATTCAAAAGCTAATGCCTCTCTCTTAGGTAGGCCCCTCTCAGTGAGGCCTGTGATATCCTAGATAACTCTGAAGTTGGTGGTTTATGTGGGTTTTAACAGAACAAAAAGGAGATTTCTGCCCTCCTTTTAATGCTTGATTACAGATTCTGAATCAGTTCCTCTTTCATTCAATTGAAAACATCCTTTCAGCTGCATAGCTCATGGACAAACTGTAACAACTATAGCTAGTCAGAAGGTTTCTGATGAAACATTTTTCCAATCAGAAAATTCGGATGTGTCAATTTTGATGATATTCCATTTTGAAAGAAAATTTTTTTTAATGTTTCTATAAGGTCAAAACCAGAAACAACTCTTATTTTAAATGAAACAATCATATCATATAATACAGTATAAAATAAATAACATCAAATTTGTAATGAAATATTTGAATCAACCCAAAATAAAGGGTTTTTTTTTTGTTTTTGGAATTTTATTTTGTTTGCATTCCATTTTGGAATGGAATTTTTTTTTTTTAAAATCACAACAGGGAAAATCCAGTTCCCACCTACCTCCACTGGCAAGCTCTTTGAACCTGCTATTTGAATTCATGCTCTGAACACAGGAATCCCACTGATGCCTACGTGGATCTGAGACAGGATTTAGCCCTAACATTTTACCTAAGAAAATGAATAACTGTCTGGTTTAAAGGGGAAAGGTCATATTCAGCAAATCTGGTGCAGGGAGATGTCAAAACCCTCCCCACCATAATCAAACAAGTCTTCAATGGGCTGGGAGGGATGCATCCCTTTAGGCATCAGAGATTTCTGCCCTCTTTTGGGGCTCCACCATGACAATGGCTTTAATTCACACTGAGCTCCATACAGCCATAGAGTTTAATGCCAGAAGGGACCAGCAGATCATCTACTCCAAGCATCCAAACTCCTGTATATCACAGGCCACAAACACCACCCAGCCACCTGCACACTGAAGCCAATAACTGAAGTTAGACCCAAGTATTACAACCCTCAGGAGAGGAAACTAGTGTGTGCTACAGCAGAGAACAGGTGGGATCCAAGCACCTGGAGCCCTTGCAATGGCACGACATTGATTTGTGAGATATACCCAGATGATCCCAGCAAGTGACTCACCCCATGCGCCAAAGGAAAGTGAAAAAAACCCCAAGGCCACTGCCTATCTAACCTGGGGGGAAACTCCTTCCTGACCCCACTTATGACGATCTGTTAGACCCTGTGAGCAAGAACCAGTTAGTCAGAGAGAGAGTGGGGGGGGAAATCACTTCAGATCACTGGCCCACTCCATGGAGAGTCTCGAGGGAGGCAGCTAGACACGTTCTGGCCACTCCTTCTATTTCAGCCAGCACTGCCCAATTTGGGGACCCCTCCTCCCCAGTGCTTCCAGAAATGGAGAGTAGAATGACCAGTGGATCCACAAGGGTTTTGTCCTCAGTGCCTTACAGAACAGCAGCATGCAAACACCCCTCACCAAATTTGGCTCTATGGGTGCATGTTCCTTGCACAAGCACCCCACATCCTGAACCTCACAACTGACTTGGCCCTGAGGGCCCTCCACAGCCATGGAGAAGTGGGCAACATTTACCCCTCAGGGCATAGCAAGCTGCTTCCATTCTCCTCCACGGAGCATCCACTCTGAAGTGTCTTTATACCTTAATTTTCTGTGTCAACACTCCTAGGGTCTGTCTACACTGCAGTTAAAAACCCATAGCTGGCCCAGGCCAGCTGACTTGGGCTCGCAGGGCCCAGGCTAAGGGGCTGTTGAACTGCAGTGTGGACATTCGGGCTTGGGGTGCATCCAGGGCTCTAGGACCCTGCGAGGTGGGAGATCACAGAGCTCAGGCTGCAGTCCAAGCCGGAATGTCCACACCCCAATAAAACAGCTGCTTAGCCCGAGCCCAAGTTAGCAGGCACAGGCCAGCCGCAGGTGTCTAACTGCAGTGTAGACAGACCCTTCAGAGACTAATAATACAAGGCTTTAACCGTCTTGCTCCCACCCTGAGCATCTAATCCTGCATGCATTTGGAGTGCTGGCAGTGACTGGATACACCTTCTGACTAGCAAATGAAACATTGTACTCCAGTGTGTATATCAGTCATCTGGCCCTTTCTGAAAACCAGTTTTTCACCTGATAGCACTGTCAGAACCGTCACAGTCCATTACACAGATCTCAGGCACCACAACATAGTATATTCATTTCTATTACAAAGAAGTTTCCATGTTCATTTGGATATGCCTATTAAGTATTAAGGAAAGAGAACTTTGAGCAACTGCCAATTTTAAAGCCTCATGTTTGTTAATTATTACTTTTTTTAAACAACTAAAAGGGTCTTGCCCACATTATGGGCAAACGTCCTGCAAAATTTAATTACAGACCCCGAAGCTGTTGAGAATTAGATTGCAACTTTGAAGATCTGACATAGCCTGAATCCTAGGGGTAATCATAATTGTCTCATTTTTCCCTTGTGCTCCTCACATGCATTAGTTGTACCCACCTGTTGCCTCTTGTCTTCCAAGATTTTCAGGCCAAGGCCCATCTTTTTGTTATGCGTTGGTACAGTGCCTAGCACAATGGGGGGCCCAAGTCCCTAGTTGGGAACCTTAGGCACCAGCCATAATATAAGTAATAGGATGGGTTTGAGGGTAGGAGAAATAGTCATCTTGACGGCTTCAACATCTCTCTAATCTTCTCTAAGCAAGAAAAATATTTCCATTTTCCACTCTTAGGGTTTCATGTGCCCTCAAGTTTGATAATAAATTGTACTACCCCCACTCATAAAAGCCAGGTAGAGATCAAGGTTTCCTCATGTGGAGTTTTATGATGCGATTTCACCATTTTACAAGATAATTTCATTGCCGTGTTTCTTAAGCAGCAGTTTCTTAGACCCACGTGTATCCCATAGCCATTACCAGATGTGCCTCCATCCATTTGCAAAGAAATTCTGCACAAAGAAAATCCAGAAGAGCTAGAATTCTGTTTAATGAGAACAGCCCTGGGACAAAGCTTTAATAGTTTAACTAAAATTACATTCAAAACGCAATTAGCAGAAGCTCTGAACTCACAAGCCGTGGACCATGAGCTCTAATACACTAATTAGCTAAGACAGCCTTTATAGTTAAGTGCAGCTTAGGCCTTCTTGGAGGGATGTAGTGTGAATCATCATATATCTGAGGGAGCATTAGAGTTGCATATGAAACTGCAGCACTATTTCACTGTAATGAGCTCGGATATACAATTATTGTATGTCCCAGTTATTTTTAGCAACAAACAAATGATAGTGTGTACATAGCATATAGTTTTATTTACAAAGCAAGGTCAAAGCAGACTTTAAACATGTTCTTCCAAACAGTATGTGGGATAAATCCCGGATCACATGGTGGGAAACAGTTTTCCTGTCCCATCAGAATTTTTGAGATTTCAAACATTTTTCTATCCCAAATCAGGATGAAGTCGAAATCTCAAAAATGCATGCCAATCAAAAAAATAATATGGAAAAAAAATTCAGATCAGGTCAATCAAAACATTTCATTCTGATCATTTCAAAATGTTCCTTTTTTTCCTATGAACTCAAATTTAGAAATGAAAAGTAATTTCAGCCCAAAACTTTGAACTTTGTTTTGAAAATGTCTTAATGAGAGGTTCCAATGATTTTGAAACTTATTTTTCAAAATGTTTTCTGAATGGGAAATTTATTGAAACTTCCCCTCTACCCCATTCCCCATAAACAGTTCTTCTTTCAACTAATTAGCATTTTCCGACACAAAAATGTTTCATCAAAAAATTCCCAACCAGCTCAAAATCCCAGCAGCTTTAAGTAAGTCACTATTCAGGCAAAACTCCCAGTGGCATCAAATGAAATTTTGCATGAGTATAGACTGCAGGGTTTGACCCTATAACATTGTAGTTGTCACATAATATACTCAATGTATGCAGTGTATCGTAAGCTTTTTCCCCCACAGTTAAACAGTCATGTATGTTGAATGGTTTAAAATACTCTATTATATATACATGTGTGCATGAGTGCACACACACACACACCTTACGTTCATTGAAATATTTTTTCATTATAGAAATGAATAATATTTCCATGTCCATGGCACCTCATTCTAGAACATTTCAAAGCATTTCACGAGCTATATACACACACTGACACACCACGCCTATTGGTTACATGGAATCAGCCAACTGGTGCACAGTAGATTGGATAATACAGGGTGGGGAGCGGTAAAAGTTTGGTCAAGGTCATCAAGGAAAACGCTGCCTACTGGGAAGCGTATCATAGGCTCTTTCAAGGCAATGCAGAAGCGAGAATGCCCAAAGCTCTTGTGATAGATCTCCGGATAGTGAAATGCAAAGATAAATATTTAATTTATCTACCTCTGAAGGACAAACACAGACCCTGTTTGGATTTGGAACTGTAGTTCCAAGGAGTCTACGAGATTGAAACCTGATGTTTCATCCACTTACACTCCGTCAATTCATACTTCGCATCCCACCTGCATACATACAGACAGACTTTACTTCATCAAACAAACAGTAGCGTAAACACGTATTATACTAACTAGCCACTCACTTTTGGACACAACTGTGTAACCGTGGAAATGACTTGACAATATCCCATAGAGAATATATCATAGTAACTAAGGCCCTCAACCTGCTGATCTCATACCCACTTAGATTTAATGGGACTCTGCTTAAAATTGAGGGTCTGCCCTGTCACATCAATTTGCAAGATCAGGGCTTTTGTGTTCAACTGGTTACACAGAAATTACCTCCACATAGTTAGCATGTGCATTACGTTTTGCAGAACACAGTAAATAATGAAAATGTGTAAGAATCCCAAAGCATTCTGCAGACTTTTAAAATGATATATTATGGTAATAAGATATTGCAAAGTAAAACATCTGCTTTACACATGGATTCAAATCAGCCTCTGCTCCAGATGACTGGCAGATAGCTCCCATAACAATGATTTTTTTAAAAGACTCCAGAGGGAATCCTGGCAATTACAATCTAGTAAGCCTAACTTCAGAACCTGGCAAATTGGTTGAAACCATAGGAAAGAACAGAATAATCAGACACACAGATGAACACATTATGTCAAGGAAGAGTCAATACAGCTTTTGTGAAGGAGAAATCACGCCTCGCCAATCTATTAGAATTCTTTGAGGGGGACAACAAACAGGTGGACAAGAGTGATCTAGTGGATATAGAGTACTTAGACGTTCAGAAAGCCTTTGACAAGGTCCCTCACCAAAGGCTCTTAAGCAAAGTAAGCAGATAAGAAGGAAGGTCTTTTCAGGGATCAGGAACTGGTTAAAGACAGAAAACAACGGGTAGGAATAAACGGTCATTTTTCACAGTGGAGAGAGGTAAACAGCAGGGTCTCCCAAGGATCCGTATCGGGCCCAGTGCTGTTCAACAAATGCATTAATGATCTCAAAAAAGGGGTAAACTGTGAGGTGACAAAGTTTGCAGATGATACAAAATTTCTCAAGATAGCTAAGTCCAAAGCAGATTGAGCAGAGTTACAAAAGGATCTCACTAAATGGCAGATGAAATTCAATGTTGATAATTGCAAAGTAATGCATATTGGAAAACAATCTCAACTATACATATGAAGTGATGGGGTCTAAATTAGTTGTTACCACTCAAGAAAGAGATTTTGGAGTTACTGTGGATAGTTGTCTTAAAATATCTACTCAATGTGCAGTGGCAGTCAAAAAAGCTAACTGAATGTTAGAAATCATTGGGAAAGGGATAGATAATAAGACAGAAAACATCATAATGCCACTATAAAAATCCATAGTATGGCCACACCTTGAATACTGCATGCAATTCTGATCACCCCATCTCAAAAAAGTACTCAAAAGGGTAACAAAAGGATTAGGGGTACATATGATGAGAGATTAAAAAGATTGGGACTGCTCATCTTAGGAAAGTGATGACTGTGGGGGATATGACAGAGGTCTATAAAATCATGACTGGAGTGGAAAACATGAATGAGGAAGTGTTATATACCTTTTTACAGAACACAAGAACCAGGGGCACCCTAATGAAATGACTAGGCAGTAGGTTTAAAACAAACTTAAGGAAGTACTTCTTCACACAATGTAGAGTCAACCTGTGGAACTCATTGCCAGGGGATGTTGTGAAGGCCAAAAGTCTAACTGGGTTCAAAAGAGAATTAGATAAGTTCATGGAAGATAGATCCATCATTCACTATTAGACAAGATGGTCAGAAATGCAACTCCATGTTCTGGGTGGTCCTAAACTTCTGACTGCGAGAAACTGGGCCTGGATGACAGGATGGATCACTCAATAAATTGCCCTGTTCTGTTCATTTCCTGTAAAGCATCTGGCACTGGCCCCTGTCAGAAGACAAGATACTGGGCTAGAAGGCCTACTGCTCTGACCCAGGATGGGCACTCTTATGTAGCCATACAAAGCCCAAATTGGTACAAATCCATAGCTTATAACAAGCAATTAAGATGCCTAACCACCTACAAGAAGTGTCCTTCATTCCAGTTTTGTAACGTACATCAGGTCCATGCAACATCCAGCAAAACCTTAACTTGGTTGTAAAAAACCAACTCCCAACAGGTTGAAAGTAATAATAATTTTTTTTAAAAATCTGAAGTACATCAAAGTACAGTATTTAGTTCTGCTTGTACGTGTAAAGCAGCCAGTTTTCCCTTGAGGATATAGAGTTGTGATGTTTGCCCCAGCACAGCGCTGCTTCCATTAAACCTGTAGAAAGAGTTCAAGCCTCATGATAACTTTGCAACTGCTGATCCAATAAGCAGCTTAAAAGACTCTTGATCTCTCAAAGCAAATTTTTTGCTTCGAGTTTCAAGTTACATTTCCCATTTCAAATGACTGAGAAAGGAATCAAGGAAAAACGGTCACAAAGTGACAAAAAAAATGAGGGGCCTGGATTCTGCACAGAAGTTACCGAGCAGAAATTCTACCAAGTACAACCCTTCCTCCTATCCTATTCAGTCCTACATATGAGCACCACAGGCTGGATAATTAACCCCCCCACATGGAAGGGCCCCTCTGCATAAGGTTCTCTTCCCCTTCCATCACACAGAAGTGGGTCTCAAGTTCGCATCATCATCTCTCCCCGACCCCATTTTTGACTCTTAATGGCTGCTCCATGGAGGAGGGTTTCGTATTAGGCAGGCAGGGTGCAGGAGTGGACAGGCCAGGGGCAGGGCCAAGGGCAACGACAAGCATCATCTGTCCTCCAGCCCCATCTACTCCACCAAGAGAAGGTAACACAACCTGGGGCAGTTTGATCTTTTCCATGAAGGCTTCCACCTGGACCTCGGAAGGACTGCTGCAGCCAGAGAACTGGGAGGCTATTGGTGCTGATGAGAAAAACAGAGTCTCTGGGCAGGTTTCCCGGCTCCTTGGGGATCCTTCATGCTTCTGAGCAGACCCCACAGACCATTCCTCAGGGGAGACAAAGCCTTCCCCCTAACAGGATGATGGAGAGGATAGCAAAGGATATTTTCTCCCTGCCCCAGAATCTCTTGTTCACAGGAGGCAGCTATTTGTACAGGCCATTTCATGAACAGTGCTGCTTCCAGGCCAAAGATGAGAGACCTTGAAGTGACCTAATAGAGGTTTTCAAACAGCCTTGAAACGACTGACAGGGAAGCACTGTTCAAATGGGTAAGGAGTTCAAAAAACTAGGAGAAAGCAGAGAACTATTTCATGCAAAGAATGACAGGATAGGCAAGGAAACAGTGCAGAATAAATAAGTTCAAGGGAGATTTGATTCTGCTCTCAGCTAGATGTTAAGCCCAGAATAACTGCAGCGACTTCCAGCATTATGCACAGGACATGCCACTGGCAAGGGAACCAATGGGGGCCAGGGCCACGCAGAAGAGGGACATCATAACCCTTCGAGAGGGCCCCCAAACCAAGTGGTGCTATGACCCAGCGCTTTTGTGCTCGGCACTGTACGCTGGAAGAGATATCCCTGCCCTGAAGAGCTTATCATGTAGTGCAAAGCGCGTCCGTGAGTTTGTGATGTGAGGGCTGGGACTGAGACTCAAACTCGCTTCATAGAAGAGCTACCAAACATTTCTTAATGAGGAGCCAATTTTTAATCCCAGTTGAGATGGGTAGGATTTGAACTGGTGACCTAGGGGTGAAAGGCTCTATAATTCAGTAGCAGTGCTCTGAGGCATCCAGTCCCCTATAAGCATAATGTTACCTGGGAGAACGAGGCTGCTTTTTGTAAAGATAAATTGGTTCAATCCACTTCTGACCGTCTTTGGAACGTCTACACTGCAATGAGGCAGCTGTGGCTGGCCTGTGACCGCTGACTCAGGCTAAGGGGCAGTTTAATTGCAGTGTAGAAGTAGGGGTGCCAACCCTTCAGGATTGTTCTGGAGTCTGCAGGCATCGAAGATTAATCTTTAAGTAAAGATGATGTCAGGCGGTGAAACCTCCAGGAATACGTCCAGCCAAACCTGGCAAGCCTAGTGTAGGCCCTCAGCCCGACCTCTGGGACCCTCCCTCTTTTCAAGATCCTAGAGCCCAGGGTCCAGCCTAGCCCAAGGGCCTCCACTGCAACTGAACAACCCCTTAGCCCGAGCCCAAGTCAGCTGGCACAGGCTAGCCACAGGTGTCTAACTGCAGTGTAGGCATACCTGGAGAAGGTCTTCCAGTCTCTGAACACAGGCAAAGTCTCCCCCACAATGCTCTCAGTCTCCAACATTTTAGGTCTGCCACACCCTATCCTTAAAGGAACAGCCCCACTAACCGAATACAAATAATAAAAATGCAGTAGTAAATAAGGACTGTGAAAGGCACAGAATTATTAACAGCAGTCAATGAAGGAGCTAGGACTAGAAATCATGGCCTCTGGGTTTGTAGGTTAGTAAACTGTAATCTTTCTGTCTTGTCTGTCTGTCTCCACTCTACCAGCACTCAAAATTGCTCAAAGGCTGCAACTTTTAATGTCAGAGGCCAAAATCCCATGCCTTATGATTAAGTTGTAAGAGCTGGCAATGTGGTGCATATTCCTGTGGAGCGGATGGCCTGCGTTATATAGTACACATGCCCTCACAAAGCTAAGCAGGTCCTTCCACCCTGGGTAACCTATTAATGAGTCACCTTAGAAGGCAGAGCTTTAAGGCACTCTGTTTATCTATGCATTTTATATTTCTCTTTTATTAGTTTAAAATGGTGAGCGTACAGAGAGGACAGTGATGATACCATTACTGTCAATCTCTACAGCAACTCCTACAGTATTGCTGTAATTCCTACAGGAACTAAACAGTGTCGCCTCTTGATGGTCAGGTCTGCATTTTCATCCGTATTGCTACGACCTCTGCAACAAACTGAACAAGCCCTGTGAAAGGGGGTGAATTATAAAAGCTTCAATCATGCTGAACCAAATCTGCTCATATTTTTGCCTGCCCAGGCCCAATGGAAGAAGCTGCGTCAGCATAATGGAGAACAGAATTTACCCAAATCCACTTTATTTCTGGCATATGGGATTAGGAGGTGCTGGTGGTGCTCAGATGCTACAGTTATGAGTGTCACTGAAAAACAGACTATAAATAAAATATCCAAATGGTTGAAGTCAATGAGAGCTCCACAGATGCATCCAAGCATACTATCTGGCCCATAAAATGGAAAACCAGCATCAGCTCTAACCACAACACAAATGGAGACAATTTTGTCAGGTCCAAATACAAAAAAGCAAACGAAAACGACAGAGCCAGAGCACTCAACTTCAAAGAGTATCTGCAATAGACATCAAACTATTTCCAGAAATTCTAGAAAAACATCCTTGAAGATAAGTAACTGAGAAGTATAAACCTGTTAAGATAATTAACTTGGCCAGCATAGCAAAGGTAAAATATAGTACAAAAATTGAGCTATTAAAAAGTGATCTGCTATATGAATTAACTCCCTGTGTAAAACACCAAACTGCCTTCTAATTAACTACAGCATCCCTCTTACATGAATGGCCACTGAAGGAATCTATTTTTCAGCTTTGCAGAGTGATGAGTTAATTGTATTTGTGCTCTGCACAAATCCAGGCAGGTAATCTTGCCAGCTAGATTAGTGAGTGATGGCATCTTGATGGCACCAATCTGAACGCCTCAGACTTTTATGCAAAATAGGTTCTATAAAACGTGTGGCATGTGAAATGAATCAATAACTGAGAAAATCTGCTCTCTCATGAACAGCCCTCAGATTGCTGAGGGAAGTCAGATGAAAGCAGGGCACTCCAGTCCTCAGCTGAACTTCATGCAGCCAGGATAGAAAAGTATTTGCACATAGCACTGAGCCACGCCTTCCCATTTCAATTTGAGGTTTTAAAGCAAGGCTTATTAATTTATGATCAACCAGGGAATGGAACAGACGTCTCAAAATGGTGGTGAAATCAAACACACTAGCTTTTTCCAGTCCTTGCTTGATGATCTCCTAATAGAGATGGTCTAAGTGTTTTGCTAATAAGGGAGTCCCTGCAAGCAGGCAGGTCAAGGCAACCTATCACAAGTCTCTTTTGTGAAAAAGGCAGACACTCAACAAGCTACAGAATGTGAACAAAAGTGAACTTCATCCTGATTCTTTCATCCTGTGGTAGATCCCTTCTACGCTAGGGTTCCAGAACTTAGTGGTCTGGATGGCACCCCTCCTAATGCTTACAGTTCTGCGATTGAGTCTAAAAGTATTCTAAATCCTCTAATAAAGCCCTTGGCCTGGCAGTTGAACATGAACAATTATGTCCAAGCAAAACTATTCCCCCAAGAAGAAAACCAGGAATATTTTTGCAGATACACATACATGCTCACACGCGCTCTCTAAATCAATTAACAGATTTTAAGGTTTGAATGGACTATTATGACCATCTAGACTGACCCCCTCCATAACAAAGGCCATAAAAGCTCATCCAGTAATTGCAGCAGTGGAGGAATTCTTCTTCTCTAGTGTCTAAATGAACACTATCCAACCCAACAACTTGGGGGGTGGGGAACTAAAGCATAACTTTTAGAAAGACTTGACTTAAAGAGTGTAAGTGGCACATACGTGCACACCAGAACACAACAGTGTTATGGAACAAACAGGCCTGGTTCTACACACTCCGGAGTAACGATGCTGAAGTGGGTGGAATTACATCAGTGTAAAATTGTTCTAAGTCAGAGATGATCAGGCCTCATGTGTATAGCAGTTTATACATCAGGGGAAAAATATGAAATGCTTTACGTGAAACTTCCATTTTATCTGAAACTTGAATGGGGGAAATGGAGGATTCAATATTTCAAAATGACTACACAATTATGAAAAGTATTGCCTCTGTACACTGACTGTTCACCACTGTGTTATCCAAGTGCCTTTCCAGCAAAGGCAAAACAAAAGGCCAGTGCTTCATTTGTGCAGGGGCTGATCCCACCACCTCTTTCATTACAAATTAAACACTGCAAAAGGCCCTTCAAACTAAAAAATATTTTACCTTATTAATATCTAGCAGTTGTCCTCTCTTTCTCTCGGATTTCAAGACATCTCTGGATACCGTTTGATTGACTTTGTCCACCAAGTATTCTGCATGCCATTCTCTCAGACATCTATGACTTTCAATTATGTGCCACTGTCAGCTTTGCTGCATATAAGATTGCAGCTTCAACCCCCTTCTTTTGAGAATACATTTCTCATGAGCACCAGGGCTGTCCTCTTTCTTGTGGAGAGGAGGCTCAGATCTGGGAAGAAATAAATCTCAGCAAATTCCTATTTTCTCCCTGTTCTTCTGCAGCTTTTGGTACTTTGACATTGCCCTTCAAATTTGATCATTTGAATATCATTGTTCTGCACCATTTGCATATTGTAAGGGTTTATTTTGCTCTTTCTACATAGCACTGGTCATCTTCCTTATTTAAATGCAGTGTTTTTGCCAACCAGCTCCCAAGAAGGGCAATTATATTTCCTTTTCTTACATTTTCATGTCATCTTAATAGCCCGATATATGCATGGGATGATTTTCTAAAATCTCTAACTTACAGTGTAGAGCTTTATTTTCAGAAATTCATTGATTCCAAGGCCAGAGGGAACCTCTGTGATCATCTAATCTGATCTCTAGACTCCTGAACAGACCATAACACTTCCCCAAAATAATTCCTAGAGAAGATCTTTCAGAAAAACATCCGATCTTGATTTTAAAATTGTCAGTCATGGAGAATCCACCATAACCTTTGGGAAATTGTTCCAATGGTTAAATGACTCTCACCATTAAAAAGTTATGCAAATTTGTACAGCTTCCATGATTCATTGGGTCATGTTATACCTTTCTCTGATAAAATGAATTGCCTATTATTAAACAGTTGTTTCCCATGTAAATACTTATAAATGGTAATCAAGTCACCTATTAACCTTCTCTTTGTTACGCTAAATAGTTGACCTCCTAGAGTCCATAAGACAGGTTTTCTAATACTTTAATCATTTTCATGGTTCTTCTGGGAACCTGCTACAGTTTATCATCTATCTTTAGAAGGTTGTTAGGT
The DNA here is from genome assembly GCA_007922155.1 of Mesoclemmys tuberculata. Classification (NCBI taxonomy): domain Eukaryota; kingdom Metazoa; phylum Chordata; order Testudines; family Chelidae; genus Mesoclemmys; species Mesoclemmys tuberculata. Next base: position 7,612,321 of record ML675631.1, read on the forward strand.
TAAAATGTTGATCACACTTACTATTATGACCTTGAAAGTCCTTTTCAGTCTGTGTTACTTGTTTTCCCATACTTCTTTATATTCTTGTTTATCATTTGTACTGTGGTAGCACCTACAGGTCCCAAATTAGGTGAGGCTTCGTTGAGCTGGGTATACTGAGTGTCTGCCCAGAAAAACTTAAAAGCTAGACAGACAGGTCAGAATTATTTTTTCACAACACAGCAGCAATAGCCTATTTAATTGCTCTGTAGCTACAGCGGCTCATCCTTTATCCTGGTTTTTGGATGTCAAAGATGGATTTCCACTAACCCATAAGCATTCCAGTGTAAGAATAGGTAAACAGAGCTCCCTGGAATCTATGCTCTCTGTATCAGCACCCCAGCACCTCCAGGAGAAATTTTGAAGGTGGGGAGGGGGAAAAACAAATTTAATTTGATATTAAATACAGAACCAAGAAAACATATGCTATGAGCATAGCAAATGTTCCTTCTCAGCAAGGATGAGATACTGTTTTCCACAAAAACACATTTACTACTGTATGTCTTATATAAAAAAAATCTCCACAAACCCCAGCCCGAAGCATATAATGGTTTATGCAACAAATACTTGTGAAATGCCTGCTTAAAAAGTTAAACCCCCTGGAGGGCTTGTGAATCTTTTAGTTGTAATGTACCCATGGAGGATTTTATTTTGTATCCGCCTAGCCCGAAGTTAAGAGTACTTTCTGAACATGTTTGCTTTGCATGAAGCTAAAATCTGGGTTACTTGGGGGAGAGTGGAGGAGAGTCTAATAAATCTTACAATATACTTCTTGGCAAGAAAACTACTTACTGGTGTCATGAAGAAACAACTTTACTGCTCTCTAAAGAAATATTGGTTTCAGAAGTTCCTATTGTATTCAAGACACATGGAAGCTGCATTAAATCAAGCTGTGAAAAGTGCTGGGGTTATATTTAAAAAAAAAAAAAATCCTGAAGCAGATCCTGACATATGAAGAAAAAGGAAAAAGTTTCTGAGCCTTCCATAAATTCTAAGAGGAGGAAGTTTAAAACCTGGGTGTTCTGTTTCTTAAGTCACATTCCACAAAGAAACGGATTGGTTTTATGTATATATTTTTACTACTCAAACTTTAGTACTTTTTAAATTTTTACTTCTATTTTCTCAGAGTTTAATATTATATATATACACAGCAACTTAAGGGGTGCCAAAGCTCTACTGTTTTGCTAAAATAGAGAGAACGCATTTGGCTCTGAGATTATCTACAGAGTTCTGTTTTATTCACATCTGGGCCACTGCCCTCAGTTGTTAGCCCACACCACTTGTACTAAGCTGTTCTTGTTACCCACTTCCCACAGCATGTGTCTACAAATACATTAGTTAATTAACTCAGACAATATCAATTAAACCCAGTGGCAGCAAGAAAGCATGCTGTCAGTTGCCTATGTGTCTCAATCTCCTCCCACCACCTGTCCAGAGGAATAAAACCGGAAGGCCCAAACTCTAAAGGGGAAAAAATAAGAACCGCCACACAGAACGAAGTGAATTTAGAGCTTTACGTAGGCAGATTGAGGGGACTGGACATGAAGTAGTCCATTTATCTACAGAACAAACAGCATTGCAGGAGCAGGGCTACCTTCTTCCATACTATACAGGTACCTCAACCCATTCTCAAGAGACCATATGTACTGGGAAAACAGGGTTAATTCTCTCTCCTGGCGCTGCTTCTCTGCAGAAGATGTCCATCAGGATGCCAGACAACAGCAACTACCACAGTCCCTATTCTATAATACATCGCTCTCCAGAAAACAGTTTCCTCAGAACTGATAATTTGGACATAACTATGTAGTGAGCTAGGAATCACAGATCTGCTCCTGTAACCTTTACTCACCTTGCTCCTAGGAGAAGTCCCACTGAAGTCAAGAGAATAATTTGTAAGAGTAAAATTAAGTAAGGGCAATTCATGTGGGTTAGAGTTGCACAACTGGGCCCCAGATCACTCTGTTTGCTTACCTTTCAAGTTTCCCTTTTTTCCTACAAGAGGTGTAAGGGACACAATCTGGGTTTCAGGCCAAATTCTAGTCTGTTACACATGTGTGAATCTGGAGTAGCTTCATGATTTATGTGGCGCACCTCCAGATTTGCATCTTTGTAAGACAGAAGCTCTACCAAAATATGTAGGATTGTTTATTCCTTACTGAAATGCAGCCACCTCTAGGCTGGAACACAATATCTGTTTAACAGTGTACAGCACCATTGCAAATCCATATTTTTTTCTTCACTGGAACAGGATTCAAAATCTCAGAGAATAAAAAAAATTTACTGCATTTATAAAAACCATAGTGTATTGTTTTAAAGTGGGAAGAATGCTTTCTAATTTGCCTTTAAAGGAGTTTGATTTTTGCCCTCAGCCCTATCCCACTGACTTGTATACTCTTACATTGTGTGTATTAAACTGCAGGAATTTTGAAGACTTTCATCAAATATCACAAAATACCTTGCTGCTGATGTATCCAACTGTAAACTCCCTTACTGACTGCTTTAATTTGAAATAAAAAAATGACAATTTTTTTAAAGTAACGTTTAATGGGAACTTTAATATAATTGTCTCTGCTTTGCATGTTGCAATTAATAATAAGCAATTAATTAATTAAATATTAAATGTCATGATGTTACCACCCACCACAGAAAGCCCATTTCATTTGATGGTAACACCAATTTATCTCAAAATACCTGAGATACAGGATATTTGTGTTTTTGGTGGTGTTTCTTTTTAATTCCTCTTGTACTTTGAAAGCTATTGTAATGCACTGAAGAACTAAGAGTTGGTAACTTTCTTACCACTTGGAAGAATAGATCTAAAGCTATTTCCCTTGTGATCTAGTCTTCCAAAATGATAAAATAAATTACCAGTCCTTAGTTATTCAGTGCATTACATTAGCTTTTTAAGTTTAAGAGGGATTAAAAAGAAATACCATCAAATAAAACAAGAACACGAGTATCTTGTATCCCAGGATACTTTGGGATAAATTAACAAATAAAACAAGAAAATACCAGACATACTGGATTTAAGTCCAGGTTTATCTCCTAATTATTAAAAAGCATGCTGCCAAATGCACCAACCATTACGACAACAAAAAAAAAATCAGATTCAACTTTGCAAAAATGTTTACCGAGAGGTCTATTGCTGAAGGCTCATTTTGTAAACTTGGAACCAATTCCAGAGCTAATGCTATACATCTCAAAGGAACAAGATAAACTCTCACACACTTCCATTTTATACAACAACAAATCTAAAAACACCAAATCTTCGTCCAAAAAAACTTGAAAGGTTTTACAGTCGAAACAGCAAGACTGCAGTAATGACTTGTTCTTATCAGGAAAATTTCCACTAATAAGCACAAACAAAATTTTTGGCAGAAATATGCTCACCCTTGTATATCAAAAGAGAGAAGGAAAAACAGGCTGGATCTCAAAAGGTCAAAACAATCACTTGTTCCATACCACAAAGAAAATGTTTTGTCAATTTCAAGAAGAGTCTTGCAGGACAAAGGTTCAATCCTTTCCATATCTCTAGTTTCCATGGTTTACATTTTGAAATTGAAACCAAATGGCATCTAACAATGCAAGATTTAAATGTCCTGTCTTGAAGTGTGTGTGTGTGTGTGAGTGAGAGAGAATATGAATAAGACACAGACAACATTTCAAGAGACAAGCATATGTAGTGTTTTGAAAAGAAATAAAAAAGTTCTGCTGGACTAGATGGCTCAGGAGATTAACACGGGAGACAGATTTTTTCACTTCCAGCCTGCTTTTTAACATCAAGCCTGTTGAGAGGTGATTGCAAGTTATTATCCAGTAGGTGGCCTGTGTTAAATGATTGGGAGCATTTGCTAAACTGGGCACCAGCAAACAATGCATGTTTTAACTGGCTAACTGTAAATGTGTACATCTAGGAACAAAGAATTTAGGCCATACTTACAGGATGGGGAACTCTATCCTGGGAAGCAGTGACTCTGAAAAAGATCTGGGGATTGTGGTGGATAATCAGCTGAACATGAGCTCCAAGTGTGACACTGTGGCCAAAAGACCTAGGATGCATGAAAAGCGGAATCATGAGCTGGAGTAGAGAGGTTATTTTACCTCTGTGAAAAGTTCCAGTGGGGTAGCCGTGTTAATCTGTATACAGCAAAAACAATGAGAGCCCTGTAGCACCTTAAAGACTAACAAATTTCTGCGGGCATAAGCTTTCGTGGACTGCAACCCACTTCGTCAGATGCATGAAGTCATGGGTTGCAGCCCGCGAAAGCTCATGCCCGCAGAAATTTGTTAGCCTTTAAGGTGCTACAGAGCTCTCACTGTTTTTATTTTACCTCTGTTTTTGGTAACTACTGCTGAAATACTCTGTTCAGCTCTAGAGCCTGCAATTCAAGAAGGATGTTGATACATTGGAGAGAGTTCAGAGAAGAGCCACAAGAATGATTAAAAGTTTAGAAAAAACATGCTTTATAGCAAGGGTGGCCAAACTTACTGCCCTCCCGAGATCTCTCTTCCCACTGGGCAGAATCCTCTAGCCCCACAACCACCCTGCCTCAGGGCAGAAGCTCCGAGCTACCCACCCCAGTCTGGAAGGCAGAGAATGAGGGATGCAGAAGGGGCTCAATCTATTTAGATTAACAAAGAAAAGGTTCATTACAGTCTACGTGCGGAACAAATATTTAATAATATGTACATACTAGTCAATTTAGCTTAACAAAGAAGAGGTTAATTACAATATGTAAGTACTGTATCTATGTACAGAACAAATATTTAATAAGGGGCTTTCAATCTCTCAGAGAAAGGTGTTATACAATCCAATGGCTGGAAGTTGAAACTAGACAAATTAAGACTGTAAATAGGTATCATTTTTGACAGTGATGGTAATTAACCTCTGGAACCAAAGGTCATGGTGAATTCTCCATGACCAACAATTTTAAATCAAGATTTTCTAAAAGACATACTCTAGGAATTATTCTGGGGAAGTTCTGTGGTCTATGTTATAGGGGAGGTTGGATTAGATGATCACAACAATCCCATCTGGTTGTAGAATCTATGAATGAAGAGAAAAGCAACCATCCAACCAGATAATAGAATAGCAACCAGTATTGGCCAGACAATTAGCACACTTGAACAATATGCATGTGACCTGGAAGAAAGAACATGGCAACACACAGAAGGCTTTATTCTCCTACCAGTGCAGATGCACATTTTAGTGCAAAGGTGCATTTAGTGCAAAAAACATCGCATGCACATATAAAGGGGAACAAACCTGTGGAAAAGAAACAACTAGGACAGGATTTTCTGCAATGTTCAATCTAACTGTTAGCATCAAAGTCAACCAGTAGGAACAGAGTTAGGCCAATGCTGAGCATTTTTTTAAATCCTGTCCTTAGTTTCTCCTCTCAAGTATCTTCAGTAAGGACCAAACACTCCAGCCCCTCCATGTGTCCACAAGCTACCAAACACAGGAAAAATAAGTTTCTGCTGAGCAGGAATAATGGGAATTTGAATCTTACCTTAGATATTATGTGTCCCAGGTGTGATGTTATTCATTGCTTGCTCAATGGTGAATAGAGAATAGATCATACACTGTCACAATTCTGTATCTAGAAGTATGCTGAAAATTCCCCTCTTGTAAGTTCACACTCAGAGTTCTCAAGAATATCCGTAACATCAAGTGAAAGCTGTCCCACACACTTTTTCTCTGATAGATACATATTTAATGGCTTGTAGTATTTACCCACTGTTCCTTCTGAACAATAGGTAAGCACTATGAGCCATTTTTTAAAAACAACTATTTCAATAATAAGTGGTTTCACTAAAATTATATTTCTTCTCCAAATTGCATAAATACAGAGCTCTTTGCTCATCTCTGAATCTGGCTGTCATGGCTACATCATCAAGCAATGTTCTACCCAATAAAAATACTTCTGTAGAATTTAATAACTACAACTACAGAACTTTGAAATTCAAAAACCTTGGAAACTAAAATATGGCAAGAGCAGAATTTATGTCAATTTAGTGAAGACATGTCTATACATACAATCCATCTTAATGTTATGATCAAGTTCTACACCATAGTAAACTTAAAAATCAGTTATTAGTTCTCAGATTAACACACCCATCCACCTACTAACAACTAGCTTTTCACCATTATGGCTACCAATCTGCACTCTGTTTAATGATTGATGGTAACCAGAATAAAATGCTCAGATCTGTTAACAGCTTCAAGTTCTTTGCAACACACCCAGAAAGCCAAATGTCAAGGTGATATCACAAGTTGGTTTGTCATGACCCTTTTCCTGCCCTTCTCAATTTAAGGCTATGTCTACACTGATGGCAGCAAATTCGCCACCGTCAGATCAATTTATCCAGTTCAATTGAGTGGCAGTGAAGACCCACTCAATCAATTCAGAAGTCGATCTAATAAAACCACCTCCCCAAAAAGCGTAGCACTACATCGGAGGGTACACATTTCCCACTGGCGCACTACAGAGGAGACAGTGCGCTATCCGGAAGTTACGAAGTTGACAATGTTACGCAAGCTTCGCAGAGAAGCTTGTGTAACTCCCATCGACTACCGCCGAATTTCACCAGCAGTGTAGAGCAGGCCTGAGTGACCTCTTAGCGACAGCACTACGGGTCCGTTTTAGATATTCAGTCACTTTCAGCCCAACTTTTTTTTTTGAAATTCATTAAGAGAATTAGAATTCACAAGGCAGGGGAACATGCTCATCATCGCACAACTTTTCTATGTACTACAGTGCATTTGAAAAGCACTCCTACATTGGATGCATTCCAGGAACATAACTTTGAACTCAGGTTCATTATTTCAAAAATAGGATGTTACTCTTGAAAAAGAAAAGGTACATACCACAGGATCATAGCAAACTCTGCTTTGTATCTTTGAGGATTTCAACAACTCGGTCATGGGTTCGGGGTTGTTATAAATGTGTATGGGTAGGGTTTTGTGGCCTGCCTTGTGCGGGAGGTCAGACTAGATGATCATATTGGTCCCTTCTGACCTATGAGTCTATGAGTATCATTTTCCAGGGCCATGTCTTAGAGGAGGAAAATTTCCACTTTTAGTCTCTCAATGGAAGCAGCACAGACTCTTTACTGAAGGGTAAAACCTCATTTAAGTTCTTGACTCAGACACACACATGATCTGCAGCACTAACCACACTCAAATCCTTTACCTTTTCAATGGAAGAGCTTCAACTGCTCAGGCCTAAAATACGAAGATCCCTTTCCTTAAACTCACATAAATTAGAGATGGAAATACATATCTCTGTAAATACTGAATCTTTCTCCCATCCCACATGATACATTTGTGGGATTTATTTCAGTTTTAAAAGCAAAACATGGTCTATCACTTCTCTTGAAAGACTACTCCACAACCTAAGATATCTTCACTGTTAGATAGTTTTTCCTGATATTCAACCTAAATTTTCTTCATTTCATCTCATTATTCCAAGTTACTTTCTTTATTGCAAACTCGTATCCAATTTGCTGCTTTCTCTCACCCCCATGCCTCTTTAAACACTACTGCTTTCCAGGTTTCTCTCTCTTCTTTATTATCAATTTTTCCCATATGAATTAGCTTGCCTTTTCTAAAATGAATCTTCATATTACTTTTTACCTATTTTTCTAATCGTTTTAGGTCTGCTTTTATCACTAATTTAGTATATCTGCAAATGTCATTAACGTGCTATTTATTTCCTCTTCCAAATCTTTCACAAATATGTTACCTAAGACCTATCCTAAAGACTGCAGAACTGCAGTAGGCCCCTCCCCTGAATCCGGTATATAGCCATTCACCAGGACCCTTTGTTTATGGTCTTTCAGTGAGTTTTCAGTTTCCATAACAATGTTCCCACCGAACCAATCTGAATTCAATTTTCAGCCAAGATATTGTGGCGTACAATATCAAGTGCTTCCTTTATATCTAGATGCAATTACATCTATTATGTGCTCCTTCTCCAGAATTTTGTTATTCCACAAAATCTGGCAAGTTGTACTCTTTATAGTTTAGTTCCCTTCTATATTTGTATATGCAAAATGTTTGTTTCATTATTTGACTACAAATAAAATTTGGCTTATGGAACGGATAATCGTCAGGATCCCTCCTTTTCCCTTGACTGAAAATTGGCAATATGTCCGATTTTTCCCCTCCACTCTTATATAACTTCTCATTTGTTCAGGACTTTTCAAAGTTAATTGCCAGTGGCACAGAATATTCATTAGTAACAATATGAACATCTAGGAAGTGTTATCACTGAATAAGTGTTCAGATTTCCCAGGTAGTCTCTCTGTATTACCAATGGTACCAACTTGCTGCTGAAGACCCATTTAAAAAGGCGAACAAGTGGAAGTGACTGGTTTCTTAATCCAGTGCTTATGTACTTTCAATGTGGACAAGCCCATTGTATCAAAATCTCTATTCCTACAGATCTATTACAACTGGAAGGACAGATGCTCTCAGTTCCAAGGAAGAACAGGAAAGGGAGAAGGACAACTGTACTGTAGGCGTAAGACAGTTTCTGAAGAACAGATGCTTCCTGCAATGCCCCAAACAGAACAGCAAATGACACTTCAGCTGGGGCCCAGTTCTAAATTCATTGATGTCTCCCACTGACTTTGAACTGGGGTCCTAGTGTGGGTTTCAAAAGCCAGAAAAAAGGAACAAGGATTTCTTTAAAGGTCACATTCAAATGCCTCTAACCAAGTAATTATTTTCAACAGGGACTAATCCTGAAATCTTTGGTATCAGCTGGAACAAGCCTGAGAAAGGGGCCCTGAACTGGGCCTTATAGTGTGACTGCGTGGTACCGGAATTTTAGGAGTAGATTAAATTTATGACTCACTGCCAAATATTAGAGAACCTATTTACACTGGCTTCTACAGTTGAGCCACATTATAATGCTTTCTATTACACAAGTATTAATTGCTGATATCAAGGTCTACTGAAGCCAGCTGTAACATCCCCTGTGAAAACAGACATCATCAAATGCCTGATGGGCATATGACTTCATCACAAAACCATAGACCATTTTCACGTTATCAGCCTCTGTCCAAAGTAAGCCTAGTCCAGGATTATGTCAAGTGCTGCAGACTTGGACGGATACAATGGGTGATGTCCCACAATGGAACTTATCCAGGTCCTGGCCAACTGTTTTGTTTCCAAGTCATGTATTCGTTTCTCACTCTCATTCATAAAGAATTAAGATTCAATCCAAAATTCCACACATATTTAAAACACCAACAGACAACCATATAATGCATTTCTCAGAAGAAAACTTAAACCAGGATTTTCCAACTAGATTTGCATGGCTGGATTCTTGAATCCACAGGGAGTCCCACTGACTTCAATGGAGTTCAGTGTGGGTGAAAGGGTCAGCTCACATGGACACGTTGCAGGATCAAGTTTAATTAGGTAAAAAAGAACATTCAATTTTCAGCTTAAAGGTTTTTGGTTCTGTTTTTTAATAAACTGACTAGAAACATCTGGGCAATGGAGCAGAATGAACTACAGAAGCTGAACTAAAAGCAAAGAAATAAAATCCTTCTTAACAAAACGACATTTAATGGTAGAAGGATACTTGTCTCTTTTTTCTTTTACATGATGTACAAGGAATGAAGTCTCATATTTTCTCTTCATGAGACTAAGCAGAAAGAGCATGATTTTACACAATTATTTCGATTTTTTTTTAGCAAATATCTTGCTGTTGTAATTCACCAGAGTACTCACTGGGTTTGCATATCGAAGCAGGGCCTGCTGGGATTTGGATCCCTGAAGACAAGAAATACTTTCTAAAATGAAAATGCACTGAAAAAGCAAGAATTCCGCTGCTAAAACATCACATCCATAAGTTCTAAAGCCACAAAGGTCATTTGAAATGTAGCTCCATGATAACGAAAGATACAGACTCAAACCAAAACCACAAATACAGAGCAAGTTTGGATCCAGATATGGATTTCACAGCTCACATCCCATCTCTATTCTTAGCAATAGCCGGAAAATGTTTTTCAAACTTCTGTAGTATTTGCTCCATACACAAGAATCGTGTTTAATAGTACACCCCATGGGATCTGTTTTGTGTAGTTGTCCAAGCCTTTGATTCAAAGTCTATAAATAGTTAGCTGCTGTACAGAACTGAAGACATGTGCCCTGACTGAGACCTCCTTGCTCATGAGGTCATTTACCTTAATCCTGCTTAACTTTATTGGACTCTATACAACATACATCACTGGCTGTAAAAAGGCATTTATACACAGTTCTTAGTCTTTCCTTATTCACACACTGGAAATAGTGAAGGCAAATATATTTCCAGAGAACAATAATTTGAGGAGTTGGATAATTAGTATGCAGTCTATTCCAGGATTTCTTAATTGCTAGACAGCCAGGGGCAATTCCCTCAGATACTGTATAATCAACCATGGAGTGTTTGCCCTAGGTACTCTGGGCTACATTGTGACTATATGCTCAGAATTTAGTAAGGAGTCAGCTGATTGCAGTGCTGTCCCTGGAGCAGCCTCAGATGAAGATTGTGACTTTCTGGGTCACAATCTTCTTTCTGGTTCTCTCACTGCCCCCGGAAGGGAGGAAACTGCACTAGGTCTACACCTGGCATGTTACACACTGCCCAATACAGCTACACCACCAGGTGGGGGGGATTGGCTCCACCTAGGGTGACCGTATTTCAGATTCCCAAAAAGAGGACACTGGGGTAGAGAGGGTGCTGGAATGGGGGTACAGCTGTGGATGCTGGAGGGGCTCTTTGGGGATTGCTGGAGAGGTTTGTGTGTGTGTACTGGGAGGCTAGCTGGGAGGTGTACTCACTGGAGGTGGGGGCCAGTATCGCTCCCTGTCATGATGGGAGGATGGATGGTTCCAGCCCAGGACCCAGCACCAGCCAGTGCCTACCTGCGGAACTGTCTCCAAGGGCTGGGAACCTGTGCTGCAGGGGAATGGACCAATCAGCTGCAGATGCAGGGGAGAGACCAATCAAGAAGCAGACCAGTCTGGGGTTCTTCCTGAGCTGCAACATCTGCTCTGCAAAAACCCTCCCTGACTGAGAGCAGACTTCCAAAAAAGGAGGTCATGACTGGGAAAACCTGGGCGTATGCTAATCCTGGCTCCACCAACTCCTAACTCATTAACACGCGGGGGGAAGAAGCGGCTCCACTGAGCACGTGTCCCCTCCTGCAATGCTACTCATGATGTGGTTACTCAGCACCAGGGGATGCCTTATGCACCTTACTCCCTTGCAAGCCGATGCTAGCCAGGCCACGATGTGGCTTTGTATTTCCCCACTAATGTTCGGCTATTGCACCCTGTGGCATTTAAAGCAAGTTTACAGCCACAGAGACCTCTGTGAAAATGGAAACGTCTAATCGATCTGGTTTAGAGGCATGAAACAAGTGGGGGGGGGAGAACAATCTGAGAAATAGGAATTTGCTGGCTCTGTGGCAAAGAATTTCCTGCACAGGGAAATTAAAAAAAATTCAACACAGGTCTAATACACAGACTAACAACTACAATTATTACAGCCAGATTGGCTGCACTCTCCAAAACCACACAGCTCTTGGAATAAAATCATCCCTATTAATTTAATATTCATCAGAGAAGTTGTCTCTACTAATGCACTGACAGTACCTACAGATGCTATTAACTCCTTTACAGACAGATGGAATTTGTTTTAACCCTCCTAAGCTTTATGGGAAACAGGACAAAAACTTTTTTTTTAAATCAAACTTTCAAGTCACAATGGGAATGCAGCTGGCTATCACACACATGCCTATGCAGTATGGACATGCTGACAATTCCTGGTATCACACAGGATGATAACTATATCTTCAAAACCACACATTTAATTTTGGTCCATGTTATTTAAAAGAGCAAATGTCTGTTCAAGCAGAAAATTAAGTAACACTTCTTTGTGGAATGTGTGGTAAAGTCAGGCCAGAGGGCTACCAAAGGGTATACCAGGGCCAGTATGTGGGCCCTAAAGGGTTAAAGGTCCTTTGCCCTGCAGGCAGAAAAGAGCACAGCAGGGCAATTAGAGGCACCTGGCCCCAATGAAGGGTGACACCAGGTGTACTTAAACCCTGCCTTCCCAAGAGAGGAGGGGGGGAATAAACCAGGAGGAACCTGCCAGAAGGCTGGTGGCAGCTGGAGGAGAAGGTTTCCTCCCAGACCAGTAGACAAAGCTCCTCAGCAGCCGGGGGAGACGGGGTAGCTGGGGGCACCGTGGCCCACGAACGGAGGTAAAGTGCGAGACCCACCAAGGGGAAGCCGGCAGATTGCCACAAATGTTAGGAGAAGGGAGTAAGTGCTAATTAACCTATAAATTTGCTCCACTTTCAATACTCAATAACACAAAATCCCACCAGCACAGGAGGCATAGTTCTCCCTCACTATAAAGCCACTCCCCATTCAAAAGACCACTGCTCTGACTCACAAGTCCACTTCACTTCATTGTAAACATTTTGACATGCGTTACACTTATAATCTCACATAATCTCTGCTGCTCCAAAGAATAACCTTATGGAGATGGTCATTTCATTATCTAAGTGAACACCACTGAAGGCTCATCTGCTCACAGTTTAAGGTCTGACTGGCATATCAGAGCTACATTTGCAATCACTGATGAAATAGCTAATGGAATTCTTTCTGCTCTCCTTGGTTATGCCCAAATGACCCCATGAGAAAAATATCACTCATCATTATTAACAGTCTCAAAGGAGCAACTTTCCTCTCTTCCTATATTATTATTTTATCTATTTAGATGTATACACAACTGATAAAAAAGAGCACCTTATCCATAGACTACAGGCACCCTGGACATAACAAATATACAACCTCATTAACACGCCAACATAGCTTAAGTGAAGCACTACAATTCAATACAACTTCTACCAGCAAATCTCCCTCCCTCTCCAACACTCCTTATGCTTTCCTCCCCCACTGACACCCTTCCTCCCATTTTCAATTTTCTGGAGGAAAAGATGAAACTATGCAGCATGCTGTGAAACACAACAAATTCTGAATTACATGGATCAACTGTAAACACCCATCCCTCTCTTGTTTATATGAGTGGGTCTTCAGTTTGGGCACCTCCGCTAATCTCAAAAGTAGAAGTAATCCATGGTGGTCTCTCGGGTAGGTATATACTCAACCATTTAGGGTACATCTTCACTGCAGCATTAACTCAGGTGGTTAACACCCAGGTGTGAGCACCCTGGTTAGCTTAGCTCATGTGTGAGTGGCCATGCTGCAAAGTCAGACTTGAATGTGTCAACTTGACTGTCCCCGCACTGGTACCGCATTTGTTTGGGTGAGGCACTAAGACTTCTGCGGGCATATCCCATGATTCATAGCGTTGCTGCCACTCTTTAGATTCTTTTTCCAATGAATTGTGGGAGAACTTCTGGCCATTTCAGGGGAATTGTGGGAGAACCTGTCTGTCCTTGTGAGCACATGGGGGGATTATGGGAGGGCACTGGAAGATTATCAGCACTTGAATGGTTTAGTCTGCATCCTTACTGTGGGCAGGCTACCAGTTTGAGGATAAGCAGAACTTAGATTTTACCCCATATCCCTGGCTGAGCCAGCAGGCTCACATGTAAAGTACTACTACCCTTGTGAGAGGATTTTGTGTGTGGATAGGAGACAGGTTAAGAGCAACACCTGAGCCTTAGTTAACTCCACCAGTGAAGTCTAGACTAGACCGCAGAGCTTGGTAAGTCAAAACCCAGCACCGTAAATATCATCCAAAAATCCACAAGCAGCCATTGGAGATCATGGACCCTGGGCCATTTATGCTCCTGGCAACATACTCCATTTACCAATCAGGCTGCCATATTCTACCCTCCATTTGGCCTGTGGATGGTTTTAAAATTAGGACAGTACCATGTTTCAATACGTTTGTCAAGAGAACTCAGAGTTGAAGTAATCTTTATTCAGAGTGGAGACCATTATACACACGAACAAGAGGGCATATCACTACAATATCCAAGCACTCTTACATCATTTTTTCTTGTGGAAGTACTGTCCTCAGTGGAAGAAAAGCCTCTCCTCTGCCTTCAAAGCCTAGTAGAAGGATCAAACTCCATGTAGACTTGTTGCCAATTTGTTTGGGAAAATGCCTACACAAAGCAATGAGAGGGAATATCAGGAATCAGCCTGATCTCTGGAAAATGTCTTTTCCACAACTGTGGGCATCACCACAGAGAAAGTCCTACCATGCCCTTTCCCTGTCCAAAGGGTATCCTTAGACCTGGAACATCCAAGGAAAACACAGATGCTGAAGTGGTCAATGAGACAGCCACACCCTATTCCTGGCTTTGTAGATAAACATTCATTGGGATGCATAATTGGATAGGCAACTAGTATAAAACACAGCACTGGTGGTATTTTCTTACTGCTTTGTGCTGCTTTGCAAGCAGGTCACACTATGCTATATTAATGATACTTTCCTGGTGGCTCTCCTTCTAAGAGCAGGTATAGCTTGTAAATATAGTCTAGACTAGAGGTGATAAAAATATGGATCATCACAGGTGGCTCCCATCCAACTGGAAAAGGCAGTCTCCTGCTCAGCCACAGAGGAAAGGTTCTTGGCCATTACTGCTACATGGTCAGAAGCAAAGACGAGTCTTGCAGATGACCACTGGTGCACACCATTTTTGTCAATTAGCAGGGTAGGAAATAACAGATTTTTTGTTAGTTTCCTCTGTTTTGCCTGGATTAAATCTGAGTCAGCTGCATTCCATTCACATTCCCATTTTTTCCAGAATCTGGGACATCCAGGAAACTACACCGTCCACCCTCAAGCAGAAACTGGCAGAGCATGGCGCAACAGTGTCTTAGTGGTTGCATAGCCCAGAGCATCCTACGCTCTCCCACAACAGCCACACACACATGTAGAATAAAAAGTTTGCAGAAACGTGCCTTGCTGGGTCCTGCGGGAAGAGAAGCAGTTGCCAGCCACCATTCTTGGGGATCTTCTGAGAGAAGAGAGCAGTTTAACACCTCTATCTCAATCAGATCCTGAAAGGGAACCAGCAGAAATTCATCATCCCATCCAAAAAGGCATAAGAAACTATCCATGAGTTCCACCAGCTCTACCACATGGCCATTTCCTGGTCCGAAAACCTATTGGAAGGGATATAGGACAGTGAAAGAAGTCATGTAGTCTCACAGTTCGCCCTCTATTTTAATCTTCTTAAATAATCTTTCCCAAGAAGGATGATGGAAAGAGAGAGAGAGCAGCAGTTGCTAAATCATTGCCATCAAGTGATGGTTTCCTGAGGAAGAGCCGCACCATTGAGTGTTTAGGAATGGATAATAGCTTCTCCCGCTGCCGTGGGCAGCCGTAAGGTGCAGAGTTCAGCTCACATGTGGCAGGCAGGCATTCAGGTCCTACAGCTCCGGAACTGGCCCCAGCTTCGTAGAAAACAGGTGAGCGGAAGCATAACCCTTTCTTGCGTTGCTTGACTATTTCTGCAAGTACTATGTGACCTTTTCAGAAGATGTCACGGCTCTTGGACTGGACGAAGAGAGCGTGGGCAGGTCAGAAAAATCCCTTTTTAGAGAAGAAACAATTTCACAGCCTCCCTCCATCTAGGAGAGGATTCAAAGACCTTCTTCCTCCAGTGGCACGCCAATCTCTTACACCCCACCACCACTTCACCTTCAACAGCTTAGCCCCAAATCAAGGTGATAGGCACAGATTTGTGATCAACATGGTTTACAAACACTAGTTAATCTTCACAACCACCAGGAAAGGTAAGTAGGTAAAATGCTATTATTATACTTGTTTAAAGATGGGGAAAACAGGGACGAAGTGGTTAATGCTGACAATTTCGATGCAGATTGGGTACCCAACTTCCCAGGGATCCTGTGAAGATCCCAGCCTAAGGCCACGCAAACAAATGGTGACGTATGATTAGAGTGCAGATCTCCTGTGTTCCAAACCCTATCCTATGCCTAAGCCACTAGACCGTGTGGCATTTTACACATACAACCCTAAATAACATTGCTGCAACAATGAACATTATTACCACAGAAAAAAGGCTTTATTAAAGCTGAGAATTTAAATGCAAAAGAGTATTAAAGTGCCTAGACCACTGTGTTCTTGTCCATCCTTTACACAGGGGCCAGAATTCTTGCCATAGTCTCAGACACTTTCATGTAAGGATTAGAGCCCACACCGATAGCCACACCCTGAGCATGTGAGCCAGAGAATACCTTGTCTAATCATGTCTCCATAGCCACACTACCCTTAACTCTGCCCCATGTGTCCTTCCCACCCCTTTGCACACAAACTTAAGAATTGCTCCACTCCATCCACCTTCTTGTTACCTTTCTATGACCAACATTCTTTAGCTCTGTCCCCCAGGCCTAGATTTCTACTACTTCACTCAAGGTAAGGGGGCTGCTTCTTCTTCATCCTTGCCTGACACACTTTTTACAAAATGGGAAGGTGTGAGGTTGAAGGCAGAATGAACCCCAAGGTGTGTGCATCTTCTAAAATGTATTTTTCCCTCATGCTTGTAAAAGATGATGATTTAACCCTCTCTATATAGGCAATTTTCAAAGCAGGAAAAAAATTATAGTCCAATAAGGTGACGAGGAATACAGAGAAAAAAGATGAACAAAAAGAAAATCCTCTCAATTTTTTTTAACACAACTCTAAAAATCCTTCACAAATTCTCTTTAAACCTTAAACAGAAAATTCATCATTCTGCTGACGCTATCAAAAAATTCACCCAAAGAGGCTCTTTTTAAAAGAAAATGTTATAAGGAAAGGAAGTGAGGAACATATAATGAAACATTTCCTACTAACTAATCATAGCTTCATTAGTGTGATGATATAATGGCCGTTTGGCCTTATTAATTGATTTAACTTTGAAATTCTTAGGTCTTCATTGCTGATTGCCACAATGACATCCAATTAAAAGCAAACTTACAATATTTTTTTAAGAGCCACACGAATTATTCTAATGCAGACAAATGCAAGAGCTTTCTGTAGTTCCTCTGTGATTTCTAATGTTGCTATTAATTTTTAATACAGTCTTTAAATTCCAATGACTCAAGTCACTGAGGAATTCTAAAGTACTTACAACCATCAAACAAACAAGGAATGCTTTCAGCTCCTTGCCTTTAGAATCATGAAGTATAAACTCCAAACTTCTATGCAGAAGGAATTTTTAAAAAGAAGAGTTCATTTCTCAGGATAACGATGCTCTAATACCAAAGAGCAGCTCAGTTCCTTTGTGTTAAGAGACCACAGCTCTTCTTACAAGATTTCAAAGCAGCTGCTATGACTTTGAAACTAGGGATTTATCCTGGCCACCTGCTTTAAAATTAACCAACATAAACATGTTGGGATGGTCCAGAGTGATAATCACATGATGGGAAGACAGCATAGGTCATTTCATGTTAGGGTGTCAGATCCTACAGATCACTGATTTCAACGGGTGTGCTGTCTATAGGAGGACTTCAGGATCATGCCTGAAATGCAAATCTAACTAACTGGTTATTAAGGCTGAGACTGAGATATCCTTACTCACAACGGGTAATAACTCACTCCACAAGTAGTCCATCAATTGGACTAAACATGGTGTAATGTACAATTCACTGTGTGTAAAGTTATTACACTCTCACCTAAATATTTTGTTTGCTTTAGTAGCAAACATTTTTGTAAGCTGTGTAACTTCTGTAGCAACAATAATGATAAAATATTAATCAAAATTGTAAACCCATACACTTTTCAACATCATTAGCCCATTGGTTCTGGTTTTAAAAGTTGTATCAGTGTTGTAAAAATGGCATCCAATAGTGTTAATGGTTGCTTCAGTGGAACAGTAGAATGTTGCTCGCTACAACAGCTGATCCAGCACAATACATATCAGTTCATCTGCATAGATAGCTCTAGGCCGCCTCCTCCTCCTCCCATTAAAGTCACTTGCAAGACTCCCATTGATTTCAAGGGGAGTTGGATCCAGCCCTTAATTCATTATGACTCAGTTGCCTATTAATTAGTGTCTGCTTTAAAAAAAAAAAAAAAAACATTAATATTAAGTTATTTTAGAAATGGAGTGCTAGGAAAAACGTAATGATTTACCACCCCCAATCTCACTTTCCAAAACTACAAAAGAAAAATAACAGTGTTTAAAAATAGATACTCCGATTCCTAAAAGTAAATCTAAATAAAATGTTGCTAGAAAAAGCGGGCTAGTGATAGGGTATTTTCCATTTTCTACCCACTTCTGGGTAGAAGTGCACTTATTGCACACTGCCCATTTGCAGATAAAACTTTGACTAAAGTAACCAAATGTAACATTAACAGTGCTGAAGCGGGAATACTCACAAGTTCTCTCAGTGATGACTGGCAAAGAACCCACTCCTTGATCTTTAACTTCAGAAAGAGGCTCTGGCTGGTGCAATTGAAAAGGCTGCTGTGTGTTTATTTTTGTTTTTCCTTTTCTTTTCTTTTCCATAAATTACTCTTCCATTTGATGTCTATTCTAGCTATTTTTTTTTAAACACACACACACACACACACACATCAGGTTAAGATGAAAACTGCCCACACGACAAGTTTGTGTTTACAAGCTTAATAGCAAGTTTCATTGGAACACAGGTCAATGCGGCTCTAAGAAAACATCACATACCAAAAATCACACATGGTTAGAACACATCACGAGCAGAGAGGAATTGTGGACTCAAGCCTGTGAGGCACCAAGCCAGTCTGAGAAGCCCTTTGAAGTTAGAAAAACATCCTCTGGTCAGAGCACATTTGTGAAACTGTGGGACAGGCGCTTTAAACAACATTCACTCTGAGATCACCTGCGGTGTGCTGGTGGATTGGCGCCTGTGTAGCTTTAACAACATAACCCTTTATGCTCCACAAAAAACTCTGTCTCTCCAAAATGTATCATATCAATAGTGTACAGTTCAAAAGTCTTGCACGGCAATCCCTGGATCATGCAGCTCCCTATAGAACACCTTTCAGGAGTTTCATCAAGGTATGTAAAGTTTGTGCAAAACTTTAACGGATGAAAAAACAGTGCTTTACTATCTAGTCAAGATGGCAACAACTGAGAATCATGGTAGCCCACCAATGCGGCCAATGAAAATCCATAAAATCCATGATACAGTTCGTCTTGCTAGCCCCAGACGATGTTGCACTCAGATACCATGGGGATAACATTTTGTTTTGGCATTATTTTAATGACTCAACCATTTGCAGCCAAAATCTTTGAGCCCAGGATACACATTCTTCTTCTCCTCTCTGCAGCCAGAAGATGAGCCTAACCATCAGAAGAACCTCTCTTAAGCCCTGATCTTGCAAACTGAATACTGTGTGCAGACTCCTGGGCGCCCACTACACATGGGAGCCATCCAAGATTCAATGGCATCCTGCTAAGAATTTCCCCACATGAGTGAGTTTGCAAAGTTAGGGCCTTGAAGTGGTGGTTCCTTTTGAACTGGGTCAACTTCCCTGTGCTTAATTCTGCCATCAGTTAGACACATGCAACCTGCCTGGAATCAATAGAGTTGTGTTGGTCTAATTAAAAGCCAAATTTCCCCTCACATATATTTGCATTAATAGGACCTCTCAAATCAGTGGATTTGCACAGATTTATAACAAGGGGCAGAATCTGGCCTACAACAAGTAATTATAGAAAAACACCATGACTTGAAAAAAACAACTAATTTTTGCCTTTCTATTTATTATGAGTATACCCTAACCACAATCTTTTTTCAGAGCTCCTGTTGAGGCTGATGGAAGCTCTGACTGCCTTAACGGTAAGATGTGGCTCTCCTTCCTTGCTTTTAACGTGCTCTTAGGAGTAAGAAATTAAGATTTTTCTCATCTACCAATTTCACCCTTCTCTGTTTGGGAAGCAATCATTTCCCTGTTTTGTTTTGTTTTGTTTTTCCTCCATTGAGGTGACATGAACAGTTTTTTGTGTTTCAGTTCCTTGGTTGTGCACCAGTATTACAGAGGTTGCCGTCAGAAACATATATAACACATGGAACTGGATCAAATAATAGCTACTGCTCCAGAACTAGAAAGGGATCTCACAATATTTTTGTAGTTCCCACATTACCTATTGTTTGCTGTTTAGTTATTGCCAAATCCAAGGTGCTTCTCACCGAAGTATCTTTAATTCCATAGCTCTTGTCATTCTAGTTTGGGTCTCTTAGCAAGAATCACAGGGTGCCACAGGTTATGAATAAGTTGTATTGACAAAGTTGTACTTTGGGCATCAACTGTGCCTAGTGTGCACATAGGCTAAGCATTGGCAGAGCTTGCATAGCCCATCCTTATTAAGGGCTAAATACTACGTTTGGAGAAGAGCACAGGGCAACCATGGAGTTCAGAGAGCATTTAACAACATAAATCTGGTCCATGCTTGGCTTAGTCCTGCATTTTCAAACATTGGTTTCATTCAAATGTAAAAAAAGCCATTGCCCGCCCCAAAAACCTAGTTAAACTAACACATCTTAAAAAGAGCTAGGGCGTTAAGTCTGATGATCTGACCAAATTCCAACTTGGGTAATCACATTCTGCCTCCCTAAAATCCCCCCTCAATTGGATACAATATTCTTCCTAAACTGTTGTGCTTTGCATCAGCTGCTGCACAGCTGCCAGGCTTCAATCCAGCAATGGTGCATTTCCATGGTAGGAAGGTAGGTGAAAGGCCACCTATAATAGTTACAGGAGCAGTAATATGAAAAATTTGCTGCCCAATTTCCAGTGACATATTAGTCCAGAGAAAAAGGATTGGTATGTGTCTTTAATCAGCCATGAATAAACCTTTAATAAAAGAGGTTTATTATGGAAATGTGGGCAAGACCATAATGGAATAATATAACGGAGCTCATTGGAATTAAAAAAATTATAAAGTCAACCTCCAAACCATTAAAAATAGGTATGTGATATGTTAATGGACTGTTCCCACTGCACTAAATAATCCCGTACCTAAAATATATATAAAAACTCACCCACAAAGCCCTATTCCTGATTATCTGAGAATATAGCGTGGATTGTAATTGTCAAGATCCTTACTAAACTGTCCGAGAAAAGCGACTGAGTAAATTGCCATTGTTGGGAGGAAAAAATGCTGCCACTACATGATCAGTGCAAATACTAACGGATTAACAGACTGTTAATCTGTCCATTTTATACCGCCATCCTCATCAGATCATACTGCAGACAACCTGAACTAAAGCCCATTGATGTCATTGAAGTTCCTATTAACTTCAGTGGGTTTTTGGATCAAGCCCTAAGGGTATAGGAAAATAATATGGAGGTTTTACAGATTATGTAAATAAGACTTGCCCAACCCAAAAAGTTACTTAAAAATAAAACTGTCAAAATATTTTATTTAAGGCATCTTAAAGATTCCTTTAATACCTGTATCCATATTAGGAACAAGTCCTTGTACATAATCTTTATATAAATAAAAAATAGTTTAAACTGTGATAACCTGTAATGTTTACCCTCAAAATAAAATTAAACATTCAGCATGACTAAATGGGGGACAGTATTTCCATGGGAAAAATATCAAAGTATTATTTATTTTTCTGTAAGTACTTGTTTTGAAAAGTATTTCCTCCCCACCTGGTCTTAGGCCACAGTCTGCATTTAAACAGTGTGTACCCTTTAGAAAACTATGAAACTTCTTTTTTGAAAAGCAGAAGCATATGAAATTATTTCATCCACTGTTCATAGAGAAAGTCTACAGTTGACCATAAAGAAATAGGCAGGCTCCCAGTATAAACTTACTAGGATTACATCAAAGACCTTCCTCCAGGATTAGATGATTGATTTCTCCAATGCTTTTTAGAATTTCTTCCAGGATATTTTGGGTTATTGCCTTAGACCTTGCTCAGCTGGAATGATAGATATTCTCCTTGCTAGATTGTGATGTTCTCTCTTTTAGGGGAGAGAGTGTCTGTAACATATACACACACGTACACTATGTGAACGGGGAGAGACCGAGAAAGACTTGGAAAGTTCACAAACAAAATTCTTATTTATTGTTTTAAAAGGAGAGAGGTTTAGAACGGAAACAGCGACACAGGCTTAAACTACAGCATTTTATGCAATCCAGAGATTGATTTTTACTCTATGAGCCCAGGAGCCTGTGCTCCTTATTGAGGAAAAGTTCTAACTGAAGTCAATACGAGTTTTTTCGGGATAAAGAGTGCAGGATCAGGCCCTCTATAGGCACTTGTGCCCTACATGGCACTTAGTTTCACACCTACGACCCTTTTTACTTGTCTCTTGGTTCCTTTTCCCTGTATAATTACCCTTGTGGAATTATATACATTTTCAGCCAGGAAAACAGGAAATAGCGGAGACCTTAGCTACCACCATCATCTCTTTGGAGAATCAGACAGCAAACTATCTCTGAGGGCACCTAACACGCCCACCTGCATCCCTTTTCCTTCCCCAAGACAAATCCGTCACCTCGGTACCACACATAATTCGCACTGGACTGTAGATCAAAAGATCTAAGGCTGCTCCCAAATCCCAATACTCCTGCAAGACAACACTTTGTACTGTCACTTTCCTTCCCCCTTATTTTGTACCTCACAGCGTGTGTGGCTGCACCCAAGATCAAACACCTATGCATGATTTTCTTCCACAGATCTTGAATCACAGAGTTATACTTTAATGGGAACCTCAATATACTTAATCCTTTAAAGCTGCCACAGCAGTGACCCCAACCGCATTAAATTCCATCATGATCACAAAACACAAAAGTATTTTTCGGCGACAGACAGCACAGAGATTGTGCTGACCACATACCAATCCATCTGTGATCTAACATTGCATGTGCTGCATACATTTGCTAGACTGAAGCCCAAGGTTAGTTGCCAGAAAATCTAGGCACTTTACAAATTTTATAAATTAAATTCGGTTCAGAATAAAAGCAGTCCCTTAGCCATGCTTCAGAGAAGATGCACAGATTCACAAGGGACTCACTGCAAGTGACACAGTGGGTTGATGCCTCTGATGACGGGCTTTAAATCCAAAGTCAGTGACTTCCAAAAATGATGCTTTTTGCTGTCATAATACAATAGGATCTCCTTAAAAGTAAGACACAGCCTGGCCCAATTCAGTATGATTTGCATATTGGCACTCTTCTGGAGAAGGCATTAACCCACACCAAAGGCATGTCAGGGGCAGACTAAAGGCAAGACAAGTGTGAAAAAGCACAGATGACACTGTACCAGCTATTTCAAAGGGGGTATGTTTTCTGTTTCTCTAATTTTTTTAAATGTATCTTCACCAACTGCAACTATAAAACGCCACATATTTAAGACATAAGTCAGTAAATTCATATGTACATTTTAGTTTGTGGATGTAGTTACCCGCATGCATTAGCAAATAGGACTGAATTTACACATGGAGTAAAAAGACGTTTTCCCATAGTCACTTTTCAGAGTTGACATGTACCTTAATGTATATCACAAAGTCTGAGACTCCTAATCTGAGTTTTCAAAGTTACAGGTACTTTCACTCAATACAAATGGCAGGGGTAGGGGGAAAGAACATGACATATTACAAAATATTGCTCCAAATATTTCTTACATTTCAACATCTGCCATTTACTTTTCTACCAAGTTTCAATGCTAACATGAAGCATAACCCATCCACAAGAATTTCTATGAAGGCCAACTGGTGGGAGGTGCACAGACTGCACATTCCGTTTTGCTTTAAAAACCACCACCAACAATAACAACCCTCCTTCAGAACAAAGTCAACCCTTACAACGTTTCAATACTCAAGTGACTTCTCCTTCCTCTCTTCCCAACCCAGTTCAAAAGCAACCATTTAAGTCAACTGAGATCATCTTCTGAGGGGTGCCTGCAAATATCCACTTATTTACCTCTTCCAGAATCTTATTATAGCTCATACAAAAAAACTTAAAGGGAAACCTTATGTTAATGAGCTCTAGCGTAAAGAACATATCCGTATGTCCAGAATCACGTACCAAATTTCTCACCTTTGTTGTAAGCAAAGTTTTAGTATAAAAGCCTGGAAGAAATTATTTACCTTTAAACCAATATGGAATATAACATATCATTGTTATATTTCATCTTAATTTGTATTCCATGGATGCCCCCCCTTTCATGAGAAAGGAGCTTGGATGAAGCCAGGAGGTGCTATTTGTTATCGGAAAAATCTACGTGACAACCTTCCTGTGTCATTCAGATTTAGACCTCCCTCAACTACTAAACAGAATATGTTTATCATTAGAATCATCATCCTCAGCAACAACTTTCACATTTTTCATTGTCTGAAGAGACCAAATGCATTGATTTAAAAAGATTTGTTTGCAGGGACTTCATTAGCTTTACAGTCAACATCCCAAACTGACAATGCACCACATTTAATCTACAGTATCTTTGAAACAAGCACAGATGAAATGCAGAATGTTTCCCATCCACCTCCTCCAGATGGCTCAAGCAAGTCAACTTTCTAATTTCATAATACAAAATATTTAATTTTTGCTTTTCTTCATATGTCAATTCAACCTCCGGCACATAACTCTGAAACCATGAAAGGATGTTTAAAACTTTCCATATGGGAACTGCATTGTGGTTTTTAATTGTACCAACTGGTATCATTCAAGAAACCAGATTTCTGATACAGTATTGGTCAATTCACTGATCTCATCACCATGGCACTAATACTTTCAGAGATTCTTTGATAGTTTGTGTTCATATTGTAATTTTCCCAAATCAGAGCTGTCAAGATGTACTATGTGTACCACTAATTAAATTGTCAGGTTTGTTGGCACCAAGTTGTCAACAGTACTTAGGGCTTTTCTCTCCTCTCTCTTTCTCTGCAAAATTTGGGTGAATTTGTTTTGGTTTACTACACCTGATGCACACAAACTTAACAATTATTCAAACACTAGCAATACCTACAACTGATAAACCCACTGTTAATTTTAACCAGGTTTCCGTGAGTCAATAGCATATGTTATATACAAAATGCCAATGGAGTAGACTATGTGCATACTTAAAAAGCGGCAAGTCAAAGAAAGAGAACATTTTAAGTAGTCACACAGCAATATGGCAGACAAACTGTCCAAAATTTCTACATTGCTATCATGACAATAAAAGGTCAGCCTTTCAAAGCAGAGTTCTACTCATGAGATGACCTCCAAAATATTGTTAAATAGTGTTTAAAATTTAATTTTACTATTGTAATGGCCTTTGAGACAATGTGAATCTGGACCATAGATCATAAAATGATTTTTATGGAATTATGTTTTCATTCAGGAAACATGACCTATCCACGTGTGCGCTTTATCGACTATATCTATGTACACATACACACGCATGCTTGCACACACTATTAAACAGATCAATCTTTTTAAAAGAAAGATCCTGTTAGAAGAGTATCGAAGCTGACACTTCACAGTCTATTCTCTTTTCAAACAATGCATGGAATGCCCATTAATGTCAATGGAAGTTACAGGCACAGAACATATGGAAAACATGCCCCAATCTTAAAACCAGTAATGTCTCTTAGTATTCATTCTGTACTGTTCCCAGCCAGGATGTGCAACTCCTATTGATGTCAGTAAGAATGGAACATGCAAATCAAGAACTGTATAAAGTCCTAACAATGTACCTAAAGTCTTTCCTAGTTTTCTCATCATGATAACTTGAAACTTGGCTCAGTGGGTACCAGTTTATTTGGAACTCATACATGCAATTAAAAAATGACAGATTTTTCAACCCAGAACTCTGATTTTGATGAGCCACTCACGTAAGAAACTAGTAAAATTTGTTATGGCTTTGAAGATAAAAGTACACTGAATTAAGCAAATGCTATATTTAAAAATTTTCCCTCTAGCACAGAGCTGCTTGTCAGTTTAAAAAAAAAATCAAATAATGGTGGTCTGCAGAAATCGTTTATAAAAATACACAAGATGAATAAATGAAAACTGATAAAGGATAATCCACTCAGCGACAGGAAACTTTTCCCTCTCTCTCCATCCTGTAACTCATTCATACACTAGCAACAAACACACAGTCCAGTAGTGTCAATGAGCACTAAAAACAGAAGATAGCTCAAGACCCCACAATCAGGGATACCACAGAATTGCTTTTTGTTTTAATTCATGTCATGGAATGAGTTGGCTGCAACTGAACTCCAGCCTGCAGAATAATTAAAAAAATGTAGAGCACAGCAGCCCCTGCTGGGCAGGTGTCAATGTTTTAATGGGATCAGAGCTCTTCTCCCACAACAGAAGGTTGTTTACACACCAAAAAGGCATTATTTCAAATGCAGTCGCCTTACCCTTGTTCGTGCCTTCACCCAACAACAATTATGATGAGATCCTTCTCAGATGACTGATCCATTTGGCAATAGTGGGATGTTAATTCATTTTCTCCTCATGTATGTTGGGAAGAAATCAGCTGAACAAAGCTTGTTCCAATCAGAACACACTCTAAACTACAGTTCAGTCACAGAACAGCTCTTGAATTTTTTTAACCATAGTCCTCTCAAACAGTTCAAGATTCAGTTTACACAAATATTTCCCTCAACTGGTTTATGAAACTTGTCCATGTACATTCAATCTTGTATTTTATGTGACCATACTAAACTTTATTTTGTTAATGTTAGTCATTCATTCCTTGTTGCTTCACACCAGCTACTTTAATCCCCATGTACTGCAGTGTCAACTTCCTGGGATGACAGAAGTGAAGCAGACCATTTTAGTGGCCCTGTTCTTGACAAAACAGCCTGCAATTAGTTTATATCCTCATTTATATGTAGCGTTATGTCAGATTTCTCTATTATGAACAAGTTTTCACCAAGATGATCCAAAACTTCACAGCATGACACTGGTGAGCTCTCTCAACTCCCATGCAAAGTTAAGAGAAGATGCACAAAATTTCACAAAACCAGGTCCAAAATGCTAACCACAACATCATTATCATCAGGACTCTTTCTAGAGATTCCTAAGAGAAGAGGCTCAATAATGCACAACAATATTTCTGGAGCCACTGATTTTTTCTCTTATGTACACTCAATTGGATAATTCCTTGAATCCATGCACCATTCTTGTCTCCATCTGATCCAACTATTCCTACCACAAACCACAATAGTAGCAATTAAAATACAATTTTTCACTAAAGTAGGTTTTAATGAAAAACCAAACTTTCAACCATGGCACAAGCACAAAGAACAAACTTTGACTGATTCAAGTATAACAGTGCGGCATTGTTTGGGGATGTACAATTGTTATTTAGTGGCCCATGAAATTGATTATAAATATTAGTCACTTCTACATGTTGAAGTAAACTAGTAACTAAGATGCTAGGCTGCAGTCCACTGATAGCTTGAGGGGGTGGACTAGAAGATGATCTTTCGAGGTCCCTTCCAGCCCTACATTTCTAGGATATCTTGGTATATCAGTGGACCAAAGTTAGGTCTTAGAATTGGTCTTGTAACCTTGACTTCGTAACCTTTGTCAAAATGACTGTACACACAGCATATCTGTTTCTACTGTAGGAGTAGAAATATATCCATCATATTTTAAGGAACCTTAATGTGACTGTCAAAGCCCTCTCACAGCAGGATGCCAATAGCACTAAAGCAATTAACAGGCAAAGGGGCCATATATACTGGGCAATAGGCCACCATTATTTTGAAACATTTTACACCAAACTCTTTTGGGATGTGCAGTCTACAACCACTATGGAATAGTACATTCAAGCACATTTCAAATTAATTTTAGAGGACAGTTAAAAGTATGGATAATGTAACTAATTGCTGGGATCTTTCAATTAAGTAAGAAAAACACTGAATTTTTATTACTATATTTAGAGATGAGTAAAACTCATGGAGTTATGAATTTTGCAAATCTCTCAAAGTAATGGTTGAGACTCATAAAACTTAAGTTAGAATTTGTGGAGGGATTTCCTGTATTTTAAACTAATGCTTTCTTTTTGTATTCAGTTTAAGTTTGAGATTCTCTTTTCTAGCCAAACCTACATGTAAAGGATAGAACACACACACATCTCAAAAGTTTGACTCACAAAAACAGGTTGAATTGAAGAATAATTACAGAGTTACTATATTCTATTTATGTACATAGATTATACACCCATGCTATTTTAAATGAGAAATTCTTTCTTCTCTGCTTCTCTCATGACATTTTCACAATGATCTCCAAATTATTTCTCACTCCTCTAAAGAACTTGGTATAATCTAATGAATCACTTTTAGCTTTTACCACTCTGGAAGGTGTTCTCTGTATTTCATGACCTCCCAAGCACAAGAGAAAGGTTTAAAGATCTCAAACTAGTCTCTTACCCATTAAAAAGTTCTCACATCTGGAACAAGAGGAACGGTAAAGTCCAAGATGTTAAATAAAAACTGCACCATTTATGATTAAATGACCCACAAACACAAAAGTTTGCAGGATGTTTGGTGATGTTGCCCTGACTGTGTTTTCTGACACACATTCCTGCACTAGGAAGCAGAGATTCCAATCTCTCAGGTTACTTTTCCACTGACCCAGTTTAAGGGATTGATCCAAAGCCCATGGAAATCAGTGGGAGCCTTCATACACATCAATGAGTCTTAGATCAGACCCTAAAGGAGTAGGATATTTGAGAATCGGTCTTCTACAACCCATCATTCCCTTCGTTGCAAGAGATGGCATTAAGAAAGAAACCTACAAGCCCCTTTCTTGGCCAAACTTTACAGGGAGGATTTGGGGTGAGGTGGGGAATATAGACTTCTCCCAGGCAGCGTGTGGTCACAGACGACTCACTGGGAAGTGACAAGCTCAGAAACTCCTTAAAAAGGAAGTCATCAGTGCACTAACAATGCGAGCCAAGAAGCAAAGAGCACTTTTCGAGAGTGCTCTTTCCTGGCTCGGCACTCAGGAACTTCTATGTCAAAGAGCCACCGCTCAACTCGTGCAGCAACAGCTCCCTGCCACAGGCAGTCGCCTCTCTGGGTACAGTCTGGGAGCGGGGCACATTCCAGTGGTTTGCTGTTTGTTCCTGTTTGCAGGGGGGTTTGCACTCGCCCTGCTACTAAACTAGCGGGGCAGGTGCTTTCGCTTCCCGGAGGCTCTTCTGCCAGAAGGGAGAGTTGGGCTCTGCAAGGCCAACCTCATCAAAAGGCCACCCACCGGGGCAGCCCCTCCAAGCCGCATCTGGGCGACGGGGAGCCCTGGCCCGGGAGAAGGGGGCCCTGGCCGGGGGGGGAGCTGTGCAGCACGGACACTAACATACCCTGGCGCTGGAGAGCTTGCAAACAGCCCGCTGCGGCCAGCCTGGCAGGAGCCCCGCGCTGCTGCCCCCGCCGCCGAAGGGTTTCTGCTTCACCATCCAGTCCTCAAGCCCCCTGCGAGCCAGGGAGGCGCCCGCCGCGAAGCTATCACCTGGGGGAGCACAAGAGACACCGCGTTGGAGCAGCGCGCGGGGCGCTGGCGGCGGCCGAGCACCTGGGGCCAACCTGAGCCGGGCGGCGCCGCAGAAAGTTGGGGGGGGGGGTGACTAGCAATAAAGAGCCAGCCCTACCTTCCGGACTCTCTCTGGGCTTACAGGCGGCAGCTGCGCAGGTCCCGGGGCGGTGCGAGGGGAGAGAAGAAAGGGAGATCATTAGAGAGCAGGGGGATGGCAGCAGCGAGGCGGGACCCGGGGGGGGGGACAAGGGGAAGGCACTGACCATGTTTCGAGTGAAGTTTCCCCATGTCTCTGCACCGGGCTGCGAGTGCGAGTCATTGGCCTGTCCGCGGGGAGGCTCGGAGATACAATCCCAAGGGTAGCGATCCACGCGCCGCGCTCCCCCCGGCTGGGGCAAAAGCCAAGCGCGGTCCCGCGTTGCTCGCCCTCTGCCGAGGTCTCTCTCCTCTCCCGCCCGGCTTCCCAAAGACAGAGGCGGTTACAAAAGACCTGACTGCACCCACCAGGGAACGTGATTGACACCTCATTGAGATTAGACCACTTGCAGGCAGCCTCCGGCTTCCTATTGGACTGAGGCGGCACATGAAAGGGGAGAAAGATCCTTTTGGAGTCTCGGGGAAAATAAATAAAAGGAGCAGCAGCGCTGGTGCATTTCACTTCCAGCCAGACACGGGCAGCAGAGCACAGAGTCATGGAGAAAGCCCCGAACGCTGAAGCGTGTTTGCTCAATCTGACGCACTCGTTCGTGTAGTTGCAGGCAGGAAACTTTGGGAACGTGCTGCATGCTCTGAATAGAGGCAGATCCCCACGTTGAGCTGCAGCTTTCCAAAATGTTTCCCCCCCCCAGTGCTGAATGTGGAAAACACACCACCTCCGCCAGCCCCTGCCCTTACACATTTTAGTAGAGGGTAACTGTGGAATGTCTTTATTCTGATCTTTTCCTCCCACTGGGCCAGATTCTCCATGGCAGCCGAAGTGATTTCCCTGCAGACACAGGGCAGAGTGGGTGCTTTTATGCACTACCTGGCTTATGGGACTGGATCAGTCCTTGGTGCAAACTACAACAGACCCAAGCAGGGGCTGCTCTCATTTAGATCCTGCTGACACTGCCCTATAGGCTGACCAGCAGCCCAGAAGAGGCTGGAGTGCAATATGTGCCTCGGCAGCACACCCCATACCTCGCTTACATGCCAGTGACTTCAACGAGGACTGTGGCATGGTACAGTTTCACTGGCCCTTCAACACCAGGGAAGCTCCCTCACTCCAGGAGCATCCCAATGGGGAAATCATAGTATTCTGCCAGCTTTGCAGCCTCTCTACAACAGCTGAACCAGCTCAAAGGAGCAGTAGGAAACCCCAGGATCAGGGCCATCGGTTTCCACAAGATTTAACAACACTCCAAACCTCAGAGTCCAGAGGGTTGCAATCCCATTGCCTGAGAAGGACTTAGGGCTGGACCTAAAATCAGTGTATCAAACATTTTAATTACACATTTCTGTGGTCCCTCAGCAGCCACCGTCTCAATGACCTCCGAGTTGCGCCTGCATCAGGACCACAGGTCCATACGTCTGCTATATTTTCGGTGTTTTAAAAAAACCTTCATAGGAATGAGCTCGTACCTCAGAATAGCATCCTGCCTCGTCATCACTGATGCAGAACGCACCAGTACCCAGACATTTGATACAATTTTACACTTTCTTGAAACTTCTGCAAGTTATCTTTCAGCGTAAAGTTGATTCGGGCACTCAGATGCGGAGTTGATGGGCACCATAAAAGTGATGAAACAATACAGGCCTTGATTCTCAGTTTCCTCATTTCTAGAAAATCTGAGGTGTTTTGAGAAGTGCAGTCTTTCTACAGGTTTAAGGTTCAATCCCTTACTCACGTGTGTCTTTTCTCACACAAGCCATCCCGCTGAAATCACTGCTCACATGGGAAAGGCTTTGTGGTTCAGGACCGGCAATGTTTCTTAATGGCTTAGAGTGGTGGTCAAAAGCCTCAATCAGCCTTTAATAAATAAATAAATCAGACTAAAAAAAAAAATCTTCTCTTCCTTTTCTAGCATTCGAGACAGTACTATTCTTTTACAGATACGATAAATCAAAGAAAAACTTACAGTTTTGTAAAGAGAATTTTTAGTCATTAAAAACTTATTTCCTTCCTTGTGCTGGTCATTATTTTTTATTTTATGAAAATCACATCTCCCTCGGGATTCTTGTAGTTCAGCTGAGAGAGATAAAAGAGAACAAGGAGAGCCGAATGATTACTAGTTCAAGTTTTGAGAAAGAAAGAAAAAAAAAAAGGAGATTTCTAAGAAATTTACTCTACAAACCACTAATTAGACTATATAGGGATTGGTCCAGATGGGCCCAGTCCAAAAAATTCCAGTCTACATCTGTGTTTTCAAACAATCAGATGTCAAGGGAGATGGACTTGGAGCTTATCTCTAGTAAAGATTCCAAAACGTATGTGGTGAAACTCTGATGTGAAGTAACTACAAATCACAATCACTATCGAGACATTAAATAAAATGTTTAATAGCTGATTGTTCCCTAGATAATGAGGAGAGAAAGATTTGTTTTCCACATTATTTCAACTATTTATCTGTCTTGCAAAGAAAACTCATGGATTGCAATGTTCAGTGATTGCAACAGCATCAATTACTTGTCAGATAGCCAATAATTTGCATCTCTTTTTGAATCTCTTTCTTTTTATATATTTTAATAATTTATTTGGCCCATTTCTTATGTTGTGTATTTGTTCCTTTGAAGACTGCTTCTTGTTTTGGGGAGGAGATGGGAGGAGGGGGAGATTTAGATCAATCAGACTCCTTGGGGCTTGAGACTCACCTGTGAAAATTCTGACAGATATTAAGCAATTTGAAATTATAATATCAGTTCTATTTTCCTCCCAGCTTGGCCTTTTTTTCTTAAGCTAAATCAAACACTGACTTACTCAGGGTTACAGTGACTAGCTACGTGATACATTTCAGGGAAATAAAAGGGCAATTTTGAGGGAAAAAAGCTCTGCAATATTTGTTAAAGGGACTATACCCCCAATGTTCAACGCCTGAAATAAAATTAGGCCCCTGTTCTGCCATGAGCTACACCACTGAGTCCTTGCAGTGCCCCCATGATTTCACCAAGGGTCCTGGGGGCCACCCAGTGCAGACATTATGACAAGATCAGGGCATTATATATTTGTCTAATACAATATATGATTATTGCATAATTATTGCTGAAATATCGGACAAAATTCATCCACTATTGATTTGATATTGGATGAGGAATATGAGAACCTAAGGTCTTGATCTTTCAAGTTGCTGAGCAGCACTTTCACAGCACACAGCACTTCATAGGAAGTGCTCAGTAACTTGTGGGATCAGACCCCAAATTATTTTGCTTTTAAAATAAATAAAGGATAGGTGGTCATCATTGTCAGGATAGAGTCCTAAAGAATGCCTGCTGTTTTCTGGTTCAGCTTCATGTACATCCTTAGACACCTTTGTATCATTCCTCTCAGCCATGGCAACAGCTTCAGAGAATGGTCACCCTCCTCTCACGTGCTCTCTCTGTCTCCCTCGCTTACACATACACACTTCCATGTTTGGTCAGAAAATTTCCAAATGGGAACCTCGGTTGTTTCTAACTCTGTTGTACTTTTGAGGACTCTTTGTTCCATTTAGAAATAAGCAAACAAACACAACAGTGTCCTCTCATAGCTTCCCCCAAGCATTTGTAAATTGATTTTCATTGCAAACTATCACAATCAAGAGAGCCAGGGTTTCTGTGGCACATACCAGCCCCAACAGAATTATAGCCAGGGCCCCATGTATTCTGTGAATTTGCACTGGAATTCATCCCTTGCTGAAAATTGTGTCCCAGAATCAGATGTTTTTAGCCTGCATGGTTGTGAAGAAAAGCCTGAAAAACATGAATGGAGAATAAATGGATGCAATAATAGAGATGTGAACTGCCCCATTCACAGATTGTCATCTCTGAAACCTAAAGATGTCAAAATGGGGCATGCTGAAAACTGAGAATTTGAGGACAGAATAAAATAATCTGAATTTTATGTAAAACAAACAACCTGGGGACTACTACACTGATTGCATTACTCCCTTTCATATCTAATTCAATAAAAATCTCACATTGTTACTTTATCTGAATCAACTGAGCATTTCCATCACATTGCCACAGAGCACATGGGGCTGTGATTAATAGCATTGCCTGAAACTCCAAATGCAGTGTCATACTCCTTGGGAGCTCTCCAATAATCTTTGATTTCGGATCCATTATGGGGCCTCTTTTTTTTTACTTATACCTTGAAACCTTTTTCAGCAGGATTAGACACTATGCTTCATAGACTTTATTCAAGCTGTGTGGAAAGCTCTTATTGTACTGTCTTCATTCAGGGACAGACTCTACCACCTTGATTGACGTAGAGAAGTACCTTACTTCACAAAAAGTGAGTAACTGTATCAGAATCCAGCCATTAGCTTACATTTATTTGCTCTAGTTTGTGTTTTATACTTCATCTGAATATTCTCATCTAGCAGCTGTGTTACTATCTGGCTTCAGTCATACCAGTTCAGGTATCAGAATTCATAAGACTAAGTCCTGACTACCTGAATGGAAGGTTTCCAAGGAAAATCCCATTGCTTCAGGTAGATGTGATGATAATTTAGTATGTAGCATTATTCCTTCAGAGTCATTACTGAAGTAATGCTCCATTGTGGGTCTAGGAGGCACAGCGTTACAAAGGTTCCATCTTTTGGACAAGATCTAAAAAGAAATCCTAACTAATTATGATAATTTAAAACGATGTATATAATATGGTCCATATATTAAGTTGTAAATAGAGCCCATATCTAACACTGTGTGTGCGCATGTACAGTGCTAGTACATCAGGGCCTCAGTTTTGATTGGGGCCTCTAGGTACTGCCATAATCCAAATAAGCAACAACAATTACATTAAATTGAATAAATAATGACAACTATTCTTTAACTGGGGAAAGAAAGTATTAATTATTCTTTATGGGCTAATTCTTGAGGTTTTGGTTCAGGCAAATTCCACGTGACTTCAGTGCCACTTGGCCTGAATATATATGGTATAAAAACTGAATAGGCCCTCAAGATTTGCCTCAGTAGAATTACAATGATCCTCATAACCATAGGGGCTTTGAGTTACACAAAGCCTTTTGTTTTATTCTTCGATGGAGCCAGAAGTATGTTAAGTAGTGACGTCCAGTAAGCTATCAGAGTAAAGTACACCATTCATAAAGCTGTACTAATGATTAAAGGGGTCTCTAATTTAACCCCATGACCCCAGTGGAATTTTGAAAGTATGAAAGCCATGATGTAGAGTATTCTTCATTGCCTTTTTCGTTAGTGCTGACTGTGCTATACTCTTGCAGAGTGTAGAGAAAACCCTTTTGAACCTCGACACAATGTAAAAATTTTGAGGATGGGAAATAAATTTCTCTCTCTAAGAAAGTAGTACGTAAGATCACACTGGGAATTTATTTTCAACAGACAATAGAACAGTAAAATTCATGCTAATATTTGCAGTAGAAAAATGTATATGTAGGATTGGAAGAAATCGTGTCTGTAATGCTGGAGGCTGTTTTAATGCCCCTAGAAAAAGTGCAGTGGAGTGCATCAAAGTACTAGCATAAGGTAGTATCACCAATACAACCTGGGTCTATTTTGATTATGTATTTGAACAACGGTTATTTTTGGTCCATAGTTACAGAATATAGGCAAAAGTCAGGTCTAGCATAACAGGGCACATATCTGTAATTGTAAGTGGTGATATAGAATAAAACAACATGAATGGGGTTCAGGTTTAACATGCACCTGAATGCCACTCAAATATAGTTTAAGCAGCAGAGGTACCTGGAAACAACATGGCCTGAATAAAAGAAGGCCCATCAGAGGCAGGACAATTCACTGGTAGTGCAAGTAAAGCTGCCTTGGGCTACTGTGTTTTAGGCAGAGCTTGCACCATGCAGCTATCCACATTTCCACCCTATCTCAGACGTTTTGAAAACTCAAATCATGGGAATCATTTCTGCTTTATGCACTACTTTGTTGATGTGTTCAAAGAGTTCTAGTGAATTAGTGAGGCACAATTTTCATTTAGAGGAACCATGCTGGTTTGCCCCAGCATACCAGGTTCATCTTTTTCTATTCATGTTATATTTTTAATTGTCATTGGAATCATTTTCCCCAGTACTGAAGTAAAGTTCGTGTGTCTAATTTCTAGGATCATCTCTAGTTATTTTTTAGACAGGCACAACATTTACTAACCACCAGTTCTCTGGTGTTGTCACTGATTTTAATGGGAGACTGGATATTTATCAGCAGCTCAACCACTTCATAGTTTCTGTAGAACCCTTGACTATATTTAGTGCTATCTCAGATCCTGATAACCGGTTGCACTTCAATTTATCAGTTTTTTGTAATTTTTTAAAGAGACTGTTCATTGCACAAGAAACACACCCCACTTACAGGACTGCATGCTGGGAACAAGTTGGTTTTTTCATCTATATTACAGAGAGGGAAAGCACACACCAACTGAACAAGTAGTTAGGGAGTGGTAGAGCATGGTTTCAACCCATAATAGTCTGATTAACCCAGTCAGCTCCTTGCTGACCACTTTACTACATGTAGCATCCTTCTCTTTAGAGACCGCAGTCTGAAAAGAGTACCAATAGCTCTGCGGTTGGTTTCTCTCAGACATCATTTGTGGTAAAGACTGCAGAAATCAAATCAGTTCTCTGCAATGTCCTTATCCTCCTTAATTGTCCCTTTCCCCCTTGTTAGTCCAGCAGCTCACCAGTTCTCTCACAGGCTTCTTCCTCCTGATATATTTAACCGACTTTTTGTTGTTTGACTTTATGTCTTTGTATTTGTACTTTGAATTCCTAGCCCATTTCCAGCCTTCATTTTATCTGCCATAGTTCATGCACCTTTCTATCTCTAGGGTTGGATTTTCACTGAAGGATACATATAGTTGACTTGAATAATCTCTTGAACTGTGCCATTTAACCATATTGGGGTTTCTCCTTTTACCTTCAACTTCCTTTTTTTGTTTGGGTTCTTCATGTCTTCTGTGACTGTGTCAACTAGCCTCCATGATGAGTCTATGGATTTTAGATTTCCTCACTTTTGTCTCGCTTTCTCATTTATTGTTTTAAACCTGCTCCTTACAAAAGGTAATCCAATCCTGGTCTAAGGATAGATCTCAGTGGATAGGTGTCAACCTTCTGAACACTCTCACTTGAGTGGTTTCTTTACTGGCTGACTCAGCAGAGATCCAGGGCCCAAGTCTCTCTTTTGGGGGTGGGGGAGGAGAGGGAGTACATAAGGGAAGGCGATGGTCCAAGCATCCCTCCCAGACAGGAAAGTGTAAATTGTGTCCTCTTCAGCCATCAAATCCATGTGCGCAAGGTGAGCAGCAGCCAGGTTCAGTGAAGGTGGCTATTCCGTAGGAGGAAGAAATCACGTTTACATCTCTACAGGTGCCACCTGAGCAGGATATTTGTTTCCGACTCTCAGCTCCATAGCACAAGACACGTGGCATTCCCCAAGCACTAAATGATTTGTCATTCCCAAGAGCTGTCGCGGTGCTCAGGAGGATTCGGAGCCCCGCCCCCCAACCAAACACACACTCACTCTCACAGCAAAAGTGATCACACACCACAGCAGGTAATACTGGCCTCCACCTTGGGAGCTTTCCAGTCAGCTTCCTCTTGTCCATAGCTGGCAAATAATAGCCCCACAGGAGTTGTCTCTCAAACTATTACTCCAGCTCCCCTAACCACTCAGTGCTTATCCTGATGGTCCCCTTTCTGTGAGAGAGTCAGTCCCTGCTTTCCAGTCAGGACTTTTTGTATTTTTTTAATTTATTTTGGTGAGCCCATTGAGCTCCTTGGATGCCCTGGCCAAGGAAGGAAGACAGTGACTTCAAACCGTGTATATACAGCAGAAAGATGTCATTCACAGATGAGCACAATCACATTCTGATTCAGGGAGATGCATCCAGAAAGCCCTCACGGGGATGTCGATTCTGTGATATTGCCAGATTGATCCTGGTTCTCTCTAGGGCTGCTACAAATGATGAAGACGTATCTTCAGTCATGCTGATTGGGAGGCAGGTCTAAGGTAACCAAAGATCTTGGTGCATTTGAAGGGTATCAGTCTCCAGAGCTGTCAAAGTAGACTTGGTTCCTTGATCTGGGTCTCTCTTTGGTACTAAATGCTTTGGTACCTTTTGCCTCGACACTATTTTTCTTTTTTGCTCATTTACCAAGGCACCTTTTCGCTTTGACACCTTTTGGCTTTAGCAATTTTGGCGTCTTGGCTTGTTGCCTCAAAGCTTAGACTTATGTTTGCTCTTTAGAGTTCTATTAACCCAAAACCTTGCATGTTTTCTTAGTTTTCCAGGATGTCAGTCAGTGTCCTGACCCCCTAGAAGAAAGAAAGACTGATCAGCGAATTCAAATAGTGTCTGTGCAGCAGAAAAATCTCTCACAAATGAGCACATTCACTGCATCCTCTACCTAGGAATCAGGGATGCTGCATAGATGTGTCAGATCAGTTTGCAGATGTCAACCCAAATGCACAGCCATCATGAAAAATGCCTTCAGGCCATTCTCTAGGTAGCCCAGCTCCTTCAAGCTGGTCCTATGTGTTTGATGTGAGAATGGCCTAAAGTGCTCGGTCAACTTCAGTTGATGAACACTGAGGCTCCATAACATCTGTCTCCACACCAGAGCAGATGTGATTTCCTTTCTAGGATCAGCAGGGGAGTTTCTTCTGTACCATACTCTTCAAAGATGGGAGATTCCACCACACACTGAGTCCCTGATAGCATTTGAGTTTCAGTGCTTGAAGTCTATGGTGCTGAGTTCTGGCTCATCAGCTGAGGC
This sequence comes from Mesoclemmys tuberculata, assembly GCA_007922155.1. Lineage (NCBI taxonomy): Eukaryota > Metazoa > Chordata > Testudines > Chelidae > Mesoclemmys > Mesoclemmys tuberculata. The sequence goes on from ML675631.1 coordinate 7,650,768, forward strand.
ACTGCATTTTCTGAAGAAGCATCTGACAAAAAAAAGCACCAAAAGACAAGCGGGCGCCCTCTGACATGCCACTGTCAAAGCTCCAACTTCAGCCAGCAACTCATCAAAGCATCTGGCATCCCCTCTCCATTCACATAGAAGGAGATGCATCCAGGAAGCCCTTATGGTGGTTTGGATTCTGTGACCTTGTCAGACTGTTCCTGGTTCTCTCAAGGGCTGTTCCAAAAGCTGAAGACACTCAGGTTCCAAGAGTCAGTTTTTGAGGCCCATGGGGGTTGGGCCTCAACACTGATATCCTCCTGTACCTCTTGTGCTGGAGGACGTGGCACAGTCACTGTAAATGTCAGCACTCCAGGCTTCCCATCAGCTCACCATGCGCCTGAGAGGTAACCAGATGGTGATAAGGGAAACAATGGATGCTGTTTGGACACAGATGGGCCACAGGACTCTTAAGGGTGCCAAACATCTCTCTATTCCAGAGGAGCAGCATCTAGGGACTGTGTCAGGATATGACTTTCCCACCTTTTATTTAAGTAACTAGCTAGCTGGTAGATTTTAGTAGGCACTAATTCAAGAACCTCCTGGATCCTGGAACTCCTGTCCAATCCTTACCCAGCCCTTGATAGCCTACCTTGGACTACCTGGTGAAGGTGGCGTGACATCTCACATTACTATTCCTGTCTTGAAGGTGGCCGAGAAAATGTCTTCTCTCTGAAGACATCATCAGCTTTATAGCCCATCTCCAACATGAAGGCATGATGGTACAGGTGGCCACAGCCAGAGGGAAGATTGGCTAGTTACAGGGCACTGAGTGCCAAAACTGAATGTTGGCAAGGGAATTCACTTGCCTGAAGAGTTTACCAGTCCATGGTGACAACCCTACAAATTGTGGACTACCATGCCCTCATGAACAAAGGCCAGGATGAGCTCAGCAAAGAGACTCAGCTTTGGCAGAGTCCCTTCCTCAAAACCGATTTGGTGCTCGGTGTGGGTGCAGCCTCTAATGAAGATAATAGGAGGTGCTATCTTATAGGCCAGCTGCAGGTCTGCTCTGTGTTCCACCAGGAGGAACTCAAGGCCTGTGATAGAACCAGTGGGATTTTTTTTTGTAAATGTTTCCCTGGTGTAAACATGGACCAAGAGGTTCCAGCCTAAATAACCTGAATTTGTAGAACACCCACCCATATGACAGACTATGTGAAAAGACATACTCTCAAACTCTTTTAAAGCATTTCTCCTTAAGTTTTTCTCCTGGAGAGTATTTGCTGAGATAAAATTTACTAACTACTGTTATAATGTGCTGAGAAAGTAGAAAAATAACTGAAGCCAACATCCTGTACAGTATGCTACACACACAAAAAAGGCAGGTGAAATAAAAAATAGCATAACTTCAAGAATCAGAGTCTTTTTCCTTTAGCATCTAAGAAATGACAAGTGAGAAACTTTTAATATAGGAAAGGATTTTTATTTGCATTTCTTAGCAATAAGAATGGTTTATATTCCACCTGGTGTCTTTTCTCACATCATCTTTTATGGGCTTCTCTCAGTGACAAGTACCTTTGTACAAAGAGGTTTTTTTTCTCTCTGCCCCCCTTCTCCAGTTCTAACTCTCTAGCAGGCTTCCGCATAAAAACACAATGGAAGCATTGAAAGGAAGACAGTGGGACACCTCCTTTGATCTTGTGTTCTAATAACTTGTGTACGCTTGTGTCCAAAAACAATGCTCCAAGGCTTTTCTCCTGAGCGTCTGCTGCTGCCACCCCAAATGAAAAGAACACTCATCACAGGGGTAGTGTAATAGTTAAATTGTATTCAGAAAAATAAAGTACAGGAGAGCAGTGTAAACAACAGACTGTGAACTCTGCTAAAGGCTTTGATGGCTGAAAACAGCCCTGCTCATGACAACAGACATAGGTCTGTTCAAAGCAGACACTGGGAGGGTCATCACTAAATCATACAGTTTCTTATTACTTTTCATATCCATTCTGGACAAAACCCCTTGCACTTGGACAAAATAAATGTGTCTTGCATTAGGGGACATGTCTGTTGGAAAACGCAGCCGAGCACCTCCTTATCAGTGCTGCTCATTGGCTTTTTTTAAAGGGCTAGTTCAAACAACAAACCTGGATTTTTTATTTATTTATTGAAGCTCTTTCTAATTAAGTGGATTTGGGGGAAAAAATAACATGATAAAGGACCAGTTGCACACAACTGTAGATGCAGATAACGCACAGTGTTTGTGCAAGGCTCTCTTTATGCAAGCAATAATCAGAAGGAGGAGACAAAAGAGAAAGCTGGCTGCTCAATCAAGGTCCTATTGTTTTCATGCACACTCTATATCTTTGCAAAGAGCAGAGATGGGCCCAATCAAAAACTGAGCCCATGAACACCCTGAACTTTGGTAAGGGGATGTTGGAGTCAGAACGTGGATCTGAATGTCGCATCTGGGCCCCATCTCAGTGACAAGCTGAACAAAGCCTCAGAGAAGGGCACCCACATGTTGTGGGGAGGGGCTGTGTTTCAGGACCCAAACATAGATCTGAACTGGGAGGCTTGGGTAAAGTAATCCTAAGGCTTGATTTTACTGCACAGTCCTGGTTTTCCATGTTGAGTCCTGGCAACCCAGGAGCTTCTTTCATGACTCCTGAAATGCCTTGGTTTTTCATTCAGCAAAAGGGTTTTTTTTTCAATAACTAAAACATTGTTCAGAGCTGGATGATAAACTCATTCAGAATACCACGTTACTGCAAGAACCCTCCATTCTGAGTCACGTGCCTGTACCACCGTTGAGGCAAAACTGGCAGCAACCAGAATGAGCAGAGAGTGTTTTGTCACACTAAAATAAACATTGACCCTAAAGGGACCGCACCCTTTCTTAGCCCACCACCGGAAGAGGCCACCATGAATTGGGACCAGCTGGTGAGATGGCGGGCTGGGAACAGCAAAAGCAACAACTATTACAGCGACGGAGGGCACAAGGCCAAATTTGATTCATGCAACACTTTGAGCATGGCTGTATGGCTGATAGAGGATTTTCTGGTGGCCAGAGGCTCCTGTCATGTGATACTGTCCTCCAGCCCTTGGCCAACTACAGGACAGTCCTCAACTTGCAACAACGGCTGGTTTGCACGTTTCCTGTGTCAACACCCCAAAGCAGTTGGTTCCTATAGCCAAGTGTGCACCATGAAACCCATGTCCATCAGCCCTGTGCTGCCATGATCACAGTCCCATGGCCCTTGGAAAGCTACTCTTACAAGCCCTAGTTGTTCTTGGATGTGGACAGACTTCGTGCACCAAACCTGAGGTCAGATTCCCATCTGCTGCATCCATGGAGATGTGAAGACGTACCCCATAGCCAAGGAGGTGCTGACGGGGGCCGGACTGACCCAGACAATGCCCATGGGGGTTGCCCCGGAGTTGCCCATTCCCATCATCCTTGGCTGAGACTGACCCGAGGTCCACTGGGTTCAATGAACCATCGGCCTCCGAGGAACTCCCACCTAGATGGTTCTTGAGGGGGAATCACTCCAATGATATGGAGGTAGAAACAGGAGTGGAGCCTAGATGAACTTGAGGGGGACTGTCCCAACAATATGGAGGTGGAGATAGAGGAACCTGACCCCAGCGATCAGCCCACCCCACCAGCAGAACAGGTCCCTGTGGATGACGAGGCACCTACCCTGCCAGAAAAGGAAGATGCCTGACTAGATGTGGCCGTGGACTTCTGTAGAGATCAAAAAAGATGACCCCCACCCCTCCGAGCAATGCATATGAGCAGCTGGCCTGCCTGGATGGCACTGCCGTAGACCCACGGCAGGCCACTCAGTGGCCCCGTTTCAAGCTCGTCCAAGACTGGCTGTACTGAGTCAAATGGAACCCTCAGACCCAGGAGTCCCGATCCCAACTACTAGTCCCTCGCTGCCGTCAATGGGCTGTGCTGAGACTGGCTCACAATGTCCCTATCGCTGGCCACCTAGGCCTGGAAAAAAACCCTAGCTCAGGTGCTGGCCCGGTTTTCCTGATCTGGCATCCACTGGGATGCTAAAGACTAGTGCACCTCTTGCCCAGAGTGCCAGTGGTCAGTTCCAGCAGGGGTAACAAAAACCTCCCTGGTCCCTGTTCCACTGATGGGCATGCCAGGGGTCCCTTGTGAAGAATGCTGCAGGCTTCTGGTACATCCTCGTGGTGGTGGACTATGCCGCTCACTTCCCTGAGGCGATGTCCTGAGTAGCAGCACCGCCTGAACATGAACTAGGACCGCAGACCTAGATACCCTCTTGGAAGAACAGCTAAAGCAGGCCAGGTGTCTTATTAAGGCTTTCCCCAGGACTTTTACAGCTGTGCCCAGGCAAACCACCCAGGTCCCAGCTGGGGAGGAGGAGGCTGCAGACAGGAGTAAGTGTGTGTGGGGGGAGGAAGTTTGGGTACCCTTGCCCTGCCCGAGAGCCCAGGGCCACAGACAGCTTGGTTGCCCTGCCCTGCCTGAGGGCCTGGGACTGCAAACTGCTTTGTCGTCCAGCCCTGGGCACCAGAAAGAGATAATTTCCTGCTTTTGAGCCTGCCTGCACAGGTGCTATATCACAGGGGCCTGACCTCCCTCATGGACTGACAAGGAGGGACAGCCCCACATCCCAACAATCAGCTATTCTCCAGTCATCTAGTACAGAGGCTGATTTAAGCAGTAGTCACATACCGCAGATAATAGTTCTGCTATTTCATCTTTGAGCTCCTTCAGAACTCTTGGATGAATTCCATCTGCTTCTGGTGACTTATTGCTGTTTAATTTATCAGTTTGTTCCTAACCCTCCTTTACTGGAACTTCAGTCTGGGACAGTTGCTCCAATTTGTCACCTAAAAAGAATGGCTCAGGTGTGAGACTCTCCCTCTCCATAGACAGATGCAAAGAAGTCATTTAGCTTCTCTGCAATGGCTTTGTCTTTCTTGAGTGCTCCTTGTAGCGCCTCAATCATCCAGTGGCCCCACTGATTGTTTGGCAGACTTCCTGCTGTTGATGTACTTTAAACAAATTTTGCTGTTAGTTTTTGTGTCTTTTGCTAATAGCTCTTCAAATTCTTTGTTGGCCTGCCTAGCCAGAGTTTACGCTCCTTTCTATTTGCCTCAATAGCATTTCCAATTTGTAAAGGATGCCTTTTTGCCTATAACCACCTCTTTTACTCTGCTGTTTAGCCATGGTGGCATTTATTTTTGATCCTCTTACTTGGGGGGGGGGCAAGGTGGGAGGACAGGAGGTATACATTTAGTTGGAGCTTCTATTATGGTGTTCTTTTTAAAGTTTCCAGGCACTTTGCTGACATTTCGCATTTGTATCTGTTTCTTTTAATTGCCATTTAACTAGCTCATTTTTTGTGCTTCCCCTTTTTGAAGTTAAATGCTACTGTAGTGGATTTTTTCTGGTATTTCCCTCCCTACAAGAATGTTAAATTTAATTGCATTATTGTTGCTATTTACCAAGCAGTTCAGTTATATTCACCTCCTGGACCACCTCCTGTGAGCCACTTAGGACAAAATCAAGAATTGCCTCTCGCTTTCTGGGTTCCAGAGCTAGCTGCTCCAAGAAACAGCCATTCATGTTGTCTAGGAATATCTCTGCATCTTGCCCTGAGGTGACATGTCAATAAAGGCATAGTTGAAATCTTCCATTATTGAGTTTTCTGGTTTTTCAGCCTTTCTAATCTCCCCGAGCATTTTGCAATCAAATTGGAGCAGGTGCTATGGTTACGCAAGGATGCAGGGAGCAGCTGAAGAGACCAAAGGTCATTCTCCATTTTGGAATGTGGAGCTCTGCACCACTGGATGCACAACAGACCGTGATGGGCTGCAGCTCACAGCAGCTTCTCAGTGATGCATTATGCAGTGCTCAAATAGAAACAATTGAGTTGTTAAATACAGGCTCTCAATGCCTTAATAAAAAGAACACAGAAAGCCTTTTCTAGATTTAAGCATCAGAACTGGTGGAGCTATACCAAATTACCAGCCACTGATTGCCCAATCAGCACTACTGTGTTTGGGCAAGATCTAAGGCTGTGTAATGAGTTGCATTTCCCATACAATGCATTGGCCCTGATACAACCCCTGCAGCACAGACAGCTTCATTTAAAGAGCCTTTGTGGTCTATTTTCTCTAAATGCCCCTTTGCTTTTTTCATTTTACAAAATTAACCTATTGCAACCTCTAGGCATGTGCATTAAAATATACCACAATCCTAAGGGAACTTGTGAACAAAATACTCCCCACCACACAAGAAAACTTAACAACTCCCCTACTTCCATCACACTCACCCTGCTCCAGGCAACAGCCTGAGTGGCCAAATATCAGATGATCAAGTAAGCCCTTCAGCATTAATGCAAAACTGACACCTATGTGTTTTATTTTATAGCCCCCTTTTTTCCTCTCTTCTCTTAGCTTTTGGCAATGTAAATAGATTCTGCACTAAACGCAGTCTCACAATATCCCATGGGCATACATGTCACATGAACCTTAATTGCTGTGTTAGTGCTCAGATACTACTAGGATGGGCACCTTAGAAATATTTAGGGTTACTGAAAAAGATGTATTTTTCCTACTAAGAGACGCGTTTGTAAGAGAGAGGAAGCCCAGATCATGGTGTCAAAGAGCTGCAGTAGAGATGATCAAAAAGCACTATATATTCCACCCCCACCCCCACCAAAATGAAAAAAAAAATCTGTCTTTGGTTTTCCCCTTTCTCTCTCTCTTTTTCCTTTGGGAGATAAAGGGAGTGAGTATTGTGGGGCGGGATGGGGGGGGGAAGAGGGAGAACCCTAATTTTTTTTAAATGAAAAAACGGGAAAATTTCAGCCCAAAAAAAAGTGAAAATTTTCTCTGAAAATGTTTGTTTTGGTCAAATGGTCATTTTTTCTTCAATAAAATATTACAGCCAAACATTTTTCCCAGCTGGCTCTACTCATAAACTAGCCAGATAGTTCTCCTGCGTTGTTCCCCCAGCATAGAGGAAGTCCAAAGAGCCATGCAGTTGGAGTAGATGGCTCAGTACCACCGCAGAAGCCAAGGTGTGGGGAAAGAGAGAATGTCTCAGGCATTCCTATTCCACAACTATTCCTGGCTACCCCAAAAATCCAGAGGGGGCCATGGACAGCTGAGCATAAATGAGGGTAACCCTCAGGCTGTCCCAGTACAGAAGACAAAAACTGGTGGCGCAAAGTTCCCTCCCAACTTGGTCCCTGCACCAACCTCAACTCAGGCTTTGTCTACATTAGAAAGGGTTTGTCAATATAGATATACTGGCAAACCTTCCTAATAGAGATGCTGCTTATATCAGAAAAAGAGTTCCTTTGCCACAATAGCTTATATCTTTTTCCTGAAGATCTACGCAAAAGTTTTTGCTGGCATAGTTATGTCAGTTAAGGGTGTAAGGGTTTCTCCCCCAACCCCCCCACAACATTGCTATGCCAGCAAAACGTTTAAGTGGAGACCAGGCCCCAGCCACAGAGATGGAATTGGCCCACAGACCCCATATTGATGTCAAGCAGCACACTGTGCAATTCATTCCTTGTATGGCTGAGCAGTTGTACATAACCTACAAATTATGAAAAGAAAATCGTGTTTCAGATAGGATTTCCTCACATACTTCTGAGCATTTCCTAAGGCAAGTGGGAAATCATTAGTCAAACTGAGTTTAAAACTTTAGAAGCCAACCGAAATCTTCGTGGGTAGAGTATGCTTTGGCCTGTTCCCCTTTGTTTGGATAAATGCTGTATATCTCAAAGCACTCAATAGATTAATCTTTGAGACTCACACTGTTCTGCTGAAACCAAGGAGACTTTTTACTTGATTTTTGACAGCATGTTCTGCATCATATTTATTATAAACCATTATATTTTTCATCCCTCATCTTTCATACAGTACAAATGTATCCCTGGAATTATGGCCTCCTGACAAACCATTGAGGTGTTGAAACATATTAGGCCAGAATCTCCATTCACTAGCTAATGCAAATGAGGAATAATTCTACTGAAGAACACATCTTGGCGTAGAACATAATATTGGCGTCAGAGGAATAATGGGCCCATAACATTTACATTTTACTTGCTCAGATGCCCCTCTCCCCCGGATCTGCAAGTTAGGGGTACAAATACGCCGATCTTTCATGGATGGAAGTTAAAGGTGGGATATGGGCCATAGTTATGACTATGCATGTCATAATATATTTAGCAAATCGTAATGCAAACCACAACAGAAAAATCTATCAGGCAAAGGAAAGATAGTGTCTGTTTAGAGCCAATGAAGACCGATTAAAAGTAGAATTTCCATGGTTTCCTGACACATTAACAAGTGTTAAAGAAGAGAACGGGCAAGTATAAGTGAGAGAGGCAGCTAGGTGTTGTATTAGTTTTTAATATTGGAACAAAAGGGGTTAAGATTTGAAAACAATAGTGTTCCTGAGACTTGGTTTACATTTAAAAGTTAAGTAGCTAAAACACAGCCCTGAATGACATATCTATGCCAGTCTAACCCCTCATGTAGACGCACCTATGTCAGTTGGAAAATACTTCTATCAACTTAGCTATCATCACTCGGGGTGATGATGTTCCTATCCCAACAGACAAACCCTTTCCATCAGTGGAGGCTGTGTCTACACTATAGGGATATGACAGCATAGTTACAGCAACACACCTATGGCAATATAGTCTCCATAGTGTAGACATACCCTGAGATGGGCTCTCACAGACAGGGCTAATTAAATCACAGAGAAATGAATAGTGCAATGTCAACAGAATTTAAATGAGAATAGAGTTGACAAAGGCAGATGGACGGTTAGCACCACACACAAAGCCCTGTCTCTAAGCAGTACAGTAGAATAATTCAGAGTGATCTGGACTACTTGATAAACAGCACAACCAAACAATATGCGATTTAGCATCATTTAGTGCAAATGATACACCTTGGAACAAAGAATGTAGGCCGTACTTGCAGGATGGGGGACACTATCCTGGGAAGCAGTGACTTTGAAAAAGATGTGGGCGTCATGGATAATTAGCTGAACTTGAGCTCCCAATTGGATGCTGTGGCTAAAAGGGTTAATGTGATCCTTGAATGTACAAACGGGAATCTGAAGTAAGAGTAGAGACATTATTTTACTTCTGTATTTGGCACTGGGGTGGCTGCTGCTGGAAAACGGTGTCCATTTCTGGTGCCCACAATTCAAAAAGGGTTTTGAAACATTAGACCGGGGTAAGAGAAGAGCCACAAGAATAATTAAAAGATTAGTAAACCTGCCTTATAGCGATTGACTCAAAAAGTTCAATATATTTAGCTTAACAAAGAGATTGTTAAGGAGTAACTTGATTACAGTCTATAAGCACCTACATGGGGAAAAAATATTTAATAATGGGCTCTTGGGTCTAGCAGAGAAAGGTATAACATGATCCAATGGCTGAAAATTTAAGCTAGACAAACTCAGAGTGGAAATAAGGCACAAATCTGCTCTAGGAATTATGTTGGGGAAGTTCTATGGCCTGTGTTATATTGAAGGTCAGACTAGATTCTTACAATAGTTTCTTCGGTCTTGGAATATATGAATCTGTAGTTGAGTTATAGTGACTTTCTATGAATTGCAAAGTGGCTGGAAATAAAAGGGGATACCCAAAATATTGATCCAGATGTGCAGACCTTGGCACAAACAACTTTGTGAGCGTTTGCACACCTGCATGCTGCAGCTTGTACCATAATTGTGTGGCAGCTCTGTAGAGCTCCACCGTTGCAGAATAATCTATGAGACATGCATAAGAGGAGAGAATCCTCCTTGATGCCAGGCCATAGAGTGGCAATAAAACTACACTGGCCCCAGCTACTTTTCAGCTAAGCCGGATGGGGTGGGGTTAGAACCCGGGGTCTACTTTAACTGGGGCTGGAACTGCCAACTTTGTAGTGAGGATGCAAACTAAATCACTCATTTACTGATAGGAATTGTGGAAAGGGCATTGGAGAACTATCCACAAACAAGGTCTCCCATAATCGACTGGGAAAGGGTCTTAGAGCATTTCTGCATGGAAATAATGGGACATGCTTTCAGATACAAATGGGCAAATGAAGACACAGTAATGTGGGGAATGCTTTGCTGTGAGGATATTTGCACCCAAGCTAGGCTAACCTGGGTGCTCAGACGCATGTGCCAATCACACAGGTTAACTGTTGTGCGATCCTCTCTCATGCCAAATGTTTCATGAATCTACCACTGGGCAGATGTGTGATTTCGCAAGTCATGTTCCAATGTACCATTTCTCCACATTTTGACATGATAGAAAGTGACAATGAGCAGTTTAAACTGGAAACAAACATCACACACACAATTCAAGGGGTATGAATCCACACCAATTAAAACTTCTGTGACTGACATGGTTCCAAACAATGCTCCTTCATGCTAATATGACATCACCAAAGATGCTGAAACAAAAGTACTGTTATGGTGACACATAGTTGAGCCATTAAAACAGGGGCTCCCAAACTTTTCTTTTTTTTTTTAAACAGTATGCTCATCTTAATAGAGAGCTTGCCCCAGGGACTACCTCCCCTATCAATCAGGGTATCACAGGCCACCTCGTCTTCTGTTCGCAAGCATGTAATGTCCGTACACCTACAGCAATGGCTGCTTGGAAACTAACAGCATAAATACTTTCCTGCATTTTTAGGTTCATTTAAGTGATTTAGCAGCTGGACAGAAGGAGCGTGAAGCAGCACCATATGACCAGTCAGCTCTCTGTGGACCACCTTCAAAATGTCCCGAGGCCACAGACTGAGAACTCTACATTAGAACATCTCTGGTTCTGTAATGAAGGTGTGAATCACAGGAGTGCTGGTAGGAGACTAATCTTTCATTTCCTTGCCCAATCACATGATTGGGGTTACAAAAGAGTATACAGCAGTTGGTGTCCAACACCATTACAAGTGTTGCAAGTGTCCTTTTATGGCCATGTTGGTACGAGAGTCTCCTTTCACATGAGATATTAGCTTTTCAAGAGTTCAACTGCATTTTACCTCAGTTGCTCTGACTTTCACTTTCAGCTACATGGAAAATTCAGTTGTGAGTTTAAAAATGCTACAGTGCTCTATGATGTAACCAAGCTGGAGGTCAGGCGTGAAGCTGGGTTGGAACAGGATTTTCCTTTTGTGAGCAATTCTGTGATTTCAATTTTTTTCCACTCCAAAACTAAAACAACTTTTTTTAAAATTTCCCACAAAATAAAAATTTAAATTTAAATTATTTCAGGACAATTCAAACATTTTCTTTCAACTCTGAGCTTTTTAAAATTTTCTCTTCTACTATATAACATTTTAAAAAATGAAACGAAAGGTCATATTGCAATGAAAAATCAGAAGTTTCTGTTCCAAAAAGGCTGAAATATTCCACACTGACATTACTGAAATTCATTCCAATATTTTTATCTAACCAACATTTTCTCCAAAGCAAAATGTTTGGCTTTTGACAAATTTGTATTTTCCGCATGGAAAAATTTTCCATTGGAAATTTTCTAACTAGCTCCAGTCAGGAGCACATGGGTAATAGGGGATATATTTATAAGGCTGGATCTTTCTATCCTATTCACCACACTCATCTAATTGGTCTCATAAGTAAGGGCCACTCAGGCAAACGAGGGTTGAAATGTCAAACCGTAAGTATCACACATTTGTAAATTTCACATATATTACATCTTAAATAATACTTTCCAGTCCTGCTTCCTCTGGCTTTTTATTTGCCTCACATGGCTCATCTTTCCAGTGATTTCAGTGAAGAACTATTTTATAACTTTAGGAACATTCCACTCCATTACTCCTTTAATTCTAATTTTCCCTTTTTTTCCTTTAAGGTTTAATTCCTTGTCGGCTTCCTTTAATTCCTACGTGGTAGCATACTCCAGGGTGCCTCTGATTATGCTGAACATTTTGGCTAAAGTCATTTGGCTTCATCTCATGCATCCCAATGCTTAGATGTTTATGATTATTTCATTAGAATGCCAGGATTTTTTTCCTATGTGCTATATGAATATGAATAAGACTCAGTGTGCTAATACTGTGTTAACAATCTCAAAGCACAGCATCAAAACAAACACTGAATGAGAATTACTAGCCCAACCCGATACCATAAATCATGGTCAAACAATCATACAGTAAAAAGCAACGGTGAGTCTGTTTATTTCTCGTCTGGCTTTATGAATGTAAAATCTCTTTGAAGCCATTATATTTTCATTACAGCAGAGCTTGTGGATACCATCCTCTCTCGCATTCCCTTGAATTCCTTTTCTACACTCAGGATAAATTTCAAGTCTAGGATGAGCTTCTGACCTTCAAAAAAACCTTAAATTTAGCATCTATAAATCAGGCTGCCTAGCCATTCTTCTTATTTCTAAAGGAGATTAAATGCAGTTGAAGAAACTCTACTGGATTCAGAAGCTGGATCCTTTGCAATATGGGGTGACACTTTCTCAAAAAGAAAAGGTCCACACACTAGGACTTTTCAAATGTTTCAGTACAAAGGAGCCAAATCTAAAGAGCAGGAAACCATTCTGTACTGTCAGAATAATGTGGAAAAGACAACCAAGAGGCTTTAATACCTGAAATGGTCTTAAATCCAAAAGAAAGATTTGTAATATAATATCAATGGAGGAAAAGGGAAATATCCTAACAATGGTTTCCTTTTTTCAACATGATATAGGATGTGGAACGTATGTTAATTCCTATATTCGTGAGGGAAAACAAATACCATAAGCAGACAGACCGCTTAGGAAGGGAGAAGTATGTTTAAAATAATGGAGGAACCCATCACTCATTTAGGTTATTAGCTCTGGGAAGACAGACTGTGTGTCCAATCAGAGGACCCACACTTTATGCCAAGTCTGGTTTTAGATCCATTCTGCATCAACTCCACAGAAGGCAAACACAATTAGGGCATTCAGCATAAGACAGTAGGAGATCCCCTTTGATGTTGGGATAAAATGAGGATATGCATGGTTTTGTCCAAAATGACAACCATCCCAGGTTTACTAATGGGTATCTAATAGAAAAAGAGAATTTTATGATGCTCATTAATTACCAGACTGTCATGTGCTTCTGGCAGAAAGAAAGTAATCCTCTTCTCCAGATTAGACAGCCACCACAAAGGACTTCAAAGAACTTTCAGTCCCCTCCCCTGAGAGCTGCCTTGCGTAAACCTCACAGTGCTAACCGTGCAAATTAAAAGGAGGGAGCAGCTGACAACCCCTTCCTGTTACATGCGTAGTGTATTTCTGCTAGCAGTTCAGACAAGAGTCTTTTTTCAACTAACAGACACACACATTTTCTAAACATACAAATGCACTCAAATACACATTCAGCTTTACAAATTGTCTGGCTAACAATGTTTTCCACTCTTATTTTCGAGCCCAGTTATTTGCAGTGAGGGCTTTTTGGTGGCAATGGAAAGATCTTGTTAAGAACAAGAAAATGCAGGTGAAATATAAATGGAGATGCTAAGTCCCATTTCACCAGATGTGCTTCTGAGAGAGGAGCAGCTATGGGTTGCCTTCTGTCAGCAGACCACTGTGGAGTAGGAGTGACTACAATTATATCTCAGATGAGGGTGAGATTCAAGGAATTAAAAGATTAGATAATACGCTACATTTATAGTATAGCAACTTGCCCAATCTCACACAGCAAGTCACATGCAAATGGCCGGACTCATTTCCCTGTTCTGACCCTAGGCTACATTCCCCCTCCCTTACTGCCAAATTTCTATAAACTTTTCTCCCTTTGTCCAAATTCTATGGACTTTAAAGCATGTAATACACTGTATGTCTTTCTGATGGTCACCTATTGCTTTAACAAAGGTCTCAGAGAGCTATGACCTAAATTGGCTCTCAAGGTGAAATTACAAATGGTAGAGGGACTAGCCCTTACGACTTCAGCTGTTTTTCCTGGATATCCAGAAGAATCCCATGCACTGCTACACACTGGGGGACTGACTGGCTAGGCAGTAGTTCTGCAGAAAAGGAGCGGGGGGTTACACTGGGCAAAAGACTGGGTATGAGTCAACAGTGTGCCCTTATTACCAAGAGGGCTAACAGCATATTGGGCTGCATTAGTAGAAGAATTGACCAGCAGATTGAGGGAAGTGATTATTCCCCTCTATTCGGCATTGGTGAGGCCACTTTTGGAGTACTGTATCCAGTTGTGGGCCCCCAGCTAAAGAAAGGATGTAGACAAATTGGAAAGAGTCCAGCAGAGGGTAACAAATATGATTAGGGTGCTGAAGCACATGACTTATGAAGAGAGGCAGATGGAACTAGGCTTGTTTAGTCTCCAGAAGAGAAAAATGAAGTGGGGGGGATGGATAGTAGCCTTTAACTACTTGAAAGAGGGTTCCAGGGAGGATGTAGCTAGGCTGTTCTCAGTGGCAGTAGATGACAGAACTAGGAGCAATGGTCTCAAGTTGCAGTGGAGGAGGTCGAGGCTGGATATTAGGAAAAACTTTTTCACTAGTAGGGTGGTGAAGCTCTGGAATGGGTTACCTAGGAAGGTGGTGGAATCTCCATCCTTAGAGGTTTTTAAAGTGAGTCTTGACAAAGCCCTGGCTGGGATGATTTAGTTAGGCTTGGTCCTGCTTTGAGCAGGGGGTTGGACTAGATGACCTCCTGAAGTCCCTTACAACCCTAATCTTCTATGGATTCTATGATCTAATCAAATTCAGAGTTGCCAGTGAGAGTTTGATGTTCTTGAACTTCTTTACAACACACTCTCTGTGTGCACTCATTTAAAGACTCAAGAAACATTCAGGCAGGCAAAATCCAACATTCCCATCAGCCCTATTATTGAGAATGTAAGTGGAGAATTTTAATATACTTATTCAAAACATTTTCAAAGTGGTGCATGTGTCCCGGTCTCACTGGGACAGTCCTGTTTTCCACATGATGCTCTAGAAACTTCTGTAAATTCTGTTTTTTCATTACATCAGTCAAAAGATCTGGGTATTTTGTAAATGCAAAATGTTTGTTCAAGGCATAGAGCGATCCTGAGTAGAAGTGGCTCTGTATCAAGACCAAATAGTCCAGTGGAAGGAGTGTTCAGTGTGATGACAGTGTTTGGAATGAAGAGGGAAGATAAATGAGTGTATACATTATCGAAACTGTTCTTTAGCTCAAAGTTAATGTCAGTGATACTTGTTCAGGGTTTCATGATAAATTCAT
Source organism: Mesoclemmys tuberculata (assembly GCA_007922155.1). Lineage (NCBI taxonomy): Eukaryota > Metazoa > Chordata > Testudines > Chelidae > Mesoclemmys > Mesoclemmys tuberculata. Next base: position 7,665,983 of record ML675631.1, read on the forward strand.
TCAGAACTCTTAAATTACTGGAAATTCTTCACCCCAAGAAATATGCACTTGTTGCTTCTGAACAGAATCAGCATGCTTGGGGGAAAAAAGGTGTAGTTTTTTCTGTTGTAGGGGTAATTTCAGCCAAAAAGTGAAAAACAATTGGGTTTTTGGCTGAGAATTTTTCAATTTTTCTATGAATACCAAAAAATTATCAAAGAAAAATTTTGCCAGAAATCCCTTTTTCATTTTCACTGATATTTCCGGAGGGAACAAAAAACATTTCCTAACCAACTCTAGACTTAAACCCTTAACTGCCACTTTGCTTTATGAGCAAAAATATGTGAATTCATGGAAAGCCCCTTTGTTCAATAGATTGTTTTGTGTTTTTCAGCCACTAGGAACCCAGAGCCTGAGCTCTTCTGACTTGCTGAGGGATTGAATCCATCTTCCCTACTACTTGTCCAGCACCCATATTTCCTGCACTTTGTGCCCAGGGGCAATTGAATTTAAAAGCTTAACATTTAAAAGTGTTATTTTCCATTTGCACAGTAAACAGGACTTTAACAGAAGATTAGACACAGCTTTGTCTCCTGTTCACTGGGAATGAAAATGCAGTCCGAATTCTACAGGAGTTAGAAAGACAGAGGGAACACTGCTTGTCATGACAATCAAACTAAATGGAAACATGCAATATGAATGCTATGCGGGCTCTATAAGCTGGAGAAACTTTCCCAGTTGTATCTCTGCAGCTTGCCTCCCATCCAACCCATTTCTTCAATAGAATGTCTCAAAAAACATCTATTACTTTCTTTCCCATCGCATCCCCTTGAAGATGTCCTGCTTTTCCTATATCTTGCTATCAGTATCCACTGTGTTGCTTGGGGATCAGCTAGAGTACTTCTTTATTTAAAGTCCAAATAAATAAAAGAAATACATCTCCTTTTAGGTGTGGTCCCTTGCAGGTGACCAGATAACAGAAACAAAATATTCACAATTTTTTCCCCTTCTATTTCATTCCAACAGATATTTTCAGACCAGACCTATTGGCCACCATACCTCTCAATCTGCCAAGGTCCAAGAGCGGGACACAATTTCTGACCAAGACCCAAAATGTGTCAGACAGACAGACTGACTATTCATTCAGGAAGCATAAAATGCTGTGAAATTTGTTCCTTTACATAACTAGAACCTCAGTTTCATGATTCTGCATTTCTGATGTAAACACTTTTCATCAATTGCTGGATGGGAAGTATTGAATATGTGTAGCATGTAGGCAGCTTTGGAACCAAGATGCATGGCATCCCTCAAAATCAGGCATTTGAGAGGCCCATGGATCGCTTGACACACTATTGCATCCCTATGAAGATAACCAGTGATTTCTTTAGTGTGCTCTTCCACTCTATTTCACAACCTTCTTTGGTGTGAGACCCTGAAGTCATCATTTCTTTCCTATATGGATCACCCTCTGCAGACATTCACTGGCTTTTCTGGGATATGTGTGAAGAACATCCCTCCATTTGTTAACCATTTGCAATAGCAAATATCACGAAAGCGTGATTCTTTATCCTGAGCCAGGGAAGAGAACGGACAAGATTCTTTCTTCAAAATGAAATGGGAAAATCCTTAAACCATCAAATGCTCTGTGGGTAAACACAGTAAATAATTTCTGCTCAGCAGAGGATTTGTTTGGCCAGCTATGGAGGGTAGCTGGGGCACTGGATTTGCCTGGAAATGGGGAGGCACAAGTGCTGAATCTGTCTGCACTTTGTCATAGTGATAGACACATTCAACATTTTAGTTTTTATTAGGTTAGTTTGCGCTTAATGTTCATCTCAAAATACTGTTATGCTGGCGGTTGAACCTCTTTGAACCTGCTGGGCATGACAGCTGCCTTCTGTTCAGGCGAAACAAGGGAACAATTAAATGCCCCTTTGTTTAGTGATTGTTGAAACAATAGAAAACCACTGCCCAAGGACTAGACTGCATGCAAAACATGAGCAGTGGCCTGCCCGTTAGGCCCAAAGGGTTTCCTGGAGTCTGGTAAATACAGGGACAGGGGATTGGTTGGATTACAGCTGTGTGTGTGAGAGAGAGAGAGATAAGCAGCAGAAAGACCAGCAAAATGGACAGAGAAGACAGCAAAGAAGCTCCAAGGCAGCCAGAGACTAAGGAACTTGTAGTGACCCTGAAAAAAAGCTGAGAGAGAGAGAGCGCTTTTGGGTGATGTGCTGGGTGGAAAGAATTATCTTTTGCTATTTGATTCCTTCCTGTGTTCAGGGAAACAGAACTGTGTGTGCTCATTCTTCATTAATAAACATGATTTTGTCAAAGAAATACCTGACACCATCAACAATTTCTCCTCCCAAAGGAAACCACCTGAAAAAACTGGATAACTGCTTGGGTCAAAAGTTGTGTGTTACAGGGAGTGCCCCCTTGTGGGATGGTTTGCCACTGCAGTCTCCTGCCTCAGTTTCCTGGAAATAATTCACTCGCAGTGAAAAGTCTTAAAAATAATATTCTTTCTTGGGGTTTAATTTATTCAACATAGTCCAGCTCCCAAAATAGTCCCCTTTTCACCCATCCCTAAATTCAGGGTTTTCACAGTCCTTCTCCCTGGAACTGTATCCTGACAGTTCTCTCCTCTCTCATGGGGCATGGAGCCTCCTTTTTGATTCACCCATCCTTTCATCTGACCACTCCCTTAGTCCTTCCTAGGTGGCTCTAATAACCCTGGAAGAGAGAAGAGACTTGCCTTCCACACTCTACAAGGCTCCTGGTCCTAAGCCCTTAGAAGACCAACAGCCTGGGTTTTTTCTATATCTTCCCCTTCCCAGACACTAACTATTCCCTTGGAACATCTTCCTCTCAACCAATGGCCATTTTGGTTATTCTGGACACCTGGAATGGAGTAACTGATATCTCAACCTACCTTTCTGGCCTTACAAGGCCAGTACCCAATTACAGGGTAACAATATGAATTACTTGAAGGTGTTTCTCCTCAAATGCTTAAATAGTAAATATCAGGCTCCATTTATAACTGGAGGGCACTAAACAGAATCACATCTAAACACAAAACAAGTATGAAATATAAAGGCTTTTTTCTTCTCTCTCAAAAATTACCTTTTCACTCAGCCAAAACCAAACGAAACCAAATAAATAAAAACCCACCAAAGTCTGAGTTGGGCGATCTTTGTACATTTAAAAAAGTCTTAATTTTTTTTCCTGACCTCCAAATTTAGAAAACCCACTAAACCCTCATGGGACTCATGAGCACTTTTCACCTGGGGTTGGAGAGCCCTGTCCACCCCACCCAAACCTTCAAAGTTGATTAGCAGCTATTGACAAGGGACTTTCATGCTCAACATTTAAAAAAGTATCTTCCAAGTTGAACTGAAGCATCATTCCTTCAGCCATGGTCCCGTGTTCTCTAGCCCCAGCTCACTCAGTGTCTAGCTAGCCCCATCAGCTTATGGTTCAGGCTTCAAGTGCAACCAACTGTATCTGAACAGGAGAAAAATACAGGTGAAGTTAGTGAGGAACAAAGAAGCATGTCTAACTCTGAACATGGGAATGTCCCATGCTGCAACCAAGTGCACGGCCAATATAGCTCAAGGTTATGCTCTGAGACCAAGACCCACTTATTTCATTGCTGCAGAATTTGCCATGCAGTTTCCTGTAAAATAGGGCACCGGAATCCAAGCTCTTTAAAAAACAATTCCTGGCTTCTATGGTTGTGAAGTAAACCTTGTGGGAAGGGAGAAGGGGAGGAGGAAGAGCCAAATGTAAAGGTGTGTAGCAATGTCTTCCCAAAAACAATGGGCCAGATCCACAACGGGTTCTGAATCAGTGTAGCCGCACTAAAGTCAATGGAGCCATGCCAAATTGCACCAGTTGGGGATCTGACCCAATGACTCTGGGAAGTTTTTAACTGCCCATCTCAACTCAATGAAATGTTAACACTGAAACGTAAACACAATACTTAAAATGTCACCAATGAGAAACATTTCACTGGGAAATTTTTGGCAGTCTGCTATTCTGAATCTCCATGGAATATAGAATCTTTAGTAGTAGGAGTCTTTAAATGACTTGAATATCAAAGAATGCATTTATCCACAGGTGCACCTTCACACCTTTTGAGGTCCTGAAATATTTTATTTCTTCACTGGATAGGGTATTTGCAACCTCATGTATTACAAGAATGATTCAATTTGGGGTCCAAAATTTTCACACATGGCTGCCTGAAATTAGGCCCCTGCAGAAAAATGGTCTGTCAGAGATGACTTCAGTGGACCCAGTGGGTGCCTAGAACCTTTGAAAATCAGTCCTCCTAATATAGATTTAGTAGCCCAATTTTAAGCAATTTTGAAATGTTGTTCTAAGTTCTTTTAGCCTGAAGAGCTCTAGATTGCCCTTAAGATAAACTAGAAACATTGTCCATCAATACATGATGACAGAGATGGTGTTAGTGCTCAGGGGTCCATAAGCAGGAATATTTTGGGGCCCTTCCACACACAACAAAAAAAGCAAATGGGGGCACTCCCTTTAGCTGCGCAGGGCCCTAAGCAATTGCTTACTCTGCTTTTGCCTATTATCTGCTCTGCTGGATGGCCACTTTCCTGTAATGTTTCCTTCATAATCCCATTAAAAAACAAAGATGCCTGCCTCTTTCAACATTACCCTTCTTCCTAACCCACCTTCAGTCTCTTGTGCACTTTCAAGACTTTTCCAGGTACTGTATCCATTTCAAATGACAGTAAATCTGGAGATGCCAATGACAGTATTACTATCGCAGTTCCCTACATCAGCTTAGTTCTTCATTTCCTTACAGGCTTGCTTTCAGCTCGCTTGGAAGGCAATCCCTTCATTAAAATTGCTGTCTGCCTGACCAAAGCAATCTTGTTTGTTTATGACTGAGAATGTTCGCCCCACGGTTGTTCTGAATACGATGGCATCTTTATCTCAAACTAGAAAATCATTCTTGCCATAGGCTCTGAGGAACTGGGTTTGGGAATTATTGTTTGTAGCTTGTTTTCGGTGGTGTTAGCGATACCCTGACATCTCTGAGATATGAATGGCAATAGTATCATTCCCGTCCAGATACCCCTGAGCCAGGGAATTCTGCCAGTCCCACTGCAGCACCTGGCCTCTCTGGAGAGTCTTCCCCACAGGTATCCTCCTGCATTGATCCTTGGACTCACAACTCTTTCCTCTTGGTTAAAGGAGTCTATAGCCCTCCTTCATGGAGCTATGCTGTGATTCAAGCAAACTTCCCCAGCTCACCAGTATCTAGATTACAGCCCTGTTCCATAGATCCTTTCTTGGTCCTGACTCGATTCTCCCCGGCAATTCTCCTGTCCAAGCTGCTTTCCCTCTCTGTTCTGGGAACTGGCAAACACTGTTATTATAATCAAATCCAAAATCCAATCTGACCAGGGATTCATGCAGATCTTATGCTGTAGGCCCAGTCTCCATTATTTATAGAACCGTGTTAAGCATAACCAGGGCCCGACACACTAACACAGCTCAGAACATCTGTATGAGAGTATTTTTCCTGGCAAAAGCATTGTGTCAACCATGTTGGCCTACCTACCCTTACCATGCTGCAAATTGTGTTTGCATCTATGAATTCTAAGAAAATCTGGGCAGCTATTCCAGACTGCCTGAGCCAACAGTATAAGGTTCAGAAGAAAGCATATTTTTACATAGTGCAGTACTTTTTCAGATGTCCTTCACACAACACCCGAGAAGTGGGGAAACTAGCTAAGCTAGTTACACGGAAACAGTTAGGAGGGCTTGTCCGCACCGCAGAAGGACTGTTCGAAATTAATCTCAGCCTCACTCATGAGGAGGGTTGAAAACATATGGGCTCTGAGTTTCAAAGCTGCTTAACGGAGTTAAAAGCCCAGCTCCCACTGGAATTCTAAGGGCATTGGGCACCACGTTGCATTTGGCCACAAAACATGCGTTTTAGTGAAATCAGCTATGTTCCCACCTTAACTTGATAAAAGCCTGGCGTGTAAACAGCCTCATCCCAAGAGATCGGGACACAAAAAGGGAGGAAAGAATTACTATTGAACAAACAGAAGATAAACGGGATAGTGACGGGAGAACAGATATTGCTCCTGGCAGAAATGGATCTATGGCTCTCTCCTCTGTTTATTGGAAGAGGACTGGCCCTACAGCCGTTTACGAGGAAGTAGTGCTTGGGCAATATGTAAGAGAAGCAGAGCCGTAGGTGCAGGCCGCATGGGGGTTTTCATAAAGCTCCAAAGCACCCAGCTGCCGTTTCCAAACACTCGCCAAGCTCTGAAGCGTTTCAACAAGTATGTAAAACCTTGGCATCTGCACAACAACATTATACAGAAAACAGTGTAAACTCATGGCAGAGCCACATCGGAGAGCGAATGATACAGATTCTGAGCACTGGAGAATGGCCATTTTGAAAGGATGGCCATTGCAGATAAGGAGAACTCAGTATGTGTCTACATAAAAGGATGGATCGAGATAAGAAAAAGGGAGAGGAGAAGTTTCTAGTTATTGCCAGGGTCATATTCAAGCTCTCCCCCTGCCTAATAAAAAAAACAACAACATACCTTCAAGAAATATTTTTCCCCATTTCAGACATAATTATTACCCTTTCTGGCTTCTGGTGCCCCTTAAGACTCATGCAAATACGGAGAGTGTTTGTACACCGAAAATAATCCCAATGTTAATGTAAAATTGAAAGTGCTTTTTTTTTTTTTTTTTAAAGTCAGCAGAATAGTTGTTAAGAAGATCTATCTTTCTAATGATCCTCTTGAGGGTCAGAACAGCTAATCTGTTCTTAGGACAGTAAAAATAATATTAAACACACAGCAGCAGCTCTGGGCATTAGACAAAGTAAATCAAAAGGCTCTCCTGCTAAGTGATACCACACACAAATCCCACTGGCTCCTGGTCCAGAAGGCTGGCTACTAACATGAATTTTGGCACTGGGAAAGTGACTCAAGAAGGTTTCCTGGAAAGGTAATAGCTCATTTTGGTATCCCTCACTTTTTCTGGCAAGCTACTCTTAGTTTTCTTGTTTAACATTTCAAAGGGAACAAAAAAGGTAGAAATGAAAAAACACTTTGGCAGCAAGTTCAGAAAAGTAACAATTACAGCTTGCACGGTCTGCAATATTACAGTGCAACAGCTTAGAATAGCAACACAGGAAAGGTCCATCAAATGGTGAATGAGTAGAGCAACTATAAAAACAGTTAGAAAACAAGTCCACCATTTAACCTTCCTCTTGAAACCTCACGATGAATATCATAAAGAAATAATTAGATATGGGGAACACACACTTCAAATCAAAAGCCCTTTTTGTGCCTCTAACACTCTCTATTAAAAGATGGAATATCAAGCTTCAGTTCTCTGAATGTGAACTGATCAACCCAGATAAAAGAACCGTATACGTAGCAGTTGAGCTGTTCCATGTCAATAGCTAACTGCCTTCTCTTCTCCTACTCTGCAGTAAACATATTTCCAAAAGCCAAATATGCAGGACAACCTTAAAACAAACAAAATAAAACATTGGCTGTTTTATTGGCTGTCCCGTTGCCAGCTATAACTTGTTTATTAAATGGTTTCCTGGGAAGGCCACTTGCTAATAAGCAACAGGAAAGTGGTGCAAGCAACAGACATTAGGTTCATTTAAGTCTGGACTGGGAATACGGGTGGAAGTTATTAGGGCTGATTTTTTCACTTGGGAAATGAGAGACTAGACAAAAGGATCAATCGCTCAACTGGAAGGGCATTAAATCAACCAGAAACCTGCAAGAAGAGGACCAAGCAGATGTAAAAAGTTAAGATTGATAGCACTCTGTTTATGGCACAAAGAAATACAGACTTCAAGATCTATTGCATTTCAAAATAAAAACTTTATGAACCAGAACACACTGAGCTAGCTCAGATGTTTAGCTGAACTGCAATAAGGTGATGAGCCATGGTGCAATAAAACAGGCTCTACACTTTAGATTATATTTTAAATTACATGTGCCTTTAAAGCCAAAATGTCTATATAATGACCCTGTATTACAGAGGCTGGAATAACAAGGATTTTTTTTTTTAAGTCCTGTACTTTAGCATGGACTATAGTTAGGAAACTTTAATGTTCCAGGGTTTTGTAGTTTAAATTGTGCTGTAAAAGTATGTGGCAAACAAATTCATATGACAGTGCAGTGTAACATTTTTGGGTCTGTAAACCACTAATCCAGTGCAGTTTTTATGTCTAAGAATGAAACAAATTACTGTTTTCTTGACTTTTTTCTCTTTGAGCAATAGATGTTTTGATTCTTAAGAAACTTTTAGAGAGCTGTCGGTAATTTAGGGTTTCTCTTCCATCAATGAAGCCGAGCTGATTCTGATCCAGCCATCTGTCTAATGAGGTAACAAAGAGTGCACAACTGGGGACTGGAGAAGGGGAACTGCACACAGGACTGGGTTTGGTTGTTTAGGAACAGAAAACTGTGCAACCTGCTGCTCAGAAAGAAAAGGAATTTTGGTACAAAATGGTATCGAGAGAGAGCAAGGACCAATTCTCCTTTTGGTAGGTTTACTACAGCCGATGTTTGGCAAAGTGGCTTTGAGTTACAAATTTCCCATACAGGAATTAAGCATGTCTCAAATTATCATGACTATTATTATTTTACCTAGGATATGCATCTGCATAATGGAAGTTGTGCCACTTCATAGCTACTGTAAATAACCCTGACTGAGTCCATTGCAGCATAACAATGAAAATCGTTCACCTAGAGTCTCGCTTGTACTTTTTTGTGACTATGTTACACATTGCAGAACATTTTTAACCTATCAGGATCTGCCACTGTCGATGAGAAGAAGATCAGACAGTGTGTTCTGTAACCTTGTGCCAGACAGTCATCTCTGAATGGATGGTTAATTACAGTATGGTGGGTGATAGATACACTGAAAATTAAGGAGAACATCCACTGCTCTAGGCCATCTTTCTGTTTGCTTTAATCATGTCCCCTTCACAGTGCCAGAGCTGCTCTGAATTGCACTGGATAGATCATTCCTCTAGGGAACATTCTATCCAGGGGAAATGACCAGGCTGCAGCATGGCCACAACCCTGGCCCATTCAATCCTATGCAGAGGGAGAAAGGTGCAGGTTGTGTACAGAAGGCCACCCCTGCTTTGTGTTATGGGAGGTCTCTCCAATGTCAGAGTATACCCAGCTGTGTGGGTTAAAGGGGACTAAATCTAAGTTCATGATCTGGACCCTACTCCAATATGAAGAACAAGATTATGTGATGGCACCACCATATAGCTTTGAGAGTTTAGGAATTAATTTGGGGCTAGACCTAGGGACATGCTTCTGGGTGCACTGAATTCTTTTCTGTAAGATTTACTCGGTCTGAAATCAACTGACTTCTCCCAGATCTGGCAATGTTGTTTGGAGAGGTGGGAAGCAGACGGTGCCATAGTGCCTGACCTCTTTGCTAGCTGATTTATGAAACTGCATTGGCAATGGATCTTGAAGCTGTTTTCCAACTCTCCTGGTGCAGAGATAAACTGTCAGAATGGTAAATGTCAGCAATGACTGAGAGCTTGTCTACACAAGGAAATTTACAGGCAGATTATACCAGTATAATTCTACCACTATAGCTCCATGTGTGGTCACTCTTCTGGAATTAGAATATGCACATGGGGCGTTTTACTGGTAGAACTAGAGCAGTATATTATGGTTCTGCTTGTAAATTCCCCACGTAAACAAGCCATGAAGGAAAAGGAAGCAACAGGGAATTCCTCGCCCATTTTAGAGATCAAAACAAACTCACAGAGATGCCGTCACAAAGAACCACAACTGTGCTGGTACAAAGCTAAAAATTAAATGTGATAATGTTACCCATAGCCAATTTAAACTGCCCTGTACTTTTCCTATATTCCCTCCCAAAGCCTTACTGGGCAAGACACTCAAAATAGAAATTCTCTTTAAAAAAAAAAAAAAATCCTCATGCTGGTGCTCAACCATCAATTCTGCAATCCAGACTCTCTCACAACACAGTCGCTCTATCCTCATTGATGATTTCAACTGGACCCACAACAACAACTTTAAATATTTGTATCCCATCAGCCATTAATCAAGGCAGGACACAAACCCTACCTGTAATTTCCAGGAGAGTTGGCCTATTCCAATTGTTCACATTCCATTTCTGAACAGCCCATTGACTCTTGCTCTTCCCTCTTTGGCATTTCCATGGGCTTTCAATTGGTTACCTTCAAATTCAGTATTGTCTATTTTCTACCATCATTTTCTTTTTTAAAAAACATCCCATTATTCTGTTCATTTGACTGTCTTTGTGGTGGATGATTGGTAACTGTGCAAGCTTAACAGTTATAGCTTCCCTTTAGCTCCAGTTTATAATGGAACTTGCATGCACTGGTTTATCTTTTAAACTTTGACAGAGTGTTTGTCCCCATACAACACACACAGCTTGATTTCTCACTTTGCTTCTGATTTATATAGGTGTGAATGAAATCAGAATCAAGCCAACACTGCCTGCCCACATGAGCATACAGGTGACATGATAATAGAGGTCAGACAGATTCACTCTAGGAGATGCAGAGAACAGAGATATCATAGAATTAAAAGCAAATGTAACCTGGAATGGGGGAGGCAGGAAATTAGCATTTGTGGGGCTTGCAGAAGCAGTGGGGTTTCATGAGATATAGGATGGCTTGGTGCAAAATTTAGAATAAAAACTTTCAAGTACAACCCAAATTGCATCTTTATGCATTTTATGTGGTCAAATATTTCTTGCTTTTTTGGAGCCTCTAGGACATTCTTCTCCCCTTCCTTCCCCCTCAAAAAAAAAGCTGTAATGCAGAGAATGAATGGGTAGATGGAAGTAGGCTACTCTAACATCACTCAGCACTGGTCCTGGACCAGGAAGAGGGAGGCTTATGAGAGGAACATTAGGCACTCCCCTCCCAAGAGGCTGAGTAGACTTATTTGACAGCTGTCTCCCAAGTAATGGCATAGAGGAAGATCCAGATCTGATCTTGGATCACAGAGTTAGAGCTCTCATGGTGGACTCTGCTAAACAACCACAGGTATCTTTTGTTCATGTGATATTGTTTCTTGTTCTGTCTGGAACTTGCATTTTATTTCCCAGTAAAGTTCCTTGATCTCAAAATAGTGCCGATTGATTTACTGCCGAGACAACAAAGAATGCGCAGATATTAATTTTGCCTAGATCCCATAAAAATAATGGCCTATTTTTGCAGATGCAAAGGACATGTTGTTTTCAAAGCACCATATATTGTATGGTGTCCAGCATTACATAAGTATTATTTCAAAAGCATCAGCCAAGTTTCAAGAATGCCTGCCCACCTTTATGAATTAAAGCTTGAAAGTTACACTTACATGAAAAGTTGATCATTTCAGCACATTTCAGATTTTTTCCAGTTCTTATATACATTTTATTTTGCATAGTGTTTGCTGGAACTGATTGTAATGAATTGATTGCTAAATTACAGCAAAGAAGCTGCTCTCAGTGTCTTTCAGTATGAATCTGTGCCATATTTAGCATTCTAATTTTCATAAACAGGAAAACATTAAAAAGTAAAATATTTTTCTATAACGTTTTTCAGAACGCTTTGTTTATTTTTAAATAGCTCTGAATAATCCAGAAGTCACCAGCCATTCATGTGCTTTCCACGCATGTATTCTGTCAGCAGAGTTTAAAAGCTGCTCTGCTAACTCAGCAAGAGGTTTTTAAATGATGTATTGTCCTACTTTTTCACACAGGGAGAATTTTCATTGCCATCAGTGGACCCATCTATATTGCACCTACGAAATGTTCTCCCATCACTTGAGATTTTGATCATTCTACTTTTTAGGTCTAAAAAAGTTGGTTTCTTCCTAATGTGCCTGATATAAATAATTTGGGGAAAACTCCTGAAGTATTTACTCAGGCAAAATTCCACTGATTTCCATGAGAGTCTTGTCTGAACAAGACTTCAAGACTTGGCACATTATCAATCCCAGCAAATGGCAGGCGAGAGTTGATGCCTAACGCATGTTCTGGGAAGGAAACGACTTGGCTCAAGGTCCATATTTAAAACAACACATATTGTATAGCTTAAATTCTTTAAGAAGGGAAAAGAACAAAGCTTAAGTAGCCTCTAAACACCCAGATCAGAGTTCATATTTAGTGCAAACATACTTTATGTATCTCAGCGTATCTAGTCATCTAGTGATGTATATAAAAAAGATAGGCAGACCTTGATGTGAAATGCAATCTTATGTATATATAGATGTCTAGATTGAACAATATAGTACATCTTTTCGTAAGTCAGCGAGCACAGCATAGCCAGCAATTGTCACATGACAATTGTAAAGACTTGCAGAAAGAGCCACTTACTTCCAGGATTGAACTAGGAACTCTATTAGAAGAGGTTAAATCAGTATTATCCCTAAAGCTACTCTGCCTCTGCTTCATCATTGAGTTCCTTTGCCCCATCTTGCCTGGATTTGTGCAACAGATTTAAATGAAAAAGCACACATCCTCACAACAAGAAGTGGAGCACAGTGAAGGGGTGAAAGAGTTGTGTACACAGCTGCAGTTCACTAGTAATGACCACAAATGGAACATATGCATTGGCCAACAGCACAGATTTTGTTTACATCATATCAGTTAGAATTTTTAAAAATAAATCTAGAAAACCCCAAGTCTAATATATTGTGCATGAATTGAACCTCTGATTAAATCATATGGGCTGCTTCAGTTAAGGTCACAACGTTCTAGTGGAGGAAGGTCTATTTTAAACCCCCCATAGCAGAAAGGCTGTTGCTTAATTGGCTGCCTGTACGGTGGGCTATGCAGTGCAGTTGTAAGCCATGCTGGTCCCAAGATATTAAAGAGACAATATGGGTGATGTAATATCTGTTATTGGACTAACTTCTATTGGTGAGAGAGACAAGCTTTTGAGCCACCCAGAGCTCTTCTGTGTCTCTGGGAGTACCATTGTCAGATCTGAAGAAGATCTCTGGGTGACTCTAAAGCTTGTCTCTCTCACCAAGAGAAGTCAGCCCAACAAAAGATATTACCTCCCCCACCTTGTCTTTCTGCATGTGGTGCTGTAAATTAAGAAATGGCAAAAAATTCCTTTGCAGACCACAGACAACCACCTACTTCTTAAACTGCTACATGGAAGGCAATCCTCCTAAATGGAGAAGAAAACTGTAGATCATGCAAGTGATGATATTTCAATAAGTACAGTCCTAAAGCCTTAAAATTCCATCTGCCCTATAAGGAATTTCCTACCTGGCACGGTGCATTCCAGAGAGTGGCTGTAAAGACATGCCTTTCCTGTAGTACCGGTGGAATTTTAACACTTGAGGAATGCAGCATATTAATTTTAAGTGTTCTGTTATATTGGTGTCTGTTCAGAATACTGTATGACATTTTTAGGATGATGCAGAGAAGTGGAAATAGCTTTTCAAAACCCTATTGAACAGGTTTTGCCAAACGAAAACTAGGTGTCCAGAGCAGATCTCTTTTGATACAAACTTCAAAGGCTGTTTCTTCCAGATGTGAAGATTTTCTGCTTTCTTTTCTGATTTTTTTCAGCCTATTAATTTTTTGTTATGCACTATCCCTTTAAGAAGAAACCTTGCTGCCTGTAACTGGATGTGGGAGTTTTGGCTGAGTAATTTGCTAGTTATAGGAGAGTCTATTGGAGAACAATAGCCAGGGGGAAATTATCTAGCTCCTAATGAGGACTCATCACCTTTGGAATTTGCTAATTTTCACAATTTTATTCCCACTCTCATGATCAAGAATGATTTTATTAAAGCTTGTCATAGCTACAGATGTTCATGTGATCATCTTTTGACGTTCTTTTCCGCCTTACAAAAGATGGCTGCCATATCCAATTCTTTCCAATGGCTCTGAAGGGAGGATACACCCAGTTAAAGATTGTTGCCGCTACCGTGCAGGTGGAAATGAAGCTGGCTCTAGTAGAGATGGCTTACATTCCTCATTATTTTCAATAGGTATCGTAGCATAACACACACAACTATAATTTAGGAAGTTTTAACAGGTTTACAAATGATTTCCATGTAAACGTCAGAAAGAAAATGGTGATCATCAGAACACATCTTATCTTTTCATTTAGAGAAGCACTGCAGTAATATAAAAATCAAATCTCTCTACTTGGCAGGGTCGGATCAGACAATAGGGTGAGCCTCTTCACACCCCACAGATAGGTTTTTTCGGGGGGGGGGAGGGGATTTTCTGAAATGGAGTGAAACTACTATTTATCAAATCCAGCATGTCTATCAAATGATCAATATTAAAATAAATGGATAGGTGTGCTTTTATTTTTTGCAGACAAAGACATTTTTTCTGAGTACTGAATAAATGGTAACAGAACTACATAGCGGTTTGTCCTCTATCTATTTTGCAGAGTACGTAATGGGTGCATTGGATTAATAGATTATAAAGCTAGAAGGGGCCATTCTTAGGATTTATTTTATATATGTATATATATTATATATGATCTCTCATTATAACCTCCTCTGTAACACAAGTCAAAGGACCTCACCCAGTAATTTCTGCATCAAGCCCACAACTTCTGTTTGAGTGAGAGCACATCTTTTACAAAGATAAAGTCTTTAAATCAAGCCTGGATAAGTGATGAAGAATCCAACATGTCCCAAGGTAAGTTATTGCAATAGTTTATTACCCTCATTGTTAAAATTTTGCTCCTTATTTCTAGTCTGGATTTGTCTAGTTTCAGCAGCCAACCACTGGATTTTATTATGCCTCTTTCTGCTAGATTAAAGAGCTGTCTACCAGCAGAAATCTTGTCATCACGTAGGTATTTATGGATCATGATCAGGTCACCTGTGGATAGATTAAGCCTCTTACAAAAAAGGCTTGTATTCCAGAACTCTAATCACTGATGTAGTTTAATTTGCAAATAATAAGTTAATTCTACAAGTTTTGGAAAAAAGAACAGGGTCGATTTCGGTTTATTTTTAACTAAGACCAGAAAAGGGTTGCCATTAGTGTAGATGCAGTTTATACCATCCAAAAATGGTTTTCCCAGTATAGCTTATCCTGGTTCTCCAGGTGAAATAAGATATCCTGGAAATCACTTTTCTGATTGTTTAAACTGCATTTACTCTAGGCTTTTCCCAGTATAGAAATGTTGACAAACACACACTCCTAAATGACATTGCTATATTGGCAAAGGTTTCCAGTGTAAAAGTGACCTAAAATTATAATTAAATTACAGGACAGGGCACAGTACAGAGAGAAATTAGGAAGGGATTTGCTAAAAGGAAAAACAAACAAAGAGAGGGGCTATTTAAGGGAGGGATGGGAAAATCGAGAGGAGTATGGAGGGCAGCTGGAGTGAGGATGAAGTAAGGAGACTGTGAGACAAGAGGTGGTTGGATACAGCAGCTAATCCACAGAGAGGAATCAACATCCAGAGCAAAACCTGCTGATACGTTTGCCTTTAATGTTTCTTTAGAATGAGAACATTGGGGTTATTTCTCGCCCAGGGATGTATAGTATCAGTCTCCCCTAAATAATTACTTTCCAGCATGACAAGCTGGCTTCATTCTTGCTGCTTGTTTTGTTCAAAACGAAACCTGACATAAAAACTTAAGTGAAAATGCTTTTTGTACAGTGTCGGCATTTTCTGCCGAGATAAATGACAGCTTCTTTGCTACAAAACCAAGGTTAGATGGTGAGTAAGCTAGCTCAGACATGAAATCGCACTTAGGTACCGCAAAAGCATCTTCCTCTGAACACCAGTCTTTTGAATTGATCTAAACTCATTATTAGAGCTGGCCAAGGTATTTCACACACAGATTTTCTGGGGCAGCATGGGCTGAGTCAAGAAATGGGCTGTTTTGAAAATTAAACTTTTCACAAAACTTGCTGGCTAGCAGAATGTTCTGTTTTTCACATCAACATAGCTTTAATATTGTTTCCAAAATTAAAGAAATTTTTCATTCACTAACATCTCTATTTTCAGTAATCTCTATTTTCTTTGTCCATTTCAAGTTCAAACTGAAACATCAGAACCTCATCACTAGAGCTGGTTGAACTTTATTTCTCTTTTCTATGAAAAATATTGCAAATATAAAAAAAGGTTTTCATTGTGAAGTTCTCAAAACAGAAATTTTTGCAGTTTACAGATTTTTTTCCTGGTTTCTGAAAACCAAAATGTTTCCATTGCCAACAATTTTCCAATCTAGAAAGACATCCCTGTGTGATACACAGCTGGAATGAGTGTATCAAGTATTCATATGCACACTCATCCAGGCAAGGAGTCAGGAGAACATATCATAGCATGGTTGAACACACCTATATTAAAAAAGTTACACAATGGCAAATCAAAAACTAAAATAAGATTTAAAACACACTCAAAATAATGATAAAATAATTTGTAAAAAATGAAAAATAGTGCACCAAAAGATGTTTTTAGAATTCAATGAAAGTTATCGTACTGTCAAAAATTGGTCAGAACTGGTTTTCAAATGCACATGTTTTTCAACCAAAAAAGTATTTTAAAATTTCGACCCTCTCTACTCATCATACTTATCCAAAGCAAGTTTTCTAGGACTTAGTGTTAGCCACGCATTGCTCCCCACTGGCCTTACCGCCAAGGTCCCAATCCTGCAAACACTTCTGTATGGCCTTACCCTTACTGTCAGGAGTAGTCCCATTAAAATCCAAGAGACTGCTCCTGGCAGTAATGTTTAGCACATGCGTGTTAAGTATGAGCCGAATGGGGGCCCAAGACTGTACTCGACAGAGTTTATTTGCCCCAAGTGTCATTGCATGATTCTGGTTTTATCAAACTTGAGGCCCATTCCCTGCCTATGCAGTGTTGTGTTTGACTTTTGGAGCAAATTACAGTTAGAAACATTTTATATGCTATTAATAAAAGCTTAAGGGTTGGACCACAAGCCACATAAGCAAGTTGACTCATGGCTTGTCGACACAGGGAAGCTCGTCAAAGTTATGACAAATTAATTAATGTGTGAAATTCGAGTGCGTTAGACCCCTATGTGGATGTTCTCATTCAGAAAGTAAAGGGGCTTTGGTTTGCTATAGCTTAATCCTCCTTCAAAGTGACTTAGTTAATTCGTCTTAAATTTCCTGAGTGCCCTTATGTAGACATGCCCTCAGTTCAGCTAGAAGTCCCCAGTGATGCTGCCCTGAACAGAAACCCAAGTCCTTACTCTGCATGTGGAATTTGCTTTGATGTCAATGGTAACTGTACAGCACAGTACTTTGGTGCCTAAACTAATCAAGGTTAGGAGGCTCCTGCAATATCTAGATACACAGCAGGAAGGAGAGGCTCAGAGATAATTCAGAATTCCCTTGCTTTTGTCCCTTTGATGTTATTTTGATCTATTTTTGGTAGGGGATTTATTTCATTAATTAGTATGGTTTTTACATTAGTAAATTGAACGTTAAGAAAAGGCCAGCCACTAATTCTTTCTTAAAAATTGTGTTATTTACCAATGTTAGTACAAGAAGCCCTTACACTAATCACCGATTCTTAGCTGTTTAGGAAATGGAATAATTATAAATATTATTTATAGCCTGTAGTGCCCAGAATGTGCTAGGTACCACACAATCATACAGAAAGGCATAGGACCCATCTTCAACATCTCCATTAAAATCAGTGGATCCATACCAACTTTACACTAGCAGAGAATTTGATCCTAATATAGCATTAGCACTCTAAAGGAAAAAAATGTAAATTTAGTTTCACTTTGGAAGTATTTGGTTTTAGAAACCTTTAAAGCCATATATTCTGGACTCTTTCATATATACAATAGAGACAGAAAAAAATCACAACTGCTGCGAGCAAGCTGAGATTGAGAGATGTGTTAGTGTATTTATAGAGAACACAGTTTAGACTTGGCTCTCTCTGGAAAGGTGTTGACAGTGTTTGAAAACCAGTTACAGAGGAAAAGGAATAAAGAGTTGTCCAAGTCTCTTAAAAATATATGTTAAGACCCAAATTTGTTTGGCCTGTGTAACTATACTCGTCCTAAGCCTGTTTAAAATTTGGAAATAGAAGACAACAAATGCAAATAGAAAAAAAACAGAGGGTGTGGTATATTATGCTTACTAAGCTTTTATTATGAAGAAGTCAGCAGCGACTGTACAGTTAAGGTTATGGTGAGATTTGCACGTAAGTGAATTTCATTCCCTCTTTAACACTTAAATGATTGGATTCAGTCCCCAAATATGGCACAACAAAACAAGGGGACAAATTTTCTGTGTCATCTTTTAGTAAAATACCTCATTTGTGCAAAGAAAACATTTACTAATGCTCCATTTTAAGAATTCTGCTGTTTTTTCTTCTCCATTTTCTTTGATTTCTTCTTGCTAAACCACCACAGTCCTTAGAAACTCTACAGATAGAGAGAATTTCTTAGACTCTTTTGAAATGTTAAAAATAAACACAATCATTCAGGGTAACCCAACTGAACTAGGCCAAGAGCAGATGGGACCATTAAGTTCAGTTAGCTTCTTCCATTTCCCAGTGCTGTCAGCTCGTCACAGGAGACTGGGCACGGGGAGAAGCTGCTAGCCTTGCCCCTGAGTCACCTTCCGCTGCAAGTCGCTCCCTCTTCTTACCCCCTCTGACTGTAGCGTATAATCATTTAAAAGGTGACTGGATAGGGGAATGGTCGGGAAGGGGAAGTGAGTGGACGGTGTGAGTGAGGTTTTGAAGGCAAAGGCGTATGGGATGGAAGCAAGAGAGACATTCTTGGCCATGCATGGGGAGCCAGGAGGAAAGACTGCAGCTGTGCAGGGAGGCAGCTCAGGAAATGGAGCTGTGGTGGCATGGGTGACAGCAAAGGGACATACAACCCCTATCAACAGTGATAGTCATCCATGTGATTACCAACATTGGTAAAGGCTTGCTGAAAAACTTGGTAAATTCCCCCAAACAGAAAACTTGGTTAAAAGCATATTAAGGTTGCTCACATGCTTTTATCATCAACACAGTGATAGAACCACCAGAAAAATCACAGACAAATCATCACCCTGAAATAAATATTTTCCCGTAACCACATCACCCATATATATTAAATCAGAATGCACAGACCTTTCTCTTCCCAATTCCACAAAAAGTACAACCTTGCCTTCAGCCACGAACATCAGCAGTTGAGGGAGAAGGGGCAGGAAGCCACCATAGTTGTTCAGCCGCACTTAAGTTAACATTACTACCAACAATGCAAATGAATGATGAGCACTAATGCAAAACCATTTCCATTTAAAACCAAAAAAGCCCAACACACAGACCTTTCCTTCCAATCATTCAACACAGCACACTTGAACATAACCATCAACCAAAAAGCTGCACCGCACTCTAACAATTTACGAACAACCACCACTCAACATTCCCAACAATCCACAGCCATTCATTTTTAAACACCCTCCATGTGATGGAGTTAAATTTCAGATGGAGAGAGGAATCATCTGAGTAGTAGATATGTGTGAGGTTATGTGGCAAAGGTACAATCTATAACCATGATTTCAAGGGTTGGACAAAGGCTTGACTATGGCTTTTTTGGTTTTTTTCATGCTTCTGTTGATGATAAATGCACCAGTCTGTGGCCTCTACTTTCACAGGGCAGTGGACAGAATGTGGAACAACAGCTGTACATCAAAAGCCACATGGGTTTTAGATTATTTTGTTCCCCTTCATACATTTTAATACCAGATGGAAACATATGGTCCATTGTTTGGACAGTTTCAAGCCTACATTTTTGTTTGATTAATTTCATCCAGCTACTCATATTTACAAGCCCTTGTAACACTTTAAACACTTATTCTCCTTCATTTACATTTACATCCTCCAATTAAGTGTATGTAGTTATGTTCCTTCTTAGCCATTGGATAGCCAAGCTATGCACCTCTCTTCTAGTGCTCTTTAATCATGTTTTTGGTTCTTCTTTGAATTCTCTCTGATTTGACAACTTTTTCTGATTTTAAGATGTCCAGAGCAGCATACTATATTGTAGGTATACTCTCACTGCTGTATGGAGAAGCCCCTTCTGTTGAGGTTCTTACACCATGCTCATCACCATGTTCTAAGTGCCTTACAGAAGTATGTCAAGCAATGTGACTTACATCACTCACACCTTCCTGGCCCCATGGCTTTGTGTCTCGGCATATGCGATCCAGATATTAACTCACTTTTTTTTAATCACATCACACTGTAAGCACACCTTCAATTTGCTAGCCGTTGTTATGCTTTGACTGAAATTCACACCAGTGCAGAGAGCCTGCATAAGGCTGTATGCCCTTGTCATAAAGTTTATGTTAGGCACAGTGCCTTGTAGCGTAGACCTTTTGTACTGTGATGAATTTCACATTTTGTGGACTAGACTAATACCCCATCATCATATATTCCTTGGGCACATCTTGGCTGCCAGATCATACCTTCTATTTATGTGGAGAAACAAGTTCAGTTGAGTCAAGTACTCAAGACAGCTTGATCCATTCAAAACTCCATCAAACAAACGGAATACAGGATCTTCTCATATGCCGGTTGAGTGTGATCTAAAAGTCTCATAATTTATACATTTTAAACAGGCAGGGCTTCCCCCCTCAGTAAATGGATAACAGGAAACAGACAAAGCTCCTTAACTTTTCTTTAATCTTCCTCACTAGTGAAGTGAAAATCAAACGATAATTGTCTGGATGATCTCATTATTGTCAACAAAACTGAAACCTTGAAGTCCACATACACTGAAATGCTGATACATTAAACAAAAAAGAGAACTGTGCTTACATGTTGTTCAATAAATAAATAAGAGCTGGAGAGAGCTCCATGATGAATGAACACCCTGGGAGGGCTTCAGCTTGTCAGAATTATACAGTGACATTAATCACAATATAACAGGACTGCTGCAGGCTCCCAGCGCAAAGTCCTCATTATATCTTAAAAACAAAAAAGAAACTTCAGCCCCTTGAAAGTGGAATTCTAACTAACAGCCTCTTTCAGCAAAAAAACACAACTCAGAAATAAATGGTCTTCGTCACATGGAGGATCACACAAACCATGGAAAGTTGTCAATCTAGTTACAGTGCCTGACCAAGTTGCTCATCAGCAGGTTTGGCTAGGCCTTGGAACCATTTTCTTCAGCTGCTCACCAAAATGTGCACTACAAATCATTTATGTTCATGATTGGACTGTCTCAAATAGGTTCAGGTCAATCTGGATATTTACTTATGCCCCCCAACCATGTGAAGTGCCAAGGTATTTCCAGTAGGGAGAAGGAGGTGTTAGTGCCGTTATATAC
>ML675631.1:7687708-7703305 GCA_007922155.1 Mesoclemmys tuberculata
ATAAGTCTGCTCAATGGTCTGTGGGAATGTTGGATGGGATGGGAACTAAGTTACTGCAGAGAATTCCTTTTTGGGTGTTGGCTGGTGAGTCTTGCCCACATGCTCGGGGTTTAGCTGATCGCCATATTTAGGGTCGGGAAGGAATTTTCCTCTGGGGCGGATTGGCAGAGGCCCCGGAGGTTTTTCGCCTTCCTCCGTAGCGTGGGGCATGGGTCGCTTGCTGATCGATTCCCTGCAGCTTGAGGTCTTCAAATCTCACTTTTGAGGATTTCAATACCTCAGTCATGGGTTAGGGGTTGTTATAAATGTGTATGGGTAGGGTTTTGTGGCCTGCCTTGTGCAGGAGGTCAGACTAGATGATCATATTGGTCCCTTCTGACCTATGAGTCTATGAGTCTATGATTAGATCAATAGGAGTTAAAAGGTGCTTAGTACCTCATGGGATAAGGCCCAACAAGTTCAGCTCCTTGTTCAAATAGTATCTGTACTCACCAAACCTGCAAAACTGGGTTAGAAATCTCCTATAGGAGATCTTCCCTAGCAGATTCACAGGGAATTCCTGCTTCTGGTAGCTCAGAAATCTCACATAATTTCTTAGAACCTGAACAAAAGCTGCTTGGAAATTTTTAGACTAAAACATTTCTGATGAAAAAAATGGAGAAATTAATTGTTTTTTCTTACTTACTGACCAATTTTTTCCAAAACTGACCAATGTAAGACAAAATTTATTAATGTAAATTAATTTATTAATGGAAATAAATACTAAAAGTTATCTGAATTTTTTCAAATCTCCAAAAGGTGTCTCCAAAAGGTGTTAAGGCTTGGCTTCAATAATTTGAATCAGACCAAATTCTAACCAAACTAGTTCACCTGTAGATTATGTCTATACCAGGATTTTTTTACCACAAAGCCTATGGATGTAGTTCCAGAGAAGGAAGATGTACAGTAGACCCTGTCCAGGAATTACTACCACCTTCTCTAACCCAGCCTCCATCTGAGCATTCCCTTCACTACAAATTCCATGACTGCTACTATCTGTGGAATTGTACCTTTTGAGAACTGTGTGTCTAAAATAAAAATCTTAAAGCTAGATTTTTCCTAAGAACTCAGGTCCTACTGAAGCACCAGAATATGTAGCCAGATTTTCAAGAATTCACATGGGCGCTGACCTCTATTAAATCTTGCTGAGCACCTGAAAATCCTGACCCTTGTGTAGACAAAGCCTTAAATGCCATTGTGCTTTCTCTTTCCCAGGGAACTTTAATCCCAATGAAGGAGAGTAAAGAACTAATACTGCACAGCTGTAGAGTGAAATTTTTCCTCCACACCTGCAGTTCCCTCCTCCTTAGGGTTCTTGCCTTCATAGCCAAAAAAAAAAAAAAAAGTAATTTGTTTAAAAAGTTGGTCCAATTGAGGTCTTTCCTTCTTTGATGAAAGGCTTCCAAAAGCTAGGCCACAGTCCCACAAACTGGCCCATAGTGAGTCACTGTGTGCGCGTCTAATACAAATATAGAATACCTTCAGTTTTCTTACTTTCAAGCAAATTATTATATGCTGCACTTTGAGATCCTTAGAAGAAAAGCACCAAATGAATTCAAAGTATTGATATTTCTCAATGATAGGCAGATTTGCATTTAAGAATAAAAGAAGAGAGAGAATCCAGAGTGCTTTGTCTCCTGATAATTTTAATATAAGCCACCATATTGGATTTGAGCAGACTGAAGATGGCTCACTGATTGTCCTTTATAATAACTGATTCAGCTGACCACATGATATCAAGCAAAAAGGACTTCTTTGCAAGGAAGAACATATTTATTAAACTCGTAGAGAAGGCTGAAGATATTAAGAACTGCAACTGGTGCTCATATCTCAGAGTCTCAGTATCCCTTCTACTCACAGGTGTGCTTTGGCCATAGTTTTCTCCCAGAAAATTAAAATAAATAAAGAAATCCCAAATTATGTCAACCTTTGGAAGTTAGAGATGAGTGAATCCCAGCTCAACTACTGGTGCAAAAGGAAAGCCCATAAGCTTTTAGCACAATTTCTTGATTTGATTAATAAAGCATAGAAAGAGGCAGGAAATGCAGAGAATTCTACCAAACCAGGACTCACCCAATGAAGTTTAATGATGAGGATGCACCAGCTACTCTCCCATCTGTAACACAGAGTATATGTTTTCAGCAAAATCAGCAGTGATTCAACTCTACACTGAAAGCCAGTTTTCCCCTCTACTCTTGCTAATACAATGGCTAAACCTTTTCGCACATTGGGTGAGTGTTAGCTCTTTGGATTTGCACTTCAGATTATGGGTTACAGTAACAGCAGCATGTGTTGTTTTATATTTTGTTCCTCATTTTTCTAATTTCTTAGCGCTTAACCCTTATCACATATACTGTATTGATGGTTCCCAGACCCCGACTGAAGTAGTGGCTTTGACTGTAGATTTGAAACATTATTTGCAAGACATTTTTTCAACAGCTGTTTTATGTTACACTGCTAGAACAAATAAGCTCATGAATAACATTTAATATTAGCATTTTTTCTCAGAATAGCAAGAGAGAATTACAATTTCTCCTCACAGTTGTGACCAGGCATGGGTATAGTCAGCCTAGTTTGTGACAATTCTTGAAGAGGGCACAAAGTAGCCTCCAAACACCTTTTACATTGAGATCTCCCACATGCACGCAAGAGCAAATAGGGTTTAGCAACTGAATGAAATTTTGTGTTTAATCATCATGTTGAATTAAGTTATTAGTAAATTATTAGTGGAGTGTATCATATCATCAGCCAATCCAAATGAGATCATTACATGGCACTTCTTGAGATTGTCTACATGGAAGTATAATGCATACTGTGTGTGAAGGGGGGGGCGGGGCAGGTTATCTAAAGTTTTAAACAGCACTATATTAAAGTGCATTTGGGAATATTTAACACACACCAGCAGGCTCTGCATGGACCAATTAATGTGCAACACCTTAGTGCACTTCAGATATCATACCACTGCAATGCGCATGACCCCACCTTGCAGACAAACCTCTAAAAGCATTGCCTCTTAAAGGTATCTAAGGCCCAGACCCTGAAAGATATTTCCATGGGAATTAGGTACCTAAACACTTTTGAGGATCTGGGTCTAAGACCCTTTCAGTATTCTGGAATTTCATATGTAACTGTGAACTAAGGACCTGATTTTCAGAAATGAACACACACTGAGATAAAATAGAGTTCTGAGTGCTCAGCACTTCTGAAAATTAGCCACTTTATGAAAAACAAACAAACATTGGTCTAAAAATCTTAGGCCAAATGCTGCCCTCAGCTGTAGCACAATTCCTGGGTGAATGTGGAGTGCAACATTTCACTCTGTGGCTATTAAAAGCTCCGTATCATCTCAACATACCACTGACTTCTCTCGACTGCAAGCTGGTGAAATGGTTCAGCAACAAAAAACAGTTTTACCCTATATACTATAGCCTATGACTATATAACTAGGATTTTGGATGGGATCATATTCAAGGAAGCCAGCCAACCCCCCACTCATACCGTGGCAGCTACATTTCAATTTTTAGTATGCTAGCTCAGTCGAACTAGTGCAGCTGTGTCTACCTGACTGGAAATTGCCCCTCCAGTCTGAGCCTAGGCATACCTTCAAAGGCAGTCTCCCCCTTGGAGCTCCCAGGCAACCACTCTCACGGGCCTTTCCCAGAACAAGGAGAGGGGGAAGGGCAGCTAGAGTTAATTCCCCATCAGGGATATGGTAGTGCCTCTAACCTCCATCACATGTTTTTATAATATGGGTTTCAGAAAAGAATCCCCTACCTCTGATAGTAGTAGCAGCTGGTTTTAAGACAGGATTTTGCCTGCTTGATTTCTCCCATAATGGGAAGAAGGCCTTACAAGAAATCTATCTGTCCGAGGAACCACCAATTTAATACTAGCTGTGAATAAAATAATCCCTCTCTTTCCACCTCAGCCATATCAAGAGAGCTGCTGTTAATTTATTTACTCCAAGGATGCTTTTTTTCCCACCCTCAGCTCCTGCTCTGTACTGGGAATTCCTCTCTGGTGTGTGTGTGTGATTGATATGGATGGGGTTAAGGAAGGCATTCCTCTTCTTTCTTCTAATTTCTCTCTTTCCTTCCACAGCCCATGAAAGCAGAAGTTCTTACCTAATGTGAGCCAGAAGGAAGCAGTTGTTCCTCCTCCCATTTGCTCCAAGCAAGGAAATGAATCAATTAGCTTCTTCCTGTTAATTGGTTCCTATCAGGGCCATGCCAGCCCAACTGGAGCTCATTTGACGAGATGCAAGTAAACAATCCTTCGTTTTCAGGCACTGAGGCAGTGTGGGTACTCTGCCATATGAAATTTCTGCAGCAGAAGCTAATGTCTTTTTTTTCTGGCAGGAGCTTAAAGAGGATAGAGTGGGGGAAACTTGACTCCAGTAAAACCTTCAGAAGCTGCAGTCAATCTGTTTTGAAATTCAGGATACTGTAATTGGTATTTACTCATTTATAATAAATATTTTAAAGATATTTTACCTCTGTTTTCTCTGAGTGGTTGTTTTGTATACATGGACCAACTTACAAACCCTAGCAATAAAGGGTATAATGCTAATAATAAAGCTAAAGTTCATGAAGGAATCAATCAATCAGGAAAAGCCAACATGAAGACTGACTCTGCAATAGAAGGCCTGTTCTTGCTGTCCTCACCAAACAAAATCCCAGCTGAGGGAACAGGAGCTTTGCCTGATAAGGGTGACCAGACTGTATTGTCAAAATCGGATGATTTGACTTATGCAAAAGTTTGGTATTTCCCATCTCTTTTTGCAGAGGGGCCACCATGTTTCTTTAGTTATCTCGGATCTATAAATATTTGCTACATTTCCCTGAAAGACTTATTTCCAACTTTATTGTTTAGCTCAAACCAGACTTTTCCCCTAAATGGAACATCCACAGACTAAAAATGGTGCCATAACCAGTTGGTAATATGTGAATAAAGAAATGACTCTCCTGAATGTGCATCAGTTCCAGTAATTCATGCCAAAAAGGCATTTGATCATGTAGAATGGAATTTTCTTTAGGCTACGCTGAGATGGATGGGCTTTGACACAAGCTTCACAAAATGGATTAGGACTTTTTGCAATAATCTGCAAGCATGTGTGATCACCAAAAAAACAAAATCCTCCTTCTAAGAAAACAAGAGGCTGTAGGGCAGGACTGTCCCCATTCTCTGCCTCTAAGCTTCTTATATGAGCAGCTATTAATGTGCAGTAATAATCATTTACATATAGCTAACACAGAGCATAAACACTAATGGCAGGGCAAGCTTAGTTTAACCTTCTCCCTTCCTTGTCCATGTATTAAGCTTCCTGCTCCAGTTCCCTTGTAGTTGTGATCATGCTAAAGTTAAAGTAATCAGGTCTTGTATGTAGATGAAAATGTTGTTCTACTGATGCTCTTCTGTTTTGAGCATAAAATCCTGACACTCCTATCAATCACACCAGAAAGAGTGAACAGTTTTCTGGGTGTGGGATGTATATTTGTAAATTTGAACTCCTGGTCTTTCATGTTACTCTAATTATTATGTAATTAGAGCTTCCTGTATATACACATATTTAGAGATGTAAGTACATAAAATTGCATATTACACTTGTAAATTACATTATGCATCCTCATTGCCAGGAATCTAAATGGCTCCAACTAAAGGAGCTACATTGAACGAGTAGTTTAAAAAAAAAGGGGGGAAAATGTTCTGTTCCATTTTTAAAATCTATTAAATTATCCAGCTACATAGCTTACACCTGCTCTTTAAATGACTGCTTTTTTTAATTTTTTATGTTACATTGTATGGTTTTTTCCATGTTGATTTTCAGGTTCGGTACTATCAACCCAATGTTCAAACACAGGCGCCTTCAAAGGACATCCCACTCATGCACTAGGATACTTAAATCAGCATCCAGACAGGTTTCTATTATATAGATTCTTATATCACACTTATCTCTGTAGTATCTGACTGCCTTGCAGTAGTGTGTTAAGCAACGTGACAACACACCTGTCATTTGTTGTTTGTTCTCTCATCCTCTGCCCAGAGGGAGAAGAACGTGCGGTGGTATTTGCATGTCTGTTTAATTGCTAATCAGCGTGTCCAAACATGGAATTTGGATGTCATTTACAAGGCCCCTTTTTGAAAACCGGACTAACAGTCTATGGAAAAAAAAGCAATTCAGAGTCTCATACGCAGGTGAATCTTAGGCTGGACAGTTGAAGGAGCACGGAAGGAGATTCTGTGTGTGTGCGCGCTCGTGTGTGCAGCTTATTCGACAATTCATTACAAAGAAAGATTAAAACTACTAAAGGGAACCATAGGCAGCCTATTGCAGATTTTTTATTTGTATTTTATTTTATTTTGCCTCTCTAATGATTCAATCTCAGCCATTAAGAAACATTTTGACCCAAGAAAAAAATATGGTCTGATTAATTTACATCTACTTAGCATGAACGTGAATCTTTACGTTTTAACCTGGTGAGAATGGTCTGGTTGCAGTAGAAGCTACTGCCAGAGAAGGCCGGCACCTTTCAAGGAGCTGCATGACACTTTACCCGCAGCTGTTGATGAATGTTTGAAGGGGGGTGGGACAGGTTGGATCTAGTGGCAGATGACTCTCTGCTCCCATGACTTCTCTCTACTTCCTGTTCGCTGGCTAGGATCCAGCAGAGGGGCAGCATAAGAAAAAGGTACCTGTCTGCCTGCGCAATACTATCCCCCCGTCACCAAAAGGCAGAACTGCAGGCACAGTCCTACAGCTCAGCCAAACGTGTGAGATTCAGTCTCAGCTGCGGTAATGCATGACAACTCTGCCAAATGCACAAGCGTCAAATGAGGGTCGGGCCATCTGGTAGCCCTGTAGGACCCCAAACTAATCTGAGTACTAGAACACAAACAGAAACAAAAACAACATTTCACTGAAAGAGTTAGGAGACATGGCCTCTTTGCTAATGACTCAGCATAGGCTCCCCCTTCAGTGTAAAGCTCCCAGGTCACTTCTCTCAGTCATCCAACAAGTTCTACAACCAAAAAAACACAGTGGATGACACTTTGTGTGCCTGTTATTTCTAAGGCAAAAGACAAGCACACAACAGTCTGAGGTGGTGATGGCAGGACCTTTCAGGCCTTAAACGTGAAGAAACAAAAAAACACAACCATCCCTTACCATTTGTTCCTTCGCAGATCCCCCTTAAACAAATTGATTCTCCTCTCCCCCTACAAAAAGAAAATATGCTGTTTAAACAAACAACAGATGTTGCCTAAGCTTACTGTATGTTAAGTGCATACTAAAACCATATGTTGTTTTCCTTCTACCTTAGCCATAGGCGCACGCACACACACACCCCTTTTTTTTCCTCCCACAATCAGACTTTGGTTCCAGTTTTGGTATAATTTTAGGTGTCCTGGTAAGTAAGCGTGTGTGTGTGTACACACATGCTCCTCTCATTTTGTATATTTTCAGAAAATCCAAGAAGGTTGATTTAATAAATGTCAGGCCCTAGAAAGTAAACAATAGAAATATAAAGGTCTGGGAAACATACAGAAAAACAAAAATCACCCATTACAATTAGAGAGTTTTTTAAACAAGTGTAAGCTACATCTCTAACTATAGATTATTACATACTTGTTGGTTGCATATTTGTTGGTATCTAGTTTTAAATGAAATTTTAGTTGTCTGCTTGTTGTAATAATTCATGTTACACAAATGTCTTTTTTTTGTTTTGTTTTTGGATGTATGGTAAATTGGTTCAATTGTTCTAAATTACAACAATTCTGGTCTCAATTTTATTTTAAAATGTACTGAACCATACACTGCTGCTTCTGGATTCTACATTGACTAATCATTCCCAATTGATACAACCTATGTGTTGTCACATGTTACTTAACTGTGTCAGAAGTTTTAGAGCTAGAAAATGGAACTCAGAGAATACCAGCTTTTAAGGACTGGCATGGAGGACTCCTGCTGCTATGTGTAAACTTGGAAAAATAACCAATGATCAAGGGACGGATCTGGGCAACCTTTTGTGTCTAACTCCAAAACGCATCCTACACTGATATTCCTGCCTACTACATTGACTTTGATAGGGTTACATGGGGTGTAAAGCAGAACAGAAGAATGCGACCTTGTATATTTAAATAATGTCACTTGTTGTGCAGTTAATGGGACCCTGCTATCTTGAATATCATTTGCACAAATAATTTCCCCATCAGCCCTCAGCTAGTTATATTACCAAACTGAGCATCTTGGAAACCGCTACATGAATACTTTTCTCAAATCAGATTTGTAATTCTACTTGTTTTCAGAGATTAATTCCAGGGCAGACAAAGGCTTTGGTTACACATCCTGGTACCAGCATGACGACATCAACAGGCTCCCGTATTGCTCTGGATGCCTTCCCTCTAGGCTAGAGATTTTCAAGCTATGAGGCAAACCCCCTGCCAGTTTTTAAGGATCCTTTGGGGGAGTGAGCCAGGTGGCTTGTGCTAGCCTGGGCCCACCCCTCGGAGGGTAGGGAGGAAGCGCCCCGTGCCTCACCTCAGTAGGCCACCCAGCCTGTGGGTCAGTGTCAACATCCGCCATGGCCGTCCCCAGAGACCATGGAACATGCCTTTTCCTGCCTTGAAAACCCTGCCAAAGGGGGGAGGAGCGGGTATTGGCCCTGCCCTAGTGGTGCAGCCTCGCTGCAAGATAGAAGCAGCCTGATGCTGAGGAAGCCTTGACTGTGCCATTGGTAAGTGTATTTGAAACTGACAGGTGCCGGTAATTTAATTCAAGTTGCGGTGACGTCTCTGTTAGGTTTATGAGTAGGTTATCAAGCATACTTTAGCATGTGTGTGTGGGGGGGGGGATGCAGCCAAAAATTGTAAGTCAAGGGTTGAGGGGAAGCTCAGCTCAAAAGGTTTGCAAACCGCTGCTCTAGCCATTCCATAGGAAGAGTGAAAGGAGAACAACTGTTGAAACCTATGTGCCAGAGATGTGAATGTGAGTAAAGGGATTAGATTATCCTACCACTATCACATTGTTAATAGCAACAGCACCCTTCAGCCCACACACCCATAATAGCATTCATGGGGGGGGAGGGGGTGCAGCCTTCAAAATATAGAAAGTAAGCATCTGCCTAACTCTATGCCGTAGTTAGTGCCACTGAAGCCAATAGACCTACTCCCATGGAGCAGCGTTAAGCACACGTGCAATTAATTTCTTACAGAGGCCCTTTTTTTCCATTTCCTGACCCATGGAAACCAGACCTCTTGCCAGTGGTGTTTCTTCTCCATTTAATCAATTCTTGCACTTTGAAGCATAGTCCCCAGCTGTACAGTACTAGATGGCCTCTTGGATGAAATTCCAGGTGGTGTTAGGGTCACGTATCCACGCTGCACTGAAGAGGTTATCTCAGATATTTGATTGCTGGGTCACCATTACATGCTCGGAAACTGAAAATCCAGAACACATTTCCCTTTACTTCTGATACAGCTGTAACATGTCTCACTTTGTTGCAAGCTTGATGGGCTGTAGTTTATATCCCTCTTCCATGATTTATGGTCATCTTTTCTTTCTTTCACCATATTTCTTCAGGTTTCTTTGAAGACCTAAAAGGTGAATGGGTTCAAAGCCAACCCTTACATCCTGAACCAGCTTCACTCGAATAAAGCCAGAACCAAAACACCTAGCTGTTTTTCAGATCCTCCTCTCAATTCTCATCCACATTTAATTCTATGCTAAACTTGCTACATTCCACAGAAGACTGAAATAGAAATCCTGTGAAAACACTTTTTAAATTACCAGCCACAAAACTCTTTCATTCTTCCCTACTCTCAAAATGGGAAATTTCACTACCGAATGAGTTTTGCCTGAGGCCTAGGACAGGCTAGATTCATAATGTTTAAGGCCAGAAGCGATAATTAGACCTGCTGTATATCACAGGCTGTTAAATTTCACCCAACTACCCAACTATTAAACCTGAAAACTTGCTTGCCTACAGCATATCTTCTTGATCTGAAGACTTCAAGAGATGGAGAATCCATTGCTTCTCTTGGTACTTCTTGCCAATTAGACACCATACTTGTAAACACTTGTGCCTAATTTCCAATTTGAATTTGTCTGACTTCAGCTTCCAGTCACTGGTTCGTGTTATGCCTTTCTCAACTTGATTAAAGAGGTTAGTATTTTCTCCCTGTGAAGGTACCTATACACTAATTAAATCACCTCAATCTTCTTTTTGATAAACCCTACAAGATTGAGATCCTTAAATCTCAGCACTAAGGCATTTTCTCCACCCCATTGATAATATTTGCAGCTCTTTTCTGCATCCTGCCCAGTTGGCAACCTTCTTTTAAAAATCTTGATGCTACAACTGTACACAGTATTCTGCTATTGATCCCCGCAATACCATGAACAGTCAGAGACTAATGGCAGGTTTGAGGTCTGATGGTTTGTGAGCTGGTGTTTTGTGATGCATCACAGATCAGGGCTTTCCAATAGGTACAGTATTTGCTTCTAGCCTTGGTAGAGCCTCAGATGTCTAATCTTACAAATTACAACATTATCATGGCACTGAACATTAAAGATTGTGAGGAACAGAAATACTATGATAATGGGGTCCATACAGATACCCTAAAATAGATTATCTATCTTTATGATCTCAAATATTAGCAATCATTTCTTTCTACCACCAACACCTGGACAATTACACTCATGGCCCTAAGAAACCTACAAAGGAAGAAGTGTATTTAAAATATATTTAGGAACTGTTTAAAAATCTCTAAAATATTTTAGAATAGTTTTTCTGCAAAATATATTGCCTGTAAATCATGTGCGATGATCGAGTTTGGGAGAAATGCTTTAGTGGCACAGGTTTAGGGTGACCTACATTAAGTCAGATGGGGTGACGTATGACTAATATTCATTTGAAACTCATCCTAATAAAACGTATCTCCCCTATCATAGCTCTATGTAGAATTTATATTACAATGAGAATTTCCCGTTTGATTTCTTAGGCTCTTACTACTGTAAGACAACCTATCCAGTGGCTGTATGGATGATGGAAAGCTCCACCTGTCACCTCCATATTTTTTCTTTCTTCATCTTTTATCAGCCCTGTTTTAGGGCATATTGTGGCAGAAGAATAAAGAAATCATTGTCCTGCAAGGATATTATATTCAGAGTTTCATACATATATGTTATCTTACCAGAATCCCACCTACTTCTGAGGTGCGCATAATAAAACGTTAAAGTATTGATTTTGAATGTGTCAAAATATATCCTTTTCTTGTTCAGCGTTTCTACAGAAGGAAAAGTAATGTGATGGACCATTAGCTGCAACACAAAGCTCCAGGCAGACAGGGAAGGAAGCTACATAATTCCCACGACTTCTCCCAGGCAGTTTTTCAGGAGTTGTCCTGTTCTGAAAAGATGCTTGACACAATGTATATCTTTCACTCACTCTCACTACCTGCTAGAATTCAACACAATCCATGAATGGATAAAATCCTAAATCCACCACAAATGAGTCTTTTAGATCCAGAGTTTGCTGACTTGAGTAGTCTTTACTCAACTGAGTAGTCCCATTGATTTAAACTGCCTACATAACGTCTACTTGTGATAATATAGATTTGCTGTTTTAGGCTATTAATTTTGGCTATAGGTGGAAATGGACATGTTGCCTATCTTTGAGATGATAAAAATCCGGTGAGAATTCTCTCTGCCAGTAGGGTTTTAGCATTTGAAAATGTAGATGTTGTCCTCAATTAAGACAATAATGAAAGTACACAAGAGTGGGTGTAGCAGAGGAGAGACAATTCAGTTTGTATTTACATTGACTTTATCATCTCATTGTTGCCTTGTGCTTCCCCCCATCTGTTTGTTGTATCCACTTGTCGTCTATGTAGTCTTACACTTTGATTGTAAGATCTTTGGGATAGGAGTGTTCATTCCTTTGTTACATGTTTGTACAGCACCTAGCACTATGCGGCACTGGCGTATGGGCACTACCATAATATAAATAAATAATAATAACAACAACAACATCTAGTCCAAATACTGGATCAGTTTATAAAATCTTTAGAAGTGACCATCAGCCCAGATGTAACAGAACCAGTCCTAAGAGTCCTCTCCATTCTCCCCTTTTTTCCACATACTTACTCCATTCTACTACAGCGGATGTCAGGCTTTTATGTATAAATTCTGCAGTTTAAGTACAGAGGTCTGGTTACATAACCTGCTATTATAGGCAGAGAATAGTCTTTATACTCTGAAAGGAGACTGGCAGGTTTACCAAAACATAGGAAATAGTGCATGCTTTTGCTTTCAGCCTGGATGGGTAGCTCAACTAATTTCCATTCCTTCACCTGTTTGTGGGTACCTGATCTCTTTGGAAATCATTATCATATCTCTACTAAACAATGTAATTTTAGTGTTCTAAATGTATTTTTCACATTTCATTATAGGAAATGACACACTTACACTTTGCCTACCTGCTACATTTAATTGCAGTGCATCAACTTCCAGCTTGACAAGACTTTCCTATTTGCCACAGTGCATCTTTAACATGCACATCTCCTTTTGCAGCATTGCTGAAGTGTCTGGGACTAAAATCTCCTTGCTGGCATGGAGGAATAAGAGCTGACCAGCACATTCACCTTGCAAAACACACAATGCTCAGCTATTTCCCATTCAATGCAAGGCACTCTTTAAACAGCTCAAAGGCAACTTTTAAAGGAGCCCACAAAGGAATCTGTACTGAGAAATGCCATCCTTCAACAGTAAGATCAAGAACACATGGGGACAAGATAGCCAGGTATCACCCTTTCATGCTGATATATTTTATGACACCTCAGGTGTCAGTAACTTTGCAGTTTGAAAGTGGATGAGTACAGGGTTTACATTCACAGGAGAATGTTTGCCTCCAGATAACAAGTTAGCCTAAGGAAACAGAGAATTGTCTGTACACAAACCACAATAGCTAAGTGGAAAGTGATGGATGGATGAAAGATCAGCTATGAGGTAGGTGAAGTTTTCATACATCCAACATGTCATTCAAGGTACGTGGTGACATGCTCCAGTCTTCCCTTCCGGTACAACTTGGCTTCCAACCATCCAGTCAATATCACACGGACTCATGCTAATCAGAAGTCAAAGATATCTTTGGAACTAACAATAAGATGCAACATGACAACTTCTAACAAGGAAACCTACAAATTTTGTAGTCTGCCGCCATAAACTTCTCCACCTGCCACATGTAGAAGACAGGTTTACCATGCACCTGAAATACCTATGTAATGTTTAGTTATCATTGTGCTATGAAAACTAGCGCTTCCTATTTTATAATAGTTACATGAATGGCGGCTTGACCCACACACTTCAGAATGTAGCACTTTAATCTGAACCAACAGGGTTAAATTTACATAATCACTAAGTGAAAAGGTTTAATTAGTGTTGAGTGTTCAGATTTCAACCTAGTCAGCAGGGACTTTGCAATGCCTCTCATTCATTGATTAGTGGGTAAACAGAGTTGTGATCATCTCTCTTGAAAAACCATAAATAAATATGTCTATAGAAAATGGTCTGGAAAGCCCAAGTAGAAAGAGAAAGAAAGAAATAGAAAACAAAATTGTTTGGAGATTCTTGCATCTTCTCTTTGCCCTTATCAAAATAAACATGAAAGTGCAACTTCACTTTCTTTAAATCAACTTGGGTAATAAAAAGTAGATTTGAAGGACTTGATTGCTCAGAGAATTGGCAATGGCCAATTTAAAGCAGTCAGCTCTTTAAATAAAAATATACATTACATAAAATGTATTTTGGAATTTGTGGCCAATTATATTGAGGAGGCTGGAAAGAAGCCGCGGCTGGGGGGGGGGGAGTGAGACAAAAGCATTTCCAACCCAATTAACTTTTCATTTAAATCTTTAGCAAAAAGCTACAACAGCTGCAGGATAACAAGGTTAGCAGCTGGGAGGAACATGAAAGGCGTTGACTTGTTACAGCCAGGTTTCTCTTTTTTAATCTTCAACTGACCAGCTCTTCCATGCCCAGCAGTGGAAAACTCTCTCGGTCCTCTCAACCTTAAAAAATAAATACATGTATTTTTTTCCTTACAAAACTTTTTGACTTTCCAAAAGTTCTTTAAGTTTAGGAAATTTGACTTTTCTTGCAAAATTCACAATAAGGAAAACCTGCACAGTCCTCGTCTGAAGAGCTGACTTAGGGTTGTCTACACACCAAAAACTGTACCGCTTTAACCATACCGATACAGTTAAAGTGGTACAACCCCTCACTTCTATTCCCTCTTAATGTGGATACAGTTATACTGATATAAAGGTGCTTACACTGGTACAGTTTATTCCCATAAGGAAAGGGAAATAAAATATATTAGTACAAGGCTCCTTTATACTAGTAAAGCTGCAACTGCGCTAGAGGTTATACCAGTATCATGATACCAGTAAAAAAAAAAATCACCCCCCTAACTTAAATAATTATGCAAAATAAAGTACAAAAGCTACGTGTAGACCAGGTTTTACTACCAACTGAGTGACCTCCCGTCAAATGCCAAGCCTGTAGTCCCCAGCACTCAATAATCTAAGCCATTCAGCTATTATTTATCTCAACTAGGGCCTAGAGACCCTTATCTGGGGAGCAGGTTCTCACTGGGCTAGGTCCTGTAAACACTTCACACGAAAAGAGGGAGAAATGAAGAGAAGTTTGCACCCAGGGCCAATTTCTACGCTACACTTCAGCCATGTGATGATGATGATATCAGGAAGGTGGGCGTGTAGGAATGCTCCAGCTCTAGAATCTCCCTGATGCAGGAGGGCTTCCTGGCTGGAACAGAGCAGATGAAATGGCAGTGCCCCACTTTGCTCCAGCTATTCTGCACTGGTGTCATGCCACAGAAAACCTTTTGCAGCTTATATCCATTCTGAGGCTGTTCTCGGTGGGCCCTAAGGGATCCTAGCTCAGGGTGAAACATGGGTAGTACAAATGTGCTTAAAGCCACTCTTGCTCCCAGCTTTTTTTCTGAACCCAGAGAATCTGGCTCCAATATATGGTGGTCAAAAGGCCTCTTGAGATGAAAGCACAGGTGACAACAGAGCTGGGGAGAATTTTCACCATGCCCATCCGTTTACTGCTGTGTAAAGGAAAAGAAGGAGGCAGATGAGCTACTAATCACACCTAAGACTTTATAGATAAACTCAGCCTAAATACTGACACTATTAAGAATTCACACCAATTCTGAAAATGCTAATGCTACAGACAGTTTTTTTCAATATTTCTCTGTTCTTTTGTGGCACACACACGCACACACACATATGTTGGACCCAGTAAGTGTCAGAAATAAGTTACAGATAGTTACCTGCCATTTAGCATTTGCTCTCATGCTGTGAAGCAAATCTCCCCTCTCAGGAACATGGGAGGGAACAGGCACCGGCTGCAGACCCTGGAAGAGTTCTGGCTGCCTAGGATCCCACAAGCAGCACACAAACCCCCATTAGGGTTACCATCTTTCAGGTTCCCAAAAAAGAGGACACTGCCAGAGTGGAGGAGGAGCTGGGGGGGGG
>ML675631.1:7703405-7828405 GCA_007922155.1 Mesoclemmys tuberculata
CTCCCCCAGTACAGCCCCAATACCCCCTCCCCGTACCCACACAAACCTCCAGCACCCACCAGCTGCACTCCCCCCCCCAGCTCCTCCTCCACTCTGGCAGTGTCCTCTTTTTTGGGAACCTGAAAGATGGTAACCCTAATGGGGGTTTGTGTGGGTACGGGGAGGGGGTATTGGGGCTGTACTGGGGGAGTATTTGGGGGATGCTGGAGGGGTGTGTGTGTGTGTGTGTGTGTGTGTGTGTGTGTGTGTGTGTGTGGGTGGGTGTGGGTGGGTGTACTGGGAGGGGGTGTTGGGGCTGTACTGGGGGGGTATTTGGGGGATGCTGGAGGGGTGTGTGTGTTGGTGTACGGGGAGGGGGTGTTGGGGCTGTACTGGGGGGGTATTTGGGGGATGCTGGAGCGGGGTGTGTGTGTGTGTGTGTGTGTGTGTGTGTGTGTTGGTGTACGGGGAGGGGGTGTTGGGGCTGTACTGGGGGTATTTGGGGGATGCTGGAGAGGTACGTGTGTACTGGGAGGGGTAGCTGGGGGGTGCTGGAGGGGGTACCTGTGGCCTCACTCTTGAGGTGGGAGGCAGTGTCACTCTGTCACAGCGATGGGGCAGCAGGCGCAGGCCCAGGATGCAGCACCAGCGCTTCCTTGCTTCTCTTCCCCAGAGCTGGGATCCGGCACCTGGGATCACTGCAGCAGCGGCTGCCATGGAGGGACCTATTGGGGCATGGAGCCAGCTCTTTCTGAACTGCAATGTCTGCTCCACAAAAATCCGGACCTTTCTTCTCATTTGAAAAATCCACCTGGACAGAGGGTGGAGGATCAAACAAGAGGAAATGTCTGAGAAAACCTGAATGTCTGGTACCCCTACACACCACCCATCACTGCTGACCCTCCCTATGCCCCCTTGGCTCACTTTCAGGAGCCCAACATTCATGGAGGCAGTAGAGGGAGAAGAAACTAAGCCCTACATTGGGATTGTGGCCAGACCCTATGCAGAGATGTAAGTGGCAGGGGAGAGGGGAAATCTCTGATATCCTCACATAGTCTGTCTAGAATCTGGCCCTTGTAACCTAATGTCTGCTAATAATCAATTACCTTGCACGTGTACATCAGCTTTTATCTGAAGATCTTCATTTAAAAGTGCTGTATAAATACTGCGCTTTATGTGGAAGTTTTACACGCTTTATAGAGCCAAGGCAACTGTGGCACGGCAGTTAAGGGCCAGATTTGCAGAAGTATTGAGCACCAACAACTTTAACCAGGTCATAAATGACTTGCTCAAAGTCACACAGTAAGTCAGAAGCAGAGCAAGGCATGAAACCAAGGCCATGTCTAAACGACCACTTGTGTTGGTATAATTTATGCCACTCAGGAGTGCGAATAAGCCACCCTCTTGAGCGAAGCAAGTTACACTGATTTAAGCGCCAGTGTGGACAGCCCTATGTTGGCGGGAGAGCTTCTCCTGCTGACGTAGCAGCTGCCATTCACTGGGGTGGCTACACTGGACAGCTTACAGCGACACAGAGTAGCCATAGCCCACATCATGCTGCTATCCAGGTTTTTTTGCTGTAACCACTAGATATCATTTCCTTTGCAGTGTTTCAATATTTAAGCAACTATTTACCAATGATAGGAAAACAAATGCTGGATATTTGTACATTTGTTACATAAAAAAGGTCTTTAAAGTTCCTCCTTTAGTAGTAACAGTGAATTAAACTTAAAAACAAAGCAAAGCTGTTTCTTCCTGATGTAAAAATAACACAGAAAGCCCAAATTTCTTTTGAAGAGAATAGCTCATGAGTCAGAGTTCTAGGGAACAAAGAGCCTAAGTTTCCATCCAAGGAAACGGAAGGAAATTTCTGTTTCCTACAGTAGCACATCAAACATTTCACAG
This sequence comes from Mesoclemmys tuberculata, assembly GCA_007922155.1. NCBI lineage: Eukaryota > Metazoa > Chordata > Testudines > Chelidae > Mesoclemmys > Mesoclemmys tuberculata. The sequence goes on from ML675631.1 coordinate 7,705,290, forward strand.
GATCTCTCTGGCCAGGCATGAATCCCTTTGACTTCAACAATGGTTTTGAAATGCTCACACAGATGTGAATAACAATGAAAGAGCATCATTCCTTCCTGGTGGGGAGAAAGAAAGGACTTTATCAGCAAGGGCCCTGCAACTGCTCTGAAGAGGACTGCGACAATATACTTGAGTATTTCTTTTGTTACACGCAGCACAGCATAATGGACAATGACATCTCAATGAAGCACACTGGCAATGATTACACCTCCTTTGAAAAGAGAAGCACATGTGTCTGGTAGAGATATAGCAAACCATTTAGAAAAATAACCTCTTCCCTCTGCTTAGGGCAGGTATTTTGCTATCTCTATACCACCTACCTTTATCCGTGGCACAAGTACTTTGGACTACACTGCCTCTCTTTCTAGACAAGCCTAGGAGGCATTCAGCTTACAGCATAGCGCTCAAATTATTTAATAAAATATATGGGGGGTGAGTACAGACTTTTGTTTAAGGCATTACCTATTCCAACAACTTACTCTTCATGCTGCAAGAGATCAATACTGGCAATCCAGAAAAAGAATTCACAGCTAAATAAACTACTAACACAGCAATTCTTAAACAACAGTCCAGGGAGCTTATCTTCAGAGCCAAGCAGAAAGGCCGTTAAGAGTGTTGATGGGAAAGGCAGCTGCATAAAAAAGAGAATCTTTCTATTATAAATGCTCAGAAGAATGAATATTTGGAGAACCTCTGCAGTGATTAAAGACTTTCCAACAGGTCTGTTTATATAGAATTTAAAAAAGACAAATTTTCATTCTTTTCTTGGCTATTTTGCAGAAAGAAAGAGGCAGCTTTCACAAGTGGAAGGAAAAAAAACCCAAACAAAAAGCCAGCTTTTTGCATCAGATGTTTTCTTAGGAAAAATGAAAATGGAAAGACCTTTTCAAGTTATGTTCTGCTGGAAGAAGGGTATCATTGTGAATTTCTCTCAGGTTAAATTTCAATACATTATTGTAAACAACAAATGTAGTTGTAAACTATTTATAAGGACTCAATGGAACATTCATACAATAGAACCATTATCAGTTATATAAGACAAAAAAATTTTGCAGGCTGTATTCCAGATAGATTGCCCTAGTCCATGAAAAGCAATGATTGAGATCATTCAAATTACTCACATGCTTTAAATTAAGTATGTGCTTACATGCTTTGCTGGATTGGGGTTAGAAATAGGAAGTCTCGGCCTTGAGGAGCTTATATGCTGTACCGTGATATTCAGAAAATACAAACAATGGGAAATACAAGAGAAATGATGCTGATATGTTTGTACATAAATGAAACTCTGAAAGCAAGAAATAAAGCGTGAGATTTGTGTCACCAGAACTCTTATGCAGAATTCATTCTTCTGCAGAAATCTACAGACTGAACAGTTTGAATGATGAGTTAGCATTGAATCAGGAATAAATGAATTAATTTTACAGGGTATTATTGTAATACTAGGACAGAATGAGATTTGAAGATAGCTTGAATAAAGGCTGTCCATTCCAAACAAGACCTATATTATCTCTATCAGACCTTGCTGGAATTCTCTCTCTTTAGCAGCAGGTGTATTCTTTTGTTATAGTTATGTTTCTTCCCTACTCTATTGCTTTTTATTTTTGCTTTTATTTTTAGCTCAGGACCCAACTTTTTATTTTTGCTCTTGACTTCTCTGAAAAATTTATTATATCGTGACATACTGTGCAACATAGCATGTTAATTGTATCTGCAATAGCATACATTGAAATGCGGCGTGAAAAGTCTCTGTAGAAAGCCAGGGTTAAATTCAAAAGGCCATAGACATCAAAGTTGGAAAACACCTTTCAGATCGTAAATATCACCTGGCAAGGGCATAACCTGGTCCCCAATAGACAATGCAGCAGATGACCACGGATTGATAAAAATGTGGAATTTATGCCAGAATCCAATGTTCACAAATGCATTTCTTTTTGTAAGGGAATATTTGTGAAACAAGCTAGCAGCTTTCCATTGCTCAGAATTATAATCAGTTCAGTCTCTCTTTCATTGACAGTTCTGTGTGCTTTTTTGAATTTCAAAATTAGAAGGAAGCACGATCTTGATTTGGTCATCATGGCAAAGTTTGGGCTGATCTAATATTTGCGAGGTCTGGGAGTATGATTTCCTGATCCAGTCTTCACATTCAGTTGAAGCAACAGTTTTTTAGATAGCTCCTAAATTTAAACAATTGTGAGGGTTGATTGATTTGTCCGCCTTTGAAAATTAACCTTCTTTGCACACAATACACCATGACTAACTGATAGAAACTACAGGAAATTACTTATGGCGCTAAAGTAAACAGTTGTTGTGCTTTCAAGATAGGTGTCAATATGCAGAAATAGCAAATAATGATGATGCAATTCCCTCCTCTCAAAGTATCTGCACTGTGCAAAGACCTGTTGCTAATTTGCACACAGCAAGGGGGAAATCCATTGATCTTTTGTTACATTGAGAAACTGGTGATGTCATTTGGCTTTGTACTGGCTATTCTGTTGCTCACCAGTTTATGAGAATATTTTTCCCAGCTAAAAGTAACACTTTATTCGTCAGAATTAAATAATCCAACCTGAAGCATTCCTATGGGCTATTATTTGCTCATATGAGCTGGAATCTATGGTTAAAAGTGAGATACTCTATGGAGTAAAATATTGTTGGCATCAAAATGTTTTTGCACTCTTCAGACTAATTCTTTGGTTCCTTCTCCAGTAAATGCCCTTATTTGGAATGGAAAAAGATGTGTTATGTTTGATTTTTTAAAAGCAGTTTCAGGAATCTTGATAGTCCAAATTTGGTTTACCCAAGAAGTTTAGATTGAAACGTGCTTTGTAGTTGAAATATAAAAGTTTCATATCCAATAGAACAACAAAATTAAGCACAGACAAGAATGTTTCCATAGATTTTATTTCTATTTTCATTTGAAAGCAATTTATTTTAAACTTCTTGCCAGGCTAGACCACAATGTTTGATCAGGGTGGAAGAGGGAGAAAGATTTCTCAACGTTCAATTTTTTTAAAGATCAGCACAACACTCACTCAGTCGCTCCCCGAGACTTAATTCCCAGATTTCACAGACGTTTATAGATGGTCTTTCTCTCAAGGAAACAACAATAAGAAAAGCCATAGTGGGTCAGACCACTGGTCCATGTAGCCCACTCTCATGTCTTCTGACATGATGCTTCAGAGGGAACAAACAGAACCGAGCAATTTTGAATGATCCATCCCCTGTTGTCCAGTACCATCTTCTGACAGTTGGAGGATTAGGGACACCCAGAGCATGGGGTTGCATCCCTGACCTTGTTGGTTAATAGCCATTGGACCAATCCTCCATGAACTTCATTTTTTTTTAACTCAGTTATACTTTTGGCCTTCACAACATCTCCTGGCAACAAGTTCCGCAGGCTGACTGTGCATTTTGTGAAGTACTTCCTTCTGTTTGTTTTAAACATGCTGCCTGTTAACAAGAACTGGGGGATCACCCAATTAAATTATGTGGCAGGGCAAATAACCCTTCCCTATTCATTTTCTCCACACCATTCATGAATTTACAGACCTCTATCATATCCCCCCTTCGCTGTCTCTTTTCCAAGCTGAACAGTTTCCATCTTTTTATTCTCTCTCCTCATAGGGAAGCAATTTCATACACCTATCATTCTCACTGCCCTACGCTGTATCTTTTTCCAGATGAAGCAACCAGAACCTCACACAGTAGTCAAGCTTTTGGTGTACCATGAATTTATGTATTTATATAGTGGCATTATGCTGTTTTCTATTATCTGTCTCAATGGAATATACTAACTAAACGTAGCTACGTTTGGACATAGTAGGCATGGGTGAGAGATATATATATATATCCCCTATCTGACAAAGTGGGTTACAGCCCACAAAAGTTTATGCCTGCAAAAATTAAATTTGTTAGTCTTTAAAGTGCCTCAGGACTCTTGTTGTTTTTGCTAAGTTATCTTGTTGCTTTAGATGGATTAGGTATTGATCTTCACTTTGTGGCACAAAGTGTATTGTTACTCATTCTTTTGTAATGGTTATTGTATTATACTCTAGAAGTAGTTGCAATTAAGTGGCTGGTGAAGCAGTGATCTTTGTGTGTCCATAGTTTTTAATTCTGTAAAGCATCTTGAGTATGTAAAATATAAATAAATACCTTCATTATTCTTCACTTGCCTTTTTTTTTTTCCTCTATCATTTTTATTAGCTCCTTTTCCCTGTATTTTTATACTGGCAAGAAAAACTGTTTATAAACTATATTTTATGTCCCTTTCTTTATCCATAGTGTATCTGCTTTCCTTGAAAATTATCACCCCAGAAATATTTATGATATTCAAACATTTACAGATTTCTGTCCAACAGAGGCTGCCACTGATGTCAAAACAAACCCTCCCATGAGAACCAACAGTCCAAGATCTTTTCAGATAATTCTTTTCAGTTGTTTTTCCCTCATATCATGCTCAGAGAACCCATTCCCTTTGACAATCTGGAAATCTGCTATTCACTGAGGCTGTGAGGTTCTTAAAGTCTGAAGAAAAATCTGCAAGCCATTTTTCAAACTTGGCGAGTCTGGTCAATAAGACAAAGAAAGAAAGAAAGAAAAGGAAAAAAGAAGAGAAACAAACATAAGTAGTATCTGACATCCAGTGCCATAAAAGTAAAATACTTTAAAACTTGGCATCATGCAGAAGTTAGCTAATTATAGTGGCGCCATTCATGACAATATAATTAACTACGTCTCTGCATTTCCATTAAAAACTCCCATTTTCAGAGGTTTATGATACCGCCTTGAAAATCTGCTCTGGCCAGAGACTTGGCATGCCAAAGTCTCAGCCTGGAAGCAACATTTTTCCCTCCAAAACTGAAGAAAGAATTTTTTTTAAAAGGCCACAAGGTTTTTTAATAAAGTAACAAAAATACATGTAAATAAAAACTTTTTTGTGCTTTTTATTAACAACGATTCAGGTTTTAAAAATCAAATTTTGTATTTCTCTACACTGCACAATGATGTATATATTTTCTTCCATTCCTTACTGGAAATGCTACCATACTACACAGCTTGATCCAAGGACTTGTTGAAAAATTACACCCGCCCGACAAAAAGCTGCTGTTTGAACAAGTTTTGTACTTGAAACAACCTGACATCAGTGACTGACTGCACCTCTGTATTCACAACTTACACATTACTGTATTAATCTTCATACAAAATATGACTTGTGAGATATCATTTGAAAACTAGTATTTCACTGATCAATAATATCATGGTGAACATTTTATGTAAAATGGTGGACATAAGCTGAAACTCTGACTGAAATGTGTTCCTCAAAACCAAAAAATAAGTGAATACTTCTATCAAGCTGTCAAGTGTCCATTCTTTGGTAATGAAGGGAAACAGGAACAAACTGATCTGCATTTTAGCAAACAAAAACATGGAACCTCTTTCAGTTTCTGTCCTCAGAGTGAGAAGGAATTTTATCTCTAGGTAAACCTCAAAAAATGCTTTTCACAGGGTGACGACTATAAAAGTGAAGGGCCAAAACAAGGATTCAAAAGCTTGTGCAGTCATACCAGCAGCTGACAGGGAAACCTGGGTCCACCAGGTTCTAGCCTAGGGACTCTATGTCTAGCAGCTACAGTGTGCTTGCTCCCAGACCCTGTCGCTGTTTCCCTGGATTCCTTCCCACATCCCTCTCTTTATTCCCTCCCCACCGCTCCTTACCAGTCCAAACACCCTCCTCCCAGGGAGTGACTAGACTTTGAGAAAGAACTTTGGGAAAGATCCAGTTATGAAAAATTTGGTTAGGAGTGTTGCTGGGAACATGTGGTAAGGATTTTACCTTGAACCAAGTTTAGTTTGCTAAGTCTTACTAGAAAGCATTTTATCTTTATTTCTCTCGTACCCATTTCTGACTTTAATGCCTTATACCTGTACTCAAAATCTCCCTCTTTGTAGTTAAATAAACTTGTTTTATTTTTTAATCAAAACTAATCCAGTGTTGTGTTTAAACTGAACTGTTTAGGTAATTCCAGTTAATGTAGCAAACTGTTAAAAATTGCCTCTTTACTGGGGAAATGGACCTCTAATCTCTGAACTGTCCGGCACAGGGCTAAACAGTGCGGAACATGTTTTTTGGGGAAAATCTGAGATTGGAAATGTGTTGCAGTCTCCCTGCAAGTAGTAACCAAGACCGGTGAGTTGCTGACAGGCTGCTGGGGTCAGAGTTGCTTGACCAGGATTGCAGCTATACACTCAGATACTCAGGATGCAGCCTACATGCCGTTTGTGAGAGGCCCAGGTTGGAAGCTACATCAACAAGGCATTGTAAGACACCCAACTTTGCAGGGCAGGTGGTGACAGTCCCTCACTGGTCTGGATTGCACCCCAGAATGTAATCACCGCCTCTTTCCTAATGGGCTCTTCCTTTTGCTATCCGGTCTCTTGTGTGAAAGTCGTACAGCTGCCAAAGATCTGATCTTACAGGAATGAGAAGTGAGCTCCTTCCATGCCTAGCCAACTTGAAAATGATTCCTTATAGGAAACAGAGCACTGCGCAGGAGCAACTTGTGCCAGCAGAAAGTGGGTAGGTAAAACTAACTTCTGAACATGCACTTAGAGCCATTTTATAGCATAGGCTGAAGCCAAGGGTGGTTAAGGCTCTAGTCTGGGACTTGAGAGCCCAAAGTTCAACACTTTATTCTATTATAAATATCTTGTGTGACTTTGGACAAGTCCTTGATCTCTCTCTCTCACACCCATAGTTCTCCAGCTGTAAAATGGGGATAACAGCATTTCTCTTCCTCCCAGGGGTTTTGTGAGGACAGGTAAATTGTGAGATGCTCAGATACCATGCTAACAGGGGGGCCATGTAAGTACCCTAGATAGATTTGGATTCAAAGCTAGGTTGGCAGAGCTTTCTTCCTACCCCAAGGAGGCACTATATATCATATATCTCCTACAGAGATTTGATTTTAAAATAAAGATTTGTGAGCAAGGTGAAAAAACATTTCAACGCTCTGAACTTCTGCATCAGTTTGATGTTGGTATGATCCCAACCTTTGTTTTTCTTGCATTTGTATTAATCCTGTTCTCTGGTTTTTTGTATTTTTAGATATACCTATCCTGACAGAACCTTTTAGGCCAAATATTAGTCTTTTGTGCAGAGCCAGGTTAAAAGGCTTAGCATGGGAGACCTACAGCTGGCTTGAGAAAAAACAGATTCCTTTTCCCATCCTCACTAGCACAACCCCTCTGGAGTTGTTCCTCTGGCTTCTAGCAATGACTGCTGCCCTGTAACTCACCCTATGCAGAGGGCCTTGGTTAGCTGATCTTTGGCTAGCTCTGACCCTGTGCACCACTCCCCTCAAACCTCCAGTCTACCATGGAGAGAGCTCCACCATACACTTTTTTGTAGCATCATCAGAGATGCTGGAGCTGATCTAGCAAGGAGAGCAAAATCTTCACTTGCATCCTCTCTGCCCAAACACCAGGGAAAATGAACCAGGATGTCTATCTGGTATCTGATACATGTTTCCAGCTACTTATTGTCCCACTGGTCTCAAAAGTGGCTGCATTCTACTGGTGCTGGGTACAAATATGGCTGATCCAAAGCTCATGGAAGCCAATGGGAGTGTTGTCATTGATTTCAATGATTTTTGAATCAGACTCATGGTATATAAGTCATTTTGAAATCCTTCACATGCTACACAAAAGTAAAATTAATTATTACTGGTAGGGTCCATGGATTATCCATTGTTGGGGTAGAGGATAGCATTTTGTCCCTTTGGACACTGCAGTTACTTCTAAAACATTAGCAGAGCATGTTCCTTTGATACTGTATTTCTATTACCTTTTTCCTCTGTCCCCATTACGATTACTTGAACAGCGGCAATTTCGACACACTTTGCCTACATAATCACACTACATAGCTCTAGATTTCCTTCCCCACTAAATACCCTTTGAATACTTTCCAGATGAAAAGCGATACTAGTCTTCTCTGGGCAGCTAAACAACATTTTCAGAATGCCAGATTGATATTCTGTGCTAACCACATTGATAGTGTTTACTGCTCTTTGCTCCAAAGAATATAAGAAGGCGAGGACAGGGTCCTTTAAACAGGAGGTTAAGGCCATGCCTCTGTAGTTCTGGACCATACACACCATGACAAAGAATCTGGAAGTAACCTCAAACATATTTCATTCTTGATCAGATTAGGGAGTAACAGAAGAAGCCCCATGTGATAACTTACTGTTCATAGCAACCATGTAGTACCGCATGTGGAGGGACTGTTCTTAGCAACTACCCACGCTTAAACATTTGAAAAATGTAGTTATTGTGGCTACAGCCCAGGTATTTGGCAACAACGTTCAAGATGAAGTTGTCAGAATTCATAAACACACCAGCGTGGTCAACATTTCCAAGTATATTAGGGACTCCTGCCAAGGGACAGAAGTTTTTCTTCACTTGCTGGTAAAGTTATGGAAGAAATATAAACTGTGTTTGTCTGTACATGAATCATCATGATTTCTAAGAATGCCAAGGGGCAACATCATAGGGTTTTCTGACTGTGCCTGCAAGATCACATAGCTAACTTGGCCAGCAGCTAAGAAAGTTAATGCACTGGGTACATTCTGAAACACTATCCTTGCGCTTTGATACAGCACAGCTTCCTAGATAGTGTATCACAGAGTTCTAAGATGCCCTGCCTAGCTAAAAGAAGGTATGGGATATACTGTACTGTACTGGTCATCTGTCAAGTCAATGTTGTTGATCTAGAGCCTACAAAGCATGGGCCCACTCCTGTAAGTGATCCATGTCTGAAACCCGTATTTGTCATCAACTGAATTTTCTTCAAGCAGTTAGAACATGAACTGGGTCCACTGCAACCTTGCTGCCATGAAACATCACCACAAGCTGAACTAGAAGAGATATTTAGCACACACAGCGGGCTCAACGTGTTCAGGGAGGATATGCCTCAGAGCCAACTTGAACACGAACTATCACTACAGTAAATGCTCTCTTTTGAATTAAAGCCAAGATATTAATGCTGAAGATTAAGGGCCAGATTTTAATCTCAGGCAGTGTACATCTGGAGCAACTCTTTTAAAGTAAGTAGAATTATTCTGGATTTACTCCAGTGTAACTGAGATCAGCATCTGATTTAAGGAGTTCATGATGCCAACCTGCAATATAGTGAAGCTTTCGATATAGGAATCCTCTTATCTGTATTTAATCTTATCTTCTTGCCTTTCAGTTGAGAATCAAGCCTACTAGAATGGTAATTACACCATTCAGTGACTGTCTGAACCTGAGAATTAATTGGACTTCCAATTATCTTTTGAGTATTAATATGAATAGAATTGTTATACATAATAAAGCTAACAAGGAGCAGTGAAAAGTAAAGAGCTGGGGGGGGGAGAGAGGTAAAAGCCCCCTTTTCCATCAATTCTTTTCCTCATTATATTTTACCATTAACACCTATTATTTTTTAAAAGCTTCACAGGGTGTCCATTGTAAAATTGGACAGACAAATAGGAGTATGTATCATCTGCGTTTTGCATTGACTTGCTATCTAATTCCAGATACATCCAAAATATTGATAACTAAATATTAAGCCTTTTTTGCTGGAAAACGCTGATTCATCAAAACCAAATTGTTTGCAGGAAAGGGCTGGTTTCAACAAATTTCCTGTTTAAAAAAAATTTTTTTTTTTAAATCAAAATGGTCAGTGTCCCATTTGATATTTTTGAAACAAAAAGGGTACTTTTTTTTGTTTATTCAAAATGGATTTTTCATTTCATAGTAGTATATATATATATACACACACACATTATATAAACAATAAACCCATCCAATTCAAAACAAAAATTATTTCAATTGACCTTAATCTGAATTTTTTTTTTTTTTTGTATTTTCGTTAGTGACAATTTTCAAGATTGTCTTTTCAGGAGGGGAATTTTTTTTCAAAATCTCAAATTCTTGTGGGATAGGAAACTGTTTCCTGCTCTGCTCTACTTACGACCTGTTGTCTCTAGCACCATCTCAACCTAGAACTCATCATGGGCAACTGTCATGTTCTTGCAGTCCTCCATCAGACTTGAACTCCAGAGGATTGTGGCAAAATATTTTTGGTGGATGGTTCTGGAATTTGTTCCCATTCACAGTGCACCAAGGCTGAGCTTGGTAGCTTTCAGGAAGCATGCATGGTCACATCTGCTCAGTGTAGATTTTTACTAGAGCTGGTTGAAATTTTTTAACAGAAGGTTTCTGTGGGAAAATGGCAATTTTGACAAAAATTTTCCCAAGCAACAATTCAAAACAAAACATTTCAAATTGATATTGAGCTCACAATGACATTGTTATCTGAAGTATCAATTCAAAATTAAATGTTTCATTTCAAATCCATATTTTCTTTTTTAAATGAGTAAAACATTTTGTTTCAGTTGAAAATGCTAAAAGATTTTTGTTTTGACCCTTTTGAATCAGCACTTTTCAGAATTTTTTGTTCCGGGGAAATTTCATTAGTGTGACTTTCTGTCCCAATTTGAAACAAAACGTCAGTATGCCTGAATTCCCCATGGGATGGAAATTCTGTTTTCCAAACCACACTTGTTTTTACTCTAAAAGTAATTGACCATTGGGGGGAAGGGATAAGCCATTGGCACTGGGACTGTATTAATGGCCCTAGATACTTTTTTAAAAAAATTGTGTTTAAAATTTTGCATCCAAGTCTGGATGACAGGAGGAGAGGAGTGACGAATTCAGCTTTCTCCCAGCCACATTAAAAGTCATTTCCATCCCTGTTCAAAAGGAGAAGGAACAGAACAGTGTAAGGCAAGGGCAGGCATAACACCTCCAGAGGGTACTGGGGAGCATGCTTGAAAAAGCATAGAAAGGAGGTGGTGTCTGGATGGGGCAGAGGTACTACATGCCGCAACTTCCTTAGCTCCAGGTTCCTGCAGCTTTCCAATACAGGACAGCGCTCTGCCCAACACAGGCACTCCCTAGAGTTATCTGCACCGAACAGCACTATCAGCTGCTCTCACGCCATCCCATCAGTGAGCATAGGAGCTGCCACCCATGGCTTTCTAGCCTCTTAGCACATCTGCTCTGGGCATCCATAATTTGGCATTAAGTGTTTAAATGAGAGTTATAGATAATCTCAAAGATAAACAGTCAAGTGCAAAGCTGTGTTAATGAGGATTTGCCTGGGAGTCAGTGCTGAATGGTGGTATAAGTCTCAAGTAGAAATATATAGTCAGTTTCCCTTATGCCCATAATGGATGTCAAGCACTTCAAAAGCTTTGAAGAACCTTCTTGTCATAAACAGTTCAGTTTCTTTTAATTATTTTAATACAATTGCCCTTACTTACATTTCCTCATTCCCAGGCCAGTACACTCTGTATAACATATCCATACCACTCCTGAAAAACAATTGACCAGCTGTCAAAGCAACATTAAGGCACTTTGGAAAATAACTTAATTAAGAAGCACGCAGTGCTTAACGTGTGTCACTGAGACACCAGTCTGTGTGTCTTCTGAACAGATAGTCATTTGGCTCAGTTAATGTATCTATCCAGCTTGATAGACACCAAATAAATAAAAGTGGAAGAAGAAAAACCTTTTAAACAGCAAATATAATCAAATTGCTGGGGGGGGGGGGAAACAGGAAGAGGAGGATTAAATCTGCATTAAGAGCATTTCCCATTTTAGAGGAAAATAAAATAAGTTATAGACATGTGTCTGCTCTAAAATCCCATTTTTTATGTCAAAATGCCATCTTTTGATCCCAATATGTTCCTTCTATGTAATTAGACAGATCTACTTCTTTTAGTGAAAAAATGTAAGTTTTAATCCTATTAACCCTGCAGATCCAATACAACTGTGGGAGAATGAGCCACATTCTGTTCTGGCTCATGTGTCACTGAAAGAACTGTTAACCAAGCTCCCACTGCACAACCCTTTATCTGGAAACTGGCTTTCCATTGCCAGTAACACAACCCTGCAGATCGCAGTCCCAAAGATTTACCCTGCCTCTGCCCTCTGGTGGTGTAGGACTGCCAGAGCAGCTCCTATGCCACCTCCTTTTAGATGCATTCCCTCCCTTCCCCATCCAGTAGAGCGAATGTGGCCAAGAAAAAGGCGGCACCGGCAGGGTATAGTGTGACCTGGCAATCCTTGGTTGCTGGAACAGCCCGCTTGGAGTCAGACAGCCAGGCGTAAATTAGACCAGCCCTGATGCTCAAATAATTATATGATCCCATAAATAACAGTGAACCAAACCTACTAGTTTTTTTTAATCACTTCTTGTTCTTATTTAATAGCTCTGCTAGCTTTTCTTATGGAAAAATGCTGTAAAAAACATATTACTCTAAAAATCCTACAGGCTTAATAGAAACTGTTCATTTTGCAAACTATACAATAGAATCCTATAGCAAGGATATCATTTTCTACTAAATTCTACAGAACTTTTCTATAGGGCTTGGCACATTCTAGCTCAGTCAGGAGTGCACTAACCCTGTCAAGTTCCAGTTAAATGCCCTCTGCCATTATACTATTTCTAATTAAGCACTGAGAAACCCTTATAAATATGCATGTCAGTGTCTCACTTTTGGTCCTGTGCAGTCCAGCTCACCAAGCTCCCTAAAGTAAGTCTCATTTGAGACATAAGAGATATTTTCTAGCTAGGATATGACAAATCAGACATAAGGAAAAAAAACCCACCAAGTGCTAATTATAGTTTGAAAATTTTTCTGTGTCCCACCTGAAAAAAAGCTTCATCCCAGTAACCCCAGATTTGGACCAAAAGAAGTGTATGCCAGCCATGGACCACTCATGATTTTCAGCTTCGACTGGGGCTTTTACAGGTATGGGGAATACTGTCCCATAAAAAGACACGTCCTGAACCTTATTATCAGAAAAGAAAACCACAGTATGATCCAAACAAAGTACCAATGACTAAAAAACCCTTTTAAGGGGTGCTGCTTATGTTTTAATCACACCCTTACTTTTTGTCACATGGCCAAAAATTCATATAACTTTAAAGGGAAAAATAACTATTTTGATGATAGAACACCATGTAAAGTGTGATTTTTAAATAAAGTTTAACATATTATTCTGTCATGAACAAAATCAGTTTAAATCATTTCCATTTTGCCCAATAGATTTAAACCTGGTGTCATTCACAACAGACTTTTGCCCAACTAATTTAACTGAAGCACATTCCTGGGATCTAAGAGAAGGCACATAATTTGACATATATTCTAGTCTGAGTAAGAAAAATTGTTCCATATACCCTAAATAAGGCATATGCAGATAAAAACAGTCCTTGAGTCGAATTCTGCTATTAGTCAGACCAATGCAAATGCAGAGTAACTCCACTGAAATCAATGGAGCACTCCAGAGTAACAGACATGACTGAAAGCAACATTTGGCCCAGCTGTCTATGCAGCCAAGCAGCTGCTCCTATCCTTATTGAGGCACATCAGCACAGCAAGCAGTATTCCAGAAAGGACCTGGTATCTCCTGGGTGGCACATCGGTGAGGTATAGGTGGCATTCATTTGAATAGCTTTGCCAATGTATGACATGCCAAAGCCTTTATACAAAGAGATTTGTGCTTGATGTTAGTCATTCCCTATCTGCCATTTAACATATTTATCTTTCTAGGAAATACTTTGATCCACACTGGCACTTGAAATACAGCAACCAGTGTTACTAGACTGAAAATGAACAAACAAGTCCTTGTGTGAATCACCAAATAGAAGAGCAAAATGAAGGATGCATGTTACAAAGTGTTGCTTAGCAACTGGAATGGGCCCCACACACTACATTTTACTAGCTCAATTTGAAAAAAAATTAAATAAATGGCCCTATAGTTATTTGAGATACACAGAGAACTAGAATACATTGGAGAAATCTATTTGTAAGGAGTTTGTGTCATGGAAGAACACATCTCTGGACTCAGGATTCAATACGAAGGAGGAACTGTCTTTCAGATACTTTGCCTTAAAATATACAGGTAGTAGAATTTTAAATTCAGTGCATATATTCTGCAACAGAACTAGGATTTAAGACAATGTTTACTTTGATCTAAGGCTCAGTGTTCTGTATAAGGTGGCAGTGAGTTTATTGCCATTTTCCATGTGGGTCAATAGAAGTAGAGAGTGTTTAAGTGACTCATTCACATCTGTTGCAGAATTGGGAAAAGAACACAGGTTTCCTCTAGGATAACTGTTGGATGTGGCTTTCTCCCTCCCTCTCTCCCCGTGGCAGTTTGTATGGTATTAATTTACACGAAACACAAGCATTATTCATGGAAAGTGTTTAACAATATTTTGTATTTCAATCCAAGTATGGCAAAGGACTGTGCAAATATTAATTAAATTAAGCCTCTCAATACCCCTGGGAGGCAAATATTCTCTTTATTTTACAAGCTGGCAAATTGAGGCACAGAGATTAAAATGATTTGTTCAAGATCCCAGAGTGAGTCAGTGGCAGATTTTGGACTTGAACCCAGGACTTCTGACTCCCCTCTGAGGGATATTCTTCCCTTTATTCAGTTCCGTGTTTTTATTTTTAGAAGCACAGAAGTTGTATATAAATATTTTTCATAATATTAGGAATGTCACCCCAGGAGTGAAATTCGGGAGTGCCACTCCACTTTCAGCTGTCTCCCTTAGTTAATCCCTGTACTTGGGTGCATATGCAGCTCTCTGATACCTGTGCAACTCCCAGTTAAGTCAATGGAAGTTAAGCGAACATATCCAAGGGCAAAATACAGTCCATCTTGTTCTAATACTTCTGCAACAGCGTGGTACAGAAGGGTGAGCTAAGGACAAAGAGCCAGCCTTTAGTTCCCAGCTTTTGTTATTAGATGTCAGAGCCTTAAACTACAGTAAGCTTCAACCAACAGCCTTCTATACAATACATTGTGCTGCTGGTGAAAGTGGCATTTCCTGTAATTGCATTGTTGGCTTGCAATGGAACCGGAGATCCGGACCACATTCAACAAGATCTGTGTCATTCTAGCTAACACTGTTTTTCCTTCACACACCATCAGTGAACAGAAAGCCCTCGGAATCCATGACCAGACGTTCAAGGCCAGATGAAAGAAATCGAAGCAGTCAGTTAAGTTGTATCACAGTAGAGCCACAGTATCCAGGATGCTGGACAGATTTAAAAGTAGGAAGAAAAGGTTCCAGCACACTGGCTTTAAAAAGGGAGAACAAAGTCAGTGAGGATCAGAGAAAGCAAGGTGATCGCTATGACACTAAGACAATTAATCACTGCCAGATGTTAAGGGTCACAGAGCACTGCATGCTGGGAAGAGCAGCAGGGGTTCTTGGACAGGGAATAGAGGGAAAAAATAACCTGTCATGTCAGTGAACTAGCAAGGGGTTTAGGGTTCCCCTCGTTTAACTATTACTATGCTCTTAATAAAATTACAATGCATTTTTTTCTCTTTTCAGAAAAGAAGCAGTGACAACATAATAAGCCTTGTCTGTCAAAAGCACTAAAAATATCATCCAAGTTCAATGCACTTACTTTTGTAATGAACACCCTAGGGTTCCTATTTGATTAAAAGATCACTTGTTGACTGACAAGGACAAATGTGCGCATGGTATGAGCATAGTACTACACATAAATAATTTAAATTGTAGCATTGCCAGAGCTCAGGTTGCGGTGGTGTTTCCATTATACACCCCAATTTCCAGGGGTTCATAAATTGGCCTTAAAAGAAAAACCCACCATTTTTGAGGGAGGAATTGGGCAGATAAGGTTTTTATTTGAAAAATGACATTAAAATGAAGAACATTTTGGAGTTGGAGACTTTTGCTGCCCCTGTTCTATTTTGATGTTTGCTTGTTTTTAATTTTGTCACATTACATCAAAAACAAATGGCTCTGCATTTAAAAACAACAATGCAAACGATTTTGTATGCCTCTCTCCTTCACCATCAGCCTTAATGCTCACAAGGACTATACCCTGGACTAGCACCTTTGAACTTTAGAAAACTTTTTCAAATAAATGAATTAAAAACATTTTTAAGTGTCCATATGGTTGCAGAGATTTTGTGCATTATTTGGGGGAGCATTCTTTTTTCAACCTACTTTCACACTTAAAAATGAGCCTCTTTTCACAACAAATGGGATTATTTTCATTAAAAAAAATTGAACTACAGTAACATTTTCCATTGAAATTGACCCACTTGTGTATTTTTAAGGAAATTTGTATGTGATTGAAATTTCTGTGATTTCTTCCACATTTGTTACAAATATTTTGCACATCTCTAGTGCCCACAATGGCCTACCTGAGGAGAAAAACTATTAGAATGCACTGAGATCTGATATCTGGGGCTATATCTTCAAACATGGGTTTCTCATGTTACATTTATGTTTTCGTGCCTCCAGCTTCAAAGTTTGTGTCCACTCCCATTATGTGTGGAATGCATAAACTGGGTCACAGCTGGCAGACATATTGTTTCTGCATGTTAAGCCTACCTATTTTGCACATGCAAATATTTGTTTGCTGTGCAATGTGCAACCACAGTCAAAAAAAGCTAACAGTTTGTTAGGAACCATTAGGAAAGGGATAGATAATAAAACAGAAAATATCATAACACCACTATATAAATCCATGATACACCCACACCTGGAATACTATGTGCAGTTCTGGCTGCCCCATCTCAAAAAGGATATATTAGAATTGGAAAAGGAACAGAGAAAGGCAACAAAAATGATTCAGAATATGAAACAACTTCCATATAAGGCGAGGTTAAAAAGATCGGGACTTTTCAGCTTGAAAAAAAGAGATGACTAAGGAGTCATAAGACAGAGGTCTAGAAAATGGTGGAGAAAGTGAATAAGAAAGTATTATTTACTCCGTCACATACTTTTCCTTATAAATTTAAGTATTTGAGTATCTGTTTTATTATAATAGAGTAATAGATTCATGTCAAGGTATTATAGCTGTAATGCAAGAAACCTACAGGCCACATCCTGTATGAAAAGTTAAGGCTGTTAGCATACATATGTTTGAGACCTTTGGCCCAGATAAGTAATGATAAGCTACATATATGGTTATAACCTTTACCTTAGATAAGTCAGGAGGCACCAAGATGGGGGGAGGGGAACCAGGTTAGGGTTTATGCCCTGAGTAAACTTCACAGATACACCACGAAAAGGGCCAGAAATGACAAAGGTGAGATAAGCGAACCATCTGGAAAGAATATGGATATGTCATCAATGTGCACAAACCTGCCAGTTTATAGAATAAGTGTACCCCAATAATTTTTGGGTGAAGAAGCCAAGTTTGGACTTAGAAGGAGGACCCATATTGTTCAGGGTATAAAAAGGGCAAACCACGTTAACTGGGGTGTGATCATCTGCTACTTCTTCTTCTGGGCTTCTTTTGTGTCGGCATGTATTAGGATCTTTTGTTCTTGGTTTATACTTATTACTATTCATAGTCTTGGGCTGGGTCTACACAGATGGCGGCAAATTCGTCACTGTCAGATCGATTGCTCTGGATTGACTGAGCAGTCTGTGTCGACCCGCTCAGTCGATCCAGCAATCAATGTAGGAAAACCACCCCGGTAAGTGGCATAGCACTGTGTCGAAGGGAATGCTGTTCCCGTCGGCGCAGCACAATGTGGACAGCGTGCGTAGCAGACACAGCAAAGTCAACGGGAGATACGCAAGTGATTTATGTCATTTGCGTATCTCCCGTTGACTGCCGCTGAATTCGGAAGGTAAATGTAGACCAGGCCTTAGTCTTATAGCTCTTAGCACTCCAGCAGTGCCTAGCTCTCCACCCCTCCACTCAAAAGAGTGGAGGAACTGGACATCTCTCTCAAGCAGGTTATCAAGGAAGGGTGTGAGCATATTAATCCATATATTGTAATTAATATATATATTGTACGCTTTGGATTAATATACTCACATATATATTATTACATGTGTCTTCAGAACAAGACTGTAACCCTAATAATTATCCATTTGATTATTCATTTGTCTATTATTCTATGCTCTCTCAATAAAAGTCTGTAAAACTATACATATTTGGTTATCAACGTGAACATTCCTGCTGTGCACCCCGAGGGTCCTTGTAAAACTCTTTGTAGCCTGATTCTGGGACTAGAACCTTGTTATCTCCTGATCAGATCAATTGGCAAGCCTATAATCCCATTCAAATTACTAAACACCCGAAACCAGGCAATACCTATATGTCCATCTGTACATCAGTGACAGGATTCTTATCTAGCAGGCACAGCTATTGACCTATATCGATGTTAAGATTATAAATGTTACAGATGATTTATCATGTTAGAAGCCTACGTATTAATGCACCTCATAATATGCATATTAACGTCTTCTGTATTGCCAGAAGTAATGGGAAGAAATTTGCTTCATTTTCTCTGACTATACACATAACTGTAAAAATTGAAAAATGGTTCTGGAATTTGACTTCTAAGCTTTGTCCCACAGCTCAGTTTGCTGCTACCTCTTATTGTAGCAGTTCCCCAATACGAGAAGTATAAAGTGAACAGATCCTGATGCTGCTTAGTAATAATGATATTTCCAGGTAGGCCATGTTACAGCACTCTGAAGATGTTTTAAAGTGCATTGAGGTTCGATGTACTTTTATGCATCCAGATGTTGTCTGAAGCATCATGACAGTGACTGAAAAAACAAATGCGGGTTAGAACAGGTCAAGACACCTTCCCCTGCCACCTCACCCAGTTTCTTTGCGCTGTACAATTGGTGAGATTACATTGAAAAGCTGACAAGAGTAAAAATGAAATAATTACTGAGATGCAAGCCAGACACTCTTATGGCTCTCACTCCAGGCCAAGTTCTCCTCATCAGGCATTGTCGTTGTCTAATAGAATTGAACCATCTCAAACTATGTATGCCACTATAGCTAGGTATGAGAGGCTAAAGTGAGAGTAGAGCTCAGTGCAGCTAGACAGACAATGAATCACATTGCTGGGGTCCTATGCAACCAGTGGGGATGTCCCACTGCTCAAACCATATTAGCCACTTAATTATTTCATGATTTCTAGTGAATGCCCAACAGATTTTGTGCCTATATGGACCTATGGACATTGTGGGCCTGATTTTTGAAACGGCATGCAATTGTGTAGATAATTACAGATTGTACGTAGATACTGGGTATTCACACATGCTACTTTACTTCAGTTTGCTTCCCTAACAGGCCATATTGGTATGTGCGCCTGTATATCATTTACTCACTCAGTCATGAACTTTTACTGATGTTATTCCACCATCACAGTTATGAAAACTCAGGGACTATATAGAATTGAATTCTTTGCAAGTGAATAGCAAGAAAAGAAGCTGTCTTTCACCCTTCTAATGCCACCATCCTAAATATACACAATACAGGTTTAATGTTCTCTAACAGCAAATGGAAATGGTTGGCAACAACATGTCAATAAGAACTGATCACATAACATGGCAACTTAACCTGTTGGGACTTGTTGATACCTTTTAGCTGATAGTAATCATACTTTTACTGCCAGACTGAAGCAAATCTTTAAAGATGTATTAATCACATACTAAAAAGCTAATAGACAAGGCAAGTTCTCATTTTAACATATTAGCTGGTCAATGGAAATCTTAGGCAGACCTCTAAGATTTACCTTGACTAGCTAACATGTATAATCAATAACATTATAGTATGTTATCTTAATACATCTTTTTTCCCCACCATAGTCATGACCTACATGGTTTCTCAAAGTAACTCACTTATTGTTAATAGCAAAAGATACTTGGGCATTGCCTTCTGAAATGGGTCCTAAATTCTGCAAGAAGTAGGTAGATGTTATTTCACCGACATTTATTGTCTTGCTTGTTTGCAGGCCATTTCCTCAGGACAATATAATTATCATTGCTTTGTTGGCAAATACATTAGCGAGCTATTTATTTTAAGAACATTTCATTAACCTAATGGGGTGAGCAAGGTGGATATTGGTTTAAATCTAGTTTTGCTTTCCATACTGCAAATAAGAAACTAAGCATCTAAAACATCAATAGAAGTTAGCTTCTGGGTTTGAACTACAAGCATGTTGTTTACAGGATATAAGCTAACTTTTAAAACAATCCAGCTAGATTGGTATCCTAACAGAATATTCACTGAACTAGACAATTAGCCTAGCTCAGAGTGTATGAATCAAGTTGGCCAAGCTCAGAGAAGAACTAAAAACACAGTTCTTAGTGCTTCTCATTAAACAAGGGTGTGAAACAATTTGGTGGCAGAGTGAGTTAGTGAGCGTCTGGCCTTTCAGCTCTGGAGACCTGTGTGCAATCTGCCCCACACTACAAGTATACGGGTTAGGTGGTTTCAGCATAGTCTGAAGTGGAAGTTTATTTTCATTTCACATAAAATGCCCACTACTGGTAAGTTCCCTGCTCAGGGAAGACAAAGCATGATACAGGAAACCTCTGCAAGTTAGAACAGAGGTATTTTGGTATTGTTGTGTGGGCAGCATTTTATGCACCACGGCCTCACTATTCCTGCAGTGTTACCTTTAACTCTTTTATAGACTTTATATTCAACACCTACCCCCGAAAGACTAATTAAAATACAGCACTTCATGGTCCATTACTTAGATCTTTCTTACTGTCCTTTTGTTCCACATAAAAATCTTGTTATGGTAGTTTACTAATAGCCAAAATGGAAATGCAGAAAACAACCCAATGAAATAATTAACATCCATTACAAAAAAGAAACTACTCCTTATAATGATATAGCTTTCTTGTGACCAGCTGTGCTTAATCTGCTCAATGCAGACGTTTACGCCACATGTTAATGAATACTGTTGTCCTTTTGGGTAGTTGTAGAGATTTACATTTGTAGCATAATTTGCTTTCTACAATTTATGTGGAATTAATGTCCCTCGTACTTTACAGAAGAGCTTTAGTTAAGGAAGAGTTTGCTGTAGCGTAAACTAGTGTAGCTCCATTGACATCGATATTCCTTGCAACGCTAACATGATATTCTGAAAAGAAGGTATTAAATGCTCAAATATAGCATGCCCTGTGTGATCTGATGTGCTTATTTCCTCCATGCTTTTCACACACTGCCATGCATTTAAGGAGTCTGCCATTAAGCTGCTGACTCTTGATCTCATGAAGGTAAATCAAAGTCCAATAGCAAAGCTTGCCCTTTTACTTCAGCCCCTCCAAAGGAATAGAACGCACAGTGCAAGATAGTGGGAAAGAACTTCACTGTTTCAGTGAGTTAGAACTCCTCTAACCACAGTACTCCCTGCAGAAGCTAGCACTTTCTCTCTCTTGTCTGAGTCGGTGAGAGACTTAAATAGTCCTGCTATCACATGATGCTCAGTCATACGGACCCTTCGCAGTCAGGTCTGAAAGAGCCCCGGGCCCCATTAGTGTCTGGAAGCACTTTTCCTTTAAAGGGCCAGGCATCCTAATGTACAGACCTGTATGAATGAAGGACCACCTCCCGTGGACAAGTCTCCATCCCCATTCAGTCCTTGCCCTTTCTGCCGAGTGACAACAATGGGACTGGTTGTGATGATGGGTTTTGTGCTTTGGAGACTTAACCACAGGGAGACCACCACTTCATTTCATGTAAGCCATCAAATGAATGTCAGATGTTAATAAAGAATGATTATTAACAGTCAGAACTTAGATTCTGCTCCATGCTCAAAGCACTTTACAGACATTGATTAATTAATGGTGGTTAATCATTCCCACCCAAATGCCTGGGTATGTACTAGGGCCACTAGCCTAAGCCACCACCTGTGCTGCCATAGACACACTGCCAGTTTTAGGTGCTAATTCAAGCAGAACTAACGCAAGTATGTCTATGAGAGCTGGGAATCACACACCCAGCTCAAACAGATGCAACTTCTATTCTGTGTAAGAGAACAGTGCAAATTCAGAAAGGTAATGCTCCATGCCATAAACACATTTTGAAACACAATTTGGGAAGTTTTCTATTTATAATTCAAGCTTCAGCTGAAAGTTATATTATGTAATTCACCAGTTGAAAGCGTTCACAATAGAATACAAAACTGCTTCAGTCTGAAATCCCAGATGATCAAAACTGACTCTGAATGTGCCAATAGTGGGTAAGTGAATGCTGGAGATGAGGAAAGACAATGTAATTTTTACAGGCAATGCATAGCAGCAGTTGGGCTTAGTTGCTTTTGTTGGTCCCTAACAATAATTTTGGGTGAAAGACTTTCCAGTTGTTGGTAAGATAATGCCCTCCAGTTAGCTGATTCAAATGAAAACAAGATCAACTTCTTCCCCTGGACTGTCCCCAAAAGATTTATGCATAAATTAAGACAAGTCACCCAACACATCTAATATAACATATAAGTGTCACTCATGGTTTTGTGGTTTTCTCAGAGATACTCTTTATTACAAAGCTTATAACATAAGAGAAATGTCGGGCAGTACATAGCCACCTCCACATAAGCTGATTCTAAATTGTAATGCCATTTAACATCTTTCTCCAAAGCCTAAACCCCTAAGCAAGTGCTGCAGAAAGACAGGAGGAGTTGGTGCTTTAAATATAGGAGGACAGTACACAACTGAACACAAGCTCACAAGAAGCTTTGGGGACCCTTAACACAGGCATTTAATTATTGTTTCCATTTTTAAAAGCCTTACTCCCTTGACTAATGTAATGGCAACCACCTCTTCAACAGTTTCTTTCTGTCTGACAGGATGTGTCTTTCTGATCCTGGTTTGGTCACACAGGGTTAGGAAAAACTGCCTCTTGTTGTCCTTTCCCCCCTGGTTCCTGTGCGTCTCTCCTTTTTCATCTTTCTTGTGAATTTAGAGAACTTCCCACTTCCGAACCCTCCAGCTTTCAAAGTGTGACCCACGAGTTTAACACATCGTCTTAGCTTAATATGTCACTGAAAAAGTTTTTCGTGCTGAAATATTCTGGGTCAGTTTCCTCCTCTACTATTGGAAGTAAGTTTCAAGTTCTGATCCTGCTAGGTGCTGAACAGGATCAAGATCAGGCCCTTTATGTTTTCCCACTTGAGTACTACTAATAGCAGAGGCAGAGATCCTGGCCCCATTGAAGTCAATGGGAGTTTTGCTATTGACTTCAAGGGGGCCCAAATTTCAGCAAGCTTCTTCAGTAATATGGCCTCTCATCCCTGCTTTCTATCAGGTGACAGAATTCCCACTGCCACAGTAAGAATTGCAACAGGAATGATTCATAAGAATATGATGGGAAAGGAAGAGAAACGCTATAAAGGGTCCTCCAGCAATGCAAAATCCACCCGTGCACCCATCCATTTTTCTCGTCTTTCAGAGTGCAGAGAACATGCCTGCAGACCAGACCAATAACCTCCTCAATGGCTTGAATTTGTGGATAACTCTTCTATCCTTTTAGTCTTAAAAGCAATTCCTCCAGCTTACACGGTGCCAGATTCTTCCACCCAATCTCCTTCTCTGGCTGGTCCCAGTTTGTCCTCTTCCCCTCTCACTGCCTCCCAGTCCCATCTCACAGCAAACCAGGATCACAAACCACTCCCTACACGCTCCCACCCCCAGGCCTGGTTCTTATCCCTTCTGCACTCCAGCCAGCAGCTTCCGCCTCCTGGTTGCCTGGGTGACAGCAGGAGGTGATTGAGAGCACAAGGGAGGTGTCTCCAGGCTCTCAGCTCCAGTATCTGGCCACACAGCAGCAGGGATCTGAAATTGTAGGGAGAAACCTGCCAAGCCCCTGTAGTACTGGGTTCGAGCATGCTCAGTTTCTCAGTGGGATGATGCATTCCCAGTCCCATCACACACACAAGCTGTGCGGGGCTGGAGCACTCGCAGTGCAGATGGCCGAACTTTAACAAGTATCTAGTGCACGTGTCCACACAGATTTTTTTTCCCCAAAGCCTTATAACTTGCCCAAACATAGGCATTTTTTTTTCCACAGGAACCGCCAAAAGCACATCTGACATAAAGACCATTCCTCTGCCACATTTCCTATCTCTGCTCCAAAGCAAAGATGTGCTATGGCTGCTCAACGAAACAGCTGGACATACTTTTTCTTTTCTTTTTTAACAACATGGGTAAAACAGTGAATTTCTCCCTGATCTTGTTCTCTGAAATGGTTGAACCATTTTTTAACGTTCAATCAGACGCAGGCACCTCCCCCATGGGAAATTTCAGTCCAAACGGTTACTGCTTAGCAATTTAAGACCGGTCTTATATTGAGAAGTATTGACCAACGCTAATTTGCAGCGCTCCCAGCTCCACTTAAAATTAATAATAGCGTCTGGCATAGCATGTGGCAGAATTTTACACCTGCTGTGTAATACAAGGTGTAAGGTAACAGTGGATACGACCCAGAGAGATTTTAAGTGATTTGCCAACAGTGTCATGAAAGCTTGTGTCAAAACTGGAACAGAACTCTGGTGTTACAGAGCTATTGCTTATGCACCAGGCTGCTGCATATGTTAAAAATTAGCTTTACATGTCTAATCTTAGACCAGCTGTAAAATCATACTAATGCATACCCATCTTTATATAAAGCAACTTGAGATTTGTAGGAGAAGTAGTACTAGGAAAATTCGTTATGATAACTCTTTGTCAGATGGTGTAAGTAAGGCACAAAGATATTTAATGTTTAACCTGTGTGGCAAGGTGTGTGTATGTGTGGGGGGGTCTATTCCACGCCTGTGAGTCCTGCGCTTCCCCAGCTATGCCAGTGGAGCGGCTGGAAGGGGAGCTGGAGAGGGGGCGGGGGTGTCTATTCCGCCCCTGAGCCCAACTACCTTCCCTGGGTCGCCTGTCCGTGGTCCCACTGCTCATAGTCTGCTTCCTGGTACCGGGGAGGAGGGTTGTTCCGCCTTCCTTGGCTGGAGCCTCTCTGGCTCTGGTATCGTGGCCACAAAAGTGAGAGTCCCAAGCTCTGCGGCAGCTCTGCTCCAACTGTGAGCTCCTTCTGGCTGCCCCTGCCTGCCTGAAATGGAGGCTTTTAACTGCTGGGGCAGTTTCCTTGATAGGCCCCAGGTGGCCTAATTGACCCAATTACCTTGAAGTAGCCCCAGCTGGATCACCCAGGGAATAAGGCCTTATTGAGCCTGGGGCTAATATACATGCGTTCCAGCACACTTCCATAGCCGTCCGGTCTGGCCCTGTCACACATGGGATCATTTACTGTGGCCCATTACAGAGCATACAGTGGCACCAATGCAGCTGCGCCACTGTTGTGCTGCTAGCGCAGATGCTGTAAGCCGATGGAGAGAGCTGCCCTGTCAACTTACTTACTCCAGCCCCCAAAAGCAGTGGTAGCTACGTCGACAGGAGAAGCTTTCCCACAGTCATAGCACTGTCCACACTTGGATTCACGGCCCTGAAAAACATCACTTATACTGACATACACTGTAGTGTGTACATAGGCCAAGTTGGGTTAGCTCTGGCTGTGAGACCAGCGATGTAGCAGGCCATCTCACACTGACTCGTTTGTTTTGGTGAGTTTTTGTTTGTGGCGTTTTTTGGCATTTTTTTCCATTGCTCCAGGTGAAACCAAGCTGTTCTACATCTGCGTGCATGGATAAATTAGCTATCCATCAAGTGTGGACGTTTTGTGAGGTGTGGATTGAATGAGACAGGATTCCACAGAAGACCTGGTTTCAGTCACCAGGCACTTTACAAAATCTAAGGACCAGCTGTTCTGGTGGTGTCCATACAAAATTTCCTCTCGCTCACTCTCTCTTTAAACAGGCAAAATGCTCTTGCAAGTGCCATATGAAAAAAATCAGAGCTGGTCAAAATAGTTTTCATTTTGAAAATGAAATTTAAAATGGTTTTAAAATGAGAATTTTTTGTCCAAAAAAACCCGTGCATAATTTCCAGTACTGAAAGTGAAGGGAATGGTAAGACTGCAGGGTAAAGCACTCAAAACTTACAAAATGTAGGCATTTTGCAGAAAGATACAGACTTTTCTTACCCAGATGCTGTACTGTATTATTTCAGAAATAGTCTGTACTATTTTTGTTTTGTTAGGGTTTTTAAAGAACCCTCAGAGATGCATATATCACAACCTGCTAAGAACTACGGCGGAGGTGTTCAATCTAATTTTGATATTTTTCTTTGATGCAAAAGAGGAAGAAATGTGTCACAAAAATTAAGCCTCTTTTTAACCAGCTCTGTTCAGCTCCACAAGAACAAGTCCCAACGATTTAAGTTAAACAGGCTCTCAGCTTACACGTGAACCAGGGACTACAGGCAAAAATGATCAGAGTCAACTAGCTGCTGTATTACATAGGCACAATAGCAGCAGTCCGAAGTTGTCAGGAATTCAAGTTCCTGTACAGGTCACCAATTTGGGCCACCACAGAACCTGAGGTCTTCACAGGAACATGCTAGATCAGATCCAGAGTCCACCTAACCCCGTATCCTCTCTCCATCAATAGCCTGTCCCAGATGCTTTAGAGGAAGATCCAAGAAAATTCACAGTAGGGAGATGTGGGATAATCTGCCCCTCCTCCCATGAAGGTCTAATCCAAAAGGAAAAATCCATACTACTTCAGTTCAGGGCCAGCGGGGGGGCTCCTGTAATTGTAAGTAGAAAGCCCTTCACCTTAAACAAACAAGCCTTTAACCACCAAAGAAAAAAATGGAACACGTTTTTAAAAATTGGAAAATTTCAAAACCAAAAACTATTTTAAAAAACAGCTAAAGTTGCTAAATGACAACATTGCCATAAACATATTATTCTAACCAGTACAAAGAAATGCATATTCCATGCACACAAGCTACACTCTGACCCCAAATACTTATTCTTTCAACACAAATCTCAAAGTATAACCACAAACACAAAATGCTTCTGAAAAAGTAACAATTATATAAATTCACATGTCACATAATCCATCCCAGCTGCAAATAAGCACATCATTATGCCATAAATCAGCAGTTATACACTTTTACAATTAAGCTACATATATATTCCTCTCAAAAGCAAATAATTTATTAAAATAAATCTGTATTTATAATTAACAGTTTATTCAAGATAATAAAAAAACTTGGAGTCCGAAAGAAGGTTAGTGTGTTGATGGAATAAACATTTCTTTATAACTTGGTAATACTGGGACAGATCCTGACCCCTAACTAATGCTCTTTTATGCACCCTAGCAGCACTAAGCAGGCATACAGTTACCACAAAGATGCAGTCAAGGATTCCCACTGATGAGGGGGCATGTCAGGTTGGGGACAGAAGGGAAGGAATGTACAGAATGTCACTGATCCCGAGCTGGTGCAGGAGACCCTGTGCCATCATTACAACCAGCATAGTTTAAAAACATCCCTTAGGCTGCTCTAAATTATACAGGCAGCCAATTCTGCCCCTGGCTGGCCCAGGATCAGAGAAACAGAGAGGTGGCTCAGAGCCACCTCTCGCTCCTGCTCTGCTCAGCTGCACTGATTCCAAACACAGCACAGCTGAGAATCCAGCCCCATGTGTTTATGTTTATCGTGGGGGTAGGGTAGGATTTATGATGCCCTTAATTTTTCATTTCCTTGCTTTTAAGTACTTGCATTTTGCAAATGGTGCAAGAGGTGCATTGCCACTGAGTAAACAACTAGATTTTAAATTGACGTTTTCTGGGTTTGAAATGTATTGTGGCTCGGAATCCCATAAGGAATTTGCTGTTTGAGAAGGGTGCGATATAAACAGGTGAACAGGCCAATGTCAGATTGTTTCAGATGATACTTTATGGCGTGCTGTGACCAGATCAGTGATCTTCTAAACAGCCTTCAAATTTCAAGAAAAATACGTTGAAACTACTGACTGGCCACAAGTGCAAATAAGTGAGTTAGGTGGCTCACTCCATCTGCTGCCAGAGAGAATCCTAGCAACAGAGTTTGGTACCAGTGCAGTCTGTTAATTTTGCATGCAGCAAGACAAGCAAAGGAAGCTTACAACAGTTTCAACTGGATGAAAGAAAGGCACAAAGAGACCTCTACATTCACAAAAAACAGGTGCAGACATGACATTGGCAATATTTCTGAGGCAGAAGCAGGCAGATTTCACCACGGCAGAGACGTAATTCAAACATCAGGCTAGAGTCCAGCTGCACTGCTGAGCTCAAGACTATTAGATATTCTTTGTTTTTATTATTTTTTTAATGTAGCCCAGGAGAGAGGGTGGGGAGATACCACAGTTACTTTTTCATTCCTTCCAGATCCACAGCTCCAAGTTTACTTTGGAAAAGCCAGCCGTCAGAATTCAGTTTGAAAGCACTGTACATCCAGAGCGCTCAGAATTGATCCTGACATAATAATCTTACATGAGTTTGTGAGAGCTGCTGGCAGAAGTTGCCATCGTTTCCTATGGAACTGACGGCCTCTGGTTACTGCAGTCCAACAGATTACAGTGTGCAAAACAACATGCTGGGTCACACAGGGAGACAAAAGAAAGCCGTCGCTGCAGTGGTAAAATAGTGTGTGCTAGAAAAAGTTGCTGGATTTAAAAAACACAGTCTTTCTAAAAAAAAATTTTTTTAAATTCTGAACATCTTTGCCATCTTTTTAAGGAAGGTGTCAACTCTCAAAAGAGATTTTTTTCCTCCTTTGTTGTGATTTGATGCAGACCTCCTCTCCAGTGACAGAGACTGCCAGATTGTGTAAAGCCCAGATATCTCTACAGCAGCCAGTCCACTAACAACTCAAAGTTTGTCTAAAATACAGAGAGAAAGAGGAAACACAATAGAATTAACATTTCATTAGTCATCAACCAATGCTCAGGAATCCAAATGATCAAACTCCTTGTGACACTTATAGTCAGCAATGTTATTTCACCTAGTTTCCAGGGATCGACTAATTGGTCAATCTTGATGTGACTAGCTCTATTGATAAGCCATTACAAACCACATATATTCAAAAAGTACACTATGGGGAAACTATAGGAGTATTTTCAGTGATTTGTTTGAATGAATCGTTATTTTTTGGTCTTTGCAAAGTTTGAAAAACTGTTTTTCTTTTAACAGGCAGATTCAATTTCTCTCTCTTCCTTGCAATATCTGTTGCAAAAATGCCTTACATCACACTCTTGCTTCAAAATCCTGACACAGTTAACAATTGCCATCTTTGCTGCAACAACCTAATGATCTTCCATTTAATTCTTCAATGCTGGTTTATCATTCCAGCATCTGTGCTTTTAAATCTTGTTGATGTCCCATTGCTTTCAATAAAATGTTATGACCACAGTCCCACTGTAACTTAGAGTGGGTCATTGTACTAGGTGTACTTTGCTCAATCAGCAGAAGCAAAAGGGTTAATGAATTACCGTCCTTTGTGTAATTTTAGGACATTGCTTCTCCTTGCATTTCGGTTGTGTAGGAGTCACAACCCTCCCTGGCAGTTCCTTCCCAAATTAACAGAATTCATTATAATGTCCAACCACAAATAAAAGGCTTAAGTTCTGGGAGGTCCCTAGTCATGGAAAAATTCTCACACACAAGAAAAATCAGATATGCCAAGTATATTCAGGCTTGGGAACAATTTAATACTTTTGTAAAATCAGCTCTAGTTGGGCGTCGCATGGCTCTGGCCCCCTTTCCCTGTACAGAAAGCTAAAACACCACATTAAATATAAGTGGAATACATAAAGACGCTTAACGGAAGGAATGGATATGTTCACTCTGAAAGACAGCATTGTCTAGTGCATTGAACATGGAACTGGCACATAAGAATTCCAGACGTAGTGTCTGTTTTGTCATTGCCTTGTGTGACCTTGGACAAGTAATTTGACTATCATGGGCCAGATTTCCAAGAGATCAACACTCAACATACTGAGCTCTTTGGAAAATCTGGCCACTTCTTTTAGTGTTTAAATGGGAGCTGAGTTCTTCTGAAAATCTGGGTCTATGTATCTCAGTTGCTCCATGTGGTAGTTTAGGATAACAACATTTATCTACACTGCAGTGCTGTTGGGACTAATTGATACTTGTACAATGTTTTGAAGATGTTACGCACTATATAAGTGCTAAAGTACTATATAACTTCCATAAACACATGTTCCCAGCAAAGCAACTCCTGTTGTTGTGTTGTGTTGTCAACTCTTAGATTTTATTGCAAGTCTGGTGATACTTGGTGTTCTTCTTAGAGACCCCAACCCTGGAGTTATTTGAATATAGGAGAATTTCAATGTTCATTTTAAGAGTACAAGTAAGTTTTTAGCCTTCATTGTGGCAGAAAAACAGCTTGAAAATGAAAACCCCAAATGTATTTTCTAAATAAAATCTCATTATTTTTAAGCCACTAAGATTTTGGGATGTCTGAAACCTCAAATTCTGAATGCTTGGCATTAGCAATACTGCTGCTGCTCCGTTCCATGCTAGAAATAGTTTCTGTATCTTGTAGTGATTATTTCAGCTATAGACCCTTATACGTTTTCATGATGCCCATTTATAGACTTGGTCCAGTGGTATGCAAGAGGAAAGACCACTGCTGCATGCCCTGAGTACAGAGATTGCTAGGGAACTTGCCCATTGGGGCAAGAATGACTGAGCCCAGCAATGGTGAATCAGGTAATTTTTCAAACACACCAAGAGTGATTTTTCTCTGAGGCATCTGGCACTAGCAGGCATTGGAGACCTGATCCTGCTTGTCAGAAGGGAGAAATGCTGCTTTCAGTAGACATTCCATTAAACCATCTCTTATTACATCAAGCAAGCTACTATCCCACTACTATGATTACAGACCCTCTGCCATTTCTTCTGTTTAGGACTAAGTGATACCAAGTATTTTACCTTTTACCCTTTATACAGTGATAAAGGCCTCGCTTCCTCCCTCCTTCTAATTTACCACTAGTTAGGAGACCACCATTTTCATATTTCACTCTCTACATACGTGGTCAAACGCTGGTAAAACGGTAATGCTCCCACTGACTTCAATGGGACCAGCATGTAGTCCTCAGTCCACATACACCACCCTCCCTTATCCACATTCCTCTAAACTAACAAACCCAATAGACCCTACCTACCCAATGTCTGTTTGAGATACCATCACCCACACACAATACGGGTCTTCTTCCCATTCACTCTAATACTGGCCACAGAACCCTAGAGTCATATGTTATCCTGCATAACAGGCTTTATTTGGCATTCTTCAACAGCTCTTCTAGCTTATTCCATGTAGAAGGCAGAGGGGAATGGTCAGGTGCCTGCCATTTTTGCAAATCATTTAAATTTTTGAGAAATCATTGTAGCAAAGACTCATTTAATAGAGTCATAAGTTTTAAGGCCACAATGGACAAGTATGATCAGCTAGTCTGACCCTCATATTTATGCTATATTGATAGTCCAGTAGAGTGTGGCATGGGGGAAGGAGAGCTGCTAACTTTCCACTGCCTGACTTTCAAACAATTCATTTGATGGAACTGCCATACCTATGGAAGATGATGCGAGTTTACTTTGATTGTGAACTCTCTTGGTAAGAGACCACCTCTTGTGTTCTGTTTGTATAGTGTGTAGCACAATAGAGTCCTGACCCACAACTAGGTAATATCAGTACAAATAATTTTGCCACCAACTTCAACTGGGCTGCTAATGAGGTTCTATGAGTTTACACTACAAATATTTAGAACAGGAGTCCCCAAACTGTCAGCTGCAAGGGCCACACCACTGAGTCTTGCCCTTATGATGGACCAGGGCACTTGGCCTATGTCACGTGGGAGGGGGTGAGGTAGGGAGACAGTGCGGCACTGCTTGGGGCCAGGAGCCATGCATTAGACCCAGGTGGGAGAGGGGCAGGGCTGGGAGGGGGGAGCAGCTGTCACTCAGCCCTGCTCAGGGCTGGGAACAGCACGCTGGGCCCATGTGGTAGAGGGGTGGGGGGAGGGGGTGGGGCTAGGAGTGGGGAGTGGCCTGGTCAAAATGTGTTGGCAGGCCAGATGCGGCCCACGGGCTATAGTTTGAGGATCCCTGATTTAGAACCTTAACTTGACCTTACTCAAGTGTTCCCATTGGGAATTTTAGACTGTTCTTCAAAGAAGGACAGTACAGGCCTGTTATACAATAATGACCACTACAAACACTCATTGCAAACTCTTACTAAAGTCAGAAGTGCTCAAATTATAGCAGAACCAGGTGCCATCTGTATTACAATCTCTATCCATTTTTTTCATGGTTAACTCCCATGTTTCTGTGATTTATTATAATTCAGCCTTCAATTCTGAGCTGAAACAAACAACCGAAGAGGCCCATTCCCAGATCTTTTGGCTTGTTTTTATATTTTTCAAATACAATTTCATGTCGTCCTCCCCCCCCCCACACACAAATCATGACTAACGATTGATAGGGTTTTACTTTTTCAGATGCTGTTTGTGGGGTCATGCAACTCATAATAGGTCTGGATTTAAAAATAAAATTACCAAGTTCATAAAACTTTGCCGTAGCAATAAGTTCTTATTAGCAACTCCGAGGGTATTTCAGGAAAAAGAACAACATTAGGGCCAGCTGGGATGCTCACAATTAAATAATGGCATCTGTGCCTGGGCAGCACATTATTATTTAGTAGGTTTTGCTGATGGAGGATGAGGTCATTACTCATAGACCAACCAGCCCCTGCTGAAGTCTACCTACACCAAGCCTGCACAATACAGGTTTTTAAAAAGCCTCGTTTTGTAATTGTCATAGATCCTAAGCTAGTTCTAGAGTTAATATGAAATCCATTTAGGCCAGTAAATAATGGATACTCCAATTAATATCTGATTATTAATGACGATGATTATTATTGCTGGTACATACACATTTAGGGGTGCTAGGTATGGTTGAAATATATAGTAAGAAACAGTCCTGCCCTGAAGAGTTTGCAGTATAAATAGACAAGACAAAGTAGAGCTTTATCCGGCTGCCCAGCTGTGCCTGGCTGAAGCACACTGCTACACTGCAGTCAGGGCCCTCTGCTACCACAAAATTGGGTACGGGGTAACAGGATTTTCCCCTGAAAGCACATTAAGTGCTTATAGGTGCAGTAAAGGCAAATTTGAGCCTCCAGCCCCTGATGTAAAGATGGCGTGAACTGCTTAATCTTAAATCCTTAAAAGGGTTTAGCAAAAACCTTAATTACCCACTGAAGGCACCCTTAGGGGCCACCTGCTATAGCAAGGGGAAAGATGTTTGTTTTATTAACATTAAAGTCTACAGGAAACCCTCACTGAGAGAAAAGCCTCTTTCTGGCCGACTGCACTACCTGTGTGGGACAGAGGATCTGCTTTCTGTTAAAAATTTATATTCCACAGCAAGTGCAAATTTGGCAAGAGGGATTTAAAATAGGAAAAGATATTCTGCCCCTTTCAGGGACTAGCTAGATTGCGTTTACCTGCTCTAATACCTGTAGTCAATCAAGAACAGGAGACACTCAAATCACAATGTAGTTACCTTGCCTTTTGCAGATCAAAGTAACTTTTTTGAAACGTTGGATTTGGAACCAGGAGAGCTAAACAGGGTGGGAACAAGGGGCATTAGCAGAAAGTAAAG
This sequence comes from Mesoclemmys tuberculata, assembly GCA_007922155.1. NCBI lineage: Eukaryota > Metazoa > Chordata > Testudines > Chelidae > Mesoclemmys > Mesoclemmys tuberculata. The sequence goes on from ML675631.1 coordinate 7,738,821, forward strand.
ACAATGATGGTTGTATAAGAGAATAGACTTTATTTTGTTTCCTCCAGACAGCATCTCTGACTAAACAATGCTTCATGGAAAAGTTGATATAACCTCACCACAATAATATAAATGAACTCGCATTTTCCAGATAAATGGAGTCACTGACCCGGTCTTGAAAAGCAGGTCTTGAGATTCTGAAGGGAAGGTTACTAGGAAATAGCAGGTCTCTGACAACTCTCCCTTTCCTGTCAGCTACCAAAGTAGATTAGAGTGGGCATTACTTTCAAAGAGTGTAACATATTTCCTTTTATTGGCTTTTAGCAAAAATGAGAAGGCCCCATCTAGTTGATAGGAAGTTCAAACCTAGATATGTTCTGCGAATAATTTTTTGTTGTATTACCATTTTCTCCCTATTTTGAAAAAAGTCTTGTATACATTACACACACACAAATACATTAAAAACATTATAAAGAGTCAAGCACTCCAGAGTTAGGAACTGCCAAGATTAGAGGTACCTGTGAAAACCTAATTCAGTTGATAAGCTTTAATTACATGATCACATACCATTTTTCCACAAGACCCCTGCCTCATTCAGTGCACATAAAGAATGGTGCTCACTTAATGAGCAGCTTTTCCATATTTTGCTGTGTCCTCATTTGTCAGATGTGTGGCCCAAGGCTTTATTTACTGCACACTATTCAAATCCTACACTGAAGGCAGAATTACTAATTTCCTCATTGACTTTTCTATGATGCTCATCGCTGTAGTATCCGAGGTCCTTCACAACCAGAAATTAGTTTATTTTCACAACACCCCATCAAATGATATAGTATTATCCCCATTTTGCAGGTGGGGAGCTGAGACCCAGAAAGATTAAGGTCAAAAGTGTCCATTAATTTTGGGTGCCCAATGTGAGACACCTGGGACCTGATTTTTCACAGTGACCCAGAAAATGGGGACACGCAATTAGCAACCAGGGAAAAGTTTGATGTGAGTGAAACTCTGTGGCAGAGGTAAGGAGAGAATCCATTGCTCCAGAGAAGCATTCAGCTGTCTTAACCATGAGTCCCTTCTTTCTCTGCCTGCAATCCCCTGCCTCATTCACTGCCTACCTTCCAGCTTCTGCAACAAATGAGGCAGTGGTCCTAAAGACAACAGTGGAGTCTCTGTCATAAGACAACCAAGATTCGGCCCCAGAGCAGGTCCAGCCTGTGCACTGAATGAGGCAGGGGTCCTGAGGAAAAAAGTAGTATGTGATTAGTAATTACAGATTGTACCAATGTGTATACTCACATCTCCTAATTTTGGAATGCTTGACTTTGCAACCTTAATTATGTTCTTATAATGTAGATGTGTGTGTGTGTGTGTGTGTGTGTGTGTGTGTGTGTGTGTGTGTGTGTGTGTGTGTGTGTGTGTGTGCGCGCGCGCGCATCTGAAATTTCTTAGGTTTTTAAAAAAATCAAACTGAAAAAACAAATGCCATCACTTGCCATCATGTTGATGCCCACATGATTCATCAGCAGGACAGACCTTTAGATCCACAGCATAGCCCTCTGCCATTTGAGCTAAGGGCATAGATATTTGCTGATTGCAGAGGAATGGTGAGACTCAGGAATCTTGGATTCCACTCTAGGCTCTGGAGGAGGGTGTCTTCTAGTAGTCACAAGCCCTTCTTGCCTGCTCTCCCCAAGCTCGACCCCTTCTGGCCCATCCCTTCCCTCCTGTCCCTGTCTGAGTCATTTCTCTTCCTCACCCCTGGCTTCTGGTCCCAAGTCCCATCCTCCTCACCTAGCAAGCCCCAATCTCCACTACTCAGGTTTCTTATCCCAGTCTGTGTTCCAGTACTTCCTCCCTCTCCCACTGCCCTTGCCCAGCCACTCCCAGTCCTCCTGGCTCCTCATTCCATCTCTTTCCTTCTTCCCAGCCTCCAGTTGTGCCCCTCCAACCCATGTTCCCCAGGTTTACTTGCTCCTAGTCCCCATCTTCCTCCTAAGACTCTCATCCAAACTTAGGGTCTCCCTTCTCACCTCCCCTCCCAAACTCCTGGTCCAACTCTCCTGGCCAAGCCAGTCAAAGTCTCTTAGCCCTGGCTTCTCATCCAGGCTCAGTTTTATGCCCACCCAGTGACTCGCCATCCATACAACTCATTTTCCTCCCTGCTGTCCAGTCCAAATTTCCCTTTCCTCTCAACCCTGTCAGCCTCCAGTCCCAATCTATTTCCCACGCTCCTGCAGCTCCTTTGATTCCTCTGCTTTCAAATCAGATGTCTTCCTCCACACTATCTGGACCCAGCAGGGGGAGTGGGGGCTGTCACTGAAAGCACAGGAGGGAGAGAATCTCCCTTCTCTCAGCTCAGTTGTCTGAACCTGGACCTGGCATAACCCCTAGAAGCAATTACAGGGACCATCCTGGAGCATACCAGTGCAGACAGAATCTTTAGAGATTTTAGCTGCTAAAAATCTAAGAAGTTTTCACTGGAGCATGTGCTAACAGATTTTTCAAAAGCTTATTAATGGGCCAGATTTGGGTGGATTTTCATAGGGACAGCAAAAGGCACATCCCTGACACAAAGGCCACTGTCTCTGCTCCAAAGGATGTGGATTCTAGAGCTTTTCAACTAACAAGATCGGGAAGAACAATGTATTTCCCCCTAGCTTTGTTCTCAAAAATGGCTGAACTGTTTTGACTGATATTTTCCAAAAACTATTAGCGTAAGACAGACACTCAGCATCTCCAGTCTTAGCCCAAATGTTTAATCTTTAGTAAAATTATAAACAACTGACACAGAGACATATAATAGGAAGTCCTGGGCAAACTGCTTCACTCATGTCGTAGTCAGTTTAGGTTGTTCTTATAGGCCCCTCAAAAGAGACTAAATATCCTCAAGGTCCATGAAAAGGCAGAGAAGGGAGCCTTCCCCCACCCCACTGAGACTCTCCAGCAAAAGGGGATAGACACCCAGAAAGTGTTTCATAAGAGGAAATGGTCAGGCAATCAGAAGGGAGAATGGGGTGAATCAGAGGAAAACATCTTTCAGTCCACATGAAATCCAGCCAAGCAAAACCAAAAAAAGGAGGGAAAAAAATTGTTAAATTTTCTTTTCCTTTTCAAATATTTCATAAGATCCTCCCATGCCACAGAATAAAGAGGCTTCTCCTTTTGTAACTGTTTTCAAAGGCTGACTTTTCCCATCTCCTTAGCCTGTGTCCACATCTCTCATTCAGCCTTAGCTTTTTATCCTGCAAGATTTGTCAGTTCCTTAAGCCATTAGATCCACATTTGGAAAAAGATGTGTTTCTGGCATCTGAACTACCCATGTGGAAGAAGAACGGAATGATGACACAGGGGTTGTGTGGAAAAGAAGAACAAATGGATTGTTAATTCTCTTTTTTCTTTAAAAAAAAGCATTGTTATGCTATATCTATTTTGGGGGTGATGGGGTTCTCCTTCTAGCATCTTGAAGTTCCAGCAACCCTCTTGATGCTAGCAGGGTGAAATCCATTCCAATGCAGAGGGCTCTATGCACCATTTCAATCCTACTTCAGCCCTTAATGGAAGACTGAAATGGGATTTCAGTGGTAATAAGACCTTCTAAAGACCCAGAACTAGGATAAATTTCTCCTTCACTGTGGAAATTTCTAGAGGTCACACTGCAAATCCTATTTGTATTTAATGGCATAAGTAATAATATATTAAAGTTTACATTTAACAAGGAAACCAGTAATGATATACAAAATATTATCTTTGCGCAATGTGGCCATGGTAACTTTGGAGCTATTTTACCTTTTGATGTTTCCTAACTGGGGAGTTCTTGATTTCTCAGCCTCACTGTACAATTTTATATTAATACTTGTTTCTTTGCATTTCATTTCCCTTTGTGCCGAGTGAGAAAATTGAGATTCATTTTGTGATACAGCTATGGGAGCTTAAAAGAAAAAAGTCATTCCTAGTGAAAGACCAAGCATGGAAACTTTCAGCCGGGTAAGAAGTCTAGAGAGAGAGTGAAAAGCAGTGGTTAGGATGAAAGTCGACACTCCCTGTGGAGTTGGGAAGAGGATTATAACTGACAAAACGGGCTGGCAAACATATGGAGACAGAGATTTAGGTGGATGTGGTGGACTGCAAAGGCCTGCTACAGCCTAGTGGTGAGCTTTTCAGCAGCTTCCCCACTCCCTTTTTACTGAAGGTTTTTGGTAGATATCATAGGGGTGAATACAGTATCAAGTAGATTACCTAATATGACTATCTAGATTGCCTTTGACATAAGACTTTATTGGGTCTTCTTACCTCTCCAGCACAGTAAATTAGTCTCTCCTATGCCCCGCCCATTTTTAAGACTGAAATCATCTTTGAAGTCACAGATGGGTCATGACAGAAACAATATCTTCCACATCTTTGCACCTGGACAAAGGCCTGCCTTCAAAATGAATTTTTCAGAAAACAGATAACTGAATTACCTGAGGGCTGATCCACTTCAAAGGGTCTCTTTACAGAAAACATAACCAGGTTCTGACGCTTTGATCAAGGGAATCTACCAAGTGCTTGTTCGATCACTAACTCCACTATTTGCCATGAAAAGATGCCTAATCAATTACAGAGCCGACATCTGCTTTGAATAATGTTATTGATGACTTGATAAAAAGAATGCATACTACAAAGAGTAAATCCATGGGGAAAGCTGACAGGTTGCTGAGAGCCAGGGGGCCTCAAGATGGACAGAGAGTGGCCAGCCAAGAAACAAGTCATCAATGATTAGATGAGAGCATCTGTTGTGCACACATGCAGAATGGAACTGAAGTAGATGTCACAAGGAAAGGTCCAGTGTTCAGTCCTGAACACTAAAATGAGCACTCAAGAGACCATTAGAGAGCCTCCAGCCTCAGTCTTGCCTCCCTTTCCCATTCTTCCTGCACGCCGACGTGATTTGAGAGCAGAAACAGAGAGCAGATCCTGGAACTTATTTTCTGTGCGCCATGCATAGAACTGTGCGTCCCTGCAGGGTTCCAACAGCTGCTAAGAGTTTGGGTTTGAACGTGGATCAAAACTTTCCCCCCAGTTCCAAGGTGTTTTGGGCTTTTGCTTTAGGCCTATCTGTACCGTCTGACTGTAATGCTACTTTGTGCCTCTAGAGCGTCTAGATTTAGTATTCTGATTCTTACACAGGAAATAGCAGAGTGGAATTAAGTAACCTGATTGTGTTGCAACAGCTCTGCTTCTGGTCTGCCTCACTGGTATCTCCTTAGCTCATGCAAACAGGCATTGCTAGCCATATACACCACTCTATCCCTATTAGGAAAGCCAGACAGCTTCATCTGAAAGTACTGTGGGTTATAGAGAAATACAGAATTAACATAAGCAGAGGTCATCCAAAAGAGGGCTGGCTCCAGATGGGACCTCATTGTAAAGAACTGATATAAAGAGCTGCCAAAGAAGCTATTTGCAGTGCCCCAGTTTTATTGTTCTGACAAACCCCAGAAACTCTGCTGTGTATTTAGGTTTAGCAGAATTCAATTTTTGTATATAACGTCAATGGATAATATCCATGGGATTAAGCATATTTTCCCATTTTTATCCTCTTAAATTATCACAGTTGCAGGAAATTAGAGGAGGGGGTCAGGCAATAATTATCTAATGACAGTAGATGCTGAGGTTGAAAAAGTTTATAAAACTTGGCAACTTGTGTTTTAACATTTATAAACATCACATGCCAAAGTATACAAAATAAATATCTTCAAATCAAACTCTAAGAAGTTCTTAAGCAGTATTTTTCTTACTTTGCCTATCTACATTTTGATTATTATAGATGAATATACTTTTTCATCCACTTGTGTGTACAGTGAAATTGACGTATGCTGACATTTACCAATAAAAACCTAATCCTTCCAAGGCTATGCGTATTCGTGAGCTAACGTATTCATGTAACTCACACCAGAGAAAGAAGACATCTTTAAAGAAGCCCCTGGAGATCTGGCATGGATTCCCCTTCTTTCCCTCTCAGGGATATTTCTGTGCAGGGTCAGCTACATCAATTAAGATACAAATATGGACCAGAATATAGCTTGTCTGTTTTACAGATAAGATGAATAAGAAGAGACATGATAAAGGTCTGAAAAATAATGAAAGGTACAAGGCAGATTGGACACTCTTGATTTCCTTCTTTTAAGCACAAGGACAACAGTAGATGAAATCAAAATGAAAGGCAGCAGATTTAAAACTGATTTTAACATGACATATAATTAAGCCTGTGGAATTTATTGCAACAAAATAACATTGACCTTAGCAAGATTCAGAAAGGAATTGAACATTTACAAGGACAACAAGAAAATGCACAGTTACATTAAACAGAATTAAAATATTTTTAGTAGGGATACAACCTTTATGCTTCAGGTCATAGGCCAACCTCTAGCTAACATGAATTAGAAAAAAGATTCTTCTACTAAGAGCAAGTTATTCCTCCATTAATCTTGACATAGTGTTCAAAGGGAGTACAATCAGGCCCTAATTGCCTATGACAACATTTTTTGTACATTCCACTGAAGTCTCTGGCACAGGCCATAGGATTTGATAGACCACAAATCAGACCAAACTGTCAGTGATATTTGGCAAATATAGGCATGCTTTGTCTTTAATTTTTTTAAATCAATCAAAAGTCCTCACACAGCTATTGTTAAGTATGCAGAAAGTGCATTTTTACAAACTGTTTTAACCCGTTTCCAAAAATGTGCAACATGTCACTAGAAGATTCTTGTTGCTGACGGGGATTTATTTCAGCTGACATGTTAAAAGGAGTTCTTGCCCACTTAAAAATCCAATTCAACTCTTCACATAGTAGGGGCCAGGATCTTGAGAAAATTTCAGTTTAAGCAGACACTAGGCATTCTGTCTGTCTAAGGTACTTATATGGATCCCCTTGCCATAGCATCTGAGCATCTCACAATCATATTATATTCATCCTCTCAATGCCCTCGTGAGACAGCAAAGTGCTATCACCCTAACTATGTGATTTGCCCAGTCACCAGGAAGTCTGTGGCAGAGCAGGCATTCAAACTTGCATTAGCCTCAGACTAACCACTGGACCATCCTTTCTTGCATTATATTGTATTAGCTACATTTGAGGAATTTCAATCCCCTCTTGCTTTGAATGGAGATATTTTTCTTCACTTACTGCCCTAAGCTGTTGAGTAGTGCAGCTGTCAACTGTCATGTTCAACCCTACAGAAGTCTGCATTTCAGTAGTGAGTGAAATGATTCATATGTAAAGTATTTTATTTAAAAATAAATTAAAACTCAAAAGTATTTTCTTCAAACTTTAAAATAAAAATAATCACCTCTAGCTTGAGATGAAAGATAGACAGAGTTAACTTAAAAGGAGACATTATTGAAAAGCTGGAAATGATTGGAAAGAAAGTAGGGGACTATAATGAAAGTCATCTTGCAACTTTATCTACTAGTGCAGTTGTAAAAACTGCAAACGCTACCATCCATAAATCAGTTTACAAAGAACTTTGGGACTTTGCTTGAAAGGCTTTATGTTCATGATTAAATTTTGTTCTTCAAAGCATTGAAGCTAAACCATCATCATGCCCATGAAACCCCCTCATTGGCTGGCATCCACAACCTATGTTAAATGATTTACCGATATGTAATCGCATGTAAACATCACTATGGTTCTGATCCTGCTGGGTGTTGAGCCCCTTAGTTCCCAGTGAACTCAATGGAAGTTGAGGTTGCTTAGCACCTCATAGGGCCACACCCTTCATTTTCCACACTGAAATTCTTATAGATAAGAAGGATAGAAAATTTAGATGCACTTCGAATAATCTCATGTTTCCAGTTTGTGTCCATGCATCTAATCAAAGCATCTAGATTGTCCTATGCCCATTTGAATCAAAGAGAGGATTTTGCATTAAACTCAGGGAATTAGGTCAGGCTTTAACTATACTTTGATTTTGATTACTTTTCTTTTAATGCTTCCAGTGGTCAGTCATCATGGGCCAATTGTATCCCTTCTCTGAACAGAACAAGAGCTGACTGGGCAACGATGAAGATATCCCTTCGAATGGACTCTCCACCCATTTTGGCCATGAGCCGCAGGCATTCACAGAACACAGAAAAATAACGTTTCTGTGGCCCAGCCAAAACTTGGTTGAATCACTCAGCTAGGTGCAGCGGCCAAATCTGAGAGCCCCCTACTGTGAAAGACCACAAATCTTTTGTGGAAAATAGGCCTCATCAAGCTTAGCTACAAAACGATGAAGTATAATGGCAAGAATAATAGCCTGATGGTTTCTCCAACGCAGGAGGTCAACAATCCAGGGACTCATGCACACAGCTGATTCCTGCTCACAGGGTTTGTCTTTGCCTGTAGTAGTTTATTTTGTTGTATTCTGAAAAAAAGTCTATAGTCCTCCACTGAAATTAATAATAATAAAAGAAACAAACGTAAGTCATATGAGTTCTGTTTTTACGCAGTGCACCAAAATAGGCTGAAGTTAAAAGTAATAGCAGTGCATTGAATGAATTGTAAGAGTTGTTTTTATCTTTTCTTATTAAACAGATTCCTGCGGTTTACTTTTTTGAGCATCTTATGGCATCTTTGGATCAACCCACAAAGAAATTCTTTTTTGACACAGCATGTGGGCAAATGAAGATCCAGTTCAAAGTGACATGAAATCAGAAATACTGGCTATATAACAGGTATTGTCTTTTTCTTTACCTCTGTTCTTCATTGTCAGTAGTAGCCATAACTGAAGAAACACACTCACAAAGAAGTGAGAAATGTTCAAAGTGGGCAACAGATGCTTTATTAGAAGCCAAGCCTTTCTCTTTTCTCTATTCATTTTATCCTAACACCGGCAGGTTTCCAAGGGGGAAAAAAGCAGCTTTGAAGTTTTTTTTTTTTTTTAAACTGATGTATTTTTTTTAAACAGGTCCTAATTTCAAATCCTTTAGTGAAGTCTGACTTAATGCTCTTAAGTTACAAAATATTTAATGCTTTAACAACAGGATAATTACCAGTCTTCCTTTATATTTAGCATTTTTTCTAATTACTAATTAGAGAGAGGCTACCAACCACCAGTTCTTGCAGAAATATCCTCCTATAGGACACAAGTTCTACTCCTCTTGGGAGGTATGTAACTATGGTGAATCTTTGACCTGAGTAGCCTGGCAACAATTCACAATTTTGATCCATTCTCCTAATGAAAATACTTTACCTTCACATGTTTTGTGAAAACTGTAGTTTGAACACCTGTAATAGGGCTCTTTAAGTGATCCCTACCCTGGCTAAGTTCTTATTGAAGTCTGCTGGATTTTTGACTGAGAAATGAGTGCAGAATGGGATCCAGAGAGAATAATGGCCAGATCCTCAGCTTAGTAAATCAGATACCTCCCATTCAAACTAGTCCATATCCCTCCCCCACCAGTGCTCTGTGGGTACGTATCATATGTTCAATTTAACAGCAACCCTATAGCCCTATTTCACATAGGCATCCTATTCTGCCCTGATGTAATTTCATTGGTTTCACTGGAATTGCTGCTGAGCTATGTGAGAAAAAAATCAGGACCAGGAAGTTTCTCAGGTTTCATGCCAGTGGACAGGGCTCAACAGATCCATCTTGAATCTAATTATGAAACTGTGCAGGGGTCATGAGGATGAGCTACACACCCTCATTGTATACATACGCTCTCCCTTGGTAAAGCACATAACTTGATACTTAAAACACAAGTTTAGTTTACACAGGTGAAGGTATGAAAGCAACAATTCACTAATGAGGAATCAAAGAGATTAAAAGATCAGACAATAAAGATTGCAATCAGCAAGGGAAATTGTCATGGTATCACTTAGTGTAGCAGGTCCCTTATATCACTCCCTTACTCCTCTGAATGCATGTTCCATAAAAATACTCAGAGTACTTCTTGAAATCGCACATGCACGCACACACACACAATCAATGAAGTTCATACTTCACTCATTGCCAGCTACTTCTCTCACCAGCATGGATTAAGGGACTGCAAGAAGATGGCGATAGAACCAACATTGGCAGAAGGGAAGGAGCAGCAAATCCACTGAAAGCTGCTCTTTCTCACCGAGAGCCTGTAGGATTTCACTAGAGATGGCAAGAATTGTGCCTCCTGCCTCTTCCATCAGCCTCCAAACTGTCTCTCCAGAAAGAAGCGTTAGTCAAAAACTCCATGAGCACAGCAGTTTCTTGGCTCCTCTTCTCCACCTTCCATAGGTTTTACCACAGGAGGGTAAACAGCAGCCCCCAATGAGTCATTCACTACCTATTACCACTTAGAATTTACTTTTCATGCTAAAGCCAGGTAAGAGCACAAAAAGACCATGCCATGACTTTTTTGTTACATGGCACGTAACAGGCTTCCCTTCCACTAGCACAGGTGTGCAATATTAACAAACAGTGAAGACTTTTAGTAATATGCACAATGACAGAACTCAGCCAATCTGCTTCATTATAAAATAACCACCTGATGCTGTCACATAGTGTTAGCTCTTCATTCTCCATCCTGCTCTGTTCTATGTCACTAATCAGAAAGTAATCACATCTCACCAGCTACTGTTTGGCTATTTGCACAATAAAATGAACTCCCAGTTCCATACAAAACTGTCTTAGGATCAAAAGTTTGAGTTTGTTTAGTGCAATGAAAGTTGGTATAAGAGTACAACAGAAATAACTATTAGTTATAAACCACAGAATTAATTTTTTTTGTCTGATCATTGTTGTCACTTATTTTCAGAGATATCACATTATTATTCAGAATATATTGAAATGCTGGTTTCAGAGGAACAGAAGACCTTTCTTTATAGGACAGTTGCAATTTCTATTCTTATCACTTTTGTGCTCAGAAGCAAGGAATTAAAATGTCAGTGTTTATTGTTGTTTCTTCATATTTTATGTATAAAGCTGTGCATGAATGTACTACAAATAAAAGAAGCCATGCCAGAAATAAAAGGGCTCCGTTGAAGGGGATAAAGAAAGTGAATTATTTATAGAATAAGACCATGAATTTTATTATCACAAACACAAATGTACTGAAAAATATCTTTGTGAAATACATGAATCAGTCTTATAGTATAAAAGGATCCCAAGAAAACTAAACTAGAAAAGTGAGATGCCACCGAGTGGCGAAAGGGAGGAGAAAAGAGAGCGCTCAGTAAGATCAATAGAGTTAATGTTTAAGATATAAAGTCTCTGAGTAGAGGAGGTAGGTAGATTAACCTGATACCAAAATTGCTACATGTCCATATAAATTCAGAGAAAACACAAAGCGTCTGCCAGAAAGGGTGACCAGTACGTAGTTCTTTGCAACATGTCTTTAAATTTCGAAGTTACCCTAATGTTCTCACTCTTCTCGTGCACGAGGGCGTGGCAGTCATTGTTTGGTCTCAGACTTCAAGGCAGCCTTACAAGAAGATGCGCACACATTGTTCACTCTCTTTTAGGGAGACCCAAAATTTGTTCTTTATTGCTTTGTTGTCCTTTCATTATAAATTAACGGGCACAACACCAGCAAGGGGGAACTCTGAAATATCTGAGCTGTTGGTATGAGGGCCAGGTCCTTAAGATGGTTTCAGCTACTGAGGAACAGCACGGAGTGAAGCTAGCAAAGCAAATCTTGAATGATGGGAAAGAAAGAAAAGACTCAAAGTTGCTAGATAAACCCCCCTACATGCACATCAGTCAGACAAAGTAACCAATTTGCAAGGACAGGGCTAGTGGGTAAAATTCTTGCCCCCATGAAGTCAATAGGAGTTTTGTCACTGACTTCAGTGGAGCCAGGATTTCACCTAGTAAAGATAACAGGAAACTGCTAATAGCTCAAAAACACAGTTCTTTTAACAGTACAGTGCCTCACATACTGGGAGCATACACAATGCTGGAGTAGTGTATAGGAACTAACTCAGAAATAGGAGTGCCACTTACTGCAGAATTTGAGTCTTCCTAGAGGTGTCCCATCCATGCACGTGCATACTCAGGGTTCTATTTCTCTGTCTGCAGGCATGTATAACACCCATATGCAATGCACATAGAGAGTAAAATATCTCCTCTCACTCTTTTGCAAGGTATCATACACCTTCATATGTAAGAGCTGGCCTCCAGAAACACATAAGAAAAGCTGAAGTTCAACAATAAACTTGATATGATAAAATTTTTAGGGAAAGAACATTTGAAGGAGGAAGAGGTATTTACGTTTGTTATCTACCACTGCAAGTAAGCTTTTAGCTAAGCAGCAAGGTCTAAGATCCTAAGGAAGATAGGCTCTTGCACTTCCGTGATCACTACCACATCTCAAATAATGTAAGCAAAAGAGAGCATCTCATGTAAATCTGCTCAGACAGTGGATGGAAAGACCTGAAAGGTGAAAGATTAGAGCTTTTATTCATACCAACGAAAAACAAAACAAAAAGATACTGTTCAAAAGTTCTATTCTTTGGCCATCTTCAACAACTCCCATTTCAAAATTCTCCTTTTTCAGTACATGCTTCCTTTTTTGCTTTGGTTTTTTTTTTTAAATCTTTTGCTTGTTCTTTATATATTCTACTTACAACAAACAGTGCTTGAAAAGTCTGAAAGGTCAATTAAAGAGAGTTTTCTGGTATGGTTCTAATTTAAAAATCTCTCTAATCAAGCTATTGCTTCTGGCATTCCAGCAATTGTTACTGCTCAGATAGTAGAATGACAGAGACCATACAAGTACCTAGCCAGATAACCTTACAACAGATTACATTTAGTGGTACTCAGCCCCCTCCTCTGTCCCTGTTCAGTGCATTGCTGCAATTAGAACACATGCTTCAGCAGAGCTTTTTCAGAGAAGTAAATCAGAATCTGAAAAAAGGCCTACGTTTGGATGGGGCACACACACCTTCTTCGAATACTCACAGCACTGCTGCTCATTTTTGTGGGATTCCCTTCTATTATTATTGAATTTTTATTTTATGGGCAAACTCTTGTTATGAGCTGTCATAGGGTCATAGGGTTAGAAGGAACAGGAAAGGTCATCCTGCCAAGATGCAGGAATTTGTTGTGTTTAAAGTGCCCTTCAGCCACAAGATCTGCCCTCCATCTGCTATGAGAATCAAACAATGACCATGTCAGAAGTTGCTCCCATATAATTGTACAGCAAGCCAAACTGAAAAGATTCTGGCTTTTTCTGATATTTGAATTATGGCTTATTAGTGGCATTTTAGGATTTCTACACTGGGAAAATGTGAACCTATAATTCCCGTCTGCACTACAGCTTCAACTATTGCTAACACCAAACAGGGCAGAGGTGTTTTCACCACCATGTGACTATTTCTTTATTTTTTACATGGTAATAAAATGCTTGCACTTTCTCTACACTGCAGTTTCCCATGTGTGCTGCTTCCAGTGGAGCTGCACCAATGGAGAATTACAGCTCTGCATCTTCCCTACATCAATGCCCCCTCAATGATGGGAACAATTGGAGAATTATAACACAAATGGACTTAATGTAAATGCTGTCATGGAGAATGACAACATTCACTTTACTCTTATAGAAGCTGCTGTATTCCAACAAAACCCTCTAAATGCACTTTTTGTGGGTATTTAAGAAAATTAAGTAACACCAGGGTTATTATTGAAGAGGAGAATGGCCACTGATGTGTTGTTTGCGTAATTTCTAATGCAGTTTTGGAATCTTGCTTATTTCATATCCAAATAGTTAAAGGCCTAGATGAAATGTGGGCCTTACTGAAGTCATTTGGAGTTTTCCCATGGACATCAATTGGGTCAGGATTTCCCCCCTGACTTTGAAAGAGATTTGCACCCACAGTTTTGCACAGAGAGTAACAGGCATACCAGATGCCAGTCAGACATCTAACTACCTGAAACTATGAGCATGATAAATGACATCAGTTACATTTATTTGCATTCCGACAATTATGTTTGCAAAAAAAGAGAATGTGTATGCGTACCCCCCAGGGATTGATTTTTACAAACAAATTGAAATCCACAGCTGGCTCATGGGTTGTTTCATGGCTGTGTAGACTTCCAGGCTCAGGCTAGAGCCCAAGTTCTGGGATCCTCCCACCTCAGAGTTACAATTCATTCTCTGACCTGCCCCCTGGACAGTGAAGCGTCATGCCACGTGTTACTCAGGGTAAGTTGTAAAGTTACAAGCTAGTCCACAGGGAGTACATAAAGGCATGAAATGGTATGAAGGTTTTATTGGCATAATTTTGGATGGGACACATTATTCCTGAGTGACAAATCTACACATGGGTTATGCAGGTCATACCAATAAACCTATATACCAATAAAACCTAAACATTTCAAGTACTTCCTGCAAGATATCGAGGGAAACATTTTCATATTCATGGCACACTATATGTGTCATTTTTGCAGCCTATAACTATCAGTACTCCAAATGCTATCCATGATATTTCTAGTCTCTAAACACAAAGATAAGAAAAAGATAGTATACGTACGCAAAAGAATCCAAGCTGTCAGATTTACAAAGTAGAAAAATATGGTTTAAAATTACAGTGCACTGCTGTAATAAATAAATATTATTTTTCTCACCTCATTCTTAGGTATTCTCCAGTAATTAATATCCCCATCAGTTGAACTCAGAGGAATCAGAACCCCAGGAAGACCAACACCAATTGGGAAACCTGTTTGTCTCAGATTCTCTTGAATATAACTTAAAGAGGAACATTTGATCACAACCAAATTTCTAAAGGGAATATCATTTCAGTGTTAAAACTAATGAGACTAGCTTAATCTCATCCCTATAAACAAATCAGCTTAAGACTAATGAAATCTTATTTTTGTAATTTAATTCACAAAGGAAACTGTTCAGTGTAAACAGACTTGTAGTATACATTGTTTAGAGACTATTGACTTTCAAATTAGCCTGATTTTCAAACATTTCACGTCAAAAATATAGTCAAAATGCAAATGTAGCATAAACGGCTCTATAATAAATGCTCATTCAACATTTATTCTTTCTCAAATCATCTTTTAAAGCCTTTTCATGCTAATGTCTAGAAGATGTGACATTAGAAAAATTGCTTTGACATGCTAAGGGGCTCCAAGATTAACAAAAAGAGAAAGAACAAGATAAAGCTTTCAAAAGACCTATTTCAGAGGAATTATTACTTCCTTTGAAAGTCTTCCAAGGTTGCAGTGCATTTAAGCTTGTTGGCATACATGTAAATGAAGGACTACAAAAGTATTCTGCTAAATTCAACTTGAATTAAATCTTCAGGCTAATGTTAAGGGATGAGGATAAAGGCCAAACCCTAGGCTGGCAACAACTCTGAAATGAGTTCTTTTCTGAGGACATCAGTAAGGGAGAATTATAGCAAAAATTATAGAATAAAAACATCAACAGCAGAAATCAAATATAATTCCCAGTACAAAATTGCTTGGACTGATGGACTTTTCTGATTGAATAACAGTCTAAGCAGGCATATTAATCTATTATGAACCATGTTGCAGAGCAGAAACTGCTGTTCCACAATACTCAGCAGTTAATTTCATCATCCTCTTTGAATGCACAGCTTCTCCACAACAAAGGCTTGGTTTCATAATGATAAAAAGGCAATGGAAAAGATGTAGTTAATATACAAAAACCATTGCAGTGTTTAATCATTAAGAGCTGCAGGTTATACCTGCATTCCCTTTGATACCCAAGGGCAGGATAATAGCCAGTCATTTTCCAAGTGGCACCCTGTTTTTAAAGCCAAATTGAGAGAGCACACTGCACCAGAAAAGCCATGTATATGGCTGGTGTGCTCCCAGTATGAGGTTGACCTTCCTCTGGAGGCTTTACCTCCAATGGCAGTGTATTTCAATCAGGAGTATGCATACCCTTGGGGGTACCCTTGGGGCTATGCAGAGGTCTTCCAGGGGATACATCAACGCATCTAAATATTTGCCTACTTTTACAACAGACTATATTAAATGCTAGCGAAGCCAGTACAAACTAAAATTTCATACAGACAATGACTTGTTTATACTGCTCTACTATACACTGAAGTGTAAGTACAATATTTATATTCCAATTGATTTATTTTATAATTATATGAGAAAATGAGAAAGTAAGCAATTTTTCAGCAATGGCATGCTGTGACATGTTGTATTTTTATGTCTGATTTTGTAAGCAAATAGTTTTTTAAATGAAGTGAAGCTTGGGGGTATGCAAAACAAATCAGGAATGGTGGACAGTAGTTTGGAAAAGTTGAGAGCCACTGTTCTAGGGGAAGCTCAAACCAAACCAGAAAGTACCAAAGGGTAGACAGGCGAGAGAAAGGAAAGCTGTTGTTTGTTTTCTAGGTCTTCGTAGGCCCTTTGAGAAACTGAAGATACTCCACTGGGAAATGTAACAAAAAGCTCAGCATTTGTATAATATGTATGTTAGCATTCACATTTTGTAAGAGAGGGAATGGATCCAGTGCTGAAAACAGGTAGTCAGGGCACTTGGGTTCTATTCTACCTCTGCCATGAACTCACTCTATAACCTTTAGTACCCTTCTGTGCTTTACCATAAAACTGGAACACCATCACTTACCTATCCTACAGAAGTGAGGGTGGGAAGCTTAAATAATTCATGTCTCACAGCTATTTTGAAAACATTAAATAAAATGCACTAACAAAGCCCAAAGAATTAATGTTACACCAGTCCAAGCTTTATCAGTATTTTGAAAACCCATCCACCTTGACATATTAGCACTGGGTTATGGTTTCACACCTAAATGAAAAGCAGTCACAAGAGTTTTGGCCAGATAATCTGCTTTGGAGTTTATGCTCAGGGAAGTAGAGGGAGGAAGCTGGCTACAGCTCCTTGATTTTCTGCCCCATTGAGGGCCAGAGCACTTAAGGGGTTGTGCTAAGTGGCAACAATCCCTACGGACTGTGCACCTCTTGATGGAGCACAATATGTTCCTCCCCACTCCTCTACTGCCCATCCCTGCCCCCAAACACTGTGGGCTGTTGGGAAAGTGGTGTAGGAACTAACATTTCCAGCTCTGTACCCTACAGAGTCACCCCTGACCTGGGAATGAACAGATAGGGGAATATTGCCAGCCTTTACTCCTTTGTGCTGCCACTTCCAGTTCCAACCAGAAACATTACTTGATATAATTAAGGAGTTTTAGATGAGACCCTGTGGATTCTTCTTGTCTTTGTCTTGTCCCAAGAGGGAATGGGGGTTGAGGGTTCCTGAGATGAATGTAAGGCTGACAACATTTGCTTTTGTTGCATTCATACTCCACCTGAACACTGAACCACGAAACAAGTGAAATCCTTTGAAGCATTCTCCCATTCATCTGCCTGCAAAACACAAATGTCTGGAGCAAAGATATCTTCTAAATGCATAGTTTCTTATACTGGTTGTTCACCTGAGACTTTACTGAGCAGAAAATTAAAATAGATCAGCTCCATAAAAGTGTGCTTGGTATGGTAATTTTGATGGGGCCAATGAATTTTGCATAGCAACCCCCTTATTTAAAAGTAGCATGTTTTTGCAAGATTTCATATACCATGGCCAATTCAGTCAAAATGTCCAGAGACTCAGCAGTTCCATGAACAGATTTCACACAAGTGCATTTGCATTGGAGAACTGGCGACAGTTAAAGCTGACCCTCTCAAGAATAAAACACAGCCCAGTTTACCCACCTTTGCTGTTGCTGAATCTCCTCCCACAATGCAATGGGCTTTGCTAATGCAGGATACATTAGTAACCTAGCATAGGAAGTATACTTTTCACTTTCCTGCACAGATTGTGCTGAATTTTACCCACAGCGTACTTTTTCATAAGGACTAAAATATCTATGGCATGTTCCTATTTGCCCCACTACCCATTTTCAGTGAACAGCATTCCTGCTACACCTCCAAAAACAAGAAGGATTTAAAGCACCAGTGAATTGCAATACCATATAGGTTCTAAACACCCACACAGTGCCTAAGGTACACTAGTATAGTCATTTACACCATCTATGAGGACAGCACGTAGATTGTAAAGCACAAAAAATACCCCAGCTTCACTCCACACCTGCCCGTTACCTTCTTCTCTTCCTTGTCTCCTCTGACCTTCCCTTCAATGAATACTCCCTCCCTTCCCTTTCCAATTAGCTGATTTTCCTGAATGAATGAAAAATAAAACCATATAACTAACATGACATTTGCCGCCATCTTATTGTTCAGTCTGCTGGTCTGTTCTACCAATTTCATCACCAGGTGTCTGTTTTGTCTATTTAGATTATTAGTTTATCAGGGCCAGGACCAACTACTGCTCTGCATTTGTACAGTGCCTAGCACAGCAGGGCCCCATTCCTAGTTCGTCCTTAGGCATTGCCATAAGAAACATGTCTAATAATAAAGAATAATTATAAATTTCCAACACACTGATGTTGTCTAGAAACACTCTTCTTGGCCTCACCTTCCTTCCTGAACTGTGTGGAGAAAGTGAATAAGGAAGTCTTATTTACCCCTTCACATGACAGAAGAACTGGACGTCATCCAATGAACTTAATAGGCAGCAGGTGTAACACTAACATAAGGAAGTACTTTTTCACACAATGCACAGTCAACCTCTGGAACTTGTTACTAGAGGATGTTGAAGGCCAAAAGTATTAACTGGGTTCAAAAAAGAATTATATACATTCATGGAGGATCCGTTTATCAATGGCTATTAGCCAGGATGGTCAGGGACCTGCCAGCAGCTGGGACTGGACCACTTGATGATTGACCTTCTCCATTCATTCCCACTGAGGAATCTGGTACTGACCTCTGTCAGAAGGCAGAATACTAAACTAGATGGACCATTGGTCTGGCTCTGAGGGCCTGCAGGCAGTGCTCATACCATGGCCACCACCCAGCAGCTCACCCAGACCCCTGGAGAGAAGGCCTAGAAAAGCTCTAGCTCACCAACAGCCCTATCCATGAAGCTCCTGATTGGAGAAGGTGTCCAGCACCACCAATTTGGCTGGGATGCATTACTTAAGCTCCTGACTGGAGGAGGTGTCCAGCACCACCGGTTTTCTGGGATGCACTACTTAAGCCAAAAAGAAACACAAAAAGTTGTCTGAGCAACTAAGTGAATCCCTGGCTGGTTGCTACTATGAACCCTACCTATTCGCCTGACTCCTGCCTACGCCCCAGCCCCAATACTGACTCAGTGTGGCTGTTTTATGTTCCTTTAGGCCAGAGAATATCTTTTTTATTTACTAATTATGTCCTTTAGAGGCTCTCTTTATAAAACAAGACACACATATACCTGTCTTTTCTTCATCCAGTTAGGTCTTTATAGCCCCTGAAGGTAAGAGATGCAGTCAAAGAAAAAGTTTTGCATGAACAAAATAGCTCTGACATTCTATACTGAAAATAATTTGACTAACTTGAATAAAGCACATATGCATGTTATGGTAAGACTGCCCCACAAGGAAATCTAAACATCAGTAAACATAGTAGCTAGAAAACAACTTAAATTATGAATGACATAGTCTCTCTATATTATAGAAATCTATATTTTAAGCCATCCTGCACAGGTGGGAATAGGCTTAGAAGACTTAAGTCTTCTTCATCTCTGATTTTTATGATTCTGGGATACACAGATTAGACTGTGGGAGACATACTAGATGCTTAGTTTCCAAAATGCCATTAACGTTATATTTCTTCCAACACCGAGGTACACATTGCTATAGTCTGGTTGGGTGTTACCTACTCTTATCATAAGTAGCATTTCTAAAGGGAAAGTCAGAGTTTTGTAATAGATGGGTGTGACAGTAAGTAGTGCTATACTCACATCATACACACCATTGTAATAATTATTGTACAAAATATGCCTTTCATTTGAAAACTCACTCATCATTAATATTCTTATGTGATGTGTACAGTCTGGGGGTATTAAGAGATATGGACATATGCTGGAATTATTACTGAAGTATGTTTTAACCAGGCATTCAGGGTGTGTTGGTAAACGGCTCTGCATTAGATAAAGAAACATGTTTTCCCCACCTGGGAGATGCTTCCAAAGTATTTTGAAAGACAGTGAAAATGTATTTTATATATTATGTAAAAAGACCCATCAAGTTAACAAGAGGTGGAGGCAAACCTTATGCTCATGAGTAGGGGAGAAGACAGCATGGTGGCTACACTCAGCAGAAGAGAGAAGCTTGGTCTGGGTTTAATTTTTCAAAGAATACAGTGCAAAAGTTTACTGGTCTATATCATTGTGAAATGTACTAATACTATGAGCTTGGCTACACTTAAAATACTTCAGCATAGATGCTACCTACACAAACAGGAGGGATTCTCCCTGAGAAGTGGTAGCAAAGTTGAGAGAAGAATTCTTCCATCAACCTTCCTCTGTCTACACCAAGAGTTAGGTCAGCATAGGTATGTCTCTTAGGAATGTGGATTTTTCACACCCCCTGAAATATAGCTGTGCTGATGTAAACTCCTTGTGAAAACCAGGTCTATAGAAGGATTTATGAATATTCTTTGATATTAGGCTCTACAGTCTGCCCAGACAGGCGGAAATGTCACAGCTATCTCCTTGTCTCCTATGTAAATGAAGCCTGGTGGAATCAGGAACAAAGAAAGCCCCATTTACATAGAAATCATACGGGACGGTGGAAAACCCACAGGAAGAGAAGACCAGCATGAAGTCTTCCTGCTTCTTGAAACAAAGTCATTGATCTTTGGAAGATATTAGCAAAGACAGAAGCCATCTTTGGCATCTATCACTAGACAGACAGGAGGCCATTGCTCTTGCAAGCTGAGAAATATGGGCCCTTCAACCAATTAGGGGGTTGAAGTCTCTGGAAACTCAATATAGGTAAGAAACCTGCTTAAGGCAAAGACTTTTTTCACCTTCAAGACAAAGGAAACCAGCCCCTTGTGCTTCTGTGGAAGGTCCTGACTAACAGAAAGTCAGCCATAGCTGAGAAGAAGAATGAGTGATGAGAGAAACTATCTTGAATAAAGCCCATATGTTTTTAGACTGTTAGAAGTGTAATTTGTTTTGTTTTACTGGTAACTCTTTCTATCTTCATTTCTTATACTTGAACTCACTTAATCCTATGTATATTTTGTTAATAAATTTGTTTTATGCTCATTACAATGCACTTCAGTGCAGTATTTGAAGGAAAAGGGCAGGGGTGTTGCCTCAGCACTGTCCCAGACCTATCTGCCTCCTCTCCTCTGAGCTCTCTTTTTATAGCAGGCCTTGTTCCCCTTACAGGTTGCAGCTGAGGGCACCTGCCTCCATAATTGCCAGCTGTGACAACAGTGAGGGGGTGCAGTCAGGCTGCTTGCCAATAGGCAGGAGAGGCTTCCCTCTCCCCTCTGCCTCTGTTCAGTGTGGGGCTGGTAGACCCCATTCCAGGGGGATTTACATCATTTTTTCCAGAAATTGACTGTCTGCCCCAAATTGGGTGGCACAAGGAGCGGGTCTCCACCTGCTCTGCTTTTAACACCCTCCCCTGCAGCATGCTCAAAATGGCATCTGTGCCAGAGAGACTTAAAACTATAAACTTTTCTTTCCCTGCAGTGTCAAATCCCACAGCCAGTGGCTACCTTTACAGTCTCCAAAACACACATCCCAAGCTGCCTCCTACTCACCCCCTCCCTTGCAGATCCCTGCCACCAGCTCAAGATATCAGTACCCTGGGTAAAAAACCAAACAAACCCACATTGCCTGGCCAGCATGTTATTGTAACAGCAAGAGAAAAAGTAATTTGGTTCAGCATTTTATAAATGCCCTCAGCTTTCAGCTAACGTGAGATTTTATGAGGGAAATTGCTCAAGTCAGGCTTCACGAACGTTTCAAAATGCAGAGATGTTTTAAGGCATTATCAAGTATTCAAGGGTGTCTGAAACTCTTGCGTTCAGAACAATTACTGCAGAATTCTGTTTATTTTATAGTGCACTTTATGCTGACCTGGGGATGTAAAAACAAAAAAAACAAAAAAAAAGAGAGGAGATCTTAGGGCAGATTGTGTTGCATTTGGGCATGCACATTGCAAGGTAACACAGGTTTCTCGTGATCACCCATATAGCAAGTGTTTCCCTTTATCTCCTGCGCCAGCTGGGGAACTCCATGCTGGCAAATAGTAGTTCTGTATATCTTTCTGGTTTATCCATTGCCTTTTTGAACGAGATCTGACTACGAGTACATCTACACTTTGAGCTGGAGGTGTAAATTCCAGCTTGAGGAGACACAGCCACACTACCACTGATCAAGCTAGCATGCTAAAAATGGCTGTCCATCTTCTGCTCCCCCCCTCAAACAGGATCTCTCCCTTGCTCCCACAGATGTTGTTGCAAAATACAATAAGGCACATAATGACAAGAAACATCCAGCCTTATCATGAGGCATTGCCACCTTCCTTTCAGTCTTCCAAATGCGCATTCCCCTGTTGTTCTGCAGCAGCTCAGGGTAATTAAACTGTCTTTCTTGTCCAAGTGCCCAGTAAAAGGCTTCCTAAGCCACAGAGGCAGAGGGTAAACTGGGTCTGCCAGAATGACAGGAGAAATCACAACCATTTATGGAATACAAAGCCTCTAAAAATATAAGTTAAGGAATAGCTCCCCTCCATCATTTATGTAATGTCCGTGCACAGTATAAATTCCTAACAACAATACACAAGCACATGTCCTTGGCTACACTACATTCATTGCTCCCTACCATCCTGGCCTCAAGGTAGGAGCGTAATGCAGCGCTAGTGACCTAGGGAGCAAGGAGTCCATTGCTCATTTTAGCAGATAGGCCTGAGATGCTAAATATCCTGACCTCATACACATTTCCAGACCACCTCACATTAATATAGATGAGCCTTCCACAGTGATCAACCCAGCCTTGCAGCACTATGGAGGAATACCCCTTCCTGGTGATAAAGTCTTTGGCCTGGTGTGCGTAGCAGAGAATAGACATGGGGGGCTCCCACCAGTAGATACTATACAGTTTGGGAATCCATTCTTGCAAAGCAATCCATAACCACCTGTGCATTATCAAACTTTGACTTGGCATAGCAGCACCCTGCCCAAAGCATAGCAAGCCTCCTTGACAACAGCCCTGAGAGCTGATCTACCAATACCAAACTGATAAGCTACTGAGTGGTAGCAGTCAGGGCATGTGGCAAGTTTCCAGATGATATATGCTCAGCAGTGAGTCCTCCATGTTGCCTGACTGCACCATGAAAACAGCACTGGCAAAATTATGGGACACTGGAGGAGGAACCCATGGGAGTTTGATAGTTTGACCCCCCAAATCTTAGAATTCCTGTAGGCATTCACCCAATGCACTGCGAGAAAAATCCCAGCGCATAGAGATGAGCAGCAGAGCATTGCACTATGGGATATCTGCCCAGAACACTGCATGGTTAATTTGAGAAAGCACAGAGTTGTGAGGACACAATGATTAACAAGGAAAGTACCTTAAACCAGCCTAACAATAGCAGCATGGATGTGCTTCATAGAATAGAATCATAGAATATGGGAGTTGGAAGGGACCTCAGGAGGTCATCTAGTCCAACCCCCTGCTAGGTTGCCCATTCCCATTCCAGTGCTTCACTGCCTTCCTAGTGAAAAACTTTTTCCTAATGTCCCCCACTGCAACTTGAGACCGTTGCTCCTTGTTCGGTCATCTGCCACCACTGAGAACAGCCTAGATCCATCCTCCCTGGAACCCACTTTCAGGTAGTTAAAGGCTGCTATCAAATCCCACCTCAGTCTTCTCTTCTGCAGATTAAACAAGCCTAGTTCCCTCAGCCTCTCCTCATAAGTCTTGTGCTCCAGCCCCCTAATCATTTTTGTTGCCCTCCGCTGGACTCTCTCCAAATTCTCCACATCCTTTTTGTAGTGGGGGCCCAAAACTGGACACAATACTCTAAATGCAGCCTCACCAATGCCGAATAGAGGGGAATAATCACTTCCCGCAATCTGCTGGCAATGATCTTACTAATGCAGCCCAATATGCCATTAGCCTTCTTGGCAACCAGGGCACACTGCTGACTCATATCCAGCTTCTTCTCCACTATAACCCCCAGGTCTTTTCCTGCAGAACTGCTGCCTAACTAGTCGGTCCCCAGTCTATAGCTGTGCATGGGGTTCTTTCGTCCTAAGTACAGGACTCTGTACTTGTCCTTGTTGAACCTCATCAGATTGCTTTTGGCCCAATCCTCCAATGCGTTTAGGTCCTTCTGTATCTTATCCCTACCTTCCAGGGTATCTACCACTCCCCCTAGCTTAGTGTCACCTGCAAACTTGCTGAAGGTGCAGTCTACCCCATCCTCCGGACCATTAATGAAGATGTTGAACAAAACCGACCCCAGGACCGACCCCTGAGGCACTCCGCTTGTGACCAGCTGCCAGCTAGACATGGAGCCATTGATCACTACTTGTTGAGCCCTATGCTCTAGCCAGTTCTCTATCCATTTTATAGTCCACTTCAATTCAGTGTAGTTAAATTGCTGCACTTAGATCAAACAAACTAATCCAATGTAACATCTCTGTGTAGACAAGCCATGATCTGTAGAATTAAAACTCTATTGGGTTCTTAAATATTATATGAATATAGAAGAGGTAGCAATTACAGGTTTCCTATACACTATACATTCTGCATCAAATGAAAAAGATTTACCAAATTTAGCTCCAGCAATTGCTCTTTATGCCTTTTTCTAAGATGAAAGCCAAAAATGCTTAATTATAGAGGGGAATCTGGTTGCTTTATGAGTCAGCTAAGAATTTAAAAGAACTAACTTCTTAACGTCTCCCATCCTCATGGTACCATTTAAAAGGTCCTATTTAAAAAGGAGGAATTGAGAGACTGTACAGTGCCGATTGCTTTGGTAAAAGGAGGTTCTATCTAAAGCACAGAGCAGTTTGAAGATTACCTGTTCAGACTGGAAAAAATATGAACTAAAGCTTTGTCCCAGCCACTTTTGAGAAGGAGTAAATACAGCTAGTGAATATTGAAACAGCTTCTTGGAATGCTAGAATGTTTTGTCTATAGATTGGTTTGTTTGACAAATGTAGAATGAGGTCTCTGGGGCAATCACGTCTAGATGCAGATTTATTGGTATTTTATTTGGCGCAAAAGAATATGATTTTCAAAAGCTTGAGGCCTGCAAAATGTTTTTTAAAAAGCACAAGAATTTGTTATCCAATATATATTATCCAAACAACTTTGTACTCAGATACTGTAATGATAGGCACTAATGTAAAACCATAAAAGACAAGGTTGGTGATGGCATGGAAGCCAATGTTGTTTCTCAATTATGTGAAAAAGAACCAAGCTGCTTTTATTTCTTTTAAGTGTATCTGGTTATCATTGTCCTTGTGCCCTTTCGCTAGTTCCATGTCACATCCACCAATTGCTGCTCTAAAGGGCCTCCAAACCAAAAGCCCATCATACTTTCCATTAATATGCTGCATGATAGAGCCTTCTTCCCCCACTCCTGCCTTCTCCCCACTCCTGTCATGGTGATTGATGTCTTTTAGTTTCCATTTTAGAAAAGCAGTAATTGGAGAGCTATACAATACTTCAGCCACAACAGATTCATGGCCCAATTGTGCAGCTTGCTTCATGTTGCTGAGGATTTTCTCACAAGTAATCCCATTGCTTTATCTGAGTAAGGGTTGCATATTTGGCCCTTAAATTTACTTCCTGCCAGACTTCCCTTTAGGGGGGCAGGGCAGAGGGGAGTTGAGATGCCATAACTTGTTTTGGTCTTTGAGTTGTCTTTTGAATATGTATTTTATTTTGAAGATGGGATTACTTTTCATTATGTCTTGTGTCACAGTAAAAGAAAGCCTTAGAAAGGCAGAAAGAAGTCAAGCAAAAAAGAGAAAAAATTGCTCACATCAGGAGATACGCAGGAGAGCTCAAAAAATGTGTGAACAAAACAGATAAAAAAGGGAAAGAAAAATACACCATATTTAAAAATTGAAACGTAATAAGCTGCAAGAGATTTAGAGAGGAGAACGGGAACAAAAATAACAGGCTTTTACTGCACATCTTAGCAAGAAATAGAGGGATACTGTATACATTAAAAAGTTTTTTGCAAAAAGTTATACAAGTTTGAGACAGGAAACCATTGGGGGGAGAAAGTAATGTTAATCTGAACAATATGTGGAAAAGTCTACTGTGTTCATGGTGAAGATTTGATGTAGAAGGTGAATTATTATTTAAATATTAACAATAGTGGCATTTCAATACACACTTTATATATGACATGTTATGTTACTTTGGCACACAAATGAACCATCATCCCTGTAAAAGGGATGTAGGGTAAGCTAAACTGTAGAAAATGACAACTAAATCAAGTTAAGTTAATGGCTATCTAAAGCAAATTTGCTTATGCAATTACATTATGTAAATGGTCGCACATCAAAAGCATTTGCAGAATGGTGACTATTGCAGCGTGGTATGTCTATTCATACTGGAAGATAATTCACAATGCTGCAAATAATAGCTGAAAAAGCTCATTTAATGCAAGCTATTTAGGAGCTGTAGTTTTGTATCAGAAAACTCCATATTCCAGCCATATTCCATAGCAGAAAGGCAAAACACTACTCCTTCGTACAATGTAGTAATGAATAGCTATTCATATGTCAGCATGGAATTATGTTTATCTTATATGTGGGCACTGTACAGAAAAATAACTCATTACCATCAGAATAAAAATAGTATTACACATATCATATCTGTATCACCAGCTGTTGATCTGAATCTCTTTAATGGTCATGCTAATTTAAGCCCAAAAACACAATCTTTTTAAAACACAATAGTTCTGTGGAGCAAATGGAGTATCTTAGCCATGAAAAATGATGAAGTGATGATTATCTTTTTCACGCAAGAGAATAAGTTTAATAACTTACCAGCCCTTCCTATTTGCGAACGAAAAACAATCATCACTTGCTATAAGTAAAATATCCTAATTTTCTACTGTGCCTATGAGAAAAGGGATGAAATAATGAGAAAGTGAAGTAGACACTTCTGTGGAGGGAAGATATAAGATAGTTCCATACAGTAGCCCTGCTGATAAATGACTCTCTCTCTTTAGTCCTTTGGGTAATTTTCTTAAGGATGACAGGGTACTGCTGCAGAATTCATAAAAATAAAGTTTGCCAGTTGAATGCAGATACAGTTTAAAATAACTGAATAAGCTGAGTGGAAAGGTTCCTGAATACTGTTAGCAGTACAGTTTTGTTATACTTTGAATTTGTAGTTTCGAAAAATGAAGTGATTACAAATAATAGTAACTTTTCCCAGCTACAGTAGGTTTTGGGCCCTTGTTTGAATTAACGATTTTGTGCTTTTTTTAAACCCACATATCGTGCATGGCATCAGCAAGGAAACTGAACGACTGTCAAAATAAAAAACCAAACCAAACCATTCAGACAGTTCAGTCATGCCAAATCGAATATAGATTCCATTAGTGAGAGAAAACGGGCCATGCCAGTAGCTGAGAAGACGGACAACGACTTCAGTAGCAGACGGCAGCACAAGTAGCAGTAAACGTGTACTGCTCTGGTAATTAGAGTTTGATCGTGTACAGTGTAGATGTAGGGTGTTGTGTTTGTAGTCCATGGGAAAAGATGATGAGCAGGGCAGGGAGAGAAGGAAACACACTCTTGTATTTATGTGAGTACAGTGATGCCATCAAGTCACTCTTGCCGAGGAGCGGGATTAAGAGCAAAGATGGGACTGAACAGCTAAATACCTAATTTGCAAGTTGAAGATTGCACGTCTCCTTAAACATATACACATTCTCTCTCCAGGCCTCTGTTCCCGACAGCAAGGGAGTGGCTATGCAAAGAGGCTGCGATTTCCAATCAGTACAACTACGTAATCTCCTCAGGATCAGTTGTAGTCACTGCTCACACTTTCTTTGGACTGCAACAGCTATTTACATCCTGCTGTGCACAATGCAAGTACTTGCAAGATCAAGACCCTAAAATATATTATGCAACTTGGTATGTTTTTGTTACTTTAAACTAGACTGGGACAAATTTTCCAATGATCCTCCAATCACTACAGTAAAATGTATAAGTGTACTTGTCTGCATCCACAGAACCCCACATTAGTGCATGTACACGTACCAGGCCTGATTCAATACTACATTATGCCAGTTTTACGACGGCTAAGTGGATTAATATAACAGAGAATCAGATCCCTCATGTTTAAGCAGGCAACTGGGTAGTCAAAAGTCTGCAGTTACCCAGTGTTCACATAGAACTTGAAGGTTGGTGCATGCAAATGGATGTGCCTGGTTATTTTGCAAGTGCATCTCTGGAGGGCCATTTAAAATATATAGCCCAAGATATATGACTAAAAACTTCATGTATCAATTCTTGGGCACCTAGCTTAAGTCATTTACTCTCTAAAAACCAGGCCTCAAGGTTGAGCACATAAAAATTGGGAGTCTTGATCACTAATGCAAACTTATTAGTTACTTCTGAAATTTTTGGGTATGGCCTATTGTGTCCTACCACATACTGTGAATATAATTAAAAGAGGCTAGCTAGTAGACAACATTTAATATATTTTTTCAAAATATTTTGTTTGCAACTAATCTTGTATTATCATATCATAGCATACAAGTCAGACCAACGATTTCCTTTCATTAATAAATCTGTTGTGCATTTGCTACAACAGCTCAGCACTGGCTGAAGGTAAGCGACTCCAGGAATTTTAAGTGCATGACCACCAAAAAAAAAAAAAAAGTTTTAATGAGTTTGCTTGAGGTCTCTAACACAAGCCACCAACTTCCAAGCATGTCTTGTAGCTAAAGATCGTCCTACAGCATCCTGCCTTCATTCCCACCTCCCCCACTCAGGACTCTCGGGAATTCACTCAATTAAAAGGTAGTTCAAATAATCCCTTCTTCCCCAGAGTCCAGTTTATTAGTCCTCTGGTACATACTGGCCCTCTAGACCCCAACCCCAGTTATCTTTCTCCTGATAATCCAAAATAACATAAGCTCTTTCAAAAATAGTACACAAACTCATACAGTTTTCATCTCCATTTCAGCTGGTCACAGCCCAACCTCCCTAATGGACTGTCTTTCCCAGGATCTCCTGCCTGGAGTCTGTTCTTCCTCAGAGACCTTACCAGTTGGGCCTGTCCTTTCTCCTGCTGACTCAGGGCCTTACCAGAACCATTGTTTCTCCATACAGTGTCTATAGATACAATTGCAGCTTCCTGGCTATCCCCTCCTCTGCAGCCTCCTGCTGCTTTTGTACTGCACTCACCCCCAGATTCATCTCAGGTGGGGTAATCAGGTTCTGTAATCAGGGTTGGTGGAGCCCTAGGCTCTCCAGCCAATGGACCAAGCTACCCTGCTACAGCCTCCCATTATCCAGCCTTTTCCTAGTTGGGAAATGAAAACCTCTCTAGAATATATGTATTTTAAAGGCCTTCCGTATGAAGGCCATTTTCTTACTAAGATAGGAAGCAGGTACTTTTCACAGACTTCTCTCAACATATCAGCTGGGAAAAAGGAATCACTCATTTAGAGACTTGTTTGGCAAATGAACAAGGTAATCATGTCACATGACTAAGATGTAATGTTTCTTAAAGCCTATGGAACATACCTGAGATTTCCAGAGGAAGATTTGAATAATCATTGATTAAAGTGTGAAAATCAACTGTGGGTAGGAAGAAGCCCCTCTTTTTGTTAAAGGAACAGCACCACAACCATTTGGTCAGTGGCTTGAATTAATAAAACAGCAGCCACATAGTGGAACCAAAAAGAACTGACTAATCTTTTAATCCTGTCTTTTTCTTCTGTCCATTTGTGTATGGAATAAAAGAAGGGGATAAGCAGCCATAAAAATGCATATGTTACACAGCAGGGTCTCCATTTTGGCTAGTCTTAGTCCCTGTGGAATTGTGATTTCCTCATCTTGCAAACTGAAAAGTGGTGGAACTCTTCCATTTATTGTGAGAGAGGTTAGTATTCTCCAGTGTGGCTTTCCTTTGATACTTGGGCAGAATGCAAAGACAATGCACAAGTCCAAAAGAAAGGGGCAGAGAGGAAGGGAAAATAGAGGATAAGCTGTTTCAAACTAACACATCATACCAGTCTACAAAAATAGAAAAATGTGGGTAAATTAAAAATAGAAAAATGCAGCACATTGCTGGAGTTATCTGACCAGGATTTGTATCATTTGCAAGAGAGAGAAAAATCATGGCTTCCAGATCTTCCAACAGAGGCAAATTTGGTGGTTAGTCAATGAAGACTTAGCTATTAGAAGAGATTGATATTTTCAGATTTCTGCAAACACTTGTCTACTTGACTGAAAAAGGATGCCAGGAATAAGTTTCAGAGGCCTCATTAGGCTATGTCACCTGCTAGTTGTGTCTGCCATAATAAGTGTTTGCCATCTGCTGGAGGCTATTGCTAATATGTGTTATTTGCATTACAGTAGTGCCTCCTTATGTTGGGCCTCTAGTTTTGATGGGCTACAAATCCTGACTTCCTGCTACTTAAGCAGGTTGCTACATGGAATCATTCTGGCCAGTGAACTGCCCGGTCTGATAAGACGTGGTGGTATCTGTTTCCTTAAACCTTTTCGTGATTATTTTTATTAAAAACATGATGACAAAGCATTTACAGTGCATAGGTCAGCACCATCTCTACTGTAGGTTGTGCCTTGTATTTTATAGGACTAATAAGCAGTTTGTTGCCTGCCCAACATTTCCAGAAGCAATTTCCATCAAATCCTGAAAAGGTTACATTAAATTTCCCCCTTGTGGTATCATTCTTCCCTCAATTGTAGAAGAGATGAAGATTTTTCTCCATCTTGAAATCTGGTTAGCCTTTTTCTCTCTTCAGTTCCTGGGTAATTTATCAAAAGTATGCATTTCTTGGGAAGTTATTTCCAAAAGAATGGAACCAGTTACTGGGAAAGGTATGTCCCCCACAACATGCTCAAGTTTTCCCCACTGTGTTTGACAGTTCTACAGCTCTGGAAGAGCACAGCTGTCCTAGAAGTTATTGGTCCTGAAGAGACAGATGGTCTCTTTGGTAGCTTGGGCTAAACTGATGGAAGCTTTGGGAGGCAGGACCGAAAGTTTGAATTTGACCAGGTATTCATTGGAGTGAGTGGAGCACTGAATACAGCTGAGTGGATAGTGGATTTTTCAGTGCAGGGTCTGAAAAAGCTGGAAAAAAAAAATCTGTTTCAATTCGAACTGAAACAAAATTTTTTCAGGTTTTTGTCAAAATTGAAAAACAAAAGTGTTTTGGAGCTACATTTTGAGTTCATTCAAAATGGAATGGGATTTTGACTTGCTTCAAGTCAAGCAAAATGTTTTCAGTAGACTTGAAATAATTGTATTTTGTTTCTTTCTGGGGTTTTTTTGTTTGTTTTGGTTTGGGGTTTGGTTTTTTTGATTTGGCTATTTTGTATTTTTCAACTTTTTGGTGGGTTTTTTGTTCTTGTTCTTTATTTGGCCAAATTTTAAATTGAAATATGATTTTCATTCAAAAAAACAAAATGACACCTGTTAGTGGCCCCGCATGGCTGGCTCAGGCCAGTGGCTGCGCCCAGCAGCTCGGGCATCGCTGCTTACCTGGTGTCCCATTTTCACATTAGGGAAATATGGTCACCTTAATTCTGAAGTACACTGCACTGTAATAATCAAATCTGGAGAACGTAAGTGCGTGGATCAACGTGACCAGCTCTGCATGTGATAGAATGTGTCCCAGCCTCCTGGCCAAACCTAGGTGAAAGGAAATCTTTCTAGCAGCCAGAGCTGCATACTGAGATATTAAGTAGCAGTTTTCCATTTTGTTTGAATTTAGCTTCAGGCAACTGTTCATCATCCAGGTGCACAGCTCTTTTTATAGATCTAGGGTCAGCATTAGAAACATTACTTAGATGGTTGTTTGCCTCTGCTGCTAGAAAAAGAAAGAAATTGTATAAGCATGCTTTAGAGGTTTTTTTTGTTTTTTTTTACCTATATACCATAAATAGATTTTGTGCCAAAGTCCTGAAACAATTTGATAGCTGTAACACAAGCCTATCCCTTTAACATGTAGCGCTGGCTTTTAAATGTACTTGTATAGCACGTTTATCCATGGCAGAAGTATTTTTCATCTGCACCGTGCCATGTTATAATCCTTTAACGGTCTGTGGAACTCCACAACATATGCAGAGATCTTATAGATACATGCATCTCCTTTGCTTTTTTGCTACAAGCATAGCAGAATCAGTGTTTGAATCAAATTACTGTTTTCAAGTAGTTCACTAAAAGAGACGTTTTCTATTAAGGTGCAGTTCTGCTCTAAAAATGACTACGTAAAAACGGCACCTTCTTATTCAATAGATCTGCTATCTGGATATACTGGAATGGAATCTGCAGACTTTAATTACAGAAATTACTTTTTCATTCTTTTTACTCCTATTAGTCCTGCAGAGACAACACAATTAAAGACTGAGGGAGCTGAATTCTATTCCTGTTTATGAATCAAACAATCTAAAGGTGCGAAGTTAATTGCTAAATTTTCCCCTTGTAAGGCTATTGTATATAATGAGTTTGTACAGCAGCTTCTGAGTACACAGTCTGAAAACACTGGGTTTGTATATGTAGCGTTTGTAGATGATGGCAACATTTCACTGGCAGAATCCTGTGAAAAGTTTGTGGTTGAACATTGGGCAAAGAAAAGGCGGGAACTAAGAAATAAGATTAAAATCAAATGTGTTAAGGGGCAGGGTGGCAGAGGCTTTTGTGCAAGGAGTACAATAGATTTGGAAATAGATTTGGTGTCAGCTGACGAAGAGTGGCATTACCTCAAAAGAACATGGACTGTAGCAGTGGGAGATGCAGATGGGGAGAACTGAGGGAAGGAGGAGAGGGGAAGTACAGGTAACAATCCAAAACAAGAAAATGGCACATAAAAAAAAATGAATCCACTAAGTGTAAATGAAAGCGAATACAAAGAAGCAAAGTCAGCTGCCAAGCAGGTAGTGATGATGGCCAAAGAGAATGCCCTCGACAACTTGTACGCCAGGCTAGTAAATAACCCAGAGCTGGCTGGCAAAAAAAAAATCTAGAGCATTGCAAAAATGAGATGCAAAGGGAAACAAGATGGTAGTGTGACACCATTTGAAGGTGATCACCAGGGAAGACTGTTAGTAACACCTGAATGGCTGAAGGAGAAATAGAAAAGTATTTTGAGAGGCTCTTTAAATAAGTCACAACCTTTTTGCAGAGTTCCAACAGCTGAGCCTAATGTGGGGTCTCAGTCTGACATAATAGAGGAAGAAGTGAAAAATGCTGTTCAGAGAATGAAGAACTATAAGGCAGCAGGAGTTGATGAAGTGACAGTGGACCTAATGAAAGTCCTGGGTAAGAGAGGCCTAAAATGGATGAATAGTGTGGTTAAAACTATATGGTGAGACAAGAGAATTCCCATAGATTTGTGCAAATCTATTTTGGTGCCAATACGTAAGGAGGTAAGCATCCATGAATCTGGAATGTATCAAATGAAAATGTTACTGTCACATGGGATGAAGGAAGATATTGGACTACACCTTGGATGCTGGGATTAGGAGAATGATAGAACCTCCTCAGACAACAACAGTTTGGTTTTAGGAAAGGATGAGGAACCACCATATTTTGGCAAGTGGCAGAAATGGGGAGTACCAACAGGATCGCTTGTGGGCTTTTATAGATCTCGAAAAGGCATACAAGTGGGCAGGAGGACGTTCACACTAGTGCTGAGAAAATATGGAGTGTCTGAAGATTTAATAACTATATGAATGCACTACATAGATCATCTAAAATAATGGTCGGAATATGTTTTGGAACAACAAGCCCCAACAAGACTGCATCAGTATCAACCCTCAGTCTGCTGCTGTTTATCATATTAATGGACTATGTTGGCAGGAAGATCCCAATGGGAAAAGTGAGAAACTACTATATGCAGATGATATAGCAATAAGGGCATCTTCAAAAGAAGACTTAGAGGAAATAGTCAACAACTAGTATGAGCGGCTAAGCAGGTGTGGGATGGCAATGAGCATGACTAAGACTGAAGTCATATGGGTTAGTAGAGGTGCCACAGGAAAATTGGATAGAGAGATTTTTGGGGTACAACTAAACCATTCTGACCAGTTCTAGTACCTTGGCAGTTGGGTTACAGAAGACGACATGAACATGAAATACATCCAGACTGGGGACTGTTGGAAGAGTGCGGAATAACATCTCAGGTATTGTATATGACAAGCATTTGCCACTGAGACTGAAAGCTCAGTTACATAGAACAATGGTGCACCCTGCCATGCTGTATGGCGCAGAAGCATGAATGATAAAGAGTCAGCAGGTTCAATGCCTAAGATGTTAGAAATTATCTATTTTCAGGTAATAAAGAGAGTTACATGAAGAGACAGATTGCAAAATGAAAACAATTCTAACCATCAGAGGAGTGAAGTTCTGGAATGGTCTTCCAAGGGGAGCGGTGGGGGCGAAAACCCTAGCTGGCTTCAAAACTGAGCTTGATAAATTTATGGAGGGGCTGGTATGCTGGGACAGCCTGGTTTGGCAATTGACTGATCTTTGACTATGGGTGGTAGTTGTGCCAATGGCCAGTGAAGGGATGTTAGATGGGGGGTTCTGAGTTATTACAGAGAATTCTTTCTGGGTGTCTGGGTGGTGAGTCTGCCCACGTGCTCAGGGTTTAACTGATCGCCATATTTGGGATCGGGAAGGAATTTTCCCCCAGGGCAGATTGGCAAAGGCTCTGGGGGTTTTTCGCCTTCCTCTGTAGCATGGGGCATGACTCACTTGCTGGTGGATTCTCTGTACCTTAGAGTCTTTGAGCCATGATTTGAGGACTTGAATAACTCCATCATAGGTCGGGGGTCTATTACAGGAATGGATGAGTGAGATTCTGTGACCTGCGTTGTGTAGGAGGTCAGACTAGATGATCATTTTGGTCCCTTCTGAGTCTATGAGTCATTAGGATGGAAGTCAAAGCTTGTGATGTGCCTGACAAAATCCAGGAAGCGTGACTTTGGTGATTTGGACAAATATATAAGGATGAACAGAGAGGATTTTGTGAAGACAGCATGAGAGGAAAAAGACCTCAAGGAAAGCTGAGGAAGAGATTGATGGATTACATGAAAAATTATGGTTAGCAGGTGAATCTTAGTGACGCATCAGACAGATGAAGATGGCAGATGCTTGCACAACAGTGTGAGCCCAGATGAGGGGAAGAAGAATCTTTATTACTTTCAATGAAGCATAAGATATAGAGAAACCAGCTTGATTCTCAAAGTCCAGGCCTGTGTTTCCAGAACGGCCAGTTAGAAGAAAAGTTTTTTGTAGTTGCAAACTAAGCAGATTTTATATGAAAATCACGGAGCGCCAATAAGCAGGGAAGATCAGCGTACCATTTTCAGAGTCGCTTTTCAGAGTACAGTCAAGCTACAACACTTTTCTCCTCCATTTATTTATTTATCCTGTGCTTAATTTACTAAATATTTGTCATTTTATAACTGTGTATAAAGGTGACTTGATTTATTACCTTTTCTAGTTTGATGAAACGCCTTGAGAGATTTTCCTCCCAGTAGATCATGTTTGAAATAAAGTAGCATTAAAATCACACATATTGATGTGCTTGCTTGTTTCACATTATTTCACAAACTTGTAACTACCAGTCATCTGACCATGATCAGGTAATACTTATCTGACCATCTGAATATGCCAGAAAGATTAATAGCATTAGCATAGACGTGTCTTAAAACAATCATGACCATAGCACTGGCGGGTAAAAATTGGCATATGCAGTGAGTCCTTATTATTTCATTTACAAGCAACATAATAAAATCTATTCATATGTATATATCTCCTGACACTTACCTATTTTAGGCGTGCCAGCAATTGTCCTATTCCATTTTTAAAGGGCTTATTACAACTCTACTTTCCTTATAGACTAGCACATCTGTCTTTCTGATCAGTCTGTCAGGTGCCAGTAATTTATTAAGATTTTTTAAATAAGATTTAAAACGGTCCATAATTCCTTATTTTGCTTTACCAGTGTCTCCTTTCAGTGCTTGATACATTTTTCCATCTCTGGAAATTACATCACTTCAGGAGTGTCAAACTAAAAATTAACGAGTTAGATCCTCAGTGGTGTCAAAAATCAGACTAGTCAATTGATTTAGGATTGACTACAATGGACCTGTGCCAATTTACACTAGCTCAGGTTCCAGCAGAAATGATACAGGTATGGCCCACATACAGCATTCTTGCTGTGCCAAAGTTCTGTTTCATCTCCACCTCAAACAGGATTGTTCTTACTTAACAAGCCAAACAAATTATGCAGAAAGAATTTTTTTAA
Source organism: Mesoclemmys tuberculata (assembly GCA_007922155.1). Taxonomy (NCBI): domain Eukaryota; kingdom Metazoa; phylum Chordata; order Testudines; family Chelidae; genus Mesoclemmys; species Mesoclemmys tuberculata. Next base: position 7,775,149 of record ML675631.1, read on the forward strand.
TTTTCCAGAAAGGGAGAGAAGGAAGCCACATTGTGATGATACTGCATAGGGGCTTGGAAGTGCCACAGGAAAACAGTTGAGATTTGCAAGGTTTCAGATTCGGTTGTCTACATTTCACAGTACTACTTTCAATTTTATTAACTACTTAAAATATTTAACTACAATTGATTCAGAAAGTTTCATCTCCCTTTAATTCTTACAAGTAGAAACATATGGTTTGTGTCCTAAATTTTAAAAAGTGATTCGTGGTTTTGGGGGTCCAATTTGAAATACCGTAAAGGATCCTTATATTCAGAAGTTGGTAGCATGTTCTAAAATCAGTTCCCTTTAAGGTAACTCACCCAAAAACATGAGTTAACTAGTAACTCTAGGCACCAGTGTTATAATCTCATCTATATTTACTTAGGTCTGGTCTACACCTAAAATTTAGGTTGGCCTAGCTACATCACTCAGGGGTATGAAAAACCACACCTTTCTGAGATGTAGTTCAGGCAACTTAAGTCCCGATATAGAAATCACAAGACTGACAGATGAATTCTTCTGTCAGTCTAGCTACTGTCTCTCAAAGGGGTGGATTTACTCTAGTGATAGAAGAAACCCTTTTGTCACTGTAGCAAATGTCTAGACTACAAGTGCTACTGCTAACGGTCCAGGTTTGATCCAGACTGACAACGACCAGGATCTGTCGTCGTTACACCTGGACTCACACAGACACAACGTCCTGTCCTGCAGCAGCCCAGAGCTGAAACTGAGTGGAAAGTTTATACCCAGTAAGAATGGAATCTTCAGGGGGTTTAGCAGCTGATACTGAAGAACTCTACTGAGCACATGTGAGCTGCAATTTTTCAAAGGCGTATAAGTTGGCCAAAATTTCAGCAGCTTTTCATGGGAATGGCAAAAGGCACATCTCTGACACAAAAGGCCATATCCCTGCCAATTTTCAAGTCCCTGCTCCAAAGCACAGGGATGTTAGAACTTTTCAGTTAAAAGATTGCCAGAATTTTTTTAACATTGGCGGAACAATGTATTTTTCCTTAGCTTTGTTCTCAGAAACAGATTAACCATTTTGGCTGAAGGTAAAAAAAATCAGGCTCTGGCAGACTCCCCAGAGGAAGAGTTTTAGCCAAAACAGTTTAAATTTGCCAAACTTTAATTGAAGAAAAACAGGGTTTTATAATAGAAACTGTTGTACAACCTTAATAATGGACTGTGCTACCATCCACATCTAGAACACGTACAGATATACAAACTCTAATACATTCAATCTCTTGTTACACGGTTTTCAGATGGGGCATTTGGGAAGGCTATGTGCAGAATCTGTGGGGAGCTTGTTTCTGCTGATAAGCTTGGGGGTTGTCTGAAGACCAGAAGAGGGGGATATTGGAAAAATTTCTTTGTGGATGGGGTCCCCAATGAGTATGGGTTGTAGTTGTTTGATGATACCCCATACCTGCAAAGTGGTAGGTGACAACTAGGGGTGTGCAGTGGGAGAGGGTTTTATTTTTGTTTTGAAACAGGTTCTCTCATGGTATTTGGGTGGCCCCTTCCAAAATGCAATCTATTTCTCTAGTGGAGTGTCCTTGTTTGATGAAGTCAGTTTTGAATATGTGAAGGTGAATAGGTGCTGATTAGCTCAGCCCACCATGTGTAGATCTCTCTCCCTCCCTCATTATGGCTACTCCTGGGTGCTGCTTGCATTATCTTGAAAGCTGATAAACTTTGTAAAAAGATACATGTATTTCACATACTGCAAAGATTGGGATTTCAGTATCGCATGTTTCCATGTTACCACTCCAATCCATATTTTATGGTGCATATCTTATTTTTCCTTATGTAGTGTCATTAATCTGCTCCCTGGCTGTGCAGAATAATATCCCACAAGAGCAGGCTGCTTTTTGAATATTTTATTATCTCTCTTTCCATTTCCAAACTAATATATATTTACAAATTCAACCTCCTACAGGCAGAACTATATTGTTTTCTCTCTGTGTCTGAGAACCGAGGCACAGACAATGCATATAAATAGAAAAAAGCTATCCACAGTCATTTGTGTTGAAAGAGAGAGCCAATCACATATCAAGCTGTGCAAGAAAAGAAAAAAAAAAGATTTGCATACTGTAACTAAAAATATGGGGGGTATGGGGGATACAAAAGCACTATGTTCCTTTTGGAAGACATCTTTGCATTTTATTTAAGAGCAACTCATCTTTTAGCACTGTCATTAGCCTATCTGATAGTCATTCTTAGCGGACAAGTGGAGTGAAGGTGCTTTGCTAACAAGGTCAGTAACGTTATGCTTTAAAATGACAACTGAATGGCATAAAAGATTTTGCATCCCCCCACCTCCCCTCCTTTATTGAGATCACTTCCTTCATTACATTTAAGATACTGCATATTACTGTAAGAACCATTAGGTTGACATCCACCTATCAGCAAGAGGAGTCATAGAAGGCCTCTAACGCAGTGAAACTGCAATGGTTCCACCACATGTGGGTTGTGAGGCCGCAAAGCAAAAAAAGCTGGGTATTCTCTACTTTCCATGCAAGATGGAGCTCCATAACTACGTCATATAAGGCGATGCTGTAGCACTGTACACTCTGTCTGCAGTTATGCAAATACTTAAAGGATGAGGAGAAAAATGTTCTCCTGGATAAAGCTCTGGACAAAGAAGCAGAAATAGGTGAATAATGGGTTTTTGGTTGCCTAGCAATTCTGAAAAAAAAAATCAGTTTTGGTTGAAAACAATTTTTGGCACATTAAAATGTTGAAAAACATTTGATTCGGGTTGAATGAAACATTTTGTTTGACCCAAAACTAAATGTTTCAATTTTGAGCCGCTTTTAAACAATTTAAAAAAAATAAAACTAAAGGAAAGTTTGAAAAAAAAAGTCATTTCAAACTGAGAAATTGAAATGTTTCATTTTTAAAATGTCAAAACAAAATGTTTCCGTTTTTTTCAGAATTTTTTTACAAGAATTTGCAAAATGTTAATCAGTGTTGCCAAATCTGCATTCTTCACCAAAAAATGTTCAGCAGGAAAATTTTGCCCAGCTCTATTCAGGAGGGCTAGGTTCCTGTCTTGGTTCTGTCACAGATGTCCTGAGTGATCTTAGCACTTAATCTCTCTGTGCCTTAATTCCCCATAAGTAACATGGTTATTTAGCTCACACAGTTATTGTATGGATACATGTGTTAATTCTGTGAATTCATCTCACACCTGCCATTAGAATTCACTGCCCTATGAGTTTTGTTATTCTGTTTCCCACTTCCTAGTTAACGTGTTTGCCTCATCCATCTGTTGTGACTGGCCTTTTACATTATAGGCTCTTTGAAACAGGGTCCATCATTCACTATATGATTGTACAACACGTAGCACAATGGGGTCCCACCCTGCCTGGCCTTAAGTGCATCTGAAACTGACACATTAAATAACAGTGGCAAGCAGAACAAAAACCCATATCGTAGATATTCTCAGTGTAAAACCAAATCTTGCAAACCAAATCTCTAATAAAAGGAAATATAACACTTGACCACTCATTTTTAATTTACACTTCAACACATAGGACTGAAATTAAGGTTACACCCATGTAACTGCAGAATTTTCATTAAATAAAGCAGAATTTGCCTCATTAACTGTCTCTGTTATGTGCTGACATTCACCAACATAAGGATCAATCAAATAATCTGACATTTTACTAGACCCTTAAAAAAAGTATTTTATAAAAATAAAATGAGTAAACTGAAAGAAAAACAAACCAGCATATACATTACTTACAAATATTATAAACAGACTCAGAAACAGAAAACAGTGAAAAATATATTTTCTAAAATAAATAAAGTTTCCAGGGTGCAAAGTGAAAGACGGTGAGAACCATATACACTTATACCAGAAAGTAATATTAATGCAATATGTCAGAATATATTTCCTATAGCACTGGAAAGTTCAGAAGTAAATATTTTATGAAAGCTTACATTTTAGGAGTAAACTGCAAGCTACTGTAGATAGCCATTTAAAAATATCTATATATCCATCTTCCCCAGAGGCCCACAAAGGGGCCACTGCACAAGATTGAATCAGATCCCGGATGTTTCAGGTCTATCAAGACACCTTCAAACCAAAGCCAGAGTAGGTTAAAACCAGGTGGAGTTAGCCAAAAGAAGTTCCCTTAGCTATAAGAAGTGCATGCCTCCAAATGGAAACATGAAATGCCTGAGTGCATTGTGACTGAGAAGGAGCACTAATTTAAACCTTTAATCAAGGGTTGTTCTCAATCCTGTTTAATCTAAACCTTGGCTTTGTAACAGAAACCACAACACTGACATACAACCATATTACTTGCATGTAAAAACCACACTAGTAAAACATCCACAACACTATGGCCGAGTCCTTTACATTCAGGAGTTCCATGTTGAATTCCATTCTTTCAGGTGAGTAGACACAGTTTTGAGCTTGCTGAGGTGCTCGTTGTAGAAAGAAACAACGCTAATTTTTAAATCGTTCTCCAGACCTAAGGCACTGAACGTGGATACAAAGGAGCTCATTCCTGGCGCATCTCACCTTCTTGGACAATGATATGAAACAAAAACGAGACTCCAGTGTTGCCAACTTCCTCAATTTTATTGAGAGTCTCATATTTGATGCGTTTTAAAAAACCCCACTCAGAGTCATGATAATGTGTGACTCCCAGATTTCACTTAAAATCTTTTCTTGTCCTCAGGCTTGCAGAATATAGCTTAAAAACATGAAAACTGAAGTCTGGAAAGTCAGAAAGAAAATAAAAGAATTCAGAATTTATTTTTAAAGAGATCTCATGATTGTTGAGTGCTCAGTGTTGGAAACACTGCAAATACTATACCGAGTGAGAAAAAATGGAAAATAAGAAATAGGTCATATTGAAAGTGTTACGTGCACACTACCTGTACTGTACTGTACGGCACCCCACTTTTACCCCCAATCTGTAGGGCTCAAGGCATATCCCAGTTAAGGTTCCTGGCGTAACGTGGTTACTTTAAGTACCCACCCCTTCCCAGTTCGTACGGCTCTGGGCATAATTTTCTGCAGGCTTGCAAGGCCTTTTGCCAGTGAAGGGTGAAGGAGCCTTATACAGGAATAGCCTTATTCTCTGTTTATTAACAATTACCAAAACAGAATACACACACTAAGCATACAATGCTCACCATTCCCAATAAGGCAGACAAACTTCTCCTGGAGGCCAGTCATCTGCGGACTCCAGCTTCTGTACATACAGTTGGCAGGGTGTTGAGGTCTAGAGCTCTGGTTCTTGGGCTGTGTCCTGGAGTTAGGTTCCAGAGAACTTCCTTTTGGACCTCAGTTCATATAGTTAAAACTGGGTCCTGCTTAGCTAAACCTTAACCAAACATTTTAAAATAAAGTATTATAAAAAAACAACACTAGCCCATTATGAAACAGCTCTTTAACCAATCATATCCCACCATATTGCACACTTATTTATGTAACAGACAGAAATAATCAAAGAACCAGACAGAAATCATTCAGATAAACAATACAGAAGCAGGTACCATAAAGTGTAAGATTTTGCAACCCCAAAAAACAGTAGAAAGCGTAGATTTTACAACCACAACTGTTGATAAGTGATTCCTTGCCAGACAGAATGCTATCAAAGTTTTCTTTAAACATCTTAAGATCTGTTTCTTTATCTGGTGGTAGGTCCTATTAGGACAGTAGCAGCTTCTTAATAGCTCAATATTATATTGTCATGATGTAATTTCAGGAATGCGAAGATGGGACTACATACTTCTGATCTTATAGCTGCAATCTCTCCTAATATGGCGGCTACTGCTTAACCAAAAAAACCAAGGTCTCAGACCTTACAGGAAGTGTCTTGAAACTCACATTTAGGTGCCTAAACTTCCCACTACTTTATCACGAAACTGAGAAGGCCTGAATCAACACCCTAGATCTAAACAGCTCTGAGCACCAGAAGAGTTTGGATACAGGTCTGGCTTTCATTGTTGCTCCATCCCACTGCTCTATGAAATGCATATTGTTCTAGGCATAGATGCTGGAACTAGGTGTGAGTGGGTGGCTTGAAATGGTTTCCATCATATACAAGGTTTTCAGTTTGGTTCAATGGCTCTCAGCATCCCCATTATAAAAATTGTTCCAGCGCCACTGGTTCTAAGTGGTGTTCAAACCACGGTGGATATGGTCACTGCCCAGCATACCCGATAAGCTAAATCATAAGCAGTGCTGACAAAAAGCTGGTGGGAAAATCTATTTTCACCTACATTTCAAAGTTTTCTCACCAGGCGGTCAGAGCAACAAGCAGCAGACATTCCCTTGAGTCTGACTCAAGAATAACAGGATTCTGTGCTTGCTGCCCACAACAGCTCCATACGGATTCCTAGAGGCTTGTCGAAAGGATAAGTTGACGTCTAAAAGTTGACGTTCCTGATGTTTCCCTTCCCATGCCAATTCTGCCCTTAATTCCTGTTTTCCTGACTTTTTTGTTTGTTCTTTTATAATTCTAATGTTCCTGAAAGGTTATTCACTTAAAATCAGAGGTGCGCCTGCAAACCTAACTTGGATCTAATGAAGCTTTTTGCCCTACGTGTGTTTTAAATATGAAATGCAGATAAAAAAATCAACTTGTAAATAAGTAGAGATGAGTATAAGCCACAATCCTCAGGGCTAGAGCCAAATCCCAACTTCCATAATGTCTAGGAGTGTTTGGATGTTCTAAGTCCAGTATGAGTTGAGTGCAGAGATCAGATCTGGACATGAATTTCAGGGGTGTTTGAATCTGGTTATTGGTTGAGCCATAGTAAAGCCAGAGTTTAGATCTACGTCGGGGTCCAAATGTCTCCAAATGTTAAGATGCTTTTTTCTGAGTTTTCATTTTGGGCCCTTCTCCATTTATAAACTCTGCATTTAACTTTAATAAATGTGATAACTTATTATGTCAGAAATTGAAGATGTGACTCTGGTAGGAAGCATGCATTCCCAATTAAATTGCCTGGGCACTAAGGTCCATTAGAAGTATTTGACAAAAACAAACAATATATATAATCAAGTGATAGCAGCCAAGCAATATTTATTATGACCCAAAGAGTTAAGTTTATCTAAAATATGAGAATTGAGCTCTGCATATTCATGCTTTCCCTATGCAGGCCATGTTTCCTGTCCATGATGTGCTGAATACATACAGTACTTTAAAAGGTCTGTCCATCCAAGACAAAATGAGTATGACTAATGGCTAATTGCTCTTTCTTGTTTGCTATCTTTCACATAGCATGATATCATGCTACTACAAGGACAACAGTAGTGGGCTGGCCAGAAAGCCTGGAGGGGAAAATTAAATCCCCTTCTTAAGTAGCAGACTAGCAGTCTCCTCCAACAAAGGCTTTGCTTCCCTTGGTGGTAATGTGATTCATTTTCCTATAAAGAAGGCGGCTGGTATTTCAATACGTAAAGACAGCCATTACAGTGACATTTAACAAGCCTGAAACCTCTGGCTTTCTTGGTAACCTAGATATGCCTTAAGGCTATCAGAGACAAAAGAGGCCTTCTCCTACAACAAGCATCAAAGACCTAATAAAAAGCCAAGAAGGAGAAGGCAGTCAGCTTCCATGTCAGTAATGCAAAATAAAAATATAATGTATGCAAATTTAAGGAATGCAAAAAAAATCATGGAACACTGCTTGTATGTACAGTTGTGCCCATAAAACCTGTAATGCACTTTTTGAATTATTCAGAAAGAAGAAGCTGAAAAGCAGCAAAGAAGCTTATTATGTTTGCTTTGCTTCATAGACTATTAGATGGACAAAAAGAAAAAGGAATTTAGTTACGCTTGCTTATCTCCTAACCTTATAAACTTGGGATTAACAGATCAAAGGAGGATTTGGTTCAGCTGATAGAAAATGGAGCCTTTTTATAGCTGTTTGGTCTCCCTATCCCTTATGATCAAATGAGCTTAAGCAATTGATAAAATAAATGGGAGTTTGAATTCATGTGTTTTAGTACATATGTTTAATATTTATTGTATCACATTGTATATTTGTATGGAAAATTAAATAACATGTAAAAGAGGATTTAATATTGAATGCGAGTAATTTTTGTGTTCTGTGCACTAGGCCTTATAATGGAATCCACAGTGCAAACTCAAGGGACAGAGCTGACACAAGTTAATTTAATTCCCATCATGATCTTGTGAGGTTTATGGCATATCACATGTTACTATAGCCGCAAGCTATTTGTCACGCCCATAGCTCATTGTCAGAACTTGCTATTGGTCTGAAATTAACCCATGTCATTTCTGCATGTTATGAAATTGTAAAGTGCATGCTGGAAATTGTGACTGATGTTTGGAACATTAAGATACACTTAGTTCTATTACACTTCTCATCCAAACGACAGTCCTAACATGCTAAAATACTTGTAATCACTAAAGATCATACAGCAATTTTTTTTCAAGAGCTTAAATGCTAACTCTCATATCCTAGTAACATTTTAATTTGTGTAATTACGATCTGCCAAATTAAAGTTACCCTGCAATTTCAGTTGGATAAGATATTCTTCACTTTGTCTCCTAAGTGGCTGTGTTGTTTTGCTGTCACAGAATAGCTGCCACATTTCACACCAGAGCTGGCTGCATTTCTGGTGTGTCAGGATTTCTCTACATAGAAACAGTATCATGTTTCAATGCATGGATCTTTATGTGATCCCCTGTGCATCAAAATAAGAATACACATGCCCCTTATCTTTTGCTAATGGTTATCAGAAGATATATCATTTCATAAAAGCAAACGACATCCTATCCATATGTAAGGTTATTTTTCAAAAGTAATTACGATTCATACAGTTTTTCTTGTTACAAAATATTTTACATAATTTAGCTTCATATAAAAGTTAAGTGTCTCTGATTCCTTTCCTCTTTTCCTGGAGTGGTTGCAAATTTATGTTTTGAGTGCAATTTTTGCACCGGCAAGAAGCTCTGATAATTAAACTGCAAACTGTTACATACAAAGTTTGAATTCAGATTACATAAACTAGCCCCCTCGCTTGTTTAGTTAATGTAGCAACCTGGGACTCTTCTAATTTCTGATTAATGATTGTTAATAGCAAGACACAATGTAATATGGAACATCAATGTTATTTATTCTTTCAAGTGTGCAGTCTCATTTATAATTTTTTCCAGCAGTTTCTGTTTAATGAGTTTCAAAATCTTTTTGGTTGAGGGACATCATAACATGGCCAGACTCCTATTAAAATTGGCACAGGAAAATCCCTTCTGTTGAATACCCAGGTGACATTTATCCTGGTGAGGGACTTATCTAAAGGAGATTCACCTAGGCCATCTATCAACAATTGTGCTAATGACACGTAGGCAGGTAAAAGGTTCCTTCAGTCTGGTGCTTCAGCTGAAGAAAGAAGAATAATCAAAGCTGAATGTCTGTCATCTTGTGACGCAACAATGGCTATTGTCCTTCTTTGTTAGATCTACAGTGGTATATAGATTCTGTATAACTAAATGCCCTCACCACTGTGTTAACAGGAAACTAGAAGGGATTGAGAGCTACACGAAATATGATGTAGGCTCAGCTAACTTGGGACAGTTAACACAGCCACTGGCTAAATAAGTTACTGAGAAATCTTCATGCCTGAATAGCCACAATGTGCTAGTTACTCTAAAGATAGACAGAGGAAATTATAATTACACAACATTAACGAGTTGACATACACAGCTGTAAAATCACATACAGTAAAATGTTGTGGCAATCTTAATTATTTTAAGTATAACTAGATGAGTCAGTTCTCCCTGCATCTTAACCAAAACAGGATCACGAACAAGAAACATGGAATTTGTCAGTGTCAACATTTTTCTATTTATAGTCTGAAAAATTTACTTAATTTTAGATTAAATACATTTTTAAAAGGTTAAAAATCATGAATTAAAGTTTTCAGCAATATATTAATTTTACTTAACATAACTCATATTTTTGCTAGTATGGGGGAAATGAAAACAGTTTCAATTTTGAAATAGCAAAAACTTTTTTATAAAAACAGATGTCTAATAATATGTGGTAGTCAATAGTTAATCTGCATGTTTGGATGCCAGAAATCAAGAATGCATTTCACAGCAATAGAAGTAGTTTAAACAGGAGTGCAGAAGGTTACATCCTAAAACATAATTTTTCAGACATTAGATCTTCCTTTTCCATTTAGGTCTAGCATTACATAGAACAACATTAACAATATGAACTGGCTTCAGATTATGTAGTTTCACCCAAATGGCAGATTATCATCTGCTTTTGCTGGAAGTACAACAAACAACATCCAAGCAATGTGATACTCCCTGGTCCACAACCTATCGTAACGTCCAATTATATTACAGTAAGCATTGGAGGGAAAAAATACCATTTAGTGTACTAAATTATGAAGGTAAGTGTTAACACTTATGATATGTGTTGCAGAAAAAAGATAAGGGGAATTGGCATCTTAAAAATCATTTTGTAAACTTTTGGTATCCTGGATCTGAGACTGAAAAAAGTAATTTAATCTTTGTTAGCAACATTATTGGCAAACACTGAACACGTATAAACTAGAGGAAGGTTAGGTTTAATTTTCTGAATGGACTCATTCAAAGACATGTAGAAAATGAAAGATTTAATCAAAGGAATAGTTAGCTTTGGTAGCTCCTTGTGGTGTTTCTACACTCCACACATGCTTATGTACCACCTCAGACACTTCTTCAACGTTCCTAAATCCAACTGGATTATTCTTTAGTGTATATGTTAAAAAAACAAGCAACTTTGTAAGGAATAGATGTTGATCCAGTTCAGTAAATGCAGGGTCATATCCATGACAGATCTCCTTCCTCCCCACACAATCAGAGAGATCCCCTAATAGTGACTGCTCTCCAGGGACAACGCAAGTAGGAAGTGTTCCACCTGTTTGCGTGCGTTTAGCACGTATCAATATAGCAGGCCAGCTGCTGCCCTGCTCTCGTGTGGAACAGATACTCAACTGCTCTGCTACCGCTACAGCCTATGGGCTGGAGCCCTGCAAACCTCATGCACAGAATGGTTCTGACCTGTGCATCCCCGTTGCCCAGTTCACTAGCAAGTCCTCCAGCTTATCCTACCTGTGCAGCCACTTCCTTCCCCGTCACTGGAGAGAGAGAGAAAAAGGGGTCTTTTTGTCCCACAGCATGCAGAGGCTACACATTCCCTCCACAGCTTTTTTCTACATACAGAAAAACTGCAGCAGTTTTGCTATGCTTAGCGCCTGCCATGTCTGCTGGAGGGCAAAGGCAGTCAGAAACAGCACTTGGTCCACAGGCTGCCATTTAGAGGTGTAAAACACGGATAAAAAACAATTGCAAAAATGCTCAAATACATCTCTCATGCTTTGAATTTAAAACTGATCAGTGCTCCTCCCTGTAATCCTTCACCATTCTGTATGCTGACACAGAGACTCCAAATAAGGCCATGGACGGCACCAAACCTAAGAACGCCCATACTGGCTCCGATCAATGATACATCTCGCCCAGTATCCTGTTTTGCAGCTGTGGTCATTGCCAGATGCTTCAAGGGAATGAACAGAGCAGCGCAATTACTGAGAGATCCACCCTGTCTGCCACTCCTGGCTTCTGGCAATTAGAGGCTTAGGACACCCAGGGCACGGAGTTGCTTCCCTGCTCATCTTGGCTAACAGACATTGATGAACCTATCCTCCATCAGCTTACCTAGTTCTTTTTTGTACTTCATTATAGTTTTGGCCTGCACAACATCCCCTGGCAACGAGTTTCCACAGCTTGACTGTGAGTTATGTGAAGTACTTCTTTTTGCTTGTTTTAAACCTGCTGCCTATTGATTTTATTGGGTGACCCCTAGTTCTTGTGTTATGTGAAGGCGTAAATAATAATTCCTTATTTACCTTCTCCACACAATGCACGATTTTATAGATCTCTATCGTATCCCCCGTCATCTCTTTTCCAATTTGAAAAGTGCTGGTCTTTTTAATCTCCTCATATGGAAGCTGTTTCACACTCCTAATAATTTTTGTTGCCCTTCTCTCTCTCTCTCTCTAGCTTTTCCAATTCTAATACATCTTTTTTGTGATAAAGCAACCAGAACTACATGCAGCATTCAAGGTGTGGGTGTATCATGGATTTATATAGTGGCATTATGATATTTTCTGTCTTATCTGTCTTCTCCCTAATGATTCCTAATGTGGTTAGCTTTTTTTTTTTTTTTGGACTGCCGCTGCATATTGAGCGGATGTTGTCAGCAAACTATGCACAATGATTCCAAGATCTCTTTCTTGAGTGGAGACAGCTAATTTAGACCCCATCATTTTGTATGTATAGTTGGGATTATGTTTTCCAATGTGCATTGCTTTGCATTTATCAACACTGAATTTCATCTGCCATTTTCTTGCCCAGACCTCCAGTTTTGTGACAGCCCTTTTTAACTCTTCACAGTCTGCTTTGGACTTAACTATTGTGAGAATTTTTTTTTTGTGAGAAATCTGCAAATTGTCACCTCACCATTTACCCCTTTTTACAGACCATTTATGAAGATGTTGACCAGCACTGTCCCAGTACAGATGTCTGGGGGACACTGCTATTTACCTTTCTCCATTCTGAAAACTGTCTATTTATTCTTAGCCTTTAGCTCCTGTCTTTTAACCAGTTACTGATCCATGAACATACCTTCTTCCTCTTATCCCATGACTGCTTACTTTGCTTAAGAGCCTTTTGTGACGGACCTTATCAAAAGCTTTCTGAAAGTCCAAGTACATTATAGCCACTGGATCACACTTTGTCCATGTTTGTTGACCCCCTCAAAGAATTCTAATAGATTGATAAGGCAAGATTTCCCCTCTACACAAGCCTTATTGACTCGTCACCAACAAATTGTGTTCATCTATGTATCTGATAATTCTGTTCTTTACTGTAGTTTCAGCTAGTTTGCCTGGTACTGAAGTTAGGCTTACTGGCCTGTAATTGCCAGGATCCCCTCTGGAACCTTTGTTAAAAATTGGTATCACATTAGCTATCCTCCAGTCATCTGGTACAGAAGCTGTTTAAAGGATAGGTTACATGCCACTGTTAGTAGTCATGCAATTGCACATCTGAGTTCTTTCAGAATTTTTGGGTGAATACCATCTGGTCCTGGTGACTTATTACTGTTTAATTTATCAATTTTTTCCAAAACCTCTTCTATTGACACCTCAGTTTGGGACAGTTCCTCAGATTCGTCACCTGAAAAGAATAGCACAGGGATGGGAATCTTCCCCATACCCTCTGCAGTGAAATACCAATGCAAAGAATACATTGAGCTTCTCTGCAACACCGTCTTCCTTAAATGCTCCTTTAGCACCTTGATCTTCCAATGGCCCCACTGATTATGGGGCAAGCTTCCTGCTTCTAACGTACTTAAAACAAGTTAGTTTGCTGTTAGTTTCTGTGCTTTTATTGGTTGCTCTTCAAATTCTTTTTTGGCCTGCCTAATTATACTTTTACACTTGATTTGCCAGAGTTTATGCACCTTTCCATTTTCCTTGTTAGAATTTGGCTCCCAGTTTTTAAAAGGATGCCTTTTTGCCTTACCCACCTTTTACTCTCTTGTTTAGCCCCGCTGTCACTTTTTAGGTCATCTCTGTTTTTTTAATTTGGGGTATATTAATTTGAGTCTCTTTTATGGCATTTTTAAAAAAGTTTCCATGCCGCTTGCAGGCATTTCACTCTTGTCAATGTACCTTTTAATTTTCATTTAACTAGCTTCCTCATTTTTGTGTAATTCCCCTTTCTGAAGTTAAATGCTACTATGGTAGACTTTTGGTATCCCCCCCCCCCGCCACACGGAAGTTAAATTAAATTACATTATGGTCACTATTATCGAACAGTTCAGATATAGTTACCTCTTGGATAAGACCCTTTGCTCCACTTAGGACTAAATCAAGAATTGCCTCTCCTCTTGTGAGTTCCAGGACAAGCTGCACCAAGAAGCCGTCATTAATGATTTATAGAAACTTTGTCACTTCAGGATGGAATCATGAGATATGTATCCAGTCACTATGGGGATAGTTGAAAATCCACATTATTATTGAATTTCTATTCTTATAGCCTCTCTAATTTCCTGGATCATTTCACAATCACCATCACCCTGGAATTTCTACTGATAGAGATCTATGGAGCAGTTTGTTTTATTTAAGATTATTACTATATTTGCACTCTTTGCTGTCTTTAACATATACTGCCACTCCCCCACCAGCATGACCTACTTTGTCATCCCTATGTATTTTGTACCTTTGATTTCCATGTCCCATTGATCATCATCATTCCACCCAGTTTCTGTGATGCCTATTATATCAGTATCCTCATTTAATATCAGGCACTCAAGTTCACCCATCTTCTAGCATTTGCATACCAGCACTGATAGAATGTGTCACTTTTTAGTTGTCTATCATCATGTGATGTTATTGAATGGGACTCTCATTTGACTGTGTCTCTTCAGTTCCTACCTGAACTTTATCAACTTCAATCCTCTCCTCTTTACTTGATATAGAACAGTGCTACTCAATAGGTGGCCCATGGGCCAAATGTGGCTCACCAAGGCTTCCTGTGAGGCCCACCAGCTCACCTTAAAAAATGTTTATAATTAAATTCACAAAGTGATGCACTGCCTATCTTTTGCTATGACTTCCTTAGCAAGTAACTTACTGGCAGTGCTTCATTTGTAATGAAAGAAGTGCCGAGGCTCAGCCCCGGAAAGCAACAGCACAAATTAAGTACTGCTTATTGAATCTTAAAATCTTACAATAGCATCAACTCGGATAATGCTCATTTTTTCCATTAGTGATGGAAATGGAGCCAAAAATGAATGCAAGTAGGAGTAAATGTCAAAGTTGACAGTGAAAATTGAACTTCTAACCCAAACCGGACAGTGCATTTTCTTTTTATATTGCCACCTCATTTAAACACAAAATTTGTGTGCTCAATATGCCAAACCACTGTATTTGTCAAGTAAGGTTGTCAGTGTGAGGTGCCACTTTGAATCAAAGTGCAGTATCTTCAACAAGGCCTATCCTCCTGGCAGTTTTGCCAGACGTGACAAAACTGAAAATCTGAGGTCTTCGTATCACACTTCAAATGTCATTCTCACAACATCAGCAACTTTACAGGAAAAAGCAACAGCTGCTTCTCTTCGGATAGTGTTGGTACTGGCTAAAAAGAAAGCCTTTCCTGGATGCCAAGCTTGTGAAGGACTGAACCTTGGAAATGCTAGAGGAGCTTTTATGCTGGAAATAAAAACATTGTGAACGGTGTGAAGCAAGTTCCCCTGTCTGATTCCATGGAAGTGTGAAGACTGGAGGTAATTTATGAGGATTATTTGTCAGCATTGCTTTCCGATTTAAAAAAAAAAAAAAAACGTGTCTTGCACCGGATGAATCAAGCAATTTAAGTGACACTTCCCAGCTATTGCTGTTTTTTAGATTTTATGACCGTGAAATTTTCAAGGAAGAATACTTGTGATTAATACCATTAGAAACCTACACGGCAGGTGAGATCATTAAAAGGTAAAAGCTTTTCAAAAATAAAATGGTTTAGATCTGCAGAAAACTTGCTTGTTACAGACAGAGATCCCTCCATACCAGGGAAAGAGAAGGGCTTTGCTTCACATGTGATAACAATACACCCTTCATTAAATATACTTCATTGCACCATTCACCAAACTGTACTGTATGATAATTTGTGTAGGAGTGTGGGGGAAAAAAAAAACCAAAATAAAAAAAACCCAATACAATGAGTATGCTGATTATTGAACTATATATGCTCAACTTCTAACTTGAAACATCGTCTTTTTAGAGTTCTTTTACCAGATGTTCCAGCCAAATACTGTGACCTGTTGCAACACAATGACATTCACTGGTTAAGCAGGGGACATGGAAGGCCAAAGTCACTCCTGATGTTACTCAGCTGAATTAGTTTCAATAGCATTACTGTGGGAATGGATTTGTTCTATCATGAGGTGCAGTTGGAAAAAATTGATAATGGGCCAAACCCCAGAAGTTAAATCCTGGCCCCAATGAAGGCAATGGCAAAATTCCTATTGACTTCAGTAGGGCCAGGATGTCACTCCTGGGGTTCTGGCTGCTGATCAGTTCTGAATAGGGGGCCATGGTTACCAAAATGTACAGCTACAAAGCAACTTTCCAAGTAAATAATATTGTAGAGAATTTACCAATAGTTGATACTACTGGAATTAAATCTTATATTAGCTGGTCCTTAGGATTCAAAAGTTTTAATAACTACTATTATAAAGTAATATGCATTTCCATCAGCAGATGGAATCTGTTGGTTATTTTGTATTGAGCAATGGGTACTGCACTCAATTACACTGCATTTCATCTAGAGGTTACAAACTGCTTTAAGCCTCACGTCAAAGGTAAGAACACCTCTCTGATGTCGGTAAATATTATTATCCCCATTTTATAGATGAGGAAATTGATGCAAAGAAGTTATTATCTATGGAAACCCAGGGAATGTGTGGCTGAGCCCGAAATAATGTCTTATCCACAAGACCCCCCTTCTGTGCTCTATCATGAAACTGAGATTATGGAAAACTTCATAAATTGTTAAATTTATCCATGGGACCATATCAAGTCATCTCCTCTATTACTTTTTTTTGAGTCCATCAAAAAAAAGTTTTTTTGTTTATTTGTACCAGACATTCTGCACACATTCATATCTATAATTACTGCCCCGACATGTATTATTGGAGGAGTGATGTTACTATTTTGATTGTTATTCAAAACATACTTAGAACCACATTTTATACAGTGAAATATCAAGCTCAACTAGTGACAATTCAAAAGTTTATAAAGGATTCCATTATTTTTCAGTAAACAAATTGTTACTTAATAACATTACTTTTTAAAATTTCACTGCAGTGGAAAACTGCCAACCTGTTGTGAAAAACAGCAGTCATGTACACAGAATAACCTATTTACTTTATATCTGGTTCTCACTCTAACGTTATTGGCAAGAACAGACACACCACACATTTCATATCGTACAGTTAAAATTCTTAGAAGTATTATTAGTTGCTTTTGTTGGCAATGCAACAAAATATACCTCCAGCATTCAGGTAACTGGATATGGTATTAGTAAGAGCAATTTGCTGAACATGGGCTTTTGTGCACAAAATATGTTACAGTACTCCATGGTATCACTAATAAATACTGCAAGTTTTAGCCATTAGAATGTGTGTGCGTGTCAAACTCTGGCTTCATTTTGAAATGCCTCAAACAGTGGAAAAAACCTCATGTTTTAGGATTTCAATCCAACAATTTTGTTTTAATTGAGAAGAAAAATGTGTTACTAGACTAATGATTCTTTATAAAGACTCCTCTGTGAGGTGATTCAGGAAACGTGAACATATTTACGGAGTAATGACATTTTGGAGAAAGAAAGCTAAATTAGGAAATAAGGGGAAGGAAAACTGGGCAAGGCTGCTTTACCACTTGGTACATGAGTATACTGTGGAGAGGTTGTGAGCCTGAGGGAGCCCTGAGACTTGCTTTTAAGTGCTTCCATAAAATTCCACAGCAGGCAGGACACTTCTGCAGGTTAAGCACGCTCTTTCTTTCTCCAAGACCAATGTATTGCAAGATTCTTGCCAGGCCTTTTCTCGCAGCTTTCACTCCCTCTTGTTCTAAGTGGCTAGAGTCCACCCTCTGCTCGTTTCCTATTGTAGCACAATCCTTGGTGTTCTCTCTTCACTAAAACACCATCTTTGTTGCAAAAACAGTACTTCCCCAAATCACTGCCCATTTTCATTAGCTCCTGACCACCATTGGAAAAATACCCTGCTTCCTGATTTGATGCTCTTTTCACGTAACTGTAACAGCAAAGTCATATAGGGTAGAAGTATAAAGACAATTGACCACTGCAACTGTCCTATGACTGACCATGGAACAGTTACTATCAAGGGACAACCAAAGCGACTCATAGATGTGGATGAAAGGGATACCAGTACCTGATAGGAGCTCATCTAACTGGCCAACTAAAGGAGTTGGCATTATAGTGATGCCAGAATAAATCTACTGGCACAGAAAATCTGCTGAGCGTAAACATCTAGAGAAGGAAGGGACTCAGAGTGGAACCACATGGAGTATCAGAGCTGTAAAGCTTCATGATCATTTGAAAGCCTATAGAATTTATTGAAATTACTGTTTCCATTAGAGGAAGACAGCTGTTGCAGGAGTAAGTCCAGTTCAGAAGTGGGACAGGAGGAGATATCAACATGCCCTGTAGATGAGAACCATGGGGAGGCTGTCCCCTGCTCAGGTATCCCCAGTGCATTCTTTGCTTCATCCTGGAACTACTATGGGGATGCAAATCACGGCACAGCTATAAGACAGAGGAAGAGTCAGGAGTGCACATATGCCTTCCTCCATAGACCCTTGAGTTCAATAGGTGTCTCTCCATTGATTTCAGAGAGACATGGATCAGGCCCATAGTACGGCCAAAAGGAGGAACTCTTTGCATAAATTCCCTGTCACCTAATCAGCTCCATAGCACTTATCCATGGTCCCAGGACCTCTTGAAACCAAAACAATAAATTAGTCATTAGCGGGATGGGAGTAGAGAGACTATTCTACTCCTCCAGTTGCCTTGGGCCAGGGACTGGGTCTTTGACATATCATCTCTCTATGGCTGATAGTTCTGTTTTGGAACATTTGACCCACATGGCCCAGTCACTCCTTCCAAGAAGGATAGCTGCTTTCCATCATGGCATTCCCAAAGGCCTTTATGACTGTGACCCAAAGAGCCCCTTCATGCCAACTGGCAAAGGGCACACTTATGCAACAGTAAATCTCAGCAAGTCTGAAACGCTTTACACCCAACCCACTTGTCAGAATAGTTATGTATATGTGCTGAAAATATGTTCTTAAAATACGTTTTGGAGGCAGCTGACAAACCAACTTGCCCTAGGCAAAGAAATGTGGATTTACCCATCTGCATGGACTAAGTTAACAGGCAGATGAGAAAACATCATGGCTTGATTACAAGCAAAGGACAATGCCAGACCATTTGAAACCAAAAGTAAACAAAGTGAGCAGACCATGGAAAAAATCAAAGATGAGTAGAGGATGAAGAAGGGGCTTGGTGCCTGCACCTTGAAGAACACACAGTGGGGGGAGAAATTGTGTCTGGATTTACTTTCCAAAGAATCAATTTCAAAGGTTTTCTGGACTATAAAAGGGAAAAAAGGAGATTCCTCTGTTAATCCATCACTTAGGGGACAAAGGGATCAGTATTTTCTGATTCTGTGAACCCTGACCTGAGGATCTGAAGATGATGATAGCTTGACATAAGAGAAAGCGATTTAAGCAAAAATTGTAGCTTGCTAAAATTAAGTTTTAAATCCTTGAAAGCATGTTATTTTTATTTTGTTTGTAACCATACTTGTCTCCTTTTCTCTTGCTTAGTAACCCTAAAATCTTTATTCTTATTAAACTTATTCTTAGTTTTACTATAAACCATCTCAGTGTTGTATATAAAACTAAAGTATGGGTACTCAGCTAAACTAACAGGTTAGTGTGTGCACTGTCCATTTGGAGGTAGAAGACTTGATACTTCTGTGAATGTCCAGTAAGAGGGACTGGCACTGCAGACAGATGTCTCTGGGGCACTCAGTACCTGGGGTTCACTGAACATTACTTGCAAGGCACAGTCCAGACTAGCGGCATCTCAAGGAATTTGCTTGTGAGATAGACAGACTGGTGTGGCAAGGGGCAGGCACACAGAGTTTCAGCTCCAGCAAAGCTGTCTCTTGCTGAGGCAGAGGGGTAACACAGTGGCTTATGGCTCTGGGCGTGCCCAGGGAGCGCCACACTGACACATATGGCCAGTTGGGATGGATGGAATCGAACTTTCTTAGGAAGTCAGAAGGTTTGGAAGGCAATGTAGCCAGTATGTGGCCATCTCAAGGTGCAATGTGGAACTATCAGGATATGCATAATAACGTCGGCAGTTGTGTAGCCCAAGTGAGCTGCTGAGGTCCTGAAAGTTATGTGCTACTGCCCTTCAAGATTTAGCCATTAAGTAATAATATTTTGGCAAATGTGAAGTCAACATGTGGAGAAATCAAACATGAGTAAAGACCATTTTTCATCCATATTAAACAGATTGTTTAAAAAGGAAAAATAATAATACGTAAAAATTGTCTATATTTATCAGCTTTAATTCTGGGAAAGTCTTTCCATTTCCTGAAACTCATGTTAGCCAGTAATTGTTCTGTAAATCACAAGACAAATGATACGTAAAATGGAGTTCTGCTCCCCAGAAGAGATGAAGAAATCTATTCTATTATGACGAGGTTGCCATAACATATTGCAAGAGCTGTCAGTGTAGACAGTCACAACATGTTGATTAAAAAAAGTCATTGCTCCCCTGAGTTTGCAATAACTTACACGATCACCATTTGTTTTCTATTTTTAGTTATGGATGTTTTCTATTTTGCAGCTGGAGGAGCCTTTATTGGCTACAATTATCCCAGCCACTTAAATTTGCACAACTCCTCAAACTTGAGAATGGTTTATTACTTGCATAGACTAAGGGGTCACATTCTATTCCTAGTTACAACAGTACACATCTGAAGCCATTCAGTTGAAGCCAAGGGAGTTATTCCATATTTAGAGTGGTGTAAAAGAGTGGAATATGGCACATGGAGCTCACATGACAGGGCCCAGTTCTGCAGCCTACAGGCCACCACCAAGAGGCTGGAGAGGAGAATGGATGCAAGAACAAAGATATAGAAGGCTTGGTCTTCTAAAGAAGAGGACCCAAGCTGAAACTAAAGAAAGGACTGTGCATTTAAAGGAGTTGAGGAAAGAGTCTGTGCAAGCTCCAACTGAAACAATACAAAATAATAATACATACTTTTAAAAATATATTTCTTAGACAAGCATTAAAAGAAAACAAATATTACAGGATGCAAAGGCTCCTACATCCAGCCTGCGTTTTCAGTGTTGTAGCCATATATTTTGGTTCACTTGGACTACATTTTTTCCTCTGTGCATGAAAGCTGACAGGTATTAATGACAGCAATGTACCTCATGAACTGCATTGAAAATATACCCCCACCACTTTGAATTCACTTTATATTGAATATATTGACTAAAATGTCCAGCAGAAATGGAATCTGAACGCTGCCATTAACAGCTTTAACTCTGCTTCTGAAGTTTGAATGTAAACCTAGGCTAACAAAGTCTCAAAATAAAATCATCGTTATTCATGCTAAATTACTACATCTGTCATTTATTTACATTTTTGAAAAACTAAGTCATGTAATTAAGATGCTGATAGCATAATTCCTAGCAAAAAGAAAGCTTCTCAGTTAATGTTAGCATATTACTGATCTCTAGGGTGCTTTTACAGAAAACAAAGATGTTTTTGCTTAAGAGCTAGCCACGAAAGAACCATTTCCCAGGCAATTATGAAATTTCTACTCTAAAAATGTGATTGATACCACGAAACCTATTCAATACAGAAAGGAATGAAAATTAAAAGCAGATTATCTATATTGAAAAAGTGTAGCTTTCAATCAAGCTTCTAGTAGATATGGTGTGTGGGGTGGTAATTACCCTGCTTCATGCAAAACTATAAACATCTTTGCATCTGAATGGAACAGAACAAGTAAATCAAAATAAAAGTGTAGAAGCTGACTGATAAACGGGTTTTATGACCAGTCTCAATGATTAATTAGGCCAGTGCTAAAATACTAGGTGTGAGATACCTGATGCACATTAAGGCCATAATGATGTCCACAGAGGCTGAACCTGGGGCTCTATATGAGCCACTGGCATACTTTAGAGAGACCCCCATTCAGAAAAGCAGAAGAGCTAGTTGAAATTTCTCAATCAAAATATTTTCCTAACAAAATTTGGGGTTTTGTAGAACTCAAAATTTTTTGCAGGAAAACATCAATTTCAACTAAAATTTTCTCATTGGAAAATGTAAGCAACGTTTCAAACTGATGTTTTGACACAAGAAGTTTCAATTGAAAGTTGACTCTCTGATCTCAAAAATGTAAAAAAAGTCAAACACTTCAAAATTCAATGTTTCATTTTAATTGAAAGTGTTGACATTTGTTATCTCCATGTTTCAAAGTAATAATTTTTTGGAGTTTTTCATTCCATGGGCATTTTGACATTTCAACTTTTTGGCCCTGTTTGGGAAATGTCAAATCGCTGACATTTCCCACAAGATGGAAATTCCATTTTCTAAGCAGCTAAGATCAAAGCAAATGAAATTTAAACAAATGCTACAGTGCTGTCTGGAACAGGGATAAACTTAAGCATATGTTTAATTCCTCTCCTAAATCGGGCCATACTGTGCACCAGAACTCCCTTATCCCTTTCCATACAGGCTTTGAGGCAAAAGACTCCATTACCCTGCTATTTTGCCGTGCCATTAAACTGGCTATGAACATATACAACACAGACCTTTTAGCTGTGCACTTTGAGTTTCATGAAAAACAGAGTGTGAAATGTATGGCACAGGCACAGAATGGTAACATGCATTATGTTCATAACAACCATATCCAAACAAACTTTCCCCAGAACACTCAAAGGAAAGTCTCCTCAATAAGGACTATTTTTGCACAATATTTCAATTGTCTATCCCCAAACATGTTAGCTGCTGAGCCATTACAAACAAGTTGCAAGGAGATTTTTCCCCTCATTGTGTGTGTAAAACAGGGGAAATGTATATAACTTTTCCTGCCCTCACACTCCAAAATATCAGATCTTTTTCATCTCCAATTTTCCACAAATATTCATCTTTTGGCAGAAACCAAGCTTAGAAAATTTGAGCCCAACAGATCAGAGAATGAATATCAAGTTTTAAAATGGAAATTGTACACAATTTTATGCTCTGGCTCCATCCAAAATTACAGCCACCCAAAACCCATTTTCAATGAGATCTTTAATTCGTTCTTGAAACCAGTTTCAAACATAGGGCCAGATTTTGCTCTGGATATGCATGAGCCCATCCCACAAACTTCCATGAGTGTCAAACATGTGGCTCATGTGGTTAATTTTCATGGCCTGTGTGCCGCCAACCCGAGTGTTCTCAGCTCCTGGAAAGCGAGTGAGTGAATGAGTGAGCAGTTGTGACATCCTTCTTTGTTATAAAACAGCTTCTAGAGATGCATATTGATCGAGTAATATTTACATTGAAATTGACTGAAATAGTTTCTGTATATGTTTTAAGTTTATTTGAATAATGTAATGCAGAGTCATATTATTTGATCTAGTATTTTGACCTAATTTTTATTATTCACTCACTCTCCATACCCACTTATTCCTTATTCAAAGTTACGGGGCGCTGGCACCTATCTTGGCTGTTAATGGGCAAACAGCGTGGTACACCCTGGACAGGTCACCAGTACTTCACAGGCTCCCCCACCCACAATCACACAAGGGACAATTTACAGGAGCCAATTAACCTAACCAGCATGAAGGTGTAAAGAAAACTGGAATCCTCAGAAAAACTAGTGTAGACATGGGAAGAACATCATGTAAACTCCACACAGACAGAGCTGGGATCAGTGTTTCGATCCCGGACGCTGGAGCTGTGAGGCAAGAATGGTACCGCTGTACCATTGTGCTGCCCCTTTATTTATATATATATATATATATATATATATATATATATATATATATATATTTTTTAACATAGTGCGGCCTTGCCAAGTGAACAATTTTGTCTTAAATGGCCCTTGTGGCCAGATAACTTGACACCCCTGCCAGGACAGAATTTGGCCCTCACCAGCAAACTCACATTCACATACCACACAACAGCTCTATTAAGAGACACAGCACACTGTTAGATGCTTGTGAATTAGAGACTTGTATCCTCTTCTTTAGCCAATATTGGATAACTTATTTTGCTAATGAAACTAGACTTATGAAAGGAGAGCAAATCTAAGCTAGATAAATATAGATTAAGGGCTTGTCTACACTAGCACTTGCTAACAAAACTAAACATATGGAAGGAGAGAAAATCTAAGCTAGATAAATATAGACTCTAAGGTCTTGTCTACACTAGCATTTATGCCAGCATAAGCACTTGAGTAGCTGCGTTATATCAATGGGAGAGAGCTCTCCCGCTGACATAATAAAACCACCTAAACAAGTGGCGATCTCTCCCACCGACACAGTGCTGTCCACACAAGTGCTTAGGCCAGCAAAACTTGTGTCGCTCAGAGGGTCGTATTTTCACAAGTTGTGCAACAAAAGTTTTGCCAGCCTGTGCGCTAGTGTAGACAAGCCTTACCGATGTTATTATGAAGGGACAAACCTGTGAAGAATACATAAAAAGAGGGGTGGGGTGGAAGGGAAGAGAGGATTGTATCAGTGCTATATAGCAAAACTGTAATTTAGAGATGCAACTAAAGTACAAGTTAAAATTTCTTACTACATGCTGCACTAGTGTGTGTATATATTATATAAAAGATTATATAATATTGTGACAGTGTGCTGGGGTACCACCTGGTACCACTAAGCCCAGATAGGTCACAATCCCTGGCAGGTTTTGCACTTACACAGCCCTCCACAAGCAGGGACCAACCCAAATTAGTTTAATGAATGCTTTCCAGCCTTACTCACAAACCAACAATGAAGAAACTCCAGTTGGATAGGATCCCAAGACCACACTGTCTACCATGGTCAAAAAGTCTGACGAGTGGAAATCATCATCCAGTCCTCCCTTCCTTCAAAGTGGAAAAGACATGCACCAGCTCTCGTTACTGAGCCATTTGTCTAAACACTTCACTCAAAGACACACTGGTTAAGAGAAAACGTTAAACAAGTGAATTAACTACAAAAAAAGAAATAGATTTAAGTGATTATAAGTGGCAAATGTAAAGAGATTAAAAGTTACCAAGTGAAATAAACATAACATTGCAGCCTTAATTCTACACACTATGTTAGTAGTTTAGCAATTTGTCACTCTTATTAGCTGGTACAAGCAGCTTCTTAAAAGCAAACTGGGCAACTTTCCTTCTCTGGGATTTCCCCCCTCCTTTCCAAAGTCCTTTTATCTTTCCAGATGATCCATCAGGTGTTGAGCTGGGGAGCGAGAGGAGACATTAATGCTGTCTAGCCACTTCGTTATTGTGCCTGAAATACTGTTTGTGGGAGTTTCCCACCTTGCAATACATTCTAGTAGCATTTACAACAATGTCTTATAAATTCACATACTATGATAGCACAAAATTGGATAAGATGTTAATGTTCGGCAGATCAGGACTTTTAAAACACCACCAAATAAGGTATACCTTGTACAGAACAAGTCATAATTACATGACATTGGCGACTGTTTCTGGGGTGTTGTTTTCAGACACAGATGTCACAAATATATGATGTACATACATTGTCCCCTCCCTCATAGAGTGATCTCGCTGAATACATGCTTCGCTTACAAAAGCCATGAATTCTTCACGTGCTTCACAACTGTGCCCTACAGTTTCTCCAGCCAAGCAATTTGTGTGGCTTGAGAGGACACAATACCCCAAACCAGCCAATTAATTTTTGATTTAATTATTTTCTAACAAGTCCGGGTTTTCTACTGCCAACAACAGTGTTTAATCTCCCCAAATCGAAGGGGAATCCACAGTGCGTCTTTTGAGGACACAAATTTAATAAATAGATGTAAGATGCAGTAGCAGCACATGCTCAACAAAAGAGTAAAGCATTATTTCTGAATAGCTCAAGTTGGCTGGCATGAAGCATATGAGCAAAGCCGTAATGCAAAGAAATCCCACTGACCAGAAGATGCAAGGAAGTCTGATCAAAAGCAGGCAAATCGTCCATTTTATGGCCCCATTTCAGCAAAATATTTGAGCATGGGCTTAAGTTTTATTGAAGGCAATGGGATTTAAGCACATGGTTAAGTATTTTGCTGATTAATGGTGGACTGCAGATTGAGGGCCACAGGTTTAAAAGGCGCAGGTTTTCAGAAGTATTGATGCACCTAAAGATGCACATGGGTGCCTAAGCAGGTTAGAGTCTTAACTCTCATGGATTTCAATGAAATTTTAATGCAAATTAGTGCTGATCTGCTTAGTGGGGTTGTTTTTTGTTTTTTTTAATTCCAATAGGCACCTGTCTGAATATTTAGGCACCTAAATATCTTTGAAAATCTGGCCCCAATGCCTTTTATGTGCAGACTATTCTCATGCTCATTGTCATCTTCCATACCTACCATTTAAGTCTATTAATAAAGGTTCCCTAAAGTTCAGATAGACATTCAGACATTAATAGCGGGTTAAGGATGGCTTAATTTGGAATGAAATATGTTGAGTCAAAATCAGGTCTGAGATACTAACTTCACTGACTTTCAAGTGACTTTGCTGAATGCAGCTCTCTCCCAGCCCCCACTGATAATTTGGTTGGTGAGCAACTTCAGTAATTTTTAATTTGAGTTATTCAGGACTTGATCATAAAGCCAGTCGGTGTAAAGTGACTGCGAATGGAGTAACTACCAGTTATGACAAGATTCACTCTCACAGCTAAGAATAATGGTCAAGATTTTCAAAGGAAGCCAAAGAAGTTAAATGTTGACTAAGGAAGTTTTGAGTTTCAACAGGATTTGAGTGATTAACTCCCTTAGGTTCCTTCGAAACTCCCAGCTAATAACATAAATGAAATGGACTGCATCCAGACTAAGTTAATGGCCCTGATCCAGCACTCTTCATTCAAGCAAAACCCCTAGTGTAGAAGCTTGAATTCCCATATAAGCACCAAAGATACAGTAGGTCCTACACATAAAAGACTACCCAACCCAAAATGGATTTTCTCAGGCATTGAATGGTTCTGACACATAAAAAAGAAACAAGAACCCTACAGAATGTGATTTAATTATTATCTGTTAAGGGCAGAATTTGAGCCAATAATAGGATTCAACTGGACTTCATATTAGAATCTGAGATGAGAGAATAATGAAAATAAATGTATAAAGAAATATTTATCTATAGATTAAAAATTTGTGGAAACCATACACAAACATGAAACTTCCAAAACACACACAAAAAAAATATACCTATCCAATATGAGTGGAGCATGTACAATCCTTGCTTACACCTGCTATTTTTAACAATGTCCAATGATAGTCTATATCTTCCAGATCCCTCGGAAACCAGAGCTTTCCTACTCCCCATATTTAGTGGCATTACTTTAATTATTGCAACTGGAAATGGTTTTGTTTGCAGTTTGTGCCGAATTAGAATATAAATTCCACAGCTGATTTTGGAAAATCGTCAAAGATTGATATAAAGAGCACTCAAAGCTAATAGTGAATTAATCTGTGATTTATTCTTAACATAGAGAAATGATCAAAGACTGATACATGTTCTGAAATGTGGTGCATGGAACCATAATATGTACTAGACCCCACTAATTATGGAATTATCAAAGACCTCCCAAATGACTTAAGTTAATTCAAAACCCCTTGTTCACAATTAGTTTGTTATCTTAAAATCTGCCATTTGGTTCCCTACT
Organism: Mesoclemmys tuberculata; assembly: GCA_007922155.1. Taxonomy (NCBI): domain Eukaryota; kingdom Metazoa; phylum Chordata; order Testudines; family Chelidae; genus Mesoclemmys; species Mesoclemmys tuberculata. The sequence goes on from ML675631.1 coordinate 7,802,711, forward strand.
ATCGCATCTACACAGAGAAACTAGCATGCATTAGGAAAGGCTAAGATTACCAAAACCTTAAATCTTTTGCTTCTTCATCATCTTCTTTTTTTAAAATAAGAATGAATCTGTTTAAAGAGATATATTTTCTTTCATGTGAGCTTGATGCTGTCTCATCTAATTCCTGATGTTTCTTCCATTGTACGGTGAGACGTCCTTTGAGGAAGAAAAACAGCTTGTGTTTTGATAACAAAGACTAAAAGAAATAGTTGCTTCTCTGCTTTCAAAGAGACAAGCTGTTTTTATTTCCTCTGAAGAAGCTCATTACAATATGATGGGCAAAATGTCAGGAATAATTAAGTGCAAAATGTGGTGTATAGAAAGGCCACTGGAAACAATGCCTCTTTTGTGAAGATTCCCACCCCCAAAAAATCTGTCACCTGACACGATTTTATTAAAATGTTTAAGAAAGAAAAAGTATAGCATCTAAAATACTCCAAGAGAAATATGGATAAATATTGGAGATCATATGAAATGTACGGTTAACATTTTTTCTTTAGCAAAAAGAAAGTTAAAAGAATTTGATGTAAGAACAGAGACTGTTGCAAGACTATCATCTCTCTCTCACTCTCACTTGCACACACACACACACACACTAACACCTGTTTGCACTTCACAGAAGGAGCTCAGCGGTCTGTAAAACTCAAAAGCCTTTGGACTTTCCTCAACTTTATATTGAGGAGGTCATGCCTCCCACCACCCCAGGGTTAGTGCTGTAAACATCAGCCCATCAAGATAAGACGGTTGAGGCAGATGCTATTAATTACCTGTTCTTTCAAGTCATCCCTGTCTCACATCTGGTTTCCTCTTTGTAACAGTCATGTAGGCCAATAAAAGCCAGGGGGAGCGAGGGGCTACTTCAGCAGCCATAGATTTTACTGGGTTACTAATGGCACACAGGGGCTTAATTTGCCACACATGCACACATGGAGGGTACAGTACATCATCTGAGTGCAAAATAGCGTGTAGTCCTGTAAACTGAAGTTTATATGAAAAAATGTAAAGTAAATCTTAAAATTAACACTGTTATGGTTGGAATTCATCTTATATCTTTTACCGCTTTTCATTGAACTCAGAGGTGGAAATAAGAATTTACAGGTAGGTTCTAGATTTGTTCCCTAAAGTATTTTCAAAAGAGTTTTGTCAAGTGTAGTTTTAAATAAATCAAATAGCAGAGTTTCTACGGTGCTATAGTCTTAACAGATCTCACCGTTGGGACATTTTTCCTTAGTACTCAGGCTATATTTATATCACATTTTTCTGGTGTTGAACAGGAATAAATTAAGCTCAAAGTATTTGGGAACTTGGTTCAGATAACCAAGCAAAAAAGTTTTGAGGTAAATCTTTCGGAGCAATCTCAAGGATTGTAATGAAAATGTTTTTAAATCCCTTAGACTGCTTTGAAAATTTCAACCAGAATGTTTACATGACATCTTCCTAAGCTATTTGAACCTCCCAACTCTGCACAAGTAGGCAGTGAAATTCCAGGAGAACAAACTCCATGATTAAATATCCAATAGGGCTAAAAATAGAGCTGAATGAACAATGATTTTTTGGTTTGGTAGTTGAAGTGAATTTTATTTTTTTTAAGTTGGTGGTTTCTTGGGTTGTTTCAAACCAAAAATGTGTTTTTTTCCAGTTTTCCCCTCAGCAAAACAAAAGGAAAAGTTTTGTTTGGGTTGAACAAAACATTTTGAATGGTCTATTTGATATCAAATATCAAAACTGTTCATTTACGCGTTTCCAAAATAAACTGGTTTGACATTTCTGATTTTGTGTGTGTTTGTTTTCAGTATTTTTTCAGCCAAAACCATTTCAACTCAAATTCACAAACAGTTTCAGTGCCCTGAAAAATGCAGTTTTCGGTGAATTTACTATTCCCCAATAAATTAAATTCGGATGGTAAATGAATATTTTTTCCAGATATCCACCCTCCAAAACATGGGGCGACACAGCATTGCAAAGAAAAAGGTCACCTGACTTTTTTTTAATATGGGCAAAATATGAACCTAGGTCTTCTACAGGGGTGCCCTGCCCACCAGGCTACAGAGCCATCCTCTCACACTATTTATGCAGTTTATACGAAGTGCAACAGTTTCAACAGGAGAGATTACAAGATGCCTCCACCAACCTCTCTCAGAGCCTACTGCAACGTGCAAGACCCAGGTCAAATTCTTCCACCACCTCAAATAAAGGGGGGACGTGAACCTCGTTCTCTCACATCCCAGGTGCGTACTCTGCTTACTGGACTAAAGGAGAAGGTAACATCACTCCATTTTTTTTCAGGAATGGCATCTAAATAAAAAAAATTAAAATGTTGAGCTGAAACTATTTGACAAATTTGTGTCAAATTCATTTTTTGGGTGTATAAAAACTATTTATCTTGATCATTTCACCAAGTTTTATTTGTATGAAGTGGTCCTTCTCAATGAATTGCTCTGTCTTTCCTCCTATTTCACCCAGCTCCTACGTTCTTTGCCATGAAACTGAAGACTTTACATTAAGGGAATCAGATTTGACTGATCTTTTTCTCCAATATTTATTATTTCGTCCTTTATGAACAGGTCATTGTTTGATACAATTGTATGGGGGCATATTTAAAAATAAATAAGTTATATCATTGTCTCTGAGTTGCTTAGATAGATGGTATTAAATAGACAGCATAACTCAGGGATGAAGAAAAACATGATGCACAGGCAGTATTTTAGAAAGGTGCAGCGGAGTAGATTTCACAAATACTTCTGTGCCAACGACTTGCATAATACTCTGGGCAAAATTATTCTTTTGATTATACCCGTGAAACCCCGTTGACTTAATTATTTTAGCCCGTATGTTATTGCCAGTGACTTTTATTCACCTCCAATGATCATCTCATTCACATTAACTGATGTATAAAATACAGAGAATGAGGCCGTATAGAATGTAAATGGGCAGCAAGACAGCCAGTCATAATGGAACATCAGCCACCCATTAATAGTATTCCCCTGTTTAATCTGTGTACTGCTATCTACAGAGCACATGGGATGGTATCAGCACTCACATGAAAAGGCTATGTAAAATGGAACAAGAAATATTAGGATAGAACAAACAAGGCTGATGTTTAGTTCACCAACAAGACACCCATCTCTCCCCCACTCATGTGTCCCTGTGATTAAGGGCAAATCTACACTACAAAATTAAATCGACTGAAGTTATGTTGATGTACAGCCACAGCAATAATTAAATTGTTTTTGCATGTCCACACTATGCTCCTTTTGTCTGCAGTGCATGTCCTCATAAGAAGCACTTGCACTGCCTGCGTGGGGCAACGAGGGACAGCTTCTGAAAGGCAGCAACAGTCAATATAAACAACATATCTGCACTGACACGGCATTACCCTAACTACTTCTGCACCTGCTAACTACTGCATTACCCTAGCTACTTCAGCCTAAGCCTGCATCTCTGGTGGAGATGGAGTTAAGTTGGTGTAGTGGACAAGTTACATCTGTGGGAGCTACATTTTAGTGTAGACGCTTACAGAGTTAGACCGACGTAAACTGCCTAACGCTGTAGTGTAGACCACGCCTAAGACAGGTTTTAAGATCAGAGGTGGGCTTGAAACAAAGTTCCCAGACCCAAATTGCCCAAAATTTCAGAAGTATTTGGATTAGGAGGTTGGGTGCAAGGGCAATCTAGCGGTTAGAGCACAGGATTGGGAGGCCAGAAACTGACGGCCACAAACCTGTCATGTGCCTTTAGGAGGACACTAAACCACACTTTCTTCTCCCATCTGTCAAATGTGAATAATACTTATCTCCTTTCATCCCTTAAAGATGGTGAGAGAATAAACTGGAAGTGTTCACAAAGTGTTTTGAACTTGTGAAGTGTTAAGTCCTTCTCACGTGCCACAATGCAGTCTCCCGGCCTGATCACTTTCCAAAAGAAAACACAGTCATGTGGTTATTTTAAAAAGGTAACCCGATTTATGCTCATATGTCACAGACCTGGGCTAGCTAGGGAACAAAGAAACGGCCAAGCCACAGTTACAGAATAGTCTCAGGAGTATGGCTTAATTCTGTGAACCACAAGAAAACAAATTACTGGGGTGACTACAACTCACAGTTGTCCTGATGCTATCCACCTCTCTCAGGCCCCAAGTGATAATTAAGGTAACAGATCCCTTGGAAGTAGTACCATCAAAATACAAACTTGTCTGACAACTCTTAGTTCATGTGCATTCCTGGATAAAGAAGCAATAGCAAAAGCCAGGTTTGAACATTCAATTATACGTATATGTGGCAACGTAATATTAGAGTAGTTAAATACTGTTCTTGGACCACAAGCTTATTCTTGTTCTGATATAATATTTTAATGCTATCCTACTTGTGTTTGATTGCATGCAGACATGCAAAGATGTCTGAGTAAGAGTCAAGCTCTTCTCTTTTGCTGAAGGTTTATAAAAGTTATCTTATAATTCAGTCAACTGATGATCTTGTTGTAATAATGGAGTCAGACAAAGTAACTTAATATGGCATTAAAATTAAGGTTCTCTCAAAGTAGTTTCCTGATAGGTAGGATCTTCTTAAGCAATCTGAGGTCCTGAAGTTCTTATTCAGTTGTTACTCGAATACTTTACTCAGCTGGAGTCAATAGGAGCTTTGCCTGAATAACTATTAAATAAGAATTTTAGGTTGGAGCCCTGGCATTTCAGTACGTTTGCACTAAAAAGATTAACCTTTACTCTAACTTTCCCCTCTTACTTCCTGACACGCACCAAAGGGAAAAGACACTAGTATGTAAGTAAAGCAATTAACAAAACATTTACGCCCAATGGTAAGCTCATGATGTCTCTTTTTGGAAGTATTTAAGAGCAAATCCAATTTATTCACTAAATGGAGGTTAGTAACTTTGCATTAAAATATTGAGTCCTAAAACATTAAATATATTAAACATAAAAATAATGAAATCTCAGATAAGCACTCCTTTACTAACTGTCTAACAGACAATGAATGTATATTTATTTTCCTCTCACACAAGCATGATGTAACTGATTTAACAGGCAAGGTAGGCAGAACAAACTTTGTTTCATTTTTATTCAGTTTAGAGCCTGTTTTTGAAGGTCAGTATTGAATTCAATTGTCTTGTGGAATAAATACTTTGAAGATTATTCTGCAGAATTATTATGGTAAACTCAAAAATCTAAAACCAGCAAGTCCCTGATGTGTTTCAGCAAATTCTGACAATTTATTTTCTTAAAAAAGTGGTGAAAGAATTCAATAGATGCCAAGTCCCAATTTAACGGAAGAACAGAGAGAGGCACAACACTTAAAGCAGTGGATTAACATTTATGTTTCTCTCCAGGACATTGCTCACACAAGCTGGACTCCTCATGTTTATAATGATAGATGCCGGTTCACCCTTTATCTACGGCAAATCAACCAGTGAAGCAGCATTGCATCTGTAATATATCTTTAAGTGGCTAGAAAGCAAATGTCAAAAACTATTTGATCTGGTTTTATAAGTCACCTTTCAGAACTTTAAGATATTTTACACTTTGAAAAGAGATTAAAAACTTCTATGTTGAGTTGGAAAAACAGAAAGAGCACATTTGTATTCTTTAGGAAAAAGGAGGGCTGACTTCGCTGTATCATGTGCATGTGAAGTCAAACTGGCAATTTTATTAAACATTTTTTAATGTTTTATTCTGCAAGGTATTTCAACTCATGGTTGACACAGGCTTGGACAATAAAATAGTTTCCTAACCAGAATCACTAACAATGTGATTTATGTCCTGCTTAAGGATTTTTGGTCAACGAGAAGGAATGTTTGATGACCTATGGAATGTTTAAATTAATAGCCACTTGCCTGGACCATCACAGACATGAACAAGCTGTAGATGCCCATGTGCTACCATAGAAAATGGGAAATTTTCAAAATGCCTAAGTGACAAAAATGATTTGGGCACTTGGAGCCAGCACCTAAATCCCATTCATTGACACTGCAACATAAGCCCTTAAGTGCCTGTCCCTTTTGAAAGTCTTACCCATTGTCTATAAATATACCCAAAATTGGAGCACTAGCCTTTAATCCAGTTATAGCCTCCCTTAAGAGTTGTTCTTGCAAGAATGGTACCACAGTGTACAATACACACCAAGCAATACTGCTTGGGAGCAGAATTAGTGGGGACAGCAGTGTTCTAGATGGCAGCACAAGAAATAGGTTAACCACAATGGGTAGTTCATGAAACCAAGTGTTTGCAATTTTTCTTGGTCTTCATATATATATACACACACACACACACACACACACACACACATATATATAGTTTCTGACTAATAAAAGTTTCAACATATATTCAACTTTTGCCCCTTCTCACAAAACTGTCACACATTAGCATATGTACCACAGGCTCTCTGTCTCTGTTTTCCTGTCAAGTGCCATCTCTTCAGTCCACTACTGCCACCGACTTGTCTGGAGACAGGATTTCAAACAATGACAAAAGGAAATGCCTATAGCAACTGTTGTACAATAAGTCTTCTTTCCCTTTTCCCCGCATGTACCATAGCATTAACAAGTTTAGCTAGAAAGACAATCCAGTATTCACTGGCACTGGGGTACTGGACAAGACAGCTTGCGGCATAACGTCAGTGCTGGCTGTCAAGCTGACAATAAATAACCATGCTCCTGAACAGCACAAAGGGGCAAGCTCCAACTCTTGTGCTTCTCAAACAAAAAACCCACCACCCCTTATTTTTTCCAGTTTGTTTAAAGTTACAGTAAAAGTAATAAGAGCCAAACAATTTACAAGACCAAATGTTTTCAGCTAAATCAGTGCAAATCCACGGGGTTCAATGGGGTTACACCAAGGTAAGAAAACAGACTTTGGCCTAGGAGCATCACACATGGAGGAGTTAACTATTAGGAGTCAGATTCTCAGCTGATGCAAAATAGTCAGAGTTCTATTAACATTGAAGCTATGCTTACTTACACCAACTGTGAATCTGGCCTAATTTTTAAAAAGGAGCTCCATCTAGATAAGATCATTAATCCCCCTACCCAATAAAGATTGAGACAGAATGTACCTCTGTATTTACAACCTACAGACCACTATAATAATCTTTGTACAAAATATGCCTTGTAAGATATCTTATGAAAACTAACAACTTGCTGGTCAGTAATATCATGGTGAAATGTATGTAGCAACATTATATGTAAAGTTATAAACATAAGCTGAAATTAGGTCTGAAATGTGTTTACCAGACAAGTCTGGGGAAGGAGCGAACCTGTTTCTCAAAGGACAAGCTGATGCTTCTATCCAAGTGTCATCAAAGCAGATGGGCTATCTCCTATTCAGTAGCCATTCTTTGGCAAGGAAGATTGGCAGGGACAAACAGACCTGTATCTTAGCAAACAACAACCCGGAACCTCTTTCACTAGCAGATTCCTTGATTCCAACCGCACAGCCGGAATCAACTTTTTCTAGGGGTAATCCTCATAAAAATACATTTCTAAAGGTGATTGAACTACTAAAGTGAGGGGGCAAAAACACTCCATGTTCTCTCCCTCTCAGCTCTCTCTCTTTCATCTGAAACAGCTGCTGGACTTTGGGAGCATATCGTAGCCTAAGAATTTGCTCAGCAATGTTACTGGAAACATTTGGTAAAGGGCTTCACCTTGAACCAAGTCTAGTTTGTCAAGTTTAATACTAAGAAGCATTTTATCTTTATTTCTCTTGTAACCATTTCAGAGTTTAATGCCTTATACTTGTACTCACTTAAAACCTGTCTCCTTGTAGTTAAAGGAACTTGTCTAATCAAAACTAATCCAGGGTTGTGAACTGTGTGGGGAACATCTTTTAGGGTAGCAAAGACTGTTGTGTATTGATCCCCTTAGGCAACAGACGTAATGTATCTGGAATGTCCAGGAGAGGGCTGGACAATGTAGAACATACGTTTTGTGGAGAAATACAGGACTGGAAGTGTATAGGGGCCACCTAGCAAGTGGTAACAGGCTGGGTGATGCCACATGTGTGTCTGGCATGCTGGAAGGCTGTTTGAGTGGCCCAGGTGGGAACTACAGCAATAAACTATTGTGAGGCATCCAAGTTTGCAGGGCAGAGGTGACAGCCCCTCACTGGTCATGACTGCACCCTGAAATGTATGTGGCCTTATTTAGGACTGATCTTTCCACTGGCTTCAGTAGGCTTTGGACCAAGCCTTTGATAAAAATGTGTGTAAGTAAAGAGGGAGATCCAGAATGGTTTGAATGCACAGATAGGAATGCCTCAGGAATGTAGCTATGCGATGTAAAGAGTATGAATGAAAAATGGTATCCATTATACTTGCCTACTTCTAGAACCATAGACAAAACACACAGAAGCTAAGTGGCAACAAACCAGGAAATAGGGGCTCAATGTACATTTAGCTTTTGCTAAGGTGTATGTGGAAAATGAACAGATAAGTCCCTATCAGAATCCAACTGTATATGAACATTTTCAAACAGAATGTGTTTAACACCATAAAATCTATTGCTTCTCTAAAGCAAGGTGGGTGTGGCCAACAATTTAAACATATTCACATATTTTCAGGCAGGAGCACAAGTTATCCTCCAGCTGCAGCAATAGATCTTCACCTTTGAGGAATCAAATTATTGGAAATAAGGTTTCTAATTCTTTGCTCTTCAAACTTTGGAGGTTTCAGATTGTAACTTTGTCTTTGCAATGAAGTGGTACAAAGTCAAAATTCTAAACGCAAGCATGACAAAATAATACATTAAAAAAATTAAGTAAAAATGAAAAACAATGTAAAGCAGAAGATAAACCACACTCACCACACAGTTATAACAAACATTCCATGTCTGATTCAGTGTCACATACACAGCACTTTATCCCATAATATAGTACACATCTTCAGAGTGAACTCCAAATTCAAAGGTCAAACAAATCTATAAAGGCTGCCAAATCTGCCTGTATAAAACACCACAATCTCTTATGTATTAAGACAAATGAGAGAGAAGAAAGGCACTTTATCTACCCTTTTTAATAGGTTATAACTACAAAAATGTTAAAAATTAATTCTATTTGGAGGAAAAAATATTTTACATGTATTAAAGATAAGGTTGAAAGGACGGATGATGGGCAAGTCACTTAATCTGTCCTTAGCTCACTTCCTCATCTGGAAAAGAGTGACAATAATGCTCCCTAATTTGCAGGGATGTTGTAATACTAATTTTAAGACATTTGAGAGGCATTCGTATACCACAGCCCAAGCTCTGTGAGCCTGAGTCAGCTGGCATGAACCAGCCACAGGTTTTTAATTGTGGTGAACACATACCCTTTGAGGCATTCTTTGAAAATGTCGCATTTGGAATCAGTGGAGGTCAGACTAGTCTGCAAGGGAGTGTCATCGCGTCTAGTCTTTGGAAAGCCTACAAGATAAGCCCCCAGCCCTTAAAATTACTACCATTTTTTTTTTATTATTTTTTTTAAATAAAGACAACGCAGCAGCATCTAGAGGATCCGGCCCCAGATCAGGGTTCCATTGTTTTAGGTACTGCACAAATATATTGTGAGAGACAATCCCAGCCTCCAAGTGTTTATTATCTAACTAGACAAGCCAAAAGGGTGGGGGAGGGAAAAACAGGCACAGAGAAGTGATGTGACTTGCCCAAAGTCACACAGCAGCAGCCCTGGAACAGAACCCAGCTCTTTGAATCTTGGTCAAATGCCCTATCAATGGGACAACACAACCTCCAGTATTTTCAGATAGCAGTGACGGTTTCCTTAAACAGCCATGGGAATTGATGAGACAACAACAACAAAATAATCCGCAATGTGGAACTCTTCTTTTACACAGATGAAGTAATTGAATCATTAGCCACTTTATTCCTTTCAAGAAACCAATCTCATGTCTCTGTCAGGTAAGCCAGTTATTAAAGTTTGCACCTAGACTGACTGATCAAATTTTAGTCCAATTACAGTTTAGAAGAGCGAGGTATTAAGCCCTGAAACTCAAAGCTCATAATGGAAAATTCATCTTTACTTCCAGTACTGTCATTAGAACACCCTTGTCAAACGCAATATATTGCACGCTTATCATTCTGCCACAGTTTAAGCTTGGATTCATCAAAGCACTTGAATTCACTTTCAGCATGTGAGTAATCCCATCCATATTCAATAAAACACATCTAACTATAAGCACTTGCTTAAGGCTCAACCACTTCAATAGCACTACTCACATGCTTACAGTTAAGCATATGCTTCAGTGCTTTGCTGAATTGGACTTTAATGAATGTGACCACATAGAATAGGATACAAGAGAGAGTGTGCTGGAAGGATTAACTCACTCAGGACTCCCAGATTGTGTTCCCAGGATTGTCACTGGTTTACTCTGCGATTTTAGATATATAAATTAACCTGTTACTTCATAGCAGACCTCTAAACTGGATATGATATAATAATCATGGTGCAACACTTAACTGGCTAATGTTTGTAAATTTCATAACTATAGTAAGAGGCATTTTAATGGCGGTTGTAAGTAGCAAAATAAACTGTGTCTGAACTCCAGTTTGGTACAGGGGTTGGGAGGAATAGTTTATATTTGTACTGCCTGTATTAATTTTATATATAGTTCAGCGTTTCTCTACATCTGAGGCTAAATTTTCAAAGCAGTGAGGGGGAGGTACATGCATAAATCCTGTTATTTGTTAACAGGCTTTTGGCACAGACCTCCCATGCACCTCTTTGGAAATTTAGTCCATAATCTCAGTTTGTGTCTGTGTCTGCTTGTAGGTGTAGACATGTCTGTCATAAAACATTACTAGCCTACTCTTCAATTATGCCAAGCAGTTTTTCCTTTTTAACTGACAGTATTGTGTTCAGGTCTGTATGGTAGGTCTGCTTGTCAAGATATGAGTGTTTCTACAGTCTGTGCTCTAATTTCTAAGGTATACACACATGTGGGAGGACAGAATCATTTAAATACACACCAATCTTATTAAAAAGCTATCTTTTGCAATTTTTTCTACTAATATGAAGTTACTGTATATTGACTCTGATTTACCCCTCCTCCAAAATTATTAATTTAATACTTTTTTAATTGTTCTCAAAATACTCAACCCTTATGTATGGAATTAAAGGAGGAACAGCAAATTAAAAATGGGAGAAGATTCCTCCTCTTTGTACATTAGACACATCAAAAAAGGGATGAGACAAAAATAGGGCAAAAATAAAAATAACTAGTTTAGCAAAGACACGTTACTGGATGAACTCAACTGTTGTGATGTTATACGAAAACGTTCTCCGTTTTCTCTGAATTGCAACAAGAAGTTGTAGCAGGAATTGTTTCTCATATCATAATGCTTAGCAGGAGCAGGAGCTTAACACTAATGTAATTTCATTTCACATTTTGATGTTACGGATCCAGCACAAGTGAAGTTCCAGTTGTTGGATCTCTTGCTCGCTCTTTTTTTTCTTGTTGTTGCTGCAAATACATTGTTATCCGCTGCAGCTACTGCCAAGCAGCCCCAAGCGACATAACAGCAAGCTGCACGTACCAGGAAATAAGTGTTACAAAAAGCAGCTCAGGGGTTCTCAAACTCTTTTTGCTGGGACCCCCTTTGAAAACATTTCAGGCTGTAATGAGTGTTCCTCCCCCCTCCCCCACCGTCAAAAAAACAACAGCTTCCCTATGCCATGCCACCGACCCCCGCAATGTCATGCCACCCTTACTTCTGCACTGCTGCTGGGGGCAGTACTGCCTTCGGCATACCCGGTCAACGGCTGCTGTTCTCTGGCCACCGGGCTCTGAAGGACGCTGGCTGATCCCCCATAAATAACCTCGGGACCCCTTGAGGGGTCCTGACCCCCAGTTTGAGAACCCCTACATGAATGGTATAGCATTAATTTAATAATGCTCTTACATCTTCCTTCAATCAAATAATTCTGTACATTGAATATTCATAAACATACTAAAGCTATTCGATCCTTTGTTAGTAGAGTTTTTGAACAAAATAGGTAGTATTGCCAACGTCATGTTCAAAAAATCACAAGCTTGGCTTCCAAAGAGTCATGAAATTGGCTGAAAAGTCGTTAGGTTTTAAAAATTAATGCATTGGGTCCTTTTATTATTGGCCATAAACACTTAAGAGCCAAAAGGGATGCATGTCAAGCTTTTCTCTGCAATCATGAGGGTTTACTTGATTCCAGGATCTGAGATTTTAAGAAAAAGACCAAATATTATGATAGTCATGCGAGTTGGCAGCCCTGAATGAAGGATACAGAATGTCCTGACCTCCTCTCCAGCCTCCATTCCAACGTCCTTACATTTTAATGTAGCAGGACTTGATCCAAAGCTCACTGAAGTCACTGGATTTTGGTTAAGTCCATTAGAAAGGGAACCAGGGAGGAAACAAACTATGTATTAACAAAAAGCATAACATGATCATGTTGTATCACTTGTCTTCCAACATCCACCTTTCCCCTTCCTTACTATGCTCACTGGCATCCTCCACTCCTTTTTGTCTTATTTAGTGATTGACCCTTCCACTGTTACTCACTCACTATATTCAGTGACACTATTTACATGATCAAGCATTAATCAGGTGAGGGTTGTAGGATCAGGCAGTGTGACCTTAAGCTACGAAGAGCAAATGCTTTTGTCACTCTTTGTAAAAATAGTAAGCACCGATATGACACTGTCTGAACAACAGCATCCTACAATATAACAGATTCACATATCTCTAGCACTTTCCTCCTCAAAGTCTCCAAACAAACATGAATACATTAAGCCTTATGACAATTGTGTACCTGGAAGGGAAGGGAACAGGTAGGCTAAATGGAAGTTAAGCATCTGATCCAAAATGCACTGACATCAGCTGGAGTCTTCTCTTTGCCTTTAATTGCTTTGGCTCAAGCAATAGGTGATTTGCCTTGGGTTCCAGAGAAAGTCTGTTTTGAAGCCAGGAATAAACTAATATCTTCTGTCTCAACCCTCATGGTTACTCCGTTTCAAGGCAACCACATCTCATCGGTTACATCGTACCCTCAGATAAAAGCAGCATTAGAGTGTTATCCATTCATATTACAAGTGGAGACATTTTCCAATTTGTTCATTTTGCTGCTTAATCCCTACAAGTGCACATGACACGTCAAGTAATAAATATAGTGCTGTATGGTATATGGAAAGATGAAAGACTCTATTAGGGAAATTGCCAAGATCAGCATTTCCGTAAAGAGACTATTATCCATGGTGTTGTCATAGTAAAATAAGGGCAAATAAGGACAGAAAGCCATCTGGTCAGATCTCATCAAAACAAAAGATCCTATAATGAACTGTTAAGATCAACGGAGAAACAAGTTCACAGACCCAACAATCACAATATAATCAATTCCTTGTTATGAACATTTTCTTACCTCTGAAAAGAAACTAATATCCTTTAAAGTATTATTACAATTCATCTGCTTTTAAAATGAGAAACAAAAACAAAAATAACCATGAAAAATGTCTTTGCAAAATATTTACAAACATTTGGCCAATGCATGACCACTATAAGGCTATTGACTCAATCACAGTGTGTAAATTCTAGCACTCTAATTGGCTCCTTGGTCCTTATTAGCTAACAAGAGCATAAGATTTGCATAATCCTTCCAAGAATATGATTTGTCTGTATCATTTTAATGTATTTTTCTGTTTCTATTTACTGCTGACTCCTTTGATAGAATTTTAAATCACAAACCAACTAAACACAGCCACTAACCCCAAACAGAACGGAACGCAGCCCAAAAAGAAAAGAACACTCCCCACGAGACACCGTACATTTATCAGTGCATTGAGACTTGCACGGTCATTGCACAGAGATTTGTCAACACACACGTAGGCCACAATTATTTTTAAATGGTGCCTACAGGTAGACTAAGACCCAAATTTCTGAAAGCATTCAGGCTTTCTTGCGCTCATTGTCACAACACCTAACTGATTTTGGAGCCTAAATCTCATTTTCATCTTATTTGCCCTTCTGAAAAGTGTGATTTAGGCTCCTAAATCAGAGCATTCTGATGATCAGTGCAGCAACGTTCAAATGTCTTTCAACATCTAGGCCTAGAGCCCAGATATGTGGCCTGGCTTTTAAAAGTGCTCAGCATCCATCAGCTCCAACCATAAATCGGTGAAGCATCAAGCTAGAAGCATTACACTGTTAGAAGAAAGGCTCTCTGGCAGTTCATGAACTGAGGGCATAAATGTTTCTGTCGGTGCATGCAGTGCAGTTGTAGCCATGTTGGTACCAGAATACTAGAGAGACAAAGTGGATCAGTGTGGCAGTATCCAGAACCCTTGGGTACTCCCTGGGAGCTGGGATACCAGTGATCCCTCTGTCTGACAATTTTGGGCTGCCTTTCACACTGTGATGCTGTGACAAGCCAAAAACCCCAGGCAGATTTTGTACTTACACAGCCTTCCACCGGCAGTGACCACACCCAGATTAGTTCAAGGAATGCTTTTCAGTCATTTATGAACCAAGAACAGAGAAACTCCAGATAGCTCCTCATCCCAGGACCACAAGGCTATACCATCTACCCTGGTCAAAAAACCTGACCAGGGAAGATTATTATCCAGTCTGCCCTTCCCTCAAAGTGGAAAAAATGTGCACCAGTTTGTTGCTGAGCAGTTGATCTAACCATTTCACTCAAAAACACACTGGTTAGCAGAAATTAAACACATTTATTAATGACAGAAAAATAGATTTTAAGTGATCATAAGTGTAAAGAGGTTAAAAGTAGTTACCAAATAAAATAAACATAAGATCACAGTCTAAGCTCCACACACGAACAAGCTCTTGACTTAGTAATGTCACACTCTTGTTAGCTGGTACAAGCAGTTTTTTAAACGCAGACTGGGCAACCTTCCCCACCTGAGATTCCCTTTCCCCCTTCAAAGTCCTTTTGTCTTCTAGACAACCCTTCAGGTGTGCAGTTGCATGGAAGTGAAGCCAAGTGATGATGCCACACTCCCTCTTTTATAGTGTTTCAGCTTGCTACAACAGTCCATGCATGTGATGTGGCGGATGCTTCCCATTGGTTAAGCAATCCCATTGTGAACGTTCATCCTACAACGAAGTC
The DNA here is from genome assembly GCA_007922155.1 of Mesoclemmys tuberculata. NCBI lineage: Eukaryota > Metazoa > Chordata > Testudines > Chelidae > Mesoclemmys > Mesoclemmys tuberculata. Next base: position 7,817,844 of record ML675631.1, read on the forward strand.
TTCACTGTGAGCAATTCCTGGTAATGGGTTCTTTCCTTGATGGCCCAGTAGCATATCTGCCACTTCACTGTTGTACCTGAAAAGCTGAATTAGGTGGTTCCCACCTCACAACATGATCTAGTAGCATTTACAATATTTTCTAACTTCACATGCTATGGTAGCACATACAATCAACAGGATATTAATGTTTAGCAGATGAAGAGTTTTAAAATAATACCAAACAAGGCATACTTTGTACAGAATATATCATAATTATAGGACATTGGTGAATAAAGGAGTTTTAGGGTGATGTTTTCAGACACAGGGTGTTACAGTGAGGTAATATCTTTTATTGGATCAACTTCTGTTGGTGAGACACAAGCTTTGAGCCATACATAGCTTTTCTTCAGTTCTAGGAAATGGGCTCAATGTCACAGCTAAACAGAAGATTGAACAGATAGTACATATTCTTAAGGAATGTTCAAGATGAAGAATTAACTACTTATGCTAAACTATCACTTCTATCTTGTATGTAGCTGTGACACTCTTAGTACCTTGCCCAGACCTGAAGATCTTTGTGTAGCTCAAAAGCTTGTCTCTCCCCAACAGAAGCTGATCCAATAAATATTAGCTCACCCATTTTGTGTCTGTCAGCATATGAAAGTGGCCTTTCCTACTGTCACAGAAACCAGAGTGCACTTTAATTACAGTAAACAAAGAAAGAATGAAATTGGGCAAATAAAAATGAGGAGGACTGAGTACCTAATGCCATGGAAACCAATTCCATGGCAGTTCTGAATAAGCCAGCAAGGAGAAGGGCTATGGAGTGGGCTAAGGGCCTTCTCATGCTTTCAGGAACCAGTGGCCCCAAAGCATCTGCGTATGGGTTGTAGAGAAAGATGCTTTCAGCTTATAGGCTAAAATTGCTGCTCCATACATGACTGCTGCCATATCTTGCAGAGGCTGAATTCCATCTCATTTGTTTCCATCAGCCTGCTCTCCCCCACCAAGCCACAATCCTACGAGGTACTGACCAACTCCTGGGAAGTTGCTGAGCTGTCTCAATTTGAGAGTTTCAAGACGCACTCAATAACGCATAGGATCAGTCTCTTAGATCATCATAGAAAGCCTATTTCTTCCAACTTTTTGCAAGGTAGAATGAGTTTCACCCTTGAGTAGCTAAAATGCTTATGGAAAATCTGCAGGAGAAAATGAATATTAATTTTCATAAGTCTGTCTCACAGGATGTAAACATAATTACATAAATATTTACTTTGTCATTATTTCTTATACTCGTGGATTTAATGTTGAAGATTGCGAAACTGCTTCATGTAAAGAATAGAACCAGGGTCCTATTCATTGTTGTGGTCAGCTGCTATTTCATAAATATTTGTTTTAGGTTTGGGTTTTTTGGGAGGGTTTTTTTTAAGTTCTACAAATAAAAAGCCCTGCTTACAACCCTACATGCAGTATCAAAATAACTTTGTCTTAAGAACCTGCTGGAGTAGAGCATTTGGGTTCTGAGCGTTTCCAGCATTATCGGGTTAGAACAGAACAAACAGACTAAAGTCTGACATCAGCTCACTTCCCAGCAGGATACACTACTTTTTTCATTAGAATCTTTGAGCTTGAGATCAGACACAGGAAAGATTAAAACAAATATGAATTTAATCAAGGGATTCTGCTTTCCTGGTGTGGGAACAGGAACATGCTGACATAAAGAGAGGACCAAACTCTAGGGCGTCTGAACCAAATCAAAGCCTGCTTGCTTACCACTAACTGCTCAGATGATCCATATCATAACAACAAAAAGAAAAACAATTATTTATTCTTTTTGATGTTGGTGCTCAGAAGTAACTTCCTTTTTGAAGAGACCAAGGTCAAAGCCAAGTTATTGTTTTTGCTCGAAACTTTGTCAGTGAGGGACTAAAAGTTATTAGGTATGACCTACTTTTGGGATTGAACATCTCTAACTTTCCCACTTCATTTCTTGTGGGTAATAACTTGGAAAAAACGTTAATTGTTAAAGTGAACCAAAACGGCGTCCTTATCATGGGAAATGAGATCATTTAAAAGAGAGAATTCATTGATGCCTGCTGAAATACACGATACTTAGCTGGTTTGTCTGCAGAAGCCAGCCTGAGACTGAGTGAGGTCCAAGCACAGATCCTACAAAAGTGCTGAGCACCTCCTGCAGTCGGAACTGCGGGTATTCAGTATCTTGTAGGATGGACACAGAAATCAGGCCATTTTTCTAAGGTGTTGCAGACTTAACTTTATATGGAAGTAGTCTGAAACCTCATTGAAACTGGTGGGCAAGAGCTATCCTTCGTTAAGGATAAATGTAAGAAACAGTTACTCTTTTTTTTAATAGCTGAAACAATAGACATTAGAAGGCTAGTTTGAATGTCAGCTATGTAGATTGAGGGGTTTCACTGAGGACTGAAGGAAAGGACAGGGAACTAGGCATTGTTTGATGGGCATTCCTATGAGAGAAGTATCCAGAAGCAGCAGAAAAGAACTGGAGACAGTGGAAGAAGCACTTACAGCATCGCCCTGAAAGAAAGCCGAGAGAGCGCTTTTTAGGCAGAGGGCTGGCTGCCTCTGTTTGATTCCTATTGAGTGCAGGAAAACAGTGCTGTGTGTACATTCTTTGTAAATAAACAGGACTGAGTCAAAGAAATACTTGACTCCATCATCAGTTTCGCCTCCTAAAGGAAACAACCTTCAAGACCTAAAAAATTGGCTAACCATTTGAAGCAAAAGGGGTAACATTGTACTGAAAGCTTCTGAAATCCAGAGACAGCCAGTCCTTCCATGGAAACCAGAATATGCTCCAAGTCCAGAAGCTGCAAAATGCTGAGCTCTTCCTTCAGTTGGAAGAGAAGGTGCTCAACACCTTGCAGGACTGGGTAGAGAGAAATAAGGCCACTTTTCTAATGTGTTGTAGATATCATAAAATTGACATCAAAATAACTCTTTCACTTCTAGTTAATGGAACTGATTCAGCAAACAGGTCTGATGAGAAAACAAAAAAATATCTAACAAAATCTTTGGTGACTAAGAGATTTGTTCCACACTAACAATGTGCTCTGTCTTCTACAAGACAAACAGTTTCTGCCCCTAAGAATTTATATTTTAAATATATATAAATAATGAGCTCAAGAGCTTTACATTTTCATAAATATTAAAGTTTACAATAAATAATAATATTAAAGTTTACAATATCCCTGTTAAGTTTCATTATCCCCATTCTACAGATGGGGAAACTGAGTTGGGGGGAGTGAAGTGGCATCCTAATGCACCACAGCAAGTTAGTGTTTGATGTGAAAATTGAATTCAGAAAGTTTGTGGTTCCCAGCCCAATATTTTATTTAGATCACTCTACTTCTGCAACATGGCACATAACACAGGCCTGATTTTCAGAGACACCAAGCACAGGAACTTCAAATGGCGTTACTGGAGACTATAGGTACTTAGTACCTCTGACAGGCTTCAAGCTGGAAAATCCAAATATTAATCACATGAGCATTCCCATCAAAGTCTTCAATAGTACTACTCGTGTGTAGAGGTAAGTAAATGACTAAGGGCTTTGCTGACTCAGCCAAAATAAGTCCCCATATCTCTAAAAAGCTAATGACGGCAGGAAATTACTGTTCTTGTTTATTATTTTCAGCAAATTCATATTCAGAATTTAACAAATATATATATTTAAGTAACTTTAGATAACTATGAGACAGTCAATCACAGGCCCCATCGTGTTTTCATAGACTTCAGTGGGAGCCAGATTGGAGCCTGTGGCTATTAATGTTGCATTATTATTTCTGATTATTTTTATTTAATCTACTGGGCCGAACTCTGGTATACCTGAAGTCAGCAAGATTGCACAGGAACAACCAAGATCAGAATGGTTCCCATGCTGCATAAAGATAAAACAATGGTTTATGATCACTTCAGGCAGAAGTCAGACTTCATGTGATACAGTAATCTGTTGCCAAACTCAAATCAGCATACTCCATGGCAAGTACATAAACAAAATGACTCCTTGGGAAGGCAGGATCTAATATGTCCCTGTTACTAATAAATGCACTAATCCTTATACAGCATTTGCCAACTAATTAATTCATGAACCTATAAATATTAGACATGGACTATTTTACAACTCCAGAGCAATACATCAAAGACGATATCATAGGAAACATTAAAGATTTTTGTTTGAGATAAAAAGGCTTGACAAACAAAAGGAGTGCAAAGCTGACGAGGAGACTTGTAGGCCCTTGGAGACAGCGCAAAGAAGACTGGGTGACAGACAGGGGATGCTGTTAGGAAACTGTGCATCTCCTTTACTTCAGTGTTCATCAGGGTGAGGAAAGGAAAAGCCCATCCAAAAAGAGATTTTTACGGAGAGGGGAGAATAAAAGTTATTCTATTTCAGCCGCTCTTCAGTAAATTTGGAAGAGCTTATTCACAGGTTGTTTCACATGCTGCAAACTCCGTAGTTCTGAGAGAAAGAGAGAACCGTGTACCAATACGAACAAAAAGTGCAAGTACTAACAGCAAAGACTGGGCACTTCTTACTAGCAGAAGGAAAGGCAGGTATATGAAATGTAGTCAGCATGATTGTTTGATCGTGGCCAGGGATTAGACAGATTGCTTGGAGTGAAACTATGCACTACAGGCCATGTCTTTCTGTCTGTAAACATACAGACAGAGCGCTATAGGTTCTGTCTGCACCCAGCAACCTGAATAAGGAATCCTCTGTCTTCCTCATCCCTGTTTCCTCTCACTTGTCCATCATGATGGACATGACACTGGTGATGAGAACATGAGCGCGACACATGGAGCCACTAACCCAGAGAACAGCCTTGCATATGTCCAGCAGAGAAGCTGCCAGGAACAAACAAAGGGAAAAAAGCAGAAAAACCATCCCTCAGAAACTGTGTGTAAACAGCTCACAAAACTAGGCTAACAATAAGCAGGGGAAACTTGAATCCTGCCCAGTGCAGCGGGTCTGGATCAGAGCAGCAACGCTGCTGGAAAACATGCTGATTTTCAAGGGACAGGTGCTCTGCACTTTCTGAAAATCAGGCCCCTTCAAAGCGTCTGAATTTAGACACCCAGAATCACAAGTCACTTTTGAAAATTTAGCCCATTTTGTATCTCTTTTACCATGCAATGCAGCCCGATGTGACAACAAACTCTTAGGACACTAGTCAGATGCCATGTGCAGGTTTGCTGGGATGCACAGCAAAACAAACTAACTGTCCTATGACAATGTGCGTTTGGAGTCCCTGCCATGACACCCAATCTAATAGACCAGGTGTGGCCAAACTTACTGACCCACCGAACTGCATACAGCAATCTTCAGAAGTTTGAGAGCTAGGGTGCACCCTGTGGGGCAGAAGTCCCTAGTCCCCCCTCCCCACAGGGTAGAACCCTCTAGCCCCACCACCCTGCCCAAGGCAGAAGCCCCAAGCTCCCCACCCCTGTCTGGTAGGTGGAGAATGGGGGAGGGAGATGTAGGGGACTACAAGAGCCATTTTAATTGTAAAAAAGCCGCCCGCCGCCGGTAATAGACACTGCCTATGTTTCTGAAATATCAGCTAATGAGAAATGAGGAACTACAGCACAGTATTGCAATGTTACCGAAGCCGTATTTACATTGTACATGGTAACTCTCCGTCCTGAGCCACAAGACATGTCAGCAATTGGACCCATTCTTTTCCTTTGCAAAAGTTGTTTTACTAAAGGTCTCATGGCAATTATGGCTTGTCAAATGCTCCAGCAGTACGTAAAGTATCAACAGAATCAAATCAAATGCTCAGAGCCTAACTCAGCAGATTCTGTGAGGCATCCCTAGAATCAACTTTAGAGACGTCTTGATATGAAACCCTATAGTACCCTAGTACGTCTGTCTATCTACACTGGGCCGCACCTTCCCAACTGCTGTGTACACTTACCCATAGGGGGCATTTACCAGTGCCAAAGGACTGAAGATTCTCCTGAGGCCAGGAGTCCCAAGGGAGCTGCTGCAGCTGGGAACTGAAGTGCTGCACTGCTGCTCCGGCTGTCCAAAGAAGGTTCTCAGTGAAGCAGAGAGGGTGAGATTCTCCCTCTGTCTGTGAAGCAGTGCCAGTGTTTGAGGTGGTGTTCTAGCGGGCATAGTGTCCAAAGTGTCCCTTTGCAAAGGTGTCATTGCCCCCACACCGCCCTGGTGGCGCAATGCAGAGCTGAGGGTTTACCCCAGCCTCAGTTTCCCCTAAGGGGCTTTCCACAAGTTCAGTTCAGCTTTTATGTATTGAACTGTGCCCCTTCGGGGGTCTAATTTATTTAAATCAAAGGCCAGGCAGACAGGCAAGCAAGTCCTTGAGAAGGGCCCCTGAATTAATCTGAGTCAGTCTGTCCCCACCTGTGTCCATCTTTCTCCTCCATCCAAACTTCTTACAAGTAAATTCCCCTGGACCCAAGACCCTCTTCTCGAGTCAGGACTCCTGCTATCACCTGGGAAAAAGAGTCCTTCCTGTAGGCTCAGGGGCCCGGCAGAGGTCAATCCACTACAGCTCTTCTCTAGAGCTGCATATAGTTCCCCAGCGACTAGACTCTCCTGCCACTCTCCCTTTGATTGGGAACAGACCTTCCTAGGGGCTTTGTCTTCCCTTTTGGGACCTGCTCCCCCTAGGAGCACCTTTCCTAGATCCTCTTTTCGGTGAGCTCTCTAACCAGCTCCCCTCAAAAGTCCCTTCCTCAGGAGCCTCCTGTTTTCTGGAGCTGCCTGCCTGAGCCCTGAAAATCCTATTACAACCAGGTCTTCCTTAACTAATTAACAGCCAACTAGACAATTAACTACTCAGAAGTGGATCCGGGTTGGCGTCTTCTCCTTAGCAGAGCTTGTCACAGGTAAGCCAGTGCCTGCCCACTTCATACAGCCAGCCACCGCCTGACAGAAGGATTCTTTCCAAAATGAAAGAAAGATCCCTCCACACATGGCTCACATGAGGCACATTTTCTCTTTGTTCATATCTACATCACCCTGTTGGCCGTCTTGCCTGCCCTCTGTTGTAGAAGCACACTCATACTATAGGAAGCCACTCGGGAGCACAAATGCTTCACAAAAGGAGCCAAGATTGTGTGTGAGGGGGGAGAGAGAGGGCAGGACAGGGAGAAGGGAGATGAAGAGAAAGGAGAGGGAGAAAATTTAACTGCTGTTCATAGAAGAAGTCACATTGGAAAAAACATGAAAAAGGTCTGTTGTAACAGAGGCCATAAGCCCACTGCTGACTCTGAGGCGTGAAGGCTGAATTCTGAGGAACTGCTGCAACAGAGCAGAGTTTACAAGGTAGCCCACTTAACTGATAGCTCTGGACTGCTTCCAGAGTTATAGAGGAAGGTCAGACATATTCCTGCGCTGGAGAAACCCCATTCACTAAAAACACATTTAGGCAATTAAAAAAAAAACTTAAGATTTTCCCACATCCTTAATTGATCATGTTTCTGTTGGGGGGGGGGAGGAGAGGGGATCTGGACATCATTTAAAACTTGTCTATTGTTGGTAAGGAAAAAATATTTCTGCAGTAACTGCCCTTTTCTGAATTGTTATGAACACATTGACATCTATTTGCCCTACTGAGAAAAAGAACATTCACTTACCATCCCTTTGAAGAACTGACTGTGCAAAATTTGACTGCATTATTTTTCCTTTAACAAAGTCTTTGTGATCTGTACTCAGACTTCAGAAAAAGTGGAAAAATATTTTAACTTCTTTGTTTAAAGAAGAAATCAATAGGAAGACCTACAGAAGAGCATTCAGCAGATACTATAATCTTTAGGTTTTTGCCTGTGTAAGTAAAGTACAGTAAATCTCCACAATCTGAGTGATATCATATTTCATATGGTTTGAAAATGTACAAGTTTGAGGATTATAAATAGTAAAATATATTCCACGTGATGATAAAATATATTACTACACTTGAAAATTTTCACACTACATAGAATATGGTCTGACACATACTTTGTAAGGAACATGTAGCTGATTATACAAGTGTGTATGGCCCAGATCCTGCACTGAAGTATATCTGCTTTATACCATATCATCACCCCACCCGTTGCTGCTTACGTAGGGGGCATGGTCCATAGAAAGCAGGGTGCACCTGGAGCTTCCTTATGTTCTGGCAATCCTCTACTGTTGTATTGGCCCCTTGAGGCCACTGGTAGCTAGTTTAACTGTTCAGAACAATACAGCAGGTCCACCAGAGAACACAGCTGGCCCAGGATTGGTGAGGCAGAAAAATTGGCTGTCCACATGCGTGCATACAGGCAAATTGTGCTGCAAGCCAAGGATCTGAGCTTCAATATCGGTATTCTATACACAACAGCTTCATTAAAAGAATGTTAACATTGCACAGTCAACACTCAAAAATTAGGAAATGCCAGAATTAAAGATGTATGTGCAATCTTAATTCAGCCCACTATGTTTCGTTTTAATTATAAAATCACATACAACTTTTTCCACAGGATTCATGCCTTATTCAGTGATGTCTTAATTCAATTTCTTTTTTATCCTTATCATTCAGTGTGTGGCCCAAGGCTTTATTTACCACCCACCATTTAAACCTTGCTCTGAAAACAAAACTGTTAAATTCCCTCATCAGCTTTTCTATGGTGCGCATAAGAGTGGTTCCTAGGTGCTTCACAAACATGAATGCATTTATCTTCACAACATACTGCGAGGTGGGAAAAAATGTTGAGAAGAATGGGAGCGGATTCTCAGAGAAAAATTAATTGACACCAGATTAAGATTGAAAGACATGGGAGAGGAGAGAAAGAGAGAGAATGCTAAATCATTGAAGAAGAGAAGCATTAAAACTAGCAGGCAGATTGCAATTACTGCAATTATACTACAAAAATATTGTTTCTTGATTTCTTGCATCTTCTTATAATATGGCAGTGTATTTTTGTGCCTAGAAAATACTACATGAAGGCCATGGGAGGAGAAATGAAGATGAAAGTTTCAAGTCACTTTACCATAAGCAGTTGCCAAAGAAACAGGCACAGTCAAGGACTGGGAGAGGTCTGCCAGGGAACAGCACCATCAGAGTCTGTCAGTTAAGCAATACTAATCCACCAAGCTGCAGCTTCCCCACTTCACTAATCATGCGTCTAACTCAAGCGAAGTCTTGGCCCTGTGGAGAATCTCCTGGGCCCCAAGGATGCTAGATACAACATACTGGGCCAAATTTTCTCCTCATGTGAACTGGCACACCACCAGTAAAATCAGTGGAGCTGCACCAGTTTACAGCTGGCAGAGTTTTCAGCAACAGCGAGAAGAGGCGTGGAAGAGGGTGCGGCCAACCAGCAGCAGGAAAGAAAGGTCCGCTGTCAGGAAGTACAAGAGAATGTAATAAGCACTTTAATCCAAACGTTTTTTGACCCTGCGTTCCATAGAGCAGAAAGGCTAGGAGCTGTTAACATAATATTCATCGAAGTTGGAAAGTACTATTATCAGGAGGGCCACCTGGGGCTTCAAAAATTAGGGTGAACCTTTCTTACTATAATGTGACTAAATAAAAAATAATTTCAACTATAGATCTGACTGTCTTGCATAAGGCCCTCATGACCCAAGGAGCTATCTATTTGGTTCTGATTAGCAAAGTATGCACCATTTGACTAAGCAATAGTTGGCCAAAAAAAAATGAATATAGTGGATCCCGTTCAGCTTCCACTCACTTAATAGCAAACTTGCCATCCTCTTTAGTGGAAGTAGGCCTGGAATCTAGTTTTTATATTTTAATTGGGTGCACGTAACGCCTATTCACGGAAGCAGTGATAACACCAAAATTTAGAGAAAGAATTCTAAGTGATTGGGAATACCTTAATATTTGTATCCATTTTAGACTTTTAATATGCGTTTCTATTGAAATCCAATTTTCAGGAGAAGCCCTCAGCATTATTTCCTTCCCCGCTGTAAGCTGCTCAGATACCAACCTTGGTGGGGGAGCAGTATAAGAACCTTCGCTTTCCAGGGCTCTCTCCTCAGGCGCGTCTTTTTCCTCCCTAGTCTCATTCTATAGCTAGCCTCATCCATTCCCAAGGTGTCATCCTGGCCTCACTGATGCCAACGGGGCTTTTGCCATTGATTTCAGTGGGGTCGGTTTCCACCCACAAACCTTTAAGCATAACCTTGATGGTGATGACATGAAAATTTTGGTCTTCTCTAGACCCTCCCTAAACCAGCTGCTCTTTTCAGGCCACAAGCTTTAGAGTAGCTTTAAAAAAAAAAAAAAAAAACACCAACAAAAAACCTGACTAAGTCTTTAAAGAGAAGCCTGTGTTATGCGTTTAGGATAAAAGACCACGATGGGGTCCTGGACCAGGTCTGGGGCGCCTAGACAGTATCGCAAAACAAATTAATAATAATTAGTGGACCTCATTACTCTTCTGAATAGTTTCTCCTAACTGGAATGCAAATTCACTAGTAATATTCAGTCAAATTTTCAAACATGCAATGTTCAAGTTGGTTCAAAATGTAAGCTCTGTGGCTTGAAGCTTTAGAGGGTAAAGAGCTCTCTGCCACAATTTCTTGGTGA
>ML675631.1:7833405-7861843 GCA_007922155.1 Mesoclemmys tuberculata
TGCTTTTTTGTTTTTTAAGCCAAGCAAACATAAGTCAAGAATACAAGCAAGTTAGTTCAATATTTTTTTCAATTTCCTAAATTAATATTTTCCTTTGTGAAGTTCGGTTTATCCCAATCACTGGCATACTGAGATTTAGAAAGCACAGAGGCATTTCAGCATGTTAATACACTGGAAATTTGATATTGTCTCACAAATTATTTAATTCCAAATCCTTAAACAGTGCCTGTTACTTTAAGCTGTAGTACAAACAGCACATATCACAAATAAATGTAATTTAATCTCATGACTTTGTAGTCGTGCTTAGGGACTGTTCACACTGAATATGATTTCCTAATCCCTCCTTCACTGAAAAAGATTTAGGCACTGTTCCGACACAGTAAAGGATACTACAAAGTATGTTGATCCCCATTTACTGGATTTACTCAGCAATTCCTTGAATAAGCACTCATGGCACGGAGACCTCAATTACCTTCCCTATTCAGAGAACTATAGAGGGAAATATTAATGGGGGAGATTTTAAGATGCAAAATGGAGTTAGGCACCCAACTCCCAATGAAAGTCAGGGCTACCTGAACTCCCAACTGCCCTTTGTGCTTTTGAAAAACCCCACCTCATCTATGTTATTACACAAGCCAACAGCACTCTTTCACCTGACACAGGGTTCAGTTCCGGCCACTCAACTCTCAAAAAAGATACAGCAGAGTTAGAAGGGATGCAGTGATGAATGTGGATGGCGTCCAAGACAGACGTACTTAGGAGGAGACAGAAAATTGAGAAGATTGGGACTGTTTGGTTTAGGGTGACAAGATGTCCTGATTTTATAGGGACTGTCCCAATACTGATGGTTTTTTCTTATATAGGTGCCTATTACCCTCCACGCCCTGTCCCGACATTTCACACTTGCTATCTGGACACCCTAGTTTAGTTTTGAAAAGTAATAAATCTGGGGTGACATGAGTGAGGTGTATAAAGTGCTGTATGATAAAAAAAAAAGTAAATCAGGCACTGCTATTTACCTTTTAACTTAATACAAGAACAATGGCACATTCAATTTATTGGAAAGGCATCACATTTAAACCTGTTAAAGGATTATACTCTTTGTGCATAATGTTCCAAAATTCTTGATCTGTTAAAGAAATAAAAGGATAAAATTTTAATGAATGGCATTCAACATGGTTTATTGGAAATTATTATTTGTATTACTGTAGCACTTAGGAGTTTGAGGCGTGGACCAGGGCCCCATTTTGCTAGCTTCTGTACAAACACAGAACAGGAAGATTCAGTACTGCACAACATTCTGATTTTAAAAAGTAGCACTATGCAAAAAAAACAGAATGCACATGTTAAATGGATTAAAAACTATCTGACTGATAGAAAACCAGGTAAGTTCTCAGCCCAATGCTATTCCATATTTTTATGAATGACATAGAAGAAAAGATAAAATAACTGATGATAAATGTTATAGGTAACAGAAATATTGAAGTAAGGTGGAAGGTCAGGTCACTTATACAAAGCATTCGACATCAGTTGTGTAGCTGGACACAATCAAACATGCGCATTAATACAGACAAATACATAGTCCTACATCTAAGAACAGAGAATGTAGGTCAAACCTATAGGATGGAGACTATTCTGGAAAGCTGTGACTTTGGAAAGGATTTAGAGGTCATGGTAAATAACCAGTTAAACATGAGCTCCTAGTGTGATGCTGTGGCTAAAAGTACTAATGCGATATTTGGATGTAGCCATGGGGAAATATTGAGTAGGAACCAGGAGGTGATATTACCTCTTTTTATGTTACTGGTGAAACCAATACTGAAAAACTGTGTCCAGTTTTGGTAATCACCCTTTAAAAAAGGATTTTGTAGTTGTGCTTGCTTTGTTTTTTGGCCTCTTCAAGAGGCTACTTAATTTATTATTAGTCACCTGTGGTGAGAACAGGGAAATCTGCGCAAGAATACTTGGAACAAAAGTAGTACACCCCTCAAAAAACAAACAAACGCCTGTAGTATTGCTATTAGCAGCTGTAATATTTGAACCATGACTGTGGAATTCTGAAGCATTTTTGGTAAGTGGAAACATGATTTTGTTAGTGAAATAGACAAGGCAGAAAGCAGGACTCGTGCTGCTGAATTGAAAACCCACTATTTTTCTCCTCTACAGTGCTTTTACACAATAGAGCAGGAAACAGTGCAAACCACCGAAAGGTTAACAATTTGTTGGCTGCTCCCTGAACAATTGATGCACGTCTTTAAAGGTACACTTCTATGTAATGATCTCCTACCACACATGGAGCGAGATGGTTTCTTGTTGTCAGGCAGATTGTTGTTGAGAATTTTGGGATGCATACGGTAGTTAATTAAAGAGAGGCACTGGGAGCACGGCGAGGCTATAAATGTTCCCTTCATACTTTATGGAGCTCAGTGCTGGATCTTTCCATGTGTCAGCTTCTAACTAGCATAAACTCTTTTTGACCTTAACAAGCATTTTGGAATAACTTTATATGGTGGGAAAGAAGGGATTCCTGCTATTAGCCCCAGAGGCTTGCTTTGAGACACGTCATGGGAAAAAAAAAAAATAAAAAAAATCAGGACTCTGCCTCTGTCCACTGGTATTTTAAAGGACTCAATGCAAAGACGACACATGGTGTTTTATAATCCAAGTGCTCTACAAGAACATAAATTAATATAATTTTGCTATCCAACCGGCAACCATTTAAATCAGATGTTTTGCTGTATCTGAGGGTATCAGATATCAAAAAATGCATATATTAGAGAGTGTGTAGATTATTAAATGACAGTTGAGATGCCAATTTTCCTTTTTTTATCTTGGAAGATATTCCCAGGATCTTTGACATCTGTGGTGGCTAATCCCCCATAGAGAAACTGACATTAAAAGGAATTCACACTGTGGTAACGCCATACTCCCATTACACTGTCAGCTATGAGTTTCCAAAGCACTCCTGGATTCTGGGCAGTAGAGCAGAACATGAGCAAAAAATGACAAGGTTGGTTTCCAGATTAGCAAAGCAGACAAATAGATTGTGACTTTGGAACAGCTACTGACAGTGGATGAAATCTTTCCAGTAAAGTATTGATCGTTTTCATACACTATAGTCCTCATTAGTGACCATGTACATGATATAATACAAGTATAATTATTTTAAATTCCTGTCCACATCATTTTCAGGATGCAGATTAAAACACATTTTATATCTGAAAAGCAAAATGTGTAAAGAAGTACCTTTGCGTTCCTGCCAAACATACCCATTCTTGTATAAATTACAGTAATTCATAACATTTTCTCAGTGAGCAAAAACTAAATGAAAAAAAGGAAAGTACACATTTTACTGTATAGATTTACTTTAGTGCTTAATGACTTCAGTCTTCCTCTGTCCTGTCCTCCCTTCATGTTCTTAATAAATTTTCTGAACCCTCGCTCCAAAGTTCTTGATTACCTATATGAAGAGTCTGGGATCTTCTGCTTTTTCCCCTGACCTTTCTAACTACACCTTTTTCCCATTTCACCTCCTCTCTGGAAGAACACAAGTCTTTATCTTTGATGCACTTGTTTTCTCTGTCTTTCTCCTCCTTTTGGCATGCAAGCTTTAATCTTGGACATCACCTTGTGCAGGTGACACACTGGATTGTATTGTCAGATCCCGTATACTTGTTATGACTTTATCAGCTTCTTGCTGCACCATAACTTCTTACTAAAGGAATGGTTCAAAGACTGAAATCCTCCTTCTGGGTAGATCTATTTCACTCCACATCTCCAGTTCCACCATCACCCTACTATCAGTGTTGTTCATAGTGATTGATTTATTGCAATGGACATAAAATGCTGCTTTCCAATATCACTGGATTGAGAGACTGGACCCACAAATTGAATGAGACAAGGCCATTGTGCTAGTTTGCAATGTCTCAACAGAGCTCACGGTTTCCCTAACTGTGTGAAGATGTTCGATATTCTGATTGACTAATTCTCATATTAGATCATCCAATGTTATTCTTCTAGCTGCCCATCAATAATTTACACTGTAAACAGCTGCAAATTTGTACATAACTGTAACCAGCAGGCCCTTGTAATGAATGGAGAAAAGTACCCTAGAGCAAATAGTATCAACAGCAGGGAAACTGGTTTGTGGAAGCCAACTTCATTTGCTTTCAACATTTGGTCCTCCCAGACAGATGTCAAACAGGAGGCAGTTTTGGACCAATTCTTGTTAGAAAATGTCAATGCCTCTGTTTAGGAGGGCAAGCTTAAAAATCTCTCTCAAATAAGGAATTGTTAGTCCCACACTCAAGCTTAATCGCAACGAAAGACTGACTAGTTCGTTATAGTTCTGCGGCATTCAGAGCTAGCTTTACTTCTAGAACATCATTCCTATTTTCCACTGGTCTTTGATGATAATTTGAGTAAGAAAAATTGTCTAAGTCATCTTCAGAATACATACTGTATTTATTTGCATAGTTTCTATGTTAAAAACTGGGAATAGTTATTATAGTATATATAGTTTCCATTTATTTTAGTCAACACTACTAGGTCTTTTGAAAATAAAGACTTTTATGCACGCTTGCATGACAGTAATCAAGATATAAGTGAGTACTCTGTGTCAGCATAACTGTGTATCGATTTGTGCAGGCAAAGTAGCAGGATATGCTATGGCTATGTCTGTCTCAGAAGACAATTATCTCTTTACCTTTATTCTCTTTGGAACATTTTCCTATCCGTTACATATTCTTTTGTGTTAGGTTCAGTGCTACTTCTGCATTTAGAATAAAGCAGATCAATCAACTAATAGAGTGTCCTTCCTATGACTACTTAGCCAAAACATTATAATGACCATAATACAATAAGTTAATGAAACTGACAGGGGTATTCAGTGAAAAGCCTGAAAGATTTAAGAAAATTGAGTTACATCAGTGCAACCCCATTTACCGAAGAGGTTGAGTGATAACACTAAAAACATGACCAGTTCAAGTACTTTTTTAAAAGATATTTTTTTCCCTCAAGAATGATCTGACACTATAATTAGAAAAGTATATTGGATATGTATTATTGTCCACATTTTCATTATTCATTTATTATTGACATATACATAATGAGTTATTTATGTACACTAAGAAATTGAGAAGTGAATCAATAGGACATCTATGTTGACCTGCAAGAACATTCTTCAACCATGAGACCTATTAGAATCAGTCTCGTCAAGAGAAGATGTGGAAGCCTTATTCCTTGAGTGATTGAAAATGTGACTATATATATGCACTAAAAATATCCTAGAGCAGAACCTCAGCAAGTGTAAATTATAATTCCCAGCTGGCTTGTCTTAGAATGTAAACTTTTGGGGGCAGAGACCATCTGTTTCTGTTTGTACAGTAGCCAGATTTATGGGGTCGTGGCTTCTAGGCACTAAGCAACCCAAACAAACAAGGGTACAAACTAGATGAACAAGCAGGTCTTTCTTTGTGACACTCTGCAATACCTATGAAAAACTAACAATGAGATAATGAAAAACAGCCATTTTCTGTAAGATCCTGGAGTTGTGCAATTGTTGGTAAGTGTGCATCCCACATGAATTAGATGTTTAAAAATACATGCGTTGGGATGTTAACATCATTGTGGAATCACCAAGTAAGTTTAGGAAACTCTCATAATTTGTGTGTGATGGTTTCAGGGTTTTGCTCCATAAGACCAATGACTTCTGGCATGGTACACACCTTGTAATATCTACACGGAAGCTTCTGCCTGGTGTCAAGCAAATATGTAACTCACTGAAGAGGAAAAAAAATGTTGGACTTAAACATGTTTTTATATTAAACAGTTGTTATATTATTGCGTAAGAGATCCAAAGTTGTGTCAGGTACCTCTGCATTTATATCTAAATCTCAGACGTATTTAGTGGTTTTGGAAAAGTGTATTGCCTTTGAAGGATCCTTTTTTTATGTAGCCATGCGGAAGCTCAACAGTCCATCTTATCATTTGGGTAAATTACTAAACCACCAGGGATGAGATTTTGTGCTGTGCCTCCAAGTGTCACAGCCCAGAACTCTCAGCCCAAGGAGAAGCAAAGGTAGCTAGCTATAAATCACCTTTGCACACTGCTGATTCTAGGCTGCTCTGAAGGGGCTGATATGGCCTGTGTGTAATGTAGACATCGCCAGGACTCGTGCAAGGTACAGGGGCTTGTCTGTGGATTTCTATTGGTTGTGCTATCCAGAATCTGACAGTTCACAGCATTATGTGTCCACCCCCAACACAGCCCTTGTGCCGTGGACCCTTTTTTCTGAGGGATGGGGAACACGTTGGGACCCTAAGAGCACCCCACTGCCAGAAAGCAAGAGGCTCTCCAGTACTAGCAGAGAGACTCAAAGCTAGTCTGACCAGCTCCATATACTCCAACTCACTGCTGTCATAATCTGCATCTAAAAGGTGCCATGTAAACTCACACATACAAACTGGTAACACACTGGTCGTTAATGTTATTACATGGTATGTGTAAGGGTGATGCATGAAAAATTATAAATATATGCTGGAATTATGTTCTTAAAATGTGTTTATCAGGTAAGGCTTAAGGCACGCCACCCTTGACAAAGGAAGATGATTGCACCTGCTTGAATATGTCTCGCATGCAAATTGAGCAAGGAGAGACAATGGAAGTACATTTACATAAAAGGTAAACAAAGCCATCAAACTAGCGAGTGCGGGAATACAGCCTCTTAACGGTTTCGACCGGGAGGAGGAAGAGCAGGAAGGAGACTTAAAGATTAACATGGCATCAGCTTCCTCATGGACACAAAAAGTTGAGCCCTTCGGCCAGCTTCCTGACTTTGAAAGCAAAGATGAATGCGTAGGATACAAGCGGAGAGGAAAAGAGTCTTTTGGAATCCTTCAGCTGAGAAGACATAAAAGCCAAGTTAGGTTAGATCCTGGCTAAGAACAGGCCAGCTCTGCTAGAACAACAACTACATTGAGAAAACGACGTTGAACAAGAGGCTCTAGTTTGTCAAGTTACACTTTTAAGCCAAAAACCTTTAACTTTTGTTTGCAACCATTTCTAGCCCAATTCCTTCTACTTGGTATTTCTTAAATATGACGTCTTGTCAATAAACTTAATCTTGTTTTATTACACAACCATCTCAGGGCAGCGTTTCAAACTGAGTAAAATCCTCAGCCAAACTAATAAACCGGTGCTGTGTACAAACTGAGTAACAAACTTCATAAGGTTTTGTAAGGACTGGAGTGTGATGGTCTGAGCACTGCAGAGGTGATGATTTAGGGGAGACTCAGGGGGCTGGCAGTGTTTTTTAGGGTCACCCTGCAAGGAGCAACCAGGCTGATGGAAGTCAGAATGAGCTCTTTGTTGGTGTAAGCATGCTGCTGGGGTCAGGGTTCTGAGCTAGAAGCTCCCAGGGTTACAAAACAGGCAGTGACAGAATCCCTTACTAGTCTGGGTGAACCCCCAAAGCATCACATGTGTACAGCAGTTTATGGCACCCTATGGAATGCCTCTGTCAGCTGAATTCTCCTCTGGCTGGCTGCAGGGTATGTGTAGCTCTTGTACTCCAGCGCTGCAATATATAGGGGTCATAGCAGCGAATCGCTTTCTTGGTGTTAGGATTGGTTTGTTTGGGTTTTTTAAAGAGTTAGCATGATCAAGTACATTTGGAATTTATTTCAATGTTGGGAATCTTTCTGAGAATAATGTACTTAGAGCTCAAAGCTGGTGACATGAAATCAAAGCGGCAGATTCTTCCACCTTTAGGCCTGTTGTGCAGTACTTCACTTCTCAAATAGTCCCCATTAAGTCAATTTGCTTCCCCACCAAAGTTATGGGATTTCTTGAAGAGTGAGTTACTACGCTCCTGGGAGTCAGCAGAATCTGTCCCAAAATTAAAAAAAAAAAAAACCCTAAAGGCCAAGGTAATTACCAATCTTCTTCCCTAAAAACCCAAACCCAAGTGTTCAAGAAACCATCATGACATGAACAGAGGAGTCCCATTTGTCTGAAGTGATTCAAAATGCTGTCCTGAAAAGAACCCTGCATCCATCTTCGTCCCAGTCTACTGCTAAATTTCTCAGTTTAAAATCCATGCAAATCCAATGAAATGAAGAAGTTCGATGAAAATGAAATTAATGTAATTTTGTACATTTGAGGATTTGGAAGAATCCCCCTTCCTTTTGAACATATAAAATGAAAAGATCCGCCACCCCCAGAAGGCTATGAATAATTATTTTTACTAACAGGACTGCCAGAATTTTTTAAACACTTACTTAGCACAGTATTTCAAGATAAAAAAACCTAACTTTTAAGTTTCTCCCCAGATTCCTTCCCCCAGCAGATTTCACAAAGAACTTTTTCAATTTTTCCCCCTATTAAAAATAAATGACATTAATAAAACCAGAGAGGCAGCATTTTTATTCATTTAAATTTTGTAGGGGTACATGTTTATGAACACAGATGTGGGAGTTCAAAATACAAGTTTTAGGAAAAGTGGTTGCAGTTCTTTCACTTGGTTAACTTGTACAAGAAAAGCATCAGGCTTGACTCCGCCAGCTTTATGCATTGACTACAAAGATTCAGAGATACAAAGGTTGACTCATGGACTCAAAAGGCTGCAGCTCAGCTGGTGAAATAAGTGTCAGTCTGCTGACTTCATCTCAATTTGCACCAGCTGCAGATCTGGCTTAATACGAAGGTGTTAGAATGATTAATAATTGAAGCCAAAATAAAGGCCAGATTCTACTCATTTACACTGTTGTAGATCCAGACCAACTCCATTGCAATCAATAGAGCTCCGTACTATTTCCAGGAGGTTATTCAAGAATTACACTCATTTAATTGAGAATAAATTTTGGCCTAGACTCAAGAGGATTTATGTGAACAAACTGCAATAAAACCTCTCATTCCGATATTTAAAGAGGACATTAAGCAGTAGAAAGTTTGTTGCAATTCACAAATCTCTTCTAAACCTCTGTTTTGGTAATTACATTTTACCTACTTGAACTACCTCCCCCCCCCCAATGAGTCTTCTTCACTTCCTGCCCTAATGTATTCTGCAATGTGCTACCCTGCTCAACTGTTAGTGGTTTTCACCCTAGAAGTGGCTGCACTCCAGCAATGACTGAAGTGATTCCGGGTTAGATTGAGCCTCCAGGTTCAGTCCACAGCACGTAACTGCTCTGCCTCAGGAGAAGCAAGAAATGGGGACTCTGGGCAAAAGTAAACAGTAGCCCTTAAATATGTGCAACTTAGTTCCCCTCTCATGCCTGGCCAACTACTTTGGCCAGAAACTGGGGAGGGCAGGCAGGAAGCCAAGGTTCTGCCTCCTCCATGCCTCTCTCTGCTCCTTGTTCACACGAAGTGTCCAAAGAGCAGGCGCTCTTCGGAGCCTCACTACTCCACCAGATCCAAAGACAAGGTCCAGGTAGGCTACCCGATGCGGTTGGGGCTTAATAACCCATTAGTCAGATGTTTCACATATCCCCTCAGAGCCTGATCTGCGGAGGAGAGTCTCCTACAGAGCCTGTGTGTTAGTGCATGCTGCAGCAGTTCAGGTTTGCAAGCTCTGAAGGTCTCCAGTTCAGTTCTCAGTGTGTTAGCCAAGATAGCAGCCATCCCAAAAGGTGGCAGCTTATCCAGGACTCAAAGTGCTTTGAGCTCACACCTCAGGGTGAGCCTCCTTTGTTTAAGGGAAGTTCATAACTCACCGGCCTATATGTTCCAAGCTTCCTTTCTGGGCTGGAGTCACTGGAGATTTGAGTCTGTCCCAGTCGCCAGCACCAAAGCAGAGATCTTTAGCTCAAACTGTAGAGAGCTGCCACCTACTTTCATTATGCCAGGTCAGAACAGGAAATCCCACAAACTGGAGCAGACCAAGGTCTGTGTGGGTGCCCAGACAGTGTCCCGGGGCAACCCCTGGAATTAAGCAGGGGCACTTGACCAATCAGATGACCTCAGGGTACTGTCATTGTGGGTCTCCTAAGCAGTACTTCCTGCAGTGCCGCTTCTCCAGCATGCTCCCTGGCTCTGCTGCTGCACGGCTTCCCGTGGGAATATCAGCCACCCAGGCTCTGCAGACCTGGCTCCTAGTCCCCTGGCCTTATGCTGTGCTTTATCATCGTGGTCTAGCAGGCCCTTACCTGTAGTACAAGCTATATGTTTACAAGCCCCAGGCACTCCCCGTCTTACTTCTGGGGAGAAAGGAAGAGCTACTAGCCAGCTCTGCCTTCCTTCAGGCTTTCCCATCCCTTTTAGGGCTCCTTTCTTTCCATTGATCTATGCTCAGATGTTGGGGTTGCTTCTCCCCCTAATTAGGCCTTCAGCTGTGGCCTGACTTAATTGATCCTCTGTTTAGGTCCCAGTTAACCTATAACTGTGGGGGAGTGGAGTGATTGAGTCCTGAGTAAACTGCTGAGTAAGACCCTCCATCCCAGGAGGGCATATGGGGCAATATCCATTACAGAAGTGAAAGATCATGGGATCAGAGGAACATCAGTGGGAGACCACAAGTAAATAAGGCTCTGTGGATGAACAATGCTGAGACCGGGGCAAAAGCCACCCCCCAATTTGAAAACTAAGGCAGGAATACTATTTGCAGCCCCTGAATAGCACTTGTCCAGGCAGTTGAAGCCACCCACTGCACGTAGTGACATTTGCTGGGCCAGCACACAGATTCCTGCCACCTTCACTTTGTCCACAATACTCCTGTGGGACTTTGGGATATGGAGAATACTGATGAAACCTACCTTCACACAAGGGCAAATGTCACCATCGTTGTATGTACATACAGAATGTAAAAATTAGGAACTATGGAATAGGTATGTGTGTAAAATAGCATTTTCTATATGCTGGAATCTTCAATATTTGAATCATAATGAAATACTCCATGCAAAAAGCTATTTTAACATTGTACAATGAAGCACAGAAAAGTCAGAGAACACCCTAGTTAATATTACAGGTGCAACCCTCACTGTGCTCTTATAGATATGCAACTGTTCATTACATGGTCACATTGTTTCTCAAATCATGATATTTTGCCCCACAATTTTAGATTGCTGAAGCACATGCTTAAGACCCATTGAAGACAGGCACCAATTCACAAAAACACTTGTGCACTAACTGAGGTATTTCAAATTGGGTCAGCGCCTCTATGATCTCCCCTCCCTTCCCCAGCAGCAGATCAGTCTACAGGTGTAGGTCAGGGAATAAGACAATTATGTTAGGACAGAAGTTGTTATACACTCTTAACTAGAAGAGTGACTGCTGCTCCCACCATGATAGGGAAAAAAAAGAAATAGACATGATAACTTGCTAAGGACCAGATTAAAAAAAGTGTATCTTCTGCTCCCCTCTTTACCACGTCTGACTAAAGACTTTACAGTGGAGCATTTACTGCTAGACATGCCTCTTCCGATATACCAGAATAGTTGGTCTATTTCTTGGGAAAATGTCATAATCTCTCATTTTCCTTCCAGGTTTGTAGTATTACTGTATTACAATTATTTTTTCCTTTTGTTTTACATTCTTATCCTGACATTTGTTATGTATCAAATTGAAACAGTGATAGTCTGTTTACCAGATATCGAAACACTTTTTATGAGATTCTGTTTGTGCTTTTTCTCAAGTATGATTTCATGCATAATACATCATTCATTTATATGTGTGATAGCCTTTCATGTATTATACTTGAAAAAGTGCAAGTACACGTTATAATGCAGAGTATTTCAACACAGAATGAAGCAGTGTGGTATATGCTGGAAATTTAGATGATCAGACAAAAATGTCCCCAAACCATTGATGGTTTATGGCTTAGTTAGAACCATGATTCTCTCCCCCCACACCCAGCTCTGCTTCCTGATTCTGATACCTATCATAGATATTCATAATCCTTTAAGTTTCCTTTTCTCTTCCCTTCTTTTCAATCAATCAGTTTCTTCTTTGCAGAAGATAAGCCATTCTAAGCATATGAAACAGTACTAATTAAAACAGCATATTCAACTTTTACAGCCATTCAGATGTATGGATAAATTCTATTTGTGGCCTCAATAAAGATTCAAACCTTTTCCAAAAGCCAAAACAGATCAATGAGAATTTGATATAATCTTTCAGGTTACTGGGCAGTTCAAATTGTGGCTGAAATAGTGTTATTATGGTCTCAATTTGTTGTTTTATT
Organism: Mesoclemmys tuberculata; assembly: GCA_007922155.1. NCBI lineage: Eukaryota > Metazoa > Chordata > Testudines > Chelidae > Mesoclemmys > Mesoclemmys tuberculata. The sequence goes on from ML675631.1 coordinate 7,845,588, forward strand.
TTTCCAGTGGGATGGGGGGGGGGGGAGAGAAATCAAGTATATTTTGTTGGGAGGGAGGGGGAACAAGCCCCAAGCTGATAACCAAGAGGATATAAAAATATTGATTCCCAAGCCGCACGACTGCATTTTAAGTTGAACATTTTCCCCCCTTTGTGAACAATGATAATTTATTGTTGAACAACTTTACTTGTTTAAAATCAAAATGTTAATCCTCTGGCTTCTTATACTTGTATATGTGTTTATACAGGCAAGTAAACAAACCGTATTAATATAAAAATAAGCATTGACAGACTGTGCTAGCTAGAAAGGTAGTCAAAGTAATGACTATCTGAAGGATTTATGTGGTAATCAACACATTAAACAGACTAACGAAGAACACAGCAAAAACCTCATCACTTTTCACTCTGATTCTTGAATGTTTGTTTACAATAGGAATGGGTAGCAATGTGTCAAACAGCATTTGAGATAATTAAAACCAAAGACATTTTGTAAAACACATGATCACATGTATGGAGAAGATATGCTAATATTTTCAAAATATGTTATACTACACTTACAATTGGTACAGTAACAAGCTACATTTATACATTACCCTTCCTCACAAAGCAATTTACAGTAGACAAATCATTTCATCCCCCATCAAATGCAGATGCCTTTCAGATGAAACTTGGCAACTGTGGTGCAGCGCTGTGCTATTAAATAAGAATCTTGGGCAGGTAATAATAAAAGAAAATCTCCTTATGGTTTCAGCTGAGTAAATATAATCGCCCAATCCCACTCTCATTGAAATCATGGGAGTTAGGTCAATGTCTTCATTGGAAACAAGATTGTGTTCTAAGACTAATTGCCCATTGGATTTTATTTTTAATAGTATAGTAATACTGTAATTGCTCTTGCAAAATTTGATATGGGTTTGTAATAAGCAAAAAACTGTTTGTGAGTGATTTACAAGGAATCTGCAATGCATACCTCAGCAGCAGTGTCACACAACAAAATCGGGCACTGGCTCAACACTGACTTCTAAAGTGCAACCTACTGTATAATCAGATAAGTGTTTGAGGTCTCCCACGCATGTTTGTAGTAGACTGAGATCAGATGTTTCACCACTGAATAGGAGGTATATTTGGAGGCAGCTCACATATTTCATAGGAAGAAGTACAAGGTACAAAAAAGAAAATCATCAGTATTGCCAGTGTAATGAGCCACGATCCCAAAAATAATGAGATTGTCTTAAATTCACTTGTGGTTTTTTTATTTCCCTCTGACGTTTAGTCTCTTAGGTTCATATTCCCAAGATTTTCTCTGGAACCAGGAAGGATAGAAATTACTTTTTAGAAAAACTAAAGCAGAGATTGACAATCATAGAACTTGAAGAACTGGGAATTTGAGAAAAAGCACCAAATACTGCAATATTTGCTATAAAGTCAGAAGAATTGGAAACTATGATTCTACCTGTTTTACACTCTAAAATAAGGGAGACTACTGTTGTGTAGAACTAGTATAAGTCTGATTGAAATGCATTCTTGTATTACAAGAACAAGGGGACATTAATGAAGCAAGGGGGTAAATTCAAAGCATAAGAAAATATCACGATTTGCACAAACAGTCTATGGCACTCATTGCTACAGGATAGCAGCAAGGCCAAGAGCTTATGAAAGGATTCAAAACAAGATTGGCTGTTTAGATGGATAGGTATATTCTAGGTAAGAAGAATAAATATTAAGAGAAAATTTGAAGATACGTAAAACCTTCACGCAACAGGGCAAAAGCTAATCTCCAATACGTGGGGTAGAAGGAAACTGTCCCCAACAGCAGATTATGCCATAACTGTTTACCGCATGGTTTCTTGCACTTCCCTCTGATCTTCCATGGTCAGATCCATAACCAACTAGATGACCCCCTGGATTGATCCAGTGGCAATTCCCATATATGTGAAATATAAGTAATTAAAATGCTTGATATGTTTGTATACTTCAGTTTTCATGTTTTAAGGAAACAAAGTCCTAGTTGACCACCACTGAAAAAATACTGAATAATACTTAAACCAGCAAGGTGAGTATCCTGTCTAAGGAAGGTCAGAAAGCATGTACTTCTAGACTCTTAAGTAGTTCGGATCTATTTCTTCAGACATTCATGCATAAATACTTTGCACACCAACATTAACCAGCAGGGATAGAAGGATTTAGGTCTAAGCAAAGATTTCATAAACCCATCTGAACAGGGTCATGCCTCCCAAAGGGATTCAATCTTTTTGTGGGAGGAGATTTCATTTTTCCCTAAAACATTGCCAAATCAATCACAAGCTTGTTATTTAGTACAGCTCTTATAACAAAGCAGCATTGTAAGATCAATACAACCCTGTTATTCCCCCATAGACTAAATGTATGTCACTACCAGCCCACACCAGACAAGTAATCTTTGGATATCTTGGGGAACAGAAATCAAAAGGCTGCTCTGAAAGGTAAGTCTGCCAGGTCATCTCACCTTTTCTTCTTATTTAGTGCCTGCAGCTACCTGTCAGTTCCCCGTCTCACCCAATCAGCTTTGAAGTAATCATATTATAATAAACAGGGTTGGTTCCAAATGACAAACATCAGTCCAAACAGTTGAATGTGGGAAGTGTTCAGAATAGCCCTTTGCATTTCTGCTGTACCACCAAGACAAGGATTTGGAAGTGCTGTACAACTAAAAACGAAACAGCAACAAAGACCTGAATATCTATTAAGTAAAAAAAAATCCTCCTTATTTTACAGATTGGGAAACTGAGGCATGGAGAAGTGCTATGCCCAAGTTAACACTGAAATGTTGGCAGAGGTAGGCCAGAACCCATATATCTTGTACTTTATAGGACAAGGCCATCCTAGCTCCTATCCCTTAATGCTAAATATAACCATTAAGATTACAAAAGAGAGACATAAGGCCCAGTCCCCAGATGTTGGTGCCTTAAAACATCCTACTTCCATATTTGCAAACTTCCATCAACTCTTCAACACATGAAATAGATATTTAAGGCACAAATCCGCCCCCCCCCAACCCTTGCAACACCTTTGAGTTTGACACAGGGAACTCCATTCTCACAGCTGCTTGACTACAGGATATATATGCCTTTATTTGCAAAAAGTCTCTGGGGACCATTTATGGAGAAATGCTAAATAAAGTAGTCATGTCATCAGAACCCCAAGATATGAATAAAGCCAGAATAAATCTGTATTACATACAAGGTTAGAGAGCAAACATGGCAGATAGGAAATTCCAAAGCTCTCTACAGAGCCATAGCATTTCAATAAATTTGGGTACAACACTGAAGGTAAATCATATCTGTCCCAAGACTCATCTTCATCAAAAGCCTGCTACAATACAATACAAGACCCACATAATAAAACAATTAAACTCCCATCTAGGCTACAATTGTAAGTGGGTCAGGGGACCCTTGATTACACTACCACTCCATTTTGTAGAATAGAAAGCAGCTTAACTCAAGCAACCTGAAACACATGAGCATGCAGGCAGAGAACACACTTTTAACACTTACGTTCGCAAACTAGGCCAAAGTCTGCCCCTATATATCCACAATTCCAATTTTAGTCATGGGATATACACCCACATCTGTATGAGGGCAGCATTTGACTTTTAAAGTGAGTATTGCAAAGTATTATTTCTAGCCATCTGTATTCAGCAGCCCCCGTGAGCTCGGCACCCAACAAAACAGTGTATTACAGGTTTCCTATCCCAAATTGCTTACAAATACTCACAGAATGGGGTGCTCATAGAACCCTAGGACTGAAAGAGACCTCAAGAGGTCTTCTAGTCCAGCCCCTTGCAGGTTGTAGGGGGTTTCCCTGGGATATAGAGAAATAGGCTACACAATTGCTGCTCTTCTCTTCCATAGACCCTTCTGGCTCCCACTCTACTTTGTTCTTATCTGTCGTCAGTGCATGACACAGAAGTGAGAGGATGTTGTTTATTTCCTGACCATGGCCTTTGTGAAAGAAGGTAACAATCTTATTATTGTAAGAGTTAAATGAAATAAAAACCCAGATTTCTCATCTACATTTCGTTAACTTGGATTATGCTGCACATGACAAATCCATTTTCCTTTGCATATTACACCACCAAGTGGCCTAATAGCTCTTCATGTTTCCTTCTGTTTATCACGGGGGTTTTTTGGCTACACTAGTACACTTTCCTCCTTTAACGACAGAATGAAGTTAAGAAAAGAGCCAAACTGCTTTCTTTCTAAGATAACAAACAACATACACCCAAGTGGTTTCTAAGCCTAGACATCCATCTAGAGATTTTTTTGTAATCACTGCATAAACTCATTGGAGAGAAGGATGGTTTTTTTTTTTAAAAAAACAAAACTTAATCCTCACTTCACATGGTTTTTCCTGGAAAATTTGAGTAACATACCTTGAGCAATTTTAGAATTATTTGAGCATGAGGAAAATTATAACAGGCCCAGTTCTCAGCTGATGAAAATAGACATTGCTCAATGGAGCTGTGCCAATTTGCAGCTGCTAAGGTTCTAGCTCACTATTTCCATATGTCTGGATCAGAATGTGTGTGTTCTAAGAACAACTAAAATGTCATGCCTGAAGATCTCACTGAAATTTAGATATCAAGTCTGAGGAAGTTTGTTACTATTCTTATTACAGTAGCAACTAGGGAGCAACTGAGATTGGGATCCCATTGCATTAGGCATTCTACAAACATAAAATAAGGATATTACAATCATAGGTGTGCGCAGCACATTTCATTAGGGTGTGCACCCAAGGAATCCATTTTTTTTTTTTAAAGGCTGGTGGGACTTGCAGCAGAGAGTAACAGGCCTTTTACTCTCCACCGTGAAATCTCACACCAAGTAGGAGAGTGGGACTCGGGCGGAGAGTAACTCCGTGAGATCTCGTGGAATTTTACTCTCTGCCGCGAGTCCTACTCTCCCGTGGCAGCACACGGTGCCGCAAGGTCTTGCAGCACCGTGTGCTGCAGCCACGGGCTGGATCAAAAAAGGTTTGCAGGCTGCATGTTTGACACCCTTGCATTAGGGTGTGCCTGGGCACCCCCTGTTTGCACGCCTATGATTACATTCCAAACAGACAAGATAGACATAAGTTGGGGGAGAGGCTATGGCATAAAAGCAGAGTGAACAATACAATGGAGTTCCAATTTTTCTTCTTTGTTATTCAAATCTTTTCAGTGGGGCTCATATAGGCAATTAGCTAGCTGGAGATAAAGGCAGGGAGGGGCAGAGAACAGACCATGAGGGAGGCATTGGAGCAAAGAGCCAATCAGCACAGGGGATTGGATGTTCAGAGTACAAACTGCAGAAAGCAATCTGAGGACATCACTGGTATCCCTCAGTCCTTATTTGAACTGCTGTCTGCAACTGCTCCGCCACCTTCACTCTAGCATCCTCCTCACGGCCATTTCTTTCCTAAAGTCCACATGGCAGAGGGAGAAAGAGGGCCACCTGAAAATCTTAGTACTCCAGGGAAAGACTCCCATGCATAGTTCTTGGTTCAGGGGATGCTAGAAGAGAGAGGAGTGGCCCCCACTGAGCTCCATTGAATTCCCTTCTGTACCCAGTGCACCAGTACCTGTTCAGCATCATTAAAGTCAGGAATGTTTAAAGACACCGATTTCAAACACAAGCAGGATGATGGGACTATATGGATGTGCATTCTGTCATCGTGCTATCTACATTAGAGAGACAGCCATTGTGACGGTGCTGAATGTATGCGAAAGTTATTGATCCCTACAGAAGTGTTCCCATAGTAGGAGTACTTCAATTGTGCACATCACAGTCCCCAACTATATACTAACTTGAATAATAATGAGCCTGATCTTGGGACAAGAACTGGTCAACCCTCAAAGTGATAACTAGGAATTCTTAAGTAATCAATATAACAATTACAGTCTATAGCTCAGGCTACAGCAATCAAGTTCCTATACCCAAGTTGTAGAAAATGCATAGTCATTCTTTCACCAGCTAGTTAACATGTCTGGTAAGTCTGGCTTGTTATAAACAATAGAGGGAATAGTCTGTCTGAAGGTTCTTCTATAGTCAAGGTCTTTGAAATAAATAGGTCCCACTATGGCTTGAGGGTCTTGCATTTGGTTGTTTTGAGCACTTCAAATACAAATTTGAACATCCTTTCTTAATAGGGTCTTCATTTTAAACAATTCAAGATTGCACACATCAGCATGCTCATCTCAAATGTTATATTACATATCAAGTACGTATTTGATCAATTTTTGGAGCATTAATAGAATTGGCATAAAATTGTTCTAATTACACTGGAATAATTATACCCCTCATTTCTTTGTTATTTCTCCCCGTTGTTAATCAGTTTTCAACCAGATCTTACATTGTTCATTCATTGTTGACTGTCCTGTGCTGTTTTTACAGAACCTTTTAACATTGAAGGAAACACTCAGGTATACATAATTTAGGATAAAAGACACCATTGCTTACCTGGGGAGCTGTCTGTTTAAAATTAATGGGAGTTTTTCCTAAGAAAGAACTGCAGGACCCAAGCCACAAGTTTTGTTCATTGAGTCCTATGACAAGAATGCATAACAAGTTGTAATGGGTTTGCAACTGCCTATCACAAGCACCCCCTAGCTGGGTGGGTGGGCCTCTACTCTTAGTCTACAGTGACTTTGGTCAGCCGTTTCTCAGGCAGGTTGTCATTAACTCACCCCTCCAGCTGAGGGACACACAAAGTATGTGTGAAATGAAACAAAACAGACCCATTCCAGAGTATATAGTCCAATAGGGGCCTATCCCACTACCCCTCCATTGGTATCACTGTAGCCCTCCCCAATCTTAGTCTTTAAATAGCATTGGCATGGGGCTCCCTCCCTTCTTCACCCACTCTGGGCCTTTCTGGTCCTACCTAGGCCCTAAACCATCTGATCCCCTTCCAGGGAGGTTTCATAATTCAATAGTCAGCCCCTCCTCAACTCCTTTCCTCAGGGGCCTGCAGTAGGGGACCCAGGCCTGCCCACTTCTCCAGGTCCCAGTTTAGGCAACCACATACTGTTGCATCTCCTTTGACTAGTCATTATGCTATTACAGTTTCCTGGGCCATTTCACCATAGACCCAGCACCTTCACAAACACTTCCCTCTTACCACAGAAATGAAGTTATGTCTTCTGTCCTAGCAGCCAGCTAGGAGAGCTCACTTACTCCCCACCAGTAACTGAGCTGTCTGTAATGCTACTGTTCCTTCAGCCAGCCAAGACCATCATCCTCTCTCCTCTAAATCCAGACAACAACAAACTGCCTTTGCTACTGCAGCACTTTTATATGGTCCTGCCAGGCCCTGACTGACTACTCTCTTGCAGCCTCCCTCCAATTGGCTGCTTTCCCCACAACCACTCTAGGCAGCCTGGAGAACTTCTTTACTGCTCCTTTCTGGGATGTGGTGTGGTAGGACCCTGAGACCTCCAGCAGGGGGCCTTGGGCCTAGTAAACAGTGTCATACATATGTTTTAGATAGGCACAATTGCTGTATAAATCACACACATGGGGAGCCAGGGCTTGAACTCTTATCCTTCAGCTCCCAAAACTGACTTCTACAGCTTGAACTAAAGGAAAGTTGCTATGGCCAACAGAAATAGCAATAGGTCCCAGCCTTTTTATGGGCTAGTCAATAGAGGGTAACACATTAATAATACAGTAATTCATGCACACCAAAGAAAGTACCCTATAACATCCTTTGCAGCCATTGAGCCCATTTTTGAAGTAATAATTATCCTGTTTCTGGTTGGATGCCTCGGAACACAGCATTTCAGTCTTTTCATTTTGTAATTACCACTCTCAGACACTTTTGCATACAAGTGAGGAATGCCACAGGACAAACATGTCACAAATACTTGCCAAAATGGGAACTGGGTGAGCTTGGTGTTTGCAAGCATACTGCATAAATGATATAAACATTCTCTTAAAGTAATTAATAACTTATTTACCTTTCAGGTAAAATCAGATTACTAGAAGAACCCATGACACCTGACCAAGCAGAAATTAATAATTTAGCAAATTACAGAATGGTATTTCTACTAGTATGAGAGAAGTGGCATGACAGTATTACTATCCAGATTGCATTCAAGATTACGTAATGACAGTAGATTAAAAAACGTCTCGGCATTAGGTCTTACTGTATTTGGAGTCAAAGCATGCTTCTCATGAAACAGAGATGGTTTTCACTGTTAAAAAATGTGCACTATAAATGCCCTCAGTCTCTCCCAGGTTTGTCAGTTTCAGTGCAAGTATAGATCAATAAATGTTTCTTTTTGGGAAAAAAAAATCAATGTATGAACTCAAACACCTTGCCTGTAAAGCAAAGTTTGCTAGGAAAAATGAAAGTCCTTCAGCACTTGAACATGGATCTACATTTGATCAAAACCAAGATTTTGAATCAAACCCTTGCATGTTGACATAACTTAAATTGCAAAGCTAGGAGAACAAAGACTTGTGTTAATATCATCTGCAGAGATGTGCTGCAAAGATTAATAAATTTTCCCTTTTGTGATTTAAATTTTTTTTTAACAAAAAAGATTCAAAGCAGTGTGCAGGGGAGGGAATTTTTGTTTTAAATCAAGGTTCAGTTTGAACCAATACCCCAACATTCAAACATTTTCTAAAGCTTTTAAACCTGCAAGATTAGGGTTACATTTCCTTTAGAGCACAGGCCTGTGACAAGGGGAGTCCAGAGGAAGACCAGCACAGAAGATGATTTCAGAGGTTTTGTACCTACATATATTCTTAACCCCTCTATTCTTGGCATAGGGAGGATCCACTCAGGGCCATCAAGAAAATTTAAAAAAACAGGGCCCCATATTCTGATCTGATACAAATTTTATATGATTTTGATAACTGTGGGAATTTGAAGAAGCAGGATAGTGAGATACTTCAAGGACTATTGCAAGAAAAAGGAACTTTTTAATGTACATTGTTTGTACAGGTGGGTTAAAGTAACAAAGTCCAGACTGTCAACTGTATTACCACCTCAAGTATCGAAAACTCATGAGTCAGCCCCACACAAACCATTAGATTGGCTTAAAAAGCATGAGATTTAATCAAATAAAAATTAAATTCTTTTTATTTGGCATCCAAACCTCCAGGGTGCAGTTGGGTCATGTTTTCAAGTTTCCCTCCACAACTGTAAGCGTTAAAAGTGTTTGTTTGTGAAATGAAAGCTGAAATTCCTGTGTCATTACATAAGTCCAGCTGTGACTTTAAGAAAAAACACCAGAGAACGTGAGACTTCAGATAAACCTGCAAGACGTAACAACACTATGAACACTCCAGAGTTTGACATAGTGCTGAGTTTAGGCCTGATTCTCTGTTACACAGCATCCTGTGCAGTCATTTATCTCTATTCAAAGTGAATGTACCACTATCAAATCAGAACGTAGCATTCTGCACCTACTTTGTACTTGCATGGTGGATACATAAGGAGCAGGGCAACAAAAAATCGGACTCCCAGAGTTTCGGTTCTGTATGCTATAAATAAAGAAACCCAGATCTGAATTTCCTATATGGACTCTAACACACCCAAAGTTTGGGGGATTTAGATGCAGAGTTTTTAATTGGCAACGCACCTAGTTCAGAGTATTATGCTGGACTATTAAACCTTAGAGGTCAATTTTAATAGATCCTTTCAGATTTGTAGAAATCCTCCTTCAAGTTACTGCGCTATTTGTCCTACAAAACCACCACAAAGAGTAGTCTGAGAAAGATATGTCAGAATGCAGGCAGCTATCTTGTAATGCCATGGCTTTTCAAAGGAGGAAATGTTTAGGATGGAGTGGAGGAAAACGTGCCCCTTGAGATCCATTGGCATAACTCTGCTACCTTCTGATGAAATCCAAGGCTACAGTAACCCTTTCCTCTCCCCCAAACAAGGGGTAACATAGTTCCCTTCATTCTTTTAAGCGTAAGATAGTCAGTCAGTCTCCTAACCATCTCCAATAGCCAAACTGACCATTTGCCCTTTATTAGGGAAACCAAATGTACTCTTATAAACTATTTGATGACATTTGGAACTGGATATACTCAGCATCTCACAGTTGTTGGCCTTTAATCTGACAAGCCTTCACCTGGACAGGTTCTGTATTCAGCATGATAGATGCCGATTCAATTAAAAGGGCACATATCATGAATCTCGTATATGGAAGCTGCACTTGAAGTGTTCAGGTAGTGACCTACTTCTCAAATACCCATAATGCCAGACTCTTCGCAATTTGTTGAATGCATTGTTCCATATTGTGCCCAGCTTGTGCTGACATGCAAGGATCACAGCTTCCTCTCTGCAGCCCAACACACCAGCTACACAACCATTCTCAGCAGAAGGCAAAGACTGAGAGGACTGCTCCCTGACTAGCAGTGCTAGCATTACTTTACTAGTCACTTGAAAGTGCACAGGGTGTGGGAACTACGCTGGGCCATAACTCTTTTCCTTCTCTCCCTACTGCCTCCACACAACTAAGAGCTTGTGAGTTATGAAGGGGAGTATATTCTGCTTCCTATAAGAGACACAATTCATCCTGGAGCTCTTCCATGTCCCCCTAAAGCAGGAGTGTGCTTTAAAGGTACCACTGAGCTCTCTGGTTTTGGCAAGGAAGGGGAATGTTATGCCGAGAGCGCGAAGGAGACCTGGAGATAAAGGGAAACATAGGTGCACCCTGGCTATGCGTCTGCGCAAACAGATACAATTTCTACTTGTAAGATCCAGGATGTGCCAGTAAAACTGACAACTAAAAAAGGGTATATTGCACTCACAAAGACTGGCAGTAAGTCAGACTTACTTGGCTATGCTATAATTGTCTCAAATTTCAGTAGATTCAGAACACGGTTAGTCAGTAAAATTCAGAAGAACAATTGTACAAATGTTCTTGCCATGTAACATGAAAGAAACCTTAGAAAGTTTACCAGTCCCCTAGGGGGAATGGAGGATACAGCCACATTTTTGTTTGCATTTTATGAAACATGTCCTTTAAACATTTACTAGACTTGTATTTTTACATATGGCCTTACACCCAGACAAAAACTCTCTGCATCCCACTGAAATATACTTAAGAACATATTGTTGTGTTTGTAATAAGAGTATTAAAAAGTCCAGATGTGAATTAGAAAAACAACTGCTTTTATTAGAGCTAAATTTCAAACTACTGGAATAAGATCAAGCAGGGAAGTTGTGGTCTATTCCAGACCACCACCCACACAATTCTCCTGGTAGTATATTGAATAACAAAATATCTAGCCAGTGAAACACAAAAGTATCACATCATCCAACCAAATTCTCATTGGCTCTGGCCAGGATTGTTACCTTATAACTCCTTAGAGCTGCAGGCTTTAAAAATTAACCATTTGCTGGTGCTCTGTCACCCACCCACTCACACCACAGATGTCTTACTAAAATAAAAATAATAATTTCCTTTCATCTATAAAAAGTTGTATATAATCCAAAAAATCTGAAGATCACTGATAGGAGGTTGTGAGGTTTGGAATTTAAGATTTTTCCCTTGCATAACATTTATTAGCAACACCTTTATGATTACATCCCTGTGTCTTGCATAGATCAAATTCCTGGTAGCAAAGCTGGAAAGCAAATCATGCGACATATGGTGGCAGCGTACATGGGATCTATCCTAGGGTGAAATGCTAACAGCAATGAACGCAAGTACCATAGAAGGGAAAAGCACAGAGAAAACCTTATAATCTTTTAGGGAGAGGAATAGTAAAAAGAGAGACAGGAGTAGGAATAAGGAATCACTGAAGAAACAGCAGCCGTGGAACTCATATGGGCAGGAAGACCTGTCTGCTGCTGAACTGGAAGTCACTAGGAATGCTCACTTAGATACATTCAGCACATACATAAATGTTGACAGGAGCCAAGCCATGCTTTGGGCTTGAAACGCCACGGCAGCACAGACAACATCACCTACTCCAACAGCAGGGGTTCTACCATCAACTTAGTTATCCCACCACCTGAGAGGCAGTAGCTAAGTCAACAGAAAAGAAGAATTTCCATAGCCCTAGCGCTGTTTACATGGGACTGAGGCTGACTTAACTACCTCACTCAGGGGTGTGGTTTTTCACACCTCTGTGCGACAAGGGGGTCATCTCATTTTCTAGGGCAGGCAGGGCGCATCAGCCCTTTGTAAAGCAACCAGCCACATCACAGCTAAAAGGCTCTGGATGGATGCTGATTGCGCACTGTCGTCCCTGGCTTCCTGACGCAGACATGCCCCACGTCAGGGTACGCCTACACCCTGAATGTGCCACAGAACAGAGCCAGCTACCAGTGAAGCAGGGGGCCCCAGGCAGATGGTGGAAGGAGCCTGGTGCAGTAGTTTTGGCCTGGCCTACGCTAGAGAGTTTTGGAGACAAAATAAAACCACCTTGACGAGAGGCGTAGCACTTTTTCCGACAAACTTTTAGAAACAAATCATCCGTGTAGACACTGCTGTATGTTTTTGTCGCGGTAACTGGCCTCCGGAAATGTCCCACAATGCCTGTTGCGACCACTCTGGACATCCATTTGCACTCCACTGCTCTGCAGCCACACACCCCTCCTCCTTTGCTGTCACAGTAAGTTTGAAATTTTTATTCCACTTACTGTTTGGTCAGCGTGGAGAATTTGCATCTCATTTTCCAGCTGACCATGACAGCTCCACGCAGCAAATGCTCTCTCTCTTGGAGCACACCGGAGACGCTAGACCTGATCAGCAGTGCATTCCAGCTCCGCTCTAGACAAATGGCCAGATTTCTCGCGCCATGGCGGAGAAGGGCTATGAGCGGGACACGCTGCAGTGCTGAGCTAAAATCAAGGAGTTGAGGCAGAGCTACCAAAAGGCCAGGGAGGCAAACCGTCGCTCTGGTGCAGAGCCAATGAACTGCCGCTTCTACAAAGAGCTGGGCCCCAGGGCCACCAGATACTGGGCTGAACCCTGACGAAGAGGTCATCGATGAGGAAGTGGAGCTGGAGGATGACCCGGAGCCAGGGAACCGGACTCCAGTTGCTGCTGTGGAGAGCCAGGAGCTGTTCTCAACCCCAGAAGGTTACAGCCGCTCCAGCCCTTCAGCTCAGGATGCAGGAGAGAGGAGCTCTGGTAAGTGTTTGGAAGCTGACGCTGTTTGTGTACCAGAGGCGTGGGGGTCCTTAGCTTGGCTAAAACATACAGGGCACTTGAAGGGCTAGAAATGCTCAGGAGTAGCTGTTTGCATGTGCTTTCCCTTTCCCTTGCACATCTAGGCAGCACAGCTGAGAAGCACATTAATGCACACGTATCCTCCGCTGTGACTTCTAGGAAGCTTTCGTGGAGGTACTCCCCGATTCTTTGCCTCAGATTCCTGGGCTAAGCAGCTGAGTTTCTGCCCCCATTGTAGGTCACTTTCCCAGGCCAATTGGCAATCACTCGAGCAGGAACCAAAGCAGCGCACAGTCGTGCAGCATAGGGACCTGGTTTGAAGCTGCATGGAGGAGATGCATCCTAGCATCCTGGCTGACTCTGAGGAGCGAGGTGTCAGCTTCTATGGCCCCTGCCTGTGGAGAATGGTGGCACAATTTGAAATTTGTTTTCCCTATGTACCTGCATTTATGCCCCAAGCGAGCACCAACCCAGAACGTAGACCTACTTGTATTGTCTTGCCCACCCCCCAACTCACCATTCTCAGGCTGATCAAGGAGCTGTACTCTGCGCAGGGGGGGAGTGAGAATAAGGTGTGTTTCACAGTGATTCATGTGAACTGTTAGGGCACTCACAATAATGGGTTTTTTTCATTGTTTCTTGTTCTTACACAATTGTGACCTTCAACGACTGATAAGGAAGCAACCCTGGAGCAGCAAGGAGGAGATGTTTCAGGAACTCCTCCCGTCCTCTGGTCCAAAACAGAGAAAAGAGCATCTCAGAAGATGAACAGACAGGAATGGAGGGAAAACCAGCAGAGAATTTTCGCTGGCCATGAGCGAATGATCAAGGCCATAGAGGAGCAGCCAGAGCTTCTAAAGACAATAGTGTCATTGCTGACACAGTTCGTGCAAGCTTGCTCCCCCACCCCCACCCCAGCCGCAACAGAACTTCTTCCCCTGCACTCCACCAACTCCCCCTACACATTCCTACCAAAGTCACGGACCATCTCGCTACCCCCTTCATTCCACCCCCTCAGACAGCTCTGAGAACGACAGCTGGACTTACACACAGCTGGCATTACTGGCACTGCCCCACTACTTCCCCTTCTAGGATTTGTTTGTGCTGTGTGCTGTTTTGTGTTTAATAATAAAAGTAAGTTCTCAAAACAAGAAGCACTCTTTATTTCTGTGTTGAACATCATATGTGCACCTACCTCCGACACACTTGTACAGTTGTATAGTGGTCATAGAATGTCACAGCGCACTTTCAGAAAACACCTGATGGCTTCTGATTGTCAAAATGGGCCCTCAATGCCTCCCTTATGCGTATGGCCCCCCCGTTGTGCCCCCCTAATATCCCTTGCATCTGGCTGCTCATATTCAGATGCAAGGCGATCCGCCTCTGCGGTCCAACTAGGGGCAAATTCTTGCCCTTAGCTTCATATAAATTATGGAGCACATAGCAGGCATCTATAACCACAGGACTATTGTCCTCATTTAAGGTCAGCCTGCCATAAAGTACTTTAACCTGCCAAATGTACATTCAACAGTCATTTGGCACCTGTTCAGCCTGTTATTGAAGCACTCCTTGTTGCTGTCCAGGTTGCCTGTGTGAGGCTTCATGAGCCATGGCATTAGTGGGTAGGCTGGGTTTCCCAGGATCACTATGGGCATCTCAACAGCCACTATTGGAATCTTTTCATATGGGAAAAAAGTTTCTGCTTGTAGCTTCCAGTACACGCCAGTGTTCCTGAAGATACGAACATCATGCACCTTTCCTGACCAACCCACATTAATGTCAGTGAAACACCCATGGGGATCCACAAGGGCCTGGAATGCCATAAAAAAGTACCCCTTCCTATTGATGTATAAGATCACAAGATGGTCTGGTGCCAAAATTGGGATATGTGTGCCATCTATTGCACCATCATAGTTAGGGAATCCCTTTGCTGTGAAGGCATCTGCTATTTCACATTGTCCAGAGTCAAGTCCTTTGCAGCAGAATGAGATTAATGGCCCCACACACTTGCGATAACACAGTTTCAGCGGTGGACTTGCCGACTCCAAACTCATTAGCGACTGACTGGTAGCAGCCTGGAGTTGCCAGCTTCTACCCAACAATTGCCACACGCTTCTCCACTGAGAGGACAGCTCTCACTCTGGTGTCCTGGCACCACAGGGCAGGTGCCAGCTCCACACCGGGTTCCATGAAGGTGGCTTTTCACATTGGAAAATTCTGTAGCCCCTGCTCATCATCCCAGACCTGCAGAACGACGCAATTCCACCACTCAGCGCTTGTCCCACGCACCCAGAAGCGGCCGTTCACTGTGTGCAGATGCTCCGTGAAAGCCAGCAGTAATGCAGTGCTGTTGGGCTGCACCTCACTCGGCGGGTCAAGCTCCTCGGATTCCTGTTCCGATTCCGAGCTGACGATGCACTGCGCCACCCGCCGCGAGGCGTTCGGAACGCTGAAAGCGAGCGGGGCGAGTAGCGCGGGACCCATCCTTTCAGACAGAGACGGCGGGCGCGCAGTGGATGGCGGGGAGCCGTTGAAAACAGCGGCGCGAGTCGCTGCCGGCACGGAAAGGCGGTGCACCATGGGGCCTTCACCCAGCTCCCGCGCTGCTCCGCTCTCCTCTCCCCCGGCACCAAGTGGGGCTGCCCGCGACGCCCTGCTCTTGCTCCCCCCGGCACCAAGCGGGGCCGCGATCCTTGCGACAAAAGGCGCGCCGGCTGGCCGGGCGCGAGCGCTGCAATCACAGCACGGTTTTTAGCACCGACTCGACCAAACGTCCCGTGTAGACAAGACCTAAGGGAGAGGAGCTGGGCTGGGCAGGGCCCAGCGCCCACGGGCGGTGCCTGGCTGCAGAGCAGGGCCGGGACCCCGGGAACTCTGCTCTGCTCTGCAATGCGGCCGCCTCCCCCAGCAGCCGGGCTGAGCGACAAGCGGCAGGCGCTGCCCGGCCCCCGCTGGTCCCTGGGCCGGTCCCTGCTGCACGGGCCGCCCCCAGCCCCAAAGCCCTTCGGCTGCCGCGCGCAGAGCGACCCCCAGAGGGCGGCGCGGCGGGCGCTGCGCCAGGCGGCCGCCAGGGGGCGCCGCTCGCCGCCGCGCTC
>ML675631.1:7862243-7995328 GCA_007922155.1 Mesoclemmys tuberculata
GAAATATCACTGGGCACAGCTGATCTGCGTGTTGTGTCTGAGCTCAGAAGTGTAGCTGTGGTCCCAGGTTCGTTACAGAGCGGCCGGGTTATGCCACAGCAGGATGTGCTAAGACCAGGCCCAGGAAGTCAGTTACTTGCCCAGGCGGTGGCATGTCCCTTGTATCCTTTTTGGGAGAGTCACAAACTGGGCACTGAGTAGGGACAGTGCAAAAACATTCTCCGTCAACGTCCCCGCCAGTGCTGCTCGGGGAGGTGAAGTACCTATGCCAGTGGGAGATCTTCCCCTCTGCCCCCATTGGTGTAGGGAGTGTCTCTGCTGATGCACCCCGCTGTAGCATTTTAAGTGTAGACAGCCTTTAGTGGTAGAGACTCACGCTGAAGAAAGGGGGTGGGGGGAAACCCATTTGGAAATAAGATGTGACAGGTGCCTTCATTTTGATCTCGGCCTAACTGCCTTGCTCATGATAATTGAAATTGTTGGGAGATCTGCCCTTGGACTTCAGTGGACTTGGAGTGAAGGCATTTTTGTTTTGGAACTTGTTGCCTGAACATTCTACTTTAAAACACTGTAGTAAATTTTATCTGGAACTATTTTTGGTTTGGTCTAGTTGGTATGAAATGTAACAATTTTAGTACAGACCCATTGGAGTGCTAGATTTACCAAAACAGATCTGATTGTCTGTGTCCCTAGATTTAGTTTGCCTTTGTCAGTGGCCAACATCTAGTGAGTATGAAAAGAGGAAAAACATCCACAATGTCATAGTGAACTGTGCAATGCTGTATAGGAGGTGGGGGAATCATTCCTGGTGTAAACTGATTCTCACAGAAGCCATGGGACGTGAGCCTTGATCCCTATCCTGTACTTGGCAGATTCTAATTGTAATTTAATTTTGATTAATTATAGACCCATTCAGGAATAGTTTTGTAATGTCAGAAATAGATATTGGAACAACTATCCAAACTGACTAAATAAGAGCATGTGCTCTGGTTCTTAGCATTAATCATATTTCTCATTTCATTGATGCTTGAAGAATATGTTGAAAAACCTTTAAAGCTGGTACTGAAAGTGGGAGGAAGCGAAGTCACTGAACTCTCTACTGGAAGCTCTGGACATGATTCAAGTCTCTACGAAGACAAAAGTGAACATGAAAAACACAAAGACAGGAAAAGGAAAAAGAGAAAGAAAGGAGAAAAACAGATTCCTGGAGAGGAAAAGGAAAAAAGAAAGAGAAAAGTAAAGGTAGCTACTGTTACATTGTGTACTCTAGTGCTAAAAGCTTCACCGTGCCCAAATATCTAGGTCAGTAAAGAGAACAGTTAAATCAGTTTGTGCTTCGTTCTGCGTAATTTAGATTTCAAAATATTCACATTTTGCTGATTTGCCGTCCCACCCATTCCCCAAACTAGTTAGATCAAAAGAATATGAATCTTAGCTATATGAAATTATTTTTCTCATCTTAATTAAAATATTGTCCAGCATAATGACAATGAAACAAAGACTATAAAGACCTTATTATACATTTCCTAAATAAGAGAGTACCATCTGCTCCAGGGGTTCTCAGCCTGGGAGGTCAGGTCTTTACGACTATAATTTTAAAAAGTGTTTTAGCCCTTATACTTGTGGACAATATCAAAAAATATGAAGTGTGTAAACTGATACATTTATGCCTATCTGAATCTCCCAGCAGCCCTGAAATGATTGCTCTAAGTGAAATGAACTGCATCTTTCATCTTAATCAAGACCCCGTCAGCTGTAGTTCTGTTACCATAGAAATTCCTATTTTTTTGCAGCTAGAGGCCCAGTATTTTGTTTTGTCTCTGCTCTGCTGGGATGTGCTTATAGTTTCATCTTGCTCTGCAGCTTCCCACTACAGAGGTCAGCCGCCCTGTCCGTTATGTTACAAGACAAGCTGCCCTTTTGTCCCCTCTCTTGGTCAGTGCTCCACCACAGGTTATAAGCCTCAAGTTTGCATCTCTCTTGCAGTGACATCATGAGATTCCCCTGTTTTTAGACCAGGATCTTGGTCTTAGACCCCTGTATATTAATCATGTCACCTCAGCAGGCCCAGTTTAGATTCAGTACCGGCAGTTCTGCTCTCCGAGTCCTGTGACCAGCCGTTTATACAGAATGACTGTACAGCTTTTTCAAAACACAGTATTGTTTAATCTTTACAGTAGGAATACTCCACAGTACATGAGAGAGAGGATTTAAAAACAACAAAATAGTCTATATACAGGTGTCTGTACATAGTTTACTATCCCTCTGATGTTATCCACATAGGCCCAGCTTCTTCATATTCTCTTTGTGTCCCCCTGGACATCCCCAGACAAATTACCACCTCCCTATCCAGTGTCATTTTGATCTTAGGCCTCCAAACCTGGCAAACTAAGCCTTTTAACCTTGTGAGAGCCAGGTTTGTAGACAATTAATAGCCCACCATTGTTGCCTTGAGGACCTTGAAGTGGTTTTCCCATTATGTATCTTATCTCTAGTCATTGTTTCGTTTCCTGCTAGTTTTTCCTACTGACCCCTTTTTTACTTAACTCCTTAGCTCTAAAGGAATTTTTTGTCTATCTGACAGTCATGTAGCATAGCATATATAGTGTTCATAAATTAATTTAGAGCAACCCCACATCCTCAGTTTGTCAATACTGCAATGCTCTTTTTTTAAATTGGTGAGAGAGATCCTTGCTGGAAGGGCAAGGGGCAGTCCACATCTTAGCATTTTTTGTTTTGGGTACCGATAGCAAAATGCTTGAGAACCACTGATCAACCTAAATTAATGAATGATGGTATTTAAGATCAAAATAAAGTAATTTCGACAATGATCTGCAGATACTGATGGACTAATATAAATTGAAGATTAAAAATACTTTGCCTCATTGACATGATGCAAAGGTGTTGGTTCTCCATATTAGAGTCCCGTTCTGGACTGTTGTTTTAATTTTGTTTCCGCCTGCAGTATCTACTCCCACCTTATTTCTTGCATTTTTATCCTGCCCCCATCTGCAAAAACATTGTCTCCTCAAAAGAGACAGATTCCCCTATGATACTAAAAAAAACAACCCACCGCCATATGGTCAGTTAATATTTTAAAAAGGAATTCAGACAACTTTTACATGGTAAACTGATGAGAGATTTAGTGTTTTCCCACAAATTACTGTAGTCTCTTTTTTTGCCCACCCAATACTGTCTGCAACAAAGTCTGCAATAGCGGCTTCTGCTATTACAGCAGCATGCCTTGCAGGACTTCTGGGATCCTAATCCTGTTGCAAGGCTCTTCTTCATATCCAAGAGCTATTCCAGTTTCACTTTAGTCTTACCTTGCACAGGTGATCAGGGAACAGGATTCAGAGTACTATAAAATGCTAGTTCCATACTGTGGAATTTAAATAGACAAGTAGCTTTACATCTCAGATGTTCTTGATTGCACAGATATTGAAATACGATTTAAGGGCAGATTTAAGGATGCTAGGGGCTGAGGGGTTGAGTTAACTGTAATTCTCAATTTTCTGGCTTTCTAATGACTTTTAATGAAGTAGTGTGTTTCTTTCCAAAAACTTAACCTTAGATTTAAAGATTTTTTTGTAGGGCTTCCATGAGGAGAAGTCTTTATGTATGACGTTGCTCCTGTCACTCTGTAAAATTTCAGTTCTCTCACAAATACCATGTAAAATGACTCATTCTTTAAATATTAATTCAGATAGCTGAATTATTCTATCTTCCAGCAGGTGGAGACAGTACATTAAGTTCACACATGCCCTTAGAAACATGAAATCTTGGCATTCTTGTCCTTTGTTTCCACTATGGAGTAATCTAAACAGAGCATTATTTAGCCAGCAATAATGCCCTTTCTACAACATGGCTGAAATATTTCTCTTTCTAGGAAGATAAAAAGAAGCGAGATCGGGAACATGCTGAAAGTGAGGGGGGAGAAAGAGAACTGAAATGTCAGACTCCTGTGAGACTGGAATTGCCACCAGAGAAACCACTGGCGAGTAGTTTAGCAAAACAAGAAGGTATAAATAATTAATTAATTGGTCTGGTTGAGTTGCTTTTGAAGCTGCAATTGGTATTTCATTAAAGCTGAATACTAGTCACCTACAGGACATTATTTTTGAAGTCCAAAAAAGGCTGAACTTTGAAATACTACTTTTATGGTGACATTTTCAAAATGAGGTACATTGCTTTTATAGGAGCATCACTACAGTGCTTAATAAAGCTACTTAGGAAGATAACCCACCTACTCTGTTGCTACTGTTCATTCAGGGCAATAAAATAAATATTTTACAGAATGCTCTGACATATGGCAGTTTTGTAAAGTCAGGTGTTTATCTTTGAGTGATTCATTTTACTTTGGTGAAAAACTCCAGAAGGGAGTCATGTTAGTCTGTATACCGCAAAAACGAGAGTTCTGTAGCACCTTAAAGACTAACAAATTTCTGTGGGCATAAGCTTTTGTGGGCTGCAACCCACTTCCTCAGATGCATGAAGAATTTTGCAGAAAGGGCCAAATCAAGCCTAAATCTTCATGCATCTGAGGAAGTGAGTTGCAGCCAACAGAAGCTCATGCCCGCAGAAATTTGTTAGTCTTTAAGGTGCTACAGGACTCTCGTCATTTTTCTTTGTCATTTTTCCTTTTTTCCCCATCTTACTTTTCCCCCTAGAAGTGGAACAAACACCACTTCAAGAAGCTTTGAATCAACTCGTTAGACAGCTGCAGAGGTGAGTACTTGCTCTATCAGTTTCGAGGGCTATGAAATGGAAATTGATAATGGAAGTTGCTAAAGGGTGTAGTAGCTTTGAAAATGTTTGTTTGTGGCCTATTGATAAGCTTGGCCAATTTTAAAGTGCTTGATAAATATTTTGCTTGGCAGCAGCAGTGGTACAAACTATCAAGCATTCCCATTATCAGCATTTTATTTGCTTTTATTTGTTTTTAATAAATATATTTATAGTTAATATTAATATAGTTGTAGAATATTCTATAAAGAAGACATACATTAAGCAAACCTCCTTTTCTTGGTAATATTACCTATGCATTTTAGGATTACAGCTGCATACAAATATTCAAAAGTGAGGGGGAATTTATATGGCTATTTTATAAATTTAACTACCAATAATGGAATATCATATTGCTTGGTCATTTCTCCTCAGATTTACACTTCCTTTTAAATACCTTCAGTTATCAAGTTTCAATTAGTTTTAAAAACTACTAAAAGGAAATAGCATGGGAAATATACTAAACTCACCACAATAATGTGTCCCTTGTATGTCATAAAATATTTGTTTTCAGAGAAATGCAGGAGGCTTTAATTAGCATTCTGCCAAAATTACGATCTCATTTAACTGAATAAACATTTTGTTTAGTCTCAACCTTTAAAGTAAAAAAGTAAATGCACATATAAGTTGATGACTTTCTAAAGCATACAGTGTTCCTCTCTTCTTTCAACAAGTGAGCACCTTTTTTAATAAGAAATTGAGTCCCAGGTAGTTTTGTTACCATTTGTTAAATTTTGCAGAAAAGACCAAATCAAGCATAAATCTCTTAATATAAGCCTTCTCTATCTAATATACTGTATATCTATCTCTGAATGTGGGGGAGAGATTCACTATGCCTGGCTTGCAGATGGTGAAGATGATAGGAGAGAGCTAGCTTTGTTACTCACCCTAAATTCTCAGGTTTTTTTCCACTCTCCCAAACTCAGAGTTAGATCTATAGTATATCTAACTTAGTCTTCTCTCTTCTATTTAATTCAAAGCTCAGAATGGTCTTTGTTATAAAAATGAAATATTGAGAGCCTCTTTTCATATCTTAACAGAAAGGATCCAAGTGCTTTCTTTTCATTTCCTGTGACTGACTTTATTGCTCCTGGCTACTCCATGATCATTAAACATCCAATGGATTTTAGTACCATGAAAGAGAAGATCAAGAACAATGGTTACCAGTCTATAGAAGAATTAAAGGTGCTTATAACTTATATATTCGCTACAGAGAGGGATTAAATGATGACATTTCGAGGTACTAGTAATTGCACTGTACAGGATTATTCCATCTTTTATTCAATTTGCCTTGAATGTTCATATTCTATAAATATATGAAGTGGTAGAAATCAGCACATCTGGCTTTAGGAATATTTTCTATTGACCTTGTAAGCAAACAAATTCTGAAAATAAAAAGAAATCTCACTCCCTGTTTCCAAAAAGTAAACTGGATGGCAAAAAAAAAACAGTATGGTACTGGTTACAATAAGATATCTAAACAAGTTATTTGTATTTTAATATGGTTTAACTGGAATCCATTTTCGTGAATGATTTGCCCATTGGTCTGAGAGGACTTTTTTCTTCAATGCCTACAGCGCATAGGGTGTCGCCCAATGAGTTTTCAGAACTGTTGTAATTGGGTTAAATTTTTACAGCTCCTCTAAGTTATATTAGAATTCAAAATATGCAGTATAGTTGTAGCTCTGTTGATCCCAGGATATGAGACACAAGTGGATGAGGTAATATCTTTTATTGGACTAATTCTGTTGGTGAGAGAGAGAAGCTTTAGAGCCACACCTCTAGAGCTCCCCTTCAGGTCTGGGAAAGATACTTGAAGTACTAGAACAAAAGAAGAGCTTTGTGTGTGGCTCAAAAGCTTGTCTCTCTGACCAACAGAAGTTGGTCCAGTAAAGGTACAGCCTCACTCGCCTTGTCTCAACGCAAAATAGTCTTATATTTTTAAAGGACACAATGTGCAAGTCAGTAGAAAACCAAAAGGGTATCTTTTAAAGGAACTCTATTACAGAGTCCAATGGTTGCTATCAATTTGTCCTTCAAAATTCCTTTTGATGTATTTATTTCAGAATAAAACTGCAAAATTTACAATGGACTGCATATAACCAGAAAATGTAAGGATTAATATGAATGAACTTGTCATCCTTGCATACCTGTTACTACTTCATCAAATCTTTCCCTTCCCCGCCAACCCCCCAAAGGGCAAGTTTAAAAGAAAAACATAATACACATATGGCCCTTTTACTGCTGTTTTCTGTCTGACAAGTACAACCCTGTGATCTCCAGGGAAAGCTGTCTATGCCTGGCATTGACTTTACCTTCCTATTAATAATAAAGAGGTAGTCAAATGACTGTCAAATTGCTTTGGCCTCAAGAACAAACCTGTCATCTCAAGAAGAGATCAGCTCCACACTGCAGGCCCTGGTGCCTTTGAAGATGTCTAGTGAGTTGGGGAAGAACCTGCCCATTTGTTGGTACACCTGGGGAACTCTTGTATTCAGTGGAATTCATTGATAAAGAAATTGGTGAAGGATGCTACTTCTGACAATTGATGTTAAACTCTGGTGTCGCGCTGACATACTGATTATTTCATGGCCTCTCAGAGTAATTTTGAGATCTATAAGTGTCCCATAATCATTGCTTGTCGGACCTAAGGTCACCCCCAAAAATATGTATGATCCAAAACATTTGGGACAAATAAGAGCCATAACAGACATAACTGTCGTGAGTAAAGTTGAACTCACCTCTAGAGAAGGGATTGCAGTGCTACACTATCGCTTCAGGTCTCCTGTTCTTGCTGAGGAGGATTTCCCCTGAAGAATCATTGTTAGTTTCCAGTGGCCAACAGTCATAGAAGCTAATTTTGGCAGAATTGAGCCCTAAGGGCTTGATCGTGGATTTCATGTACACCAAAACTCCTGGTAGTTTAGGGTGAATAAGGAACACAGACTTGGGTCCCAAAACAATAAGCTACATGTCACCTTTAAGATCAACTGACTTTTTAGTTCGTCCCCCTTTCCTGGAAAACTTTGAGGAAAGAAACGATCTTTTGTTCATCAGGATGTGGAGACAACATAGACAATCAGTATCACTTTCAGGGTAATATAATACGTATTACTTTTGTAATACTTGTGAAGAACACCAAAACAATCTTTTGTAATAAACAAACACTTTGCTCATTCACCTGTCTGAATGGGTTTAAATGGGTCCCTCAAAGTTGCAATTGCTGACTATAACATTTGTAATTTGTGCAGCTGATATGTGGATTGCTGTTATCTGTTTTAATTTTTTTCCAAATATATGTTCTCACAGAGCTCTGAAGCTGAAGAAAACATTCCTTTGTTGTTTCAGCTGCTTCAGATTAGTCTGGCACACAGATCTACAGAATCTGTTTCTCACTGCTTTTTGGCTTCTTTGTCTTTCACACACAACTTCACTGATTCATAGTGGAAGATACTTTGTGCCAAAACTTCAGTTTTCATTTCAGCTTTGCCACTCTCTGTAGATGGTTGAGTGGGAGGTCTAGCATATCTATGTAGAAAAGTCTGACTTAGTTCATCCTTTCTGTTATTTTTTTGGATATCTTTTGCTAGACTTAGGATTCTGTATTTCTTCTTATCATTGAGATACTCATTGAGGTGACAGTTGTCTCATTAGTAAGTGCCATTCAGTCAGGTATATATGTATTTAAACACATTGATTTAAGGATTTGGGCCAAGATTTTAAAAATGGGAACCTACATCCATAAGTAAACACTTACTTAAATAAATGGTCTGATTTTCTTTCAGAAGTCCTGAGCACTCAACAAATCTCATATCAGACTGCTTATGTGGGTGCCAACATATGGATCTAGACAATTTATCCATATGTTCTGAAAAGCTTACCTTTAATATTTTTAATATTTAATTATTTAAACATCTTTGAAATTGTAACAGGCTTTTTTTTTTAAAGCAGTTTGTTACCTTCAATTCAGGACACCTCTTGTATTACAGTCAATAGTATAGCATCCTGTATGATCTGACTTAACTCTTTCAAAATTCACTAACTTTTTTGTACAGGACAACTTCAGATTGATGTGCACAAATGCCATGATCTACAACAAACCAGAAACTATTTACTACAAAGCTGCAAAAAAACTACTGCATTCAGGGATGAAAATACTTAGCCAGGTAATGAAAAAATTAAATACAGTTGGTTTTTTTTTTGGTTTGGGATGCAGGTTTTGTCTTTAATTGAAAAACCAAATAGGCTACAGTAAATTAGTTTAATGTTAAGGAGTAGTGGATAGGACTCTGGACTGATACTTGAGATCAGGACTATGGACTGGTACTTGAGACCTTCTATTTCTGATTTATTACTGACCTATCTTCACACATGTAAGTGGTGAAATTAAACTTACCATCTTTTGTAAGCCACATTGAGATATATGGATGTTCAGTACATTGGAAGAGTGAAGTATTTTTTGTGCTTTAACAGTTGCTTGAAAATCCTCCAACTTTCTTCTAAAGATGCACTGGAATAATATTTCAAAGGGGTGCAAGATTGCGGAGTCATTTTGGGCCTGATACTGTTAGAAAGGAGCCATTATATTTCTTCCTTTAACATAATTTCTTCATTATAACTTTTTAGCATAAACAGCTTACTGTTCTCTTAAAACACTCCAATTGTAGGGAATTTTTATATGTAATACAAATACTAAATCCTGGATAAATGTTGATTTCATTGCTCAAAACTTTGTTGGTGAGAAGTCTTGCTTTTGCAGTGAAATATATGGGACTTAATATAGGATCCATTTTCATAGAGTTTTAAGGCCAGAAAGGACCATTTAATCTGACCTTCTGTATGTCACAGGCCATTACATTTCACCCTTTTACCGCTGTATTGAGCCCAATAATTTGTGTTTGGCTAAAGTATAAGTTCCAGAAAGGCATCCAGTCTTGATTTGGAGAATCCAAGAGATGGAGACTCGAACACTTCCCTTGGTAGTTAGTTCTAGTAGTTACATCACCCTCATTATTAAGAATTTGTGCCTTATTTCTAATTCAACTTTGTCTGGCTTCAGCTTCCTACCACTTTTTTGTTGTGCTTTTTCCAGTAATACTAAGTATTTTCTTCCTGGAAAAGTACTTACTATAATCCAGTCATCCCGCCCCCCCCTTTTTTCTTTTTAAAATAAGATAAGTAAAGCCCTTCAGATCTCTCACTCTTTTAGGCATTTTTGGCAGCCCTCAAATCATTTTTGTGGCTCTTGTCTTTACCCTCAGTATCTTTTCAACATCTTTTTTAAAATATGGAAACCACACATATACACAATAATCCAGTATTGGTCTCAGCAGTACCAGATACAGAGGTAAAATTACCTCTTTACTCCCCTGTTTACACTTCTGTATTACATATAATAAAGGACAAAATGCATATAGAATAGATGGGAAAAGCTTCTTTGATATATATCTACGTCACTTTTTTATTTAGAAGAATACAGTCTCCAAAGCCACCAAAAAGTGTTTATCACTGTAAAAGACAGATGAAAAGTTTTAAACACTCTTCAACCATTTGTACTGAGATAGTGCTTGTCCATTTTCATTCACAATGGGCATACATTTGACAAGTGCACTATCTTTCATAAAAATAAATATCAACCCATTGACTTGAACTTTATACAGTTAAAGGAGAGAATTCCTTATATTTACAGCAGGGGGCACTCTACATGTTTGAGTGAGATATTATCAGTAGTTAAAATCAGTTTTCTACAATGTACATGATCTTGTGGTTACTCTAGCTACAGTGTTGCCTCTCCTCCCTCAGACCTCATGCCAGCAACCAAAATAGCACTTTGGAACATTTGCCCTTTACATATAGAGGTGACAAAGAAAGGAAATTAGTTAGAATCATACAGGTTCTCCTCTATAAGCTTTCAATGTAAAATATTTGCTGCTCTCAGAAAAGGGCAAATAAAGAGCAAAAGTGAGCTGAGACAGGAAGATGATTTAACTAACAGCAGCATGAATGGAGATAAATTCAGACATTACTGGGGAGGATATGGGAAGAGAAAAAGGATGTCAAATAATGGCCTTAATGATGGTGAGAGACAGCTCTTTTAATTATTAATTTTGTGGGAGACAAGAGAGCGAGAAATATTTTTCACCAGATCCAGTAAAACAATTTGATATCTCTGTAGATTGCTCTAAACAAAGATGAGAGATGTTGGAAGCAAGATAAACTTAAAAAAACAAAAACAAAAAAAAACACTTATTGTTCCTTCCCCAAAACCTGCTTAACACTTCCACCATTGCTTCTCCTATATCCCTGCCCTGATATTTCCTTGCACCATTGGCACTCAGACCACGTACCCTTTGCTAAAATCTTGAGTGGGGAGGGTTAACATTACAATATAAACACACCCTTTAACTTATAAATAGAGAGAAGGAGGGTTTTTTGCATGCTTGTCACTAGGAACTATGGAAAATTAAGACATTAAATCCAGCATCAGATACATTATAGATGGATCAAATGGTATGTACTTTAAATGTAGAAGTACAGAAATCTAGTGTACTTGTGTAAATTAAATTAGTCTACGTAGAACATTAAAAATGATATTAATTTTGTGCTTTTAGTTTAGTATTAGATCTTTTTAGTGCTTTATATTACATTTAGTGCTACCCATTCTACTGTCCTTGTCCTAAAGAGTCTACAGCTAAATAGATAAAATAAACCAAGGCTGGAATAGGAAACAGTGGCACAAAGCAATGAAGTTATTTGCCTGAGGTACACCAGGTCAGCAGTAGGTTTCCTGAAGTCTAGTGTCCTATCCACTGGAAAACATTGCCTCTTAAACAAGTGGTGATAAAAAAAAATTCTACTTTGAGATTTTCTTAATATAATTTGATTAATACCTGTTTGAGATAACTGTTAAATAGCTACATTTGTTTTGCTCTGAACAAACTGATTTCCAGTATACAGCAACAAGAGTTTAACAAAAGATGAGAAACTGACAAGTCAGGAAATTCAGCACCTTTATACAGCCTTTTTCTTTCTGTGGCTGATTCTACCTTCTTCATTGTTGTCATTTTTTAAATTTAATAACGCTCTGTATTATTTTCTTGCTCAAGAGTCTGCATTACCTTTTCTCTTTCTTCACCCTGCATGAGAAGGATTCATCAGCTTACTGAAAAATTAAAAAAAGAAATTACTTCGCTCTTGTTGCAGTTCTTAGAAATGACACGGAAATAGAAAAATCAAAATGTCACTGCTAAAAATCTCTTTTCCCTTTGTCTACAAAACTAAGCTGTTACACTCAAGCTATAGTAATATAACTGCACAACTTGCATCTTATGACATTTTGTTGTTTTAATGTTCACCTTGTAGATTGGGAGCCGTATTCCACTCTCCCATAAATAGTTGGGTGGGGAGAATAGAATAATTTTATTTTTCTGAAGGCCGAAACAGTTCCTGGTTAGTTTCTTGGATGGAACTAATAATATACTACCTTATAACGAAACATGAAATTACGTAGAAGAGCATCTTTTAAGTTTAAGTGTTCAGGGGTTCATTAAACACCAGCTTCTTCACTATTTTCTTTCATAAATGACTGCAAAATTAACATTTAAAAAACATCCTGCTTTTGATTCATATGCAAAAGGTTAAGCTATGTTTAAAATGGTTTCCCCAGGCTGAACTAAGCTGATATTTTAATGATGAGCACAGGATGTTTAATGTCTTAGGCCTTGTCTACACTTAAAATGGGTTGCAGGTATAGATATCAGAAGACCTGTACGGCCATGCCCATCCTCCCCAAATGGAGACCCAACTCTCTTGCTGGTATAGCTTAAACCAGTTCCCCCTCAGAATAAGCTATATCAGCAAAATGACTTTTATAATTGTATTTAGACTAGGGCTTTTGCCAGTACAACTGTATTGGGTTGGTCGTGATGGTTTGGTTTTTTTAATACTCCTAATTGACAACTATGCCAGTAAAACTTTCTAGTAAAGAGCAGGTCTTAGCTAGCTGCGAACACTACATAATTATAAGTAAAATAGCATTCTTAACGTGGACTATTATTTTAAAGAAACACTTTGATATAAAATTTAACTGGCCAAGGCATTACTTTGGTATAGATGATAACTTTTTGTGACTTCTGGAATTGCAGCCATCTGTAAACAGAGAACACTTAAGTACATGCATTTCCTCTTGACCCCTTTTCCATGTTTTTCATTATATGGTTCCCATGTAAATTCATGAAAATGTAGTAATTCTCTACTGAATGCTAACATACTGGAACTGAGTGACACTCCTTTATTTTAAGTGTCATGCTTCAGTACTTGTGCCAAATAATCTATTAAACATAGTATCCATATTAATCTGTTGACCATTTAATGACCTAAATTGTGTTTTCTAGTCTTTTCTAATAGTGTTGAAAGAAAAGCATTTAATTTAAATCTTTGTGAACAAGGTATGAAATGGAGATGTGAAATGAAAGCATGCCTTGTATATTTTTAGGAGAGAATACAGAGCCTAAAACAGAGTATAGATTTCATGGCTGACTTGCAGAAAAGCAGGAAGCAAAAAGATAAGATGGACTTGCAGCCAAATGGGGAGGATGACAATGTTCTTGGGAAAGACAAAGATGAATCTATGGAAGCTGACGTCAAAGCCTTCAAAACCCCCAACAAGGAACATAAAAAGTAAAAGTTTTGTTTAAGTAATGATTTAAAGTTCTCTACTCTAATTCCAGTGAAAGGAATTGCTTAGACAGCAGTAAACGTGGCCTGTTGCATTTCTGGCACTGTATATGCATCAAGAAACTCTGATTACTAGTCTCTTGGAAATTACTTTTTTTCCCTCACATCCTTTTTCTAGACGTTTCCTTTGGCCAAAATAATAAGTGTTTTTTCATTTTATAAAATGTATTCATTTTGAATTATTAGAATAATTCTGCACCAAGACTAACTTGATTGTTTCAAGATTTTTTTGGATTTTGTCTAATTGTTTTCACTCAAATAATGCCAGTTTGGTACAAGCTGGCAAACTTGACTTTTCAAAGTTTTGATGCACTCTACACAATATGCAGTGTACTGATAATTCCAGCTAGCAATTACTAGCTCTTTTTGCTGTCAATGCCTTAAACCCTGCAGAGAATGTGTGTAACAGCAGCAGTTCTGCTATATTGAAATATCCATGAATGTCAAAATATTTGCCAATTAATGACATTCATTCTTCTTACTGTTGCTATTCAAGATATGACAACATAGCGCCAACAAATCAGAATTTACACTGTTGTAATAAATGTATCAAAACTATTCCTTTTAGTTTGTGAATGCAGCTGCAAAGCAGGTGGTGTTCCAAACTGGCAAATCTGTAACCGGAGAAACCCATGTGTAAAGACATCTGTAGTGAGACTAGCACACAGAGAACCAAATTATTTGTATAAATCCATTCTCTGCCTTACAGATAAGGCTGGGCAGGAAACTTTTCCTGTCCAGCACGAATTTGAGATTTCAAAAACTTTTCCAATCCTGAATCAGGACAAAAAGTCAATCTCAACATTTTTTATAGTCCAACAAACTTGAAAAAAAATTGCCTTTTAGATCAATCAGAATGTTTTGTTTCAATTCTGACCTTTTTTTCTTAACTTTTTAAATATAAGTTAAATTTAAAAACAAACTAATTCAATCCAAACCCCCAAAATTTCTCATTTTGAAAATGTCAAAATGGGCCACTTTAACAATTATGAAACTTTTTTCAAATTGGAAAATTTGTCAGAAGTGACCGTTTCCCATAAACAGTTTCAATTTTGATTTACTGGCATTTTTTGGTAAAACACATATTTTGGTAAAAAATTACCAAACAGCTTTACTTACAGGCACAGCTTTCTAATGCATATTTTCTCCTTTTTAAAATTGTTCATACTGAACTCCTTTGAACGTATGAGGTATTTGACATTCAAAAATAGATGGTGTAATAGTCCTGAGAAAGACTTTCTCCATTGCACCCTTACCAATATTTGTGATTGTGAGTTTGCTAGTTTACAGCAGATAATGTGAGAAACTGTCTTTATTTGCAGGAAAGACAAAGATCTACTTGAAGAAAAATTAAGGAATAATTTAGAAAGGGAACAGGAGCAGATAGATCGTATCGTTAGAGAATCTGGAGGAAAGTTAACAAGACGACTTGTGAACAGTCAGGTGAATAGTTGGGTGGATATGGAAACCCATTTGTTTATTCTTTGGGAAATACCCATTTAACATCCTGTATCATTTGAAATTCTGGGTATAACATTGCATTGAGTTTTCCTCGTGTCTAATCTTGATTCAAATCTAACATTTTAAACATAGGAAATTGAAGGGGGAAAAAGTACTTTTAACTGAATATTTATTGAACTTCTTGAACTGAATAAGATTTCTGCTCTGGGCCCATACACTTCTTGACTTCTGTTGAAATAAAATTTTGAATGAATTTTAGAGCTCAGTCATGCAAGACTGGTAGAAACAATTTTAATCAAAGATTAAACTTTGGGTGACTTAGTTTATAGTAAATACTACAAGTGTAGCACCACAAAACATTTTATTCCTAGCCTGCAAAATCAATTTCTGTTTCAGAACTTTTCCATTCTAAGCAAAGACTGCTACCTGTATCTACTGATTCAGGGATCTTGTGCTGTAGAGACAGGTATTAAAGACACTAGACTAACACAATCAGGCCCCTTTCATTTGTGACCAAATATCTGAATGCAGCCTTCAAGTGGTGAACGATATATTATTCCCTTGTACCATTAAAGCCAATGTATCATTTATTTTAATATTTTAATTCAGCTCTTAGGCCCCCAACTTCTTAATTTAATTCAATTTGTTTACCTATCCAAAACAACTATGCTTAATATTAGACAAGGTGGGTGACCTCTTTTTATTGGACCAACTTCTGTTGATGAAGAAAGAACAACTTTCGAGCTCCACAGAGCTCTTCAGGTTACTATTAGTCATCTCTACACAATAAATCTGTTCAGTTATCACAACTATAATTTCTATTAATGAAATTTTAATAATTTTGTAACTGGAAGAGTTACAAATTGTAGACAATTTTTTTTAATTTTGACATTAAACCACTTAAACAATTGAATGCCCTGGGCTTAGGCCAGCTGTGAAGGTTCCAACTGAAGAATAAGTGTAAGAATAGCAAAGCTACTGTAATATTTAAGTTCATGGGTCAAATTTGGTGTCAATACTCACTACAAATATAGGGAAAAATTTCAGTGATACATAATACAGTTTAAAACTCCTAAAAACCAAGTTCCTATCAGTTCAGACGTTAGGAATCCAAAGTTGTTTGTAAAATCAAATGTTTTAATAGCTTAATTTAATTTCAGTGTGAGTTTGAAAGAAGAAAACCAGATGGTACAACAACACTGGGACTTCTTAACCCATTTGACCCTAATGCAGGAGGTATGTTTGTATGTTGAGCATGTTAATAATTAATTGCTAGATCTACTCTTGGTGTGTTCAGCTACCACTGATTACATGTATGTCTCCATTGGTTTAGAGCTGCAAACCTGCCAGGACTAGCCATTAAGGAATCCTTGGAGGACTTAGATTTGCAGTGTCATTCCCTTCCCTGCTCTGTGGTGCAGGGGAATGGCTGGAGTTTTTGGATATTTCTAACTTGTGCCAGTGCTGCACCTGGCTAGACCCAGAAAAGATGACATAAAGCAGTCCCTTCCCCTTCCCTTGTTTCTGCACCAGGCAGAACTTGGCAAGAGTGAGGCCTAAGTTCTGTTAGCATGTGAATTCTTTTATGCTATCTCAGTTAGGGGAAGATGGGGAGAAGGGAAAGAATTTTACTTTATAGTAGCAACGAATTTTTCATGGAAGGTAGTGTTAATTGTTTACCCAATAATTCTTTCAGGTTTTACTGGTAAATATGTTAATGCTTGTTTAAAAATCTATTTAAGTTCAGTTATACATAAATCAGAAACTGGTATTATTTGGGCCTGCCTTACTTAAAAGTTTTGGTAGATGTATCTATTCATAATGGCCTCACTCAAACAGGGAGCTAAAACAATTTTGAGAACACCTGGTTTTTTTTTTTAATCATCAATATAGTTTGACACTTAAACCTTTGGAAATTGCACGAGGATAGAAAGTGTGCACTGAACTCCCCTATTAAGTGAATTTGGACATTTTGTATCTGTTTAATGCAGGGCTTGACAAACCCTGGGCGCCAGATCGCCATGGCACTTAGAAATTTAAATCTGGTGCCTAGTTTTTTTCGTTGGGGGGGGGGGGGAAGGGGGCTGGTGCTGGGCCCACATTGTGGGAGGGGGTAGGAGCAGGGCCGGGAGGGGAGAGCAGCTGCTGCGTTTCAGCCAGGGCCTCCCGCCGCTGGGCTCACATTGTCTGGCTCCTTAATTTTGGGGCTGGCTCCTAGCTGCGCAGTAAATTTGTCGAGCCCTAGTTTAATGTTATTAACTGTCCCTTCTTTACTTTTGTATTGTGATGTGCTGTGTTGTAGAACCAGGTTACTGCCCTGTGAAATTGGGTATGACAGCTGGAAGACTTCAGTCAGGAGTTAATACGTTACAGGGGTTCAAAGAAGACAAAAGGAACAAAGTTACTCCAGGTGAAAGCTGCATTTTTTTTTCTCTCTAAAACTTTGTTTTGTTAAAAACAGCACTATCTCATCTAAACTAGGTATTTAAACTTAATGACAGCCAGCCAGATAATTGGGTTTTATGCTGCTGTTACAGCTAGATAGTAGTATTCTTAATTGTTTGTTGAACCAGAATGCTACATATCATCTTCATACATTATCAAATATTTAAGCAGATCTAAAACATTTTATAAACATCACATGCAAAAATGTATATATACACAGTTATGTATCTAACACACATGCACAGATGCAAATGGTTTGGTAGACATAATTGTTTTTTTCATGTGTACTGGGTGTATTGGTTGATCACCGCTGAATGCCTGAGCTGCCAATGTGATGTGGCCATGAAAAAGGCTGATGCAGTCCTAGGATGCATCAGATGAGGTATTTCCAGTAGAGACAGGGAAGTGTTAGTACCATTCTATAAGGCATTGGTGACACCTCATCTGGAGTACTGTGTGCAGTTCTGGCCTCCCATGTTTAAGAAAGATGAATTGAAATTGGAACAGGTGCAGAGAAGGGCTACTAGGATGATCTGAGGAATGGAAAACATACCATAAAGAGGAGACTCAGAGAGCTTGGCTTAAGAAAATGAAGGCTAGGGGGAGATATGATTGCTCTCTATAAATACATCAGAGGGATTAATACTAGGGAGGGAGAGGAGTTATTCAAAGTTAAGCACCAGTGTGGACACAGGAACAAATGGATATAAATTGGCCATCAACAAGTTTACGCTTGAAATTAGATGAAGGTTTCTAACCATCAGAGGAGTGAAGTTCTGGAACAACCTTCCAAGAGAAGCAGTGGGGGCAAAAAAACGAACTTGTTTCAAGACTGAGCTTGATAAATTTATGGAAGGGATGGTAGGACAAGACTGCTGAACTGCCACTGCTAGCAACAAATATCTCCAAGGCAAGTAATGGGACACAAGATGGGGAGGGCTCTGAGTTACTACAGCAAATTCTTTCCCAATTGTATGGCTGGTGAATCTTGACCACATGCTCAGGGTCTAACTGATCACCGTATTTGTGTTTGGGAAGAAATTTTCACTCAGATCAGATTGGCAGAGACCCTAGGGTTTTTCGCCTTCCTGTGCAGCCTGAGGCATGGGTTACTTACAGGTTTAAACTAATGTAAATGGTGGATTCTCTGTAACTAAGTATTTAAATCATGATTTGAGGACTTCAGTAGAGGTTAGGCGTCTATTACAGGAGTGGGTGAGGTTCTGTGGCCTGCAATGTGCAGGTCAGACTAGATGATTAAGGTGGTCCTGTCTGGCTTTAGAAGTCTGTGTCTGAGCCTATTTGGAAATACAGATTTGTGGGCACTCCATGATAGTATGCATTTTTACATCATGCTTTTTAGAAAATCATGCCCTTAATGTTTGGAGAATTCAGCTTTATGTAGAGATTGTATCACATAGGTGTTAAATAACTTTGGGCTGGAAAAACCCTACAAAGTCATCCTGCTGGTACAGGACTATACTTCTGTATATTTTCTAGTGCTTTAACCAGATATTGTTGATAGAATATTTGTATGTAAGAAGCACTTGGAATTAAATTGATACAACAAATTAGTAAATCTTGTAAGAAATGCATTGCTAAAGATTCCCTGTTTGGGATAACTTTACAACCGTGAACATTACTCTTAATTTAGAATCTGATATGGTGCATATGTAAGATAAGAATAGTTAGTGATAATGTATTATTCAACAGTGCTATACTTGAATTATGGGCCCTACAGTTCCTATGCTCCAGCCTATGACTCTACATTTGCAAATATCAGTAAGGATGATTCTGATTTAATCTATTCAACATACGGGGAAGATTCTAATCCAGGGTGTTTCAGGTAAGTAACAATGATCTCTATTCCATTTTGACAGTTCCTGAAGTTATCTTGAAGAGTAAGTAGAGTTTGTATAGATTTTGTTAAAGATTATTTACCACAAGCTATGTCTATCTAGGAAAAAACAAATACACTTGTTTTCCTACCACTAGCAGCTGCAGTATCTAATTCACCATTTGTCCTGTACTCATTGACTAATTGTTCAATTTTTCCTTACCCAAAGCAGAATTCTCCTTTATGATGAAGAGATTCAATTTAATGCAGTATGCTTACTATTAGAACAGCGGTTCTCAACCTGTGGGTCACGACCCCGGCGGGGGTCGAACGACCAAAACACAGGGGTCGCCTAAAGCCATCGGAAAATACATATTTCCGATGGCTTTAGCTGCTGAGAAGTCGTGCTACCATCTGTAGCAGCGCTATTCAGCTGGAACGCACACCGTTATGGATGCGCGTTCCAAACTGAATGCCTGCGTGCATGCGCAGACGTGATTGCATCATCCGTCCGGGGCCTAAGGGGCGGGGGAAGCGGGGGGAACGCTCCACAGTCCATAGCAGTGCATTACGTGTGTCCGGCGCTTGCTGACGTCATGTTTGATTTGTAGCAATGAGAATACATAATGCATATCAGGTATTTACATTCTGAATCATAACTGTAGCAAAATTACAGTTTTGAAGTAGCCACCAAAATTATTTTTTGGTTTGGGGTCACCGCAATATGAGGAACTGTATTGCGGGGTCACGGCATTAGAAAGGTTGAGAACCACTGTATTAGAAGTAATGCAAAGTGATCTTAAAGTTCCTGATGTAGTCTGACTAAAACAGCTGTAGTAGCCAAATGTTTATGGGCTAAGGCTGTATCTTGCATGCAACAAACACGAGATTCTGGTACTGTGTCATGGTCCACCTACTCTACCTTTTTAAATTGGTGCTATTTTAAGACACAGCTCCTTTAATAAGAAAACGCACCTGTGATATTATTTAGTGAAATGTGTGAAATCAAAAATTCCATTGCAAAGGTAACACTGACTGATATTGGAAGATTGTATTTTTCAGCCTGTTAATGACTGACAAATTGATAGCTTTTACTTGTTTTAATCAGTTTGAGTGCTCTGTGCAAATAACTGAGTCACCTTTACATGGACTTGTTTAGTTGCCATTGACATAATCCAACAATACCTTAAAATAAGACTGTAAGTGTGGTTTTAAAAAATCCTTCTCTAACAGCTAATCTTCAGCGCAATCTATCAAAAGTGTATAAATAATGCAGAAGGTCAGAGACATCTGCATGTTTAATTTTAAAATGCTATTTAATTTCTCCCTAAAATTGTATAAATAAAATAAAGACTTCAAAAATAATTTGGGTTTCACTCTCATACCTACCATAGTATCAGAACTTAGTTTAAATGCTTTCTTTCAGTTATCTATATTTCTGTATACTTATTGTTAAAATATTTACTAAAAGTATTTTTGCACTTTGATGCAATAGTGATATGCTTGATGAAAGTACCTAGATAGTTGCTTAGTGTACAAAGATTTTCATAAAAATGAAAATCCACTCACCTGCAGTTATTTCAGTGGTGAAACCATTGCGCTTTGGAAATCTTAGGAACTGTGCTTTCCTGCTTTAATACTGGTTCAGAAACGGAAGAATAGTGTTGAGGGCTACAGATGGTCAGTACTTTTTATCACTAAGGAACCTGATTTTGTGTGTTGGACATGAGGCACTTTTACTACTAGTATCAAATGTGTTTATGAACCATGGTGATAACTATTGGGCATCTCAGTGTTAAACAACCTTGCGTTTCAGATATAATGTATATAGTGCTTGAAATAATAATCTTCAGATTTACTATACTGAGCAAAATGGCTGTAACTGTCTCACATCTTTTATGACCACCCTTGATTCTAATGCCTTGATTAATGCTCACTGAGTAGTGATACAGTTATAAATACACCTTTGTCTTGTTTAAGCATCTCCTCAAAAAAAATTAGAAAACTTTCTAGTCTTATTAATACTCCATGATACAGCTTAATTTAAATACTGATTATTTAAATAAGTTCAGTAGCAATAATGCAAACTGCTTAAAGCACTATTCAGTTGCACTGTAAGCTGTGTCAGAAATCTAAGTTAGTCCACAGGCTACAAAAGCCTTGGCTATTAAAACAAAAAATAAACCTTGAATCTTTGCCTGTCTTCTAATATCAGCATTTTCAAAGCTGAGTATGGTTGTTGAACGTACTAACCATTTACAGGGTTTTTTCTGTCATCTATGCTTGATATAAAATTGATTATTTTGTCTATCTTTCAGTATTCATGATTTTTTGGCAAAGTCTCAAGACTACCCATTTGTAATGGCTGATGCTTTGCTGGATGTTTTAACTAAAGGGGGACATTCTAGATCTCTCAGAGAACTAGAAACGGTAAGAATTGTGATTTGGGAACTTTCTGATGCTTGCTGTGTCTTAGAAGAAAATGAAAGTTAAAGTTCTGAAACCAGTTGGGCTGATGTGGTTTAGAAACTGGCATTTCTCACTTTTAGCTAATGTGTTTTTGAAAATGACTAATTTTCCTAGTCTGGATATGTCCTCTCATATTAACCCTAGGGATAATGATTGTTTTGAAATATGTTAAACACTGTACGTCCTAGTTGTTAAAACATGTTATTTAACCCATGGTTAAATATGATCTATTCTCCTAGGTTAGATATGGCCTTAAAGTAGTTCTGCCAGGCTAGGGTACAGATTTTTGTGGATTAGATTCCGCTGTTGCAATTGTCAAACTGT
Organism: Mesoclemmys tuberculata; assembly: GCA_007922155.1. Classification (NCBI taxonomy): domain Eukaryota; kingdom Metazoa; phylum Chordata; order Testudines; family Chelidae; genus Mesoclemmys; species Mesoclemmys tuberculata. Next base: position 7,884,301 of record ML675631.1, read on the forward strand.
TTAAGAATTAAATAAAGGACTTCGCCTGTAGTAGCTTCAAGTTTTCTGGCTTTTAAGATCAAAAAAGATATTTTCTCTCACATTCACACAAAAGTCCTTGGAACAAAACCCTAGTTGTATTGGGCCTTGGAGTTTCCCATTGGGCTTGACAACACATCCTATTATAGGCAGTGACTTACAATTATTGTAAGATTTAATCTCTCCAAAATCAGTTCATAAACTGAATGAATTGTTTTAATCTGGTTTTCATTTTCCACTGAAGTGAAGCCAAGAATATAATTTCTGATGTAAGAAATTCATTTTCTGCTTTCAGAAAGAAAAAGATTGAGACCCCCTGCCGTACATGACATACACAATTTCTATAAAGCTTGTACAAAGTGATGGTAACCACATTAATATAAATGGTCACCTTTCTTATATACAGCATCACACATAGCTATTTAGCAAATACACATGCTGAATGTTATCACCAACTAGGACTGATTTGGCAGGAAGGAAATGTACCAAAACGCTGCCCACAGCCCCAGAGTTAGCTGAAAGCCTTTCTAAAATCAATGTAGTTAACTATATTTTAAAAGTATTAGGAGTTAGAGTTTCATACCTTAAATTCTAAAACCTAACTGATTAACATTTGAAAGATTGTTGGATGCCCTTATGACTGATGAAGATAATTTTTGGCTCCAAATGAGTCAGTTTCATATCTGTGAACACTGGACAGTCAGACCTCAGAAGTACTATTTATTTAGTTTTAATTTATTCCTTAAGCCCAGAGACATTATCTCAGAACTTCTTACAGGATTCAGTCACTTTTGCATTAGACTAACAAGAGAAAGATTAGAATTTTTTGGAACAGAACATGGTGTTTCAGTGTCTAACTTAAAAAAAATTCTCAAAAAACCCTAACAAAACAAACCACACACACTCCCACCTCCCTTCCTCCCCCCTTGGTCTGAGATCATTCACGGAAAAGTTCAGTTAAAGGAAATATTTGCAAAGAAGATAATAGAAGTCATTTTGCAATATAAGCACTTGTCATTGTAGTAATTATACTAGTCTGTTCCAAGCAACATAATAGAAAGAACACCCGACAGCTAATTTCTTGTACAAGACAAATACAAGGAATACTACCACAGTAAACTACTGTGTACCTTTTGTTACCAATGAAAACCCATAACACTTTCATTTCCTTCCATTTATAAACATTCCACTGTAAGGTTCTGGTTTTGCTGTGTACTTTAAGAGAGGAACTCATTTTAATGTCATATTAAACACATTTTTTTCCCTCCCCCAATTTCAGCCATTGGCGGATGCAGAAGGCCAGCCCGGGAAATGTGATGCAATAAAAGATGTGGAGGTGATGTTTTCTATCTTTTTCTAAGCAGTTACTCCAAAAGGCACTTTTAAACCCTAATCGCAAAATTGATTAAAGCTGGAAAAATGTGTGCAGCTCTGTAAACAGATGTTGTGTCCCTACCATTCAAAATTACATGCATTTTCTTGTAAAAAAGTTCTGAGGATAAAGTCCAAAAGGTAAATCTCACATCAGACTGTAGGGCTGATTGTTTTTGGCCACACAGACATGGATATCAAAAGAGAAACCTGAAGCATTTGTTCTTAAGTAAAAACTTCCATCTCTACAATGCACAGAATGAGACATGTACAACTTTATACTTGTCGTTTAGAACTTTGATTACAGGAGTCAATGTTTTCCACTACCTGCAGTGTACTACAGTAATTTATATACCTTGTGTTATTTAAGATGTGGATTTTAACCTACAATGCCCCAAATTGCTTATGGCCTGTTTACTTCAAAACTACCTGTGTTTCTGAAGCAATTAGAATCAGCTGAGGTACTTAACCCAACACCTGTTGCTCAATTGGGAGGGAGCTGGAGCCAGCATTTTCAGTGAAGGGGCTGCACTTTGGAATTTCATCTCCTCTTGGTGCTGCAGAGCCCAGATTAGTTGATCTTTATCTTATTGTACAAAATAGCTTTTGGGGGGGAACGTGGGTTATGGGAGAGTCCTGGTTTGGGATGGGTTCAGGAGATGGGTCGTAATTTGCATATTTATTACTTCACTGTTGTACATGTGCCCAGAGCTCTAGAAACACATACATAGGATGGAATAATTAACTATAGAACAGGAAAAGCTCATTGTTGCTTTGAAATGAAAAACGAATGGGGTAAATCTAAATTTGTCTGTCCCTCAGCATCTGACAGTATTCTAATTTACACAGTGCAAAAGCATTCTGGATGGATTTCTTTAAAACTCGATATAAACAGACATTTATTTGCTGCTTTTTTCAGATTATAGAAACCAGTGCTGCCAGCAGGCTGGACTCCAAGAATGATAGGCTTACAGTACTGAAAGCAGTAACAAATTTTGGAATTCAGGTAGAGGAATTTGACTCTGAAGGTGAGTAATCTACTGCAAATAGGAATGCAAGTGCTTTTTGTGAACAGTATATATCATAATCTCAATCCTTTGGGATAGTGAGGCGCATTGTCACTCATTGTATAATTGGTTTGTTGTAGCATGTGAATGAGTGTATATATCCTCGTTTCACTGACACAGGCTTTTCTATTAAGCAGAGGCTGAAATTTTCCAGAAGAAACTTGATGAAACTACAAAGTTGCTCAGAGAGCTCCAAGATGCTCAAAATGAACGACTGAGTACAAAACCACCTCCAAATATGATTTGTCTTTTGGGTCCATCTTACAAAGAAATGCATCTGGGTGCGTATAACCTTAATTGATTTTTAACAAAATCAATTTTTATCAAATTATTACAGGTATAGCACTTCCTAGTAAATTTGCACATTTGGTGAAGGTCCTTAAAAGAGTGACTTTTTGGTTAAACTGTTGCCTTTGTAAACCTGTAATCTTTAGTGTGAAACTGGAGATGAATTTGTTATGTGGTGTGTTAAAATGGGACAGTCAGAATAACTGGAGGCACCACTCTTCAATTCTGGCCATGGAGCACATGAATCAGGTAGCTCCTGTTTTGATTTTTCTTTCTGAATAATTTTGTCTCTGATTAGGGCATTCCAGCTCCTTGGTTGAAATTGCAATGGGTACAGCATGCCCCACCTTGGATTGTTTGGTATTAACAAGTTATGATAGAGGTCAAACTTTGTTCTAGTTTCACTATGGTTGGCAGTTGCTTATGCTGACTATTAAAGCCTTTTATATATGAGGATAGTTATTTTGGTGTTAAACACTCAGAAGTGTGGGATAAGTACACAATAGAGGGCCTAATCCAAACTCTGACACTGCCTTGAAACACGTCTCCTCTCTACTTCATTTCCCTATTTGAAAATTCCTAATCTGTAAAAGTAATTGCTGCTGTGGGTTATTGTGTGTGATGCATCTAAACAGTTGTATAAGTGTTCTGTTCGTTGGCTAAGGTCAAGTAAATGCATGAAAATTATAGCTTTATTCTAAAATGTCACGTCCGTTTGAGAGGCTTCTAGCTCTTGTGCATTTCCTTTTCCAATAGCCATATCCATTTTACCAATTCCATGCAAGTCTAAGCTTTCTTGAGGGGAAAATATTGCTGATGAGAAGCACTTGCAGCTGTGGGATCTGAGAAACTACTGTATTTAGAATGGAAAAGGGGCATTAGCTGTGGCCTGTAGTTCACGTGCAGGATTGAGACCCTATGGCAAAATAGCCAGACCCAAAGATCAGTGCCCTGAGTGCCATATGAGTCACTTCTCATTAGTTTCCCACAAGCAGCTTGCACTGTGACCCTTATGGATCACAGAGCACACAGTCAAGAGTTAATGATGCTTGGAGCACTATTACCTTATGCTTTAAATAATCCACCTGAAGTCCGTTGCTTCTCAGAAGGGCCTTAGTAGTTGATTCATCTCCTTCCTTTCTCCAGCTCAACTCTCTCCCCTTAAAAAAAAAACAAAACCAAAAAACCAAAATCTGCTGGTATGTGACAATAAGGGGCTGCAGGCAATTTTGTAATGTTATAAGAAAATGCTGCATTTTCTCTCCCTCTGGTTCCTAGTGCCTTTAATACATGATTAATGCCCATCTGCTCCCCTGCAACACAGGAAGAGCAAAGAGCCACTAGATTTCACTGTCTGTGAGTGATATTAAGGCCTTTAGATGCTTCTGTATATAGGCTATTATAGAAGTTTCTTTAGTTTTTATGTAAATACACATTGATCAGAGCAAAATACTATTTACAGCTGTGTGATTGTAGCTGAAGGGCACATTTCAGCTATTGTGAGCGATTTGTAAAATCACAAATGAACGTACATTATTGTAATTTTCTAGCGGAGAGAGTGACCAATAATCTAAAAGAACTTGCACAACAAGTGACTCCAGGCGATATTGTAAGCACATGTGGAATCCGGAAAGCAATGGGAATTTCAGTTCCTGTCCCTCACACTGAAGACAGCTTTGTAGATTTAACAGATGGTGAGTATAGAGTGTATTTAGACATGTCCCAGTAGAGCAAACTATATCTGCAAATCATTATAGTGTTGCTGGTAGCACCTGCAGTAGTTTAGATGGCGTCCCAACTTAGTCTCTGTCTCCCTTTTTAAATACTTTTTGGACGGAAATTTGCCATGATTGGTCTCAGCCCAAAGGTAACTTTTGTTCAGAGAAAAATGTGTAGAATTGGTGCAATCACTTAAATAAGTAGTGTGAAAACAAGTTTTCCTATATGTGCATGTTGCACTTGCACAACTGACTGAAGAAAATGGATCACTCTTAAGTATTTTTTAGTATTTTGCATGGATGCATTAAAATTCTTCTTTTTTTAAGCTTTTCATTTAAGGGTGCTCAGTTATGAAGAACCACTTATTGAAAAGAACAGGAATTAAATATTGTAATGTCACGTTGTTTGTCAAATCAGTCATAAAATTATTAGTTTTGTACTGCAAGTTATGTTTGCGTATATCATGTTTTGCATATGTTTTCCTTAAATACAAACTTCCCTTTTTATGGCTTAGGCTATACAACAGAACATGGATATTGACACTGCAACAAGAACTTTAGCTTTTTTTGTATTGCCAGATTTCTCAGATTGGAGATTGTATTTTATAAATGCTAGCTTTTCAACTTAATTTAGTATTTTTAGATCAATCTTGTTTTAAAAAACATTTAATACATAAATAGCAGGAAAAACAATGAATTATGAAAAGTATTATTATAGCATACGATTCTGTATACTTCATCCCGCTTGTTTGTAACAAACAAGTTTTAGTTAAGTTATGCTAGTGAGTGACAAAGTAAAACTATTTCTTAATAGTCTTTTGCTTAGAAGCAAACTTTTCAAGCAGTTTTGCATACTTAAATGAAATATTGACAGTCATGCCTCTGAGATCAATACATCTTAAAATATATTTGTGGTGATATACACTGCAAGAGTAGTGCCCTAGCTGGTTACTTAAATAGAGCTAGAAATATGTCTTAACATCCTAGTACAATTGCTAACTTCTTTATACTAGTGGATTCACTGCGTACAATGGCGGATTCATGCTGACATAGGAAACTAATTTCAGGAATAGTAGGGGATTTAGATTGCATGTATACTTACCTCTTTAAGGGAAGTTGAATAGGGTAATGGACTGACAATCTGTGTGGAATATTTCTTTTTCAGATTTTCAAGAATCTAAAAAGACTGCTATCATCAATGGAAATTAATGTGGTCCAATTGGAATTTGAAATGTCAGTTGTTAAGTTATATATTTTTATTTGATCCTATTAAAGAACTAGATTTAAATTTTGTTCAGGATATATTTACTGAACATTTGTACATTGAGTTAAAGGAAATATTTTGTCTATTAAATTTTGGAACTCGTTAAATTAAATCAAAGTTCATGATGGTTTCATGTTAGACATTAGTTAACTTCTAATGCATGCACACTAAACAAAGAATTTTGATGGCCTAACTCATCATTTTCAAGAGACACTCAGGCTCTCTACAGCCTCCAATGGCTCTTGCTGGATTTGTTAGTTTTATATTTTGAAAATGTTCTCTTTGCAATAAGAACTAGAGACTGAAATGATTGTAGTCTAGAGCTCCATGTAATTGGGGCTACATAATGCCCTGCTTGTACCACTAGTTATCCAGCAGTAGTCCAAACCCATTGAAAAACTTTCAAATCTGGCCCATTTGAAAATTTCAGCATTCGATGCACGCAGGCGAAAAACACCTTTCTTAAGAGAAGTTGATGTAATCTAATGACAATTAGTGGAAGATGCTATAAATGTAGCCCAGTCGTCTTTTATGACTTTGTTCTGTTTATCACTTTCAACCAATTCAAGTTTTTGTAAAGTTGCTGAAATGATTGCAGGACAATAGGTTAAGAATGCGATTTATAGAGCAAATATCCTATAGGCAAAATGGACCACTCTTTTGAATAAGGTAATTATAAATAGTGACATTAACAAGTCGTCTTCTTCCTCCCACCCAACTGGGCGGCAGTACCACTTCAAGCTAAGATATTCACCTAGGAAAAAACCTGCTAATTGAGCCAGAGATCCTCAGTCAGTTGGAATAGCTGAGCTGGTAGGAGAGAAGAAAAGTGCATACCAATGCTATTTTAATGGCTGCTATTCTCCACTGATCATTAGTAACCAAAGCTGGCAGCAAAGTAGACTAAGTTGAGGATGCATGAGCCCTGCCAGCTCCCCCGCATCACTCAAATTAGCCATGGCCCATTTCCTTTTCCGAGGCAGGTATTTACCATCACTGCACAGCAAGAGCAGGCTTTTCTCCTCACAGCCACCAGATTTTCCCAAGCTCATTTCTTCCAGAACATCTCTTGAACATAACCAGGTTTTTTCCTCTCATTTCCACTAGCCATAATCATTCAATAATACATTGTCTATTCCACTTCATTACTTTGGGTATATAATGTCCTGCTTAACACCCCTCTTTTGTCTTATACAGATTCAGATTTCCAGCAGCCCCTTTGTCTCTACCAGGTTGACAAGGAAATTTTTAAATTGCACCCAGTCAGCAATTAGTGGAAATGAGCTGCATGTGATCTAAGTGAATGAGGAGATGGTTGAAGTTAAGTGGATATGTGAATTTACTTTGGAATGTTCAAGCACTCTACTCTGACAGCTCTACAGGAGACGCTGCAAAATACTGAATGGCAAGATGTACAGTTGCTACATGCTCTATTTTAACGTATTTGCTTAGATGCCTCAATCCACTATGGATAAATTAGAGACTCCTCCAATTCAAGAGAGCAACCATGAGTTCATGATGTACATATTTAACTGAAAATGTCTATCTTGAACAATTCAGTGCATTTAAGAGAAGAGTATGGCTGTAATCAGTTTAAAGTTGCATAACAGGTTAATGAAATGGCCTGTATAGCAATCTGCTTTAGAAGTTATGTTGCAACAAATAATTACAAAGCAAGCAAGTTTCAGAAAGTTCTTTATTTTAAAGTAAAAAGTTTGTTCTTTCTGTGCAGTAGATAACTGATGCAATCATTAAAAGTTACAGTATAATCAGCTTTAAATTAGATGAATTGGCATTTAGTTTTTAAAAACAGTAATTCTTCAATTTTCTAGCCAGTTAGAACTTAAAAAATAAGACGTAAGTTTCACAGTTCTGGTAAAAGCATTCTGTATTTTTAAGGCTTCATTTAACCTAAGCCTTTAGCCATAGCAATGACCCTCCATACATAAAATTCTAGAGCTGATTAAACAAAATCTAATAATTTTTAAAACGATTAAGTCGGTCCTGATATCACCCCCCTCAGCACACATTAATGGCTTTATACTCACTTTCCAATGTTTCTCTGGGTGTGTAACAAGGTAAACTGAGGATACAAAGGGCTGTTAACATACTCTACAAAATTGCAAAGAGCAGTATGACTTAAGTTGAAATGTCCCTTTTAAGGTCATAGAGCAATACAACTGCTGGTAGAAAGAGACAACCTTTCTTTTAGTCCAAAACCTACAAGCTATTGAAAAATACTTTTTATGTAAGTGAGACTCAAGCACATGTTATTAGCTTGAACAGCAATACAATGTAAACTGAAGCAGTTCAGAATGTTGTTAGCTAGTTCCACAAGCCTGATTATATCTAAATCTCTAGTGCTACTATGGCCAGTACCATCATTTCAGAACCAGGTCCTTCCATAAGCAAACTTCATCATTAAAAATATTCAGGCAGTATGGTCTTTCAAACTAACGTCCTGTATCAAATGGTACTAAACGAAGCCTTCTATGCAAATATTCATGCTTCTCATAAAACAAAATAAATTAACATATCTGTTAAATGTCTACCATCACAAATACACAATATAAAAGCAGTAGGGTACTGAAAGCTATTTGACAGAAGTATACAAAAGGATACTGAATTACATTGACCTGTCTTATTAGCAAAAAGTTTAACACTTAAACCAGTTTAATATATTATGAATCTGCTGATGAAAAGGAAACAACCAATCTCAAACTAAAGTTGTCAAATGTACTACTTTCTGTTGGAGACAGCAGCAAAAGCAGTTTTGACCTACCACCCTTAATGAGGCTTTAAAAACAAAGTTTTAATGCAAGGAGGATGTTACTCAGACTTGTTCCCCTCATGAAACATAGGGGCTTTAAAAGAAATTTACACAGTAATTAGAAAACAGTGGTGAATGCAACAAAGATTGTTAGAGAATTTGAAGTCATATGCCCTCATGTTAAAATATTAGCAAATGCTGCTTTGTGTGGTATGATAAATCATTATTTATACATAGCACTGTATACTGAACAAAATAACACTAATTTATTTTAATGACTTTTCTAGTCACAATATATAAAGGGAATGGAGAAAAAAATCCTTTTCTGATGAATGTTTATATTTGAACACCAGGTGTTATCTTTCTTTAAAAGGCAGTTTTCCTCACCACCAAAATTTTGCAGTATTATGTCAGGGTATTTATCACGTGTAATACAAAGTTGTTAGTTTAGAATTTAAAGCTATAGTTAGTCAGTCACTTGAATAAACTTTAAAGGAAAAATTTTCACATTAAACTAACAGAATTGGACTTTGTAAAAGTTAAAAACAGCAGGGGTGGCCAAACTGTGGCTCTTTTACAGTTAAAGTGCAGCTCACAAAGCCCCTTATATCCCTCTCTACCCACCAGATGGGAGGAGGACTCGGAGCTTCTGCCCTGCGGGGGGAGGGGGGAGAGAGAGACAGTGTGTGTGTGTGCGCATGTCAGTGATTTATAGTAACACCCACCATCAAATACACCAAATGGAATAGCTCTCAGAAGTGTAGTTCTGTTATACAGGCCATGATGAAACATTTCCAATAAAAGTGATTTTTTCCCCACACATCCTTCTCTGATATTAAATAATAGAAACCTTGAGTTTTATAAACTGTACGTCGCCTTTTTAAAGAAGCAACAAACCCAGCCCAGCAACAAGCAAATCACATAGATCAGATAAATTCAGTTTAGTGCTGTATCTAAAACATGCTAAAAGGTGACCTTATTGGTTCTGTTCTTCAGTTAACAAAACCATAATTCAAAATGCAAAGGCAGGTCACTTACTACAAAACTCTTAATTCCAAGCCAAAGGTGATACAGCTTCATCAAAGCCATTCTACCACAGATGTTTAGTGCAAGTTGCAGCTGATCAGCACACCTCAAGATCAGGCAATATGGTAACAAGTTTTATTAATTTTAATTTGGAACCAAATTTTCAAAAACAGCTACCTAAATTGAACACACAAAATGTATGCACAGGTGCAGAGTAATCAGAGGCACAAAATACAAGTTGAGTGAACATGTACATATATATATTGACTGTCCTGTTTTGAAAGTTTGTCCTTTGGCTCATTGCACTAACTCACATTAAAGAAAAAAAAAGATGGTTATTTGACCTACCCTAAAATAACTATAGTAAAGTACATCAGATTCTATCTAGCTTAAAAAAAATGTTGCCAAGAATTTCAATGAAGCAAAAACGTACCTCCTCTTCATGTAGGTCCCACTACTGAAATGTTTTGTGCTCTGGTTCTGAAGAGCTAATTAAATGAGGGAATGTCATTTTAACAAACAGCTAGTTAGCCCAAAGCTGCAAATGTGCATATAAATGTACATTAATTTTTAAGAAATATACATCTATATCTGTTTGTACCTTTCTTGTGAGATAAATATCTCCCCAGAAGTAAAATGGTTCCAGATCAGCTGTATCCTTATTCCACAGAGAAATAGTGATCCCGAGCTGAATTGTGGAACTCTGCAAGTCACATTTGCCTCAAGCTTTTTGGGAACCTCCGCAATATGGGAGCTCAGCTTGATTAGCTATTCTTATTTCCAGAGCTGTTCCAATCCTTTTAGGAATGGGATGCAAAAAAGGGTCAAATGGAAAATATGTTGGGGGCATGTACTCCACAGAGAACACAATAGGAAAAATATTTATTGATAACACCGACAAGCTTCTGAAGATACCAGACATGTCAAATGTGTAGAAACATGCACAGCTCTGAGAATAGAGGCACAGGTGATTAGGTTGGAAGGGTCATCAAAGGGGTAAGTGCTACCTGGATTCAAGTGTGCCTCAGGTCACAAATTGAAAAAATAAATTTGGTCTTGATTTCCCTTTTCACAAAAACACTACATAATTTGAGTGGCTGTTTTTTGCCAAGAGAAAGTCCTAGCAGGAGACTAGGTGGCAGGTCAGAATTAGGGTGTAGTGAGAGATCTGCAAGAAAACTCACACATCAGCTGTTAGTAGCCTGCCTGACTGGCCAATGCTTCTATACTTCACCTTCATAAGCACCAAATCCCGACTAACATGTTAACTGCAAATTTTGTTAATGACAAGAAAAAAGTTGGGACAGCAGTTCTGTAGACCTCAGGAACAAATAAGCAGCTTGAGGGACAGGCCCCCTCCACGCACTAGAAAAATCTCACAAAACACAGTGTAAATACACAAAATCAAATGGCATGATTGCAATTAATGTAAATACATTTCTGTGCGGCTAACATTTACGGTCTCCCTCCAACATGCATAACCCTAAATGGGCTTTCATTCTCTGGAAAGAGTCTGGATTTCTTCAAAGTCAGAAGACCAATTCTAAAGGTCAAAGTGGCTTACTTCCAATACCTACTAAAACAATTGTTTTCATCTCATCTAAGAAATGAAATATGGTTTGTCCCTGGGAAAAGCAAGGTAAAAAGAGCCACATGGGTTGTCTCCATAATACAGATATTTTGAACCAACTTCAGACAAAAATCATTTCTTGTAGAAGTGCTGATCGAGAAAGACTTTACTATAATGTAAAGCTATAGATACTGGGGAAGCCTGAGTTTGTGGAAAAGTCATCAAGGGACAGTGGAACATGAATGACTCTGCAATTACTCTTTCCAAAAGGAGCTGCAGTGTAATTACCATATAATGAACTGCCATTCGCTTGTGTTCCCCCTTATTCAGCACACTTTTGTCATGAAAACAAGGACCATGTATAATATGCATGGTCAAAATACACTATCATTTTTTCCTCAAGGTCTCTGACAACTGCAACTTCGTTAACAGAGCTAACAAAGACCGACGCAGTGGAATCATAGAAGTGGAGGACTGGAAGGGACCTCAGAAGGTCATCTAGTCCAGCCCCTGCACTCAAGGTCTACGTGATAACTAGATCGTTCCTAACAGGTGTGTTTGTCTAACCTGTTATTAAAAGCCTCCAATGACTCAGATTCCACAACCTCACTAGGCAATTTATTCCAGAGCTTAACTACCTTGACAGTTCGGAAGTTTTTCCTAATGTCTATTTTAACTGGAAAATTAGTTCAATAGTCCATCTACATATGCTATTAAGGCCTTTAGTCTCCCAGAGTGCATGTAAGAAAACAAACAATAGGAAATGCTGCAAGACAATTCCAGAAAAATCTTCAAATTATTCCAGAAACATGCAATCCAACCATTTCTTGTAGGCACTTTCAGGCTTCTTTTAAAGCCACTCTCTGACCTTGAGATACAGAGGAACCATTAGTAGTACACATACATTTGGAATAATCTCCTTCACATAAGGAGGAAAATTCTAAGACTTCACAGAAGGGAAGTGATGGCTCAAAACACGTTTTGGCAAACTTCATTACAGCCTCAGTTCAGTCCAATACCTTGGAATTTGGCTGTGTCTGTGCACACAAAGTAAGTCCTTAGTTCTCCCTTTCCTTTAACGTTAATGAGCCCCCTACATTCACATGAATATCCCAGTTCCTGTAATATTTTGCACGTCTCTTCTGTAACCTGCGTGAAACAGAAATAGTGAAACTTCTGCAAAGCTCCATGGTAATTTTTTGAACATTAATCAATAAAAAGTAGAAACATTTGAATGCCCATCTTTTTACCTGGATTTTTCCAAGTTCACCAGTGCTCTCCATTCTGCTAGCAACATTGACGGTGTTGCCCCAGATATCGTACTGGGGTTTACGAGCACCAATCACACCTGCGATTACAGGCCCATGGTTTATCCCTACAGAAATAAAAGTATGTGCCATTGGATTTAATATAAATTTGCATTTCAGTTTAATATAATATAACATAACATAGCAATATAATTTTGCATTTCATCAGAGGACCACAAAGTGATTTATAACCAGCAATGACTACAGATAGCCTCTCAGCACCCTTTGGTGATAAGGAAGCACAGAGAGAGAAAGTGGCTTGTCCAGCAGAACACAGGAGGTTTGTGGCAGAGCTGAGCATGCTGTCCAGATCTCCTAACTCGCAACCTGTACTTTATGCTTGTACAAAACTGAACTTACCAATACGTAGACGGAAATTGTTAAAGGAATGTCTGTTGATGCCATCCAGTTTACTCATCAAAGCAATTCCATACTCCACCATGATTCCAATGTGAGCGTGCTGTCTCTCTTGATCCTAGCAATTTGCAATAGATATTAATGCCTTAACATGCAAGATCATGTCAAGCTATCAGTGTAATGAATGGCAAACATCCATCTCGAAAGAATGATATCAGCATCAAAGCAATTCAGTTACTATGTAGTGCGCTATAGCATCACGAGTGGCCACTGTAATACGGTTTTCCGATGAAGTCCGGTACTATCAATAAATTATTACATATCAATTTATAAAAACTAGAGGCCAAACCATGTCAAGATACAGGTAAAATAATGTACCATTACACAGTCACAGTTCAGTTCAGATGAACATGCACAATAATTAAAATGAGTATTCAAGTAAATTGGCCTGGCTGGCAAAAGGAAAGCTTGATCTGCTTAGTATTCATAAAACTGGCTCTTTACATCTCTTTCCAGATTTCAGTGCAGATTTAAAATGAAGTGTCCTGTACATACAGCACATGTATTCTCACTCCTCACCCCAAAACTTTCTCAAACACAGTAGGGCGGTGATGGTCCTGAACCAAAAGCCTGGTTTTAAACACCCCTTCACTACAAGGTGTTTGAAATTTAGATCTGAATGTTGCTACCTGAGCTTATTTTCTTTTTGTACCATTTTCCCTTCATATATGACAATTATATTGATCAATTTGCCATCAAATCCTGAATCCAAAGCAGATATGGCTGAGGTGGTTAATTATTTGATATCAACAGCCCTTTGTTGTTCCCACAATTTGAGCTATTCTGGTGTGTGTCCAGGAATGTTTAGCTCCTGGAGTCAAAGATTCTTGAGAATTCAAAGAAAATATACATAGGTTTTGGATTTAATACCTGCTCTTGGGGACTGAACTACAAATAAACGAGAAAGTTAGTCAAAAACACTAGTTCCCAGGTCTCAATGACAGAATAGTGTAAAAACAGTTGTAAACAGCAAATCGATTTTAAAGGAAATAAGTTGGCACCAGCTTCACTGGTCTGGTATTCAGGAGTGATGAATTTTCGATATGTAGGTTTCTAATTCCATCATGTATGATGTCTTGGTGACATTTTATTTGGTCTTGACACCAGAACCCAAATATTGGAATTATAGCCTTAGTTTAGGCACATTTCAGAAATACATTATTTATAATATGTGACACAAAATACAGCCTCAGAATATATGTCCTACCCTCCACTTCCATACCTAAGACTGACTGCGACTGCTGATAATTTTCATCTTCCTTTCCCATTACACTCTACCAGCTACACATACACAGATACGGATCATCAGAATTCTAAATGTGTTTATACTTCCAAAGGGTATCAGACCTGGTTGTTCTCTTGGCCTGGGGCGACACTGAGGCCTGCTGCTGCCATATAAGTGCTCCCAATGGTTTTGATTTTTTCAACCCCACTAAATTTCGGTTTTAACAATAGCTGTTGGGAGGAAAGAAATCAAATTATAAATTGAGACCTTAAAGCTTTATATCCCCATGTGTTCTCACCAACCATCTTGTATTCCCTACCATATACATAAGATATCTCTCTACAAACACTAAGTCACTTTATCGCAGAAAACATACATTTGAAGTAATAAAGATGTGGAAGATTTCATTTGCTGCTGTTTCCCTTCACCTACTCCATCTACCACCCTTTTTGGACACACATTATAGAAACATAGTAAATCCTGCAAACCGGTAATAAAATCTGTGACAGACTGGTATTCGCATTAGGAGGAAAAACATTGTCTAGTTCATACTGAACTATGAAAGGGTTAGCTAATCTAACTGCATGAGTACATCACATGGAAATGATTAGAATTTCACTTCCGAGACTGTAAGACTGAACTGAGAATCCTGGTTCATCTTACTACATTTTTTCCCCACTTTTCACAGTTCCTACATTGAAAACACTGTTCTAGAAAGACATTTTATATTGTAAGAACCATGTAAATCCATGCTATGTTTGCCTGAAACTTGAAATACCTCATCAAAATCAGCAATTATTTCATTCAGTAGCCGCAAGCACTCCAGTCCTTCTTTATTGACATCACATTCGGTATAGAACACCTTAAAATCAGGTACCGACGCAAACATGACACAGACACAGTCATAAGATTGATGGTACCAATCCTGTGGGAAAGCAATAGTAATTTCACAGTTACCCCTGTAACCCCACAGTGTGTAACCAAAATTGCATCAGCCTTCAGTACCTTTAAAAACAACTATGACTAGAAATGAACCAACCTAACCCAATGAAACTCAGCAAAATTAACAGGAGCACTTTATTTTCCTATTTTTATTTTATCCGAATTCTTAACGCTGAGGTATGAAATCCAGTCAGATGCCCCCAACTGCATTGTGCACTGACTGTTCTCTCTGCTTCCATCCTCCCAGCTCAGTCAATCCAGCGACTCACTATGCAGCAATGCAGAATGGCAGAATGAGGTGCAGTGTCTCAGAAGAGTCGTTATCAATGCCCATTTCTCATCTGGCATCGGGGAAATAGATGCTTTCTGCCCCTCAGCCAGCTCCTCATAGGAATCAAATGAATCAGGTCTGTCAAATGTGGTCTTTGAGAGAGGTGACTCCTAACATCACTTCTGGGCTTGTGATCATACCACGGGCCAAGAAGAGGGAGAGACAGAGAAAGCAAGCACTAGTTTGTAACCCTTTCACAGGGGCCAGGGGGATGAGGAGGGCAGTCTCAGAGGAGTCTGATTTACCATCGTTCCTACCGGTAGAGCAGACTAAATATACCTCATTTAATTTGTCTCCAATAAAATGAGCAGCAACATGTGCCGGAAGGACATTTTCCAGCAACAGCCTGTTTACGTTTTCCATGGTTTCAAATTGTTCATGTTCTTTTTTAAATTTATTCTTCCACAGACAATCTAGTCGGCAATAATACTCAATCTGAAAACAAGAATTCACATAGTAAAATAAACCCACCTAGCTCTGTAATAAGAGTGTACAAGTGAAGTGAAAAGGGGGCAGGGACAGCCAAGTTTCATCAGGACTATTCAGACCCAAATGGCACTGAAATGGTGACCGTAAAACTGTGCAAACACTTGTTTTGAAAACAAGCCATGTATACACAAGCCAAGAGCCATTTGTGCATGCAACTCAACTGGCATCAAATGTACACTATCCAAATTGCACATGTAGAGCATATTTGTATGTATATTTAATAATTATAATTCAATTTAATAATTGTATTTATTTTGAATATTGCACTGTCCCAAACCACACTGCCAGAGGGCTGGAAGATGATTTATAAAAGACAATTGTGACAATTTAGTGAAGATTCTGGGTGCCCAATTTTGTTAGTGCAATAACAGAAGACACTTTTGAAAGTTTGTGTCCTCGGAGTTAGAATCCAAAATACTACTGAAAAATGTGTAAAAATCTTTCCCTCATTTCCAAACACTATAAAAATGATTTTTCAATGTCTAGGACCAACTACAGATATATAAAACAGGTACAAAACCATCATTTTAGAGATTAATTTAGATTCAAAAATACTTTGGTGTCTTATTTAACTCAATTATCACTAACTGAAAAGGATTGTGGGTTGGGTTTTTTTGCTTCAAATCCCTACCTGTCTTGAAAATAGGATCAGAGTTAGGTAAAACAGAGCCAGGTCTAAGTTAGTCATCAGTATTGGATCTTTCATGAAAAACCTAAAAAATAGAAAAGCAATACACAATTGTCGTTTTGAATACTTTGGAACCTCTAGATGTTTAAAAACAGAACCCCTTTGCATTCTCAAGTATTCTTTATCAGAAACAACACAAGTGACAGACCCCCAATTTTAACGGTCCCTCTGCTTACGGGTCCTGTCTTGACAAGCAAAATGGGTGTTTTTCAATCACACTGGTTCAACTGAGTTAGCTCAATGCGACTGAAAAGCCCTGTTAGCATATAAGCCAACACCCATGAAGCTGTGTTAATAGGTCATATTATAGCCACAGCTAGCGAACATGACTTCACAGGTGGTTCCCATCTTACTGGGGCTTTTCAATCATGTTGAGCTAACACATCTGAAAAGCACATTCCTTTTTGCCCAGCAAGACATAACCACAGAGGCTTAAAATAGGAAACAACTTCTTTGCTTGTGTTGGGCAAAGAGACTAAGAACTTTTCTACATGGAAATTGGAACTGAAATAACGAAATCAGCTGCAGTTCACGCCTTTAGGTATTTCAGGGCAAGTCTGAATGGACACACTTCTTTTGGAATAAGAGATTTCCATTTCAATATATTTTAAGTCAGCTTTTTATCAACAGAGTAATAACAGAATAGGTTACTTTATTCTGAAACAAGAGTATCCACTCACAAACTCGCACTGACATAATTAAAGGTGGGGATTACAGGTGATTTACCTTTTTTGGTTCCAGTTTCTGTTTTAGACCAGCCTGAACTCTCAGCACACTCAAACCATCTTTTGGCTTGATCCCACAGCCCAGATAATTGCCACACTACAGAACAACTGTGAGATTTGTACCCAATAGACTTGCAAATCAGCATACCAAGCTTCCTACATGGTGCACATGAATTATTTCATGGCTTCTTTGCCCTGTTCAGTTAGGCTGGAGAAGTTAAACGTTTGGTTTTTAAAGTTATGATTAGCATTGCTTTGGCGAACTCATGTTCTCCACAAATGCTCACTCCCCCTCAAGTTCCAGGACAAATATCGGGTATACCATGAATATAAACTTCCTACCATTTTGTAACATTTTAATAGACAACATAGACCCAAGTGCTCTAGACCTTGCCATGCCATTCTTTCTCTATGGGAAGTGGAGTACACAGTACGGTACCACACATCTTAGTACACAGTACATACCATACATGGCATTGTGAGGTTTATTTTAGAAGACTATTTTAAAATGTGTGAAATGGGCAGCTATAGCAAGTTCACTAAGGTACCTGCGAAAGCAGACCTATTGACTGAATAACTCAATATTATGAAGAATACTGGAATTTTATTGAGGACTATCTCCTTCATAGTTATAGGTTGAGGCCATCTTCCCATTACAGGCTGTTTTCAAACCCTCCTTACTAAAAATCCCCCAAATGAAACCAGTCTCCCTCAGATATCTCATCCCATGCATGGTGCAATTTTTCTGGGAAGTCTAGAAAAAGGTCAGATTTAAAAAATATATATATATTTTTTTAACATGATGATGTATAAAAATGTCCCAATGTGTCTGTCTCAAATTATTGCAATACTTCAAAATTCCAATGAAAGTGCAGGAATCTACCATCCCTTTTCATAAAGAATCATTGTCCATTATTGGGAACTCCATACCATACCTTGAAGTGGTATTGGTGCAGGATGCATTGCAGTTCTTATGGGTATTAAAGATGAAGACATACACACTGACAGCGAAGGATAGAAGGAGGACTTTGAGTTCGAAGCTCATCCGAAGGAATACAGAGCAAGCAATAAACCCTAATATGCAGCAATGGGTATAATACTGTAAGAGAAGAAGTTAATGAGACGCTGAACAATTCACTCAGAGGACAAAGGTCATTTTACTGCTTGTAAAGCTGGGAAGTTCATGACTATCATAATTTACATCATGTAAAGAATTAAAGCGGTTGTCAAATATAATCTATTTCTTAAAAATTCTACTAAAAGACAGAATTTAGGCTTCTACCAATTTACACTTTGATTTATCCAATATAAAACATTATATAAAAACAAGTTAAGCAATACCTGGTACAAATGAAAGCTTTAGACAAGAGACTGTTTTAAAAATGGATTTCCATTAATATTTTGAAGATCAAGACTAATTTAGAGAGACAACTTAGTCTAGTGATGTAAGCACAAGGCTGGGAACCAGGAACATCAAGGTACAGCTACATTATAGAAAAACACCATAACACAGTGAATCTCAGAGCTTGGATCAATTGATTTTGGCTTGTGCTTTGGAGTAGCATTGTAGACATTCCTGTTCAGACAGGAGCCTGTGCTCTGAAAATAAGCAAGAGGGTGGCTTTCAGGGTAAGAACATCTCCATTGCTATTTTTAACCCTACGGCATAACCCACAAACCCTGGTTCTGAGACTCACTGTGGTGGGGGTTTTGGCAATGTAGATGTACCCTCAGAAATCTAATCTGATTTTTGACAGTGCAATCATGAGCAAGTCACAGCCTCTCTGTGCCTCAGTCGATGGACAATTACCCTCAATGACAAAAATGTACACCTTATTTCTAGTCTGGATTTGTCTACCTTTAACTTCCAGCCATTGGCTTATGTTATACCTTTCTCCCCTAGTTTGAAGACCATTATTAAATACTTTGTTCCCCAGGTAGATACTTACAGACTGTAATCACGCCACCCTTCTTTTTATTACACTAAATAGACTGAGCTCTGAGTCTGTCTATAAGGCACGTCTTCAAACTCTTTAATCATTCTTGTGGCTCTTCTCTGAACTGTCTCCAGTTTACCAACATCCTTCTTGAATTGTGGGCACCAGAACAGGACACTGTATTCTACCAGTGGTCAAACCAGCACCAAATACAAAGGTAAAATAACCCTCTACTACTGAAGATTTCCCTGTTTATTCATCGCAGGATCACATTGTCAAAGGTGCTGAGCCTTTAAAAGTGAACTTCACTATGGATATGTCTACACTGCAGCTGGGAGGGTACTTCTCAGTGTGGGACGAGAGAGACATGCTCGTTCTACTTAAGCCTGCATGCTAAAAGTAGCAGCATAGCATGGGCGGCAGCTTGAGCTAACTGCCCCAGGGGTATGTACCAGGGGGCCTGGACGGTTTGCACTCAGGCAGCTAGCCCAAGCTACTACCCCTGCAGCTAAACTACTATTTTTAGCATGCTAGCTTAAGAGACCTAGAGCATGTTTATCCACCCACACTGGAAAGCACCTTTCCAGCTGCAGGGTAGACATAGTATATGCAAGGAGGTCAGTGAATACCTAGACACCTGTTAAACCCTTTCCCCCATACTACCAGTATACATACCTAAATTCACATTACAGTACAATCAATGAGCCTAAATCAATATTTAAGTCATATCCACCATTTATGTTCTCACTACTTTTCTCAAATTCCAGTTTTGCTTTTTTAAAATCTGAAATTTCCAGAAAGAGAAGCTATAAAAGTCCCTTCTGTAGATCCTACCTGATGCAGAAAAATAATATTATCTATCATAGACAGGACAGCTGGAATTGCAGAGGTGAAACTGGGAGCACTCAATAATTAAAAAGCTATATTTTCAAAGAGCAAAAGGAAGATACTAAGCACGCACCAGCTGTCGATATTAAAGCCAGCACTTGAGATGTGTGCATTTTAATCTTGGAAGAAAATTGATGTTCTACTCACAGGCAAAGGGACATCCTCAGTATAGTGTCCAGTACAGTTTGGTTGTCCATTTGTACTGTTTTCAGGATGCTGATTCACGGAATGCTGTATTCATGGAATGGAAAAGCTGATTAGCAACAGAATGGGATGGCCTTGTACACAAGCAGCACATCATTAGAGTGATGAGGGCTTGCACAAAATAATTTAAAAAAAAAAATCACATCAAAACCTGTAACATACTTTGAAAACTGGCTCTCTCTCAGAGCTGGGCATCCAGGTGAGAAAACTTAGTCATGACCATTTTGGTGACTCCTAAACAGAATTACACTTCTGAACACCAGGGCCAGAAGCTGACTGCAATACCCCCTGAAATCAATGGAAAGACTCCCTTTGGATGTCAGTGGGAATTTGATCAGTCCTTAAGTGCGTGATAACTGTGCTTTCTTTTTAAAATATTTCCCCCCTTTAAGGCGCATTCTCTTCTGTTTGGGCTATAAAATGGAAAATCTCCGAGACGGAATTGCCCAATAGGATTCTTAATGAAGTTTAACAGATCGTTAATAATGTACACTATATTTTCCTGAACCAAACTATTCCCCCCCTTTCCTCCCAGAACATCTGAATTTCCAAAGGTTGTGAATGCCCACAACTAGCGACTTCATCTAGAGTCAGGAGTGCTCAATAGTTCTGAGAAGTTCTAGGAAGATGAACAACAAAACCATCTCTTTCAGACCCACATAATACAGGAAATTACATCTTCCATCAGAGGAAACGGTTGGAAATACCTGACTGGAGTTAACCTTTGTGTTTTCAATCGTTTAAAAGCTCTCCCATCTCTTTATGAAAATAAGTGATAGTGAACCTGCCAGTTGTCATTACACAGAGCATTCAACATCTTTCTTTTTATCTAGAAAATGAAAGTGGCGCTCTACCCACCACAAAGGTGACAACCTCATCACTTGATCCAGTAGCATTTATGGATCTACTTTTTTTCAGCAGACTGATTCATGCCAAGAAAGAATATAAAAGCTGATTAGCAGATGGGGGAGAATAGGAGGGAGAGAGAGAGTCATTTATTACGTATTTGTACCACGTCTGATTGCCCTCCTGTAACATAAATGTTAACTAACGATGATGATGGCCTGTACACAAGAAGCACGTTGTCAGTGATCTGCGGTTGCAAGAAAAGGGCATGTCAAAACTTGGCGCACATTTTTCAAAAGCGAACCAGTTTTCAGAGCTGGGTGAGCAGTGAGAAGAGTTATTAATGAATATTTTGGCGACTTCTCACCAGAATTTTGCTTTTCAATTTTATAGGCCAAAAGTCTAACATAACATGTACATTGAAGTCAATAAAAAAAGACTCCCTTCGGATTTCAATGAGAATTGAACCAGACCCCAAATCCTGCAGTCTTTACTCAAGCCGAACTCCCACAATGGGAGTAAACACTACTGGATATGACCATTAATGTGTCGTAATAGTTTTGGTTTTAAACAGGAGTCAGATTTGTGCTTTTCTTGTTTCCCCCCTCACCGACCTTAGCTACTGTAATGATGAAGTGCTGTACTGCCTATACTACATAAAACCCCTAGCCACTGAAGACGAATAATTTATAAAAAGCCAGAGCTCTCTGATAGCAATAACAATTGTAATCAGTGGATATGATAAACTGATAGCCTGAAACAAAGAGAATGTGATATAATATAGGGATTTCTAGTTCTACAAATTGCTTGGGTGCCTTTCCTCAGCATTCTACTTTGCACAACATACAGCATTATCTTTTTGTACATCAGCTCAATGTTAAAAGAAAGTAATGAAGAGTTAAACATCAGAAAATAGGGCCAAGAACATGGTACTCGAGACAGGAGAACACTGGGGTGGCCAAGCCTGCAAAGGTTACAAATGGACATAAATGCACAGAATAAAGATAAATGCAAGTACTTACCAAATTAAAAACTGCTATAATCAGCAAGGAGCCTATCGTGATGACTGCTAAAGGGAGTCTTACCAGAGGCATTGTTTCTACCTTATCTGAAATAGCACAAAGATGGCGCGTGGAAGGCCACTGTTCTGAGCAGCATTTCTGTAAACAAAACAAGCTTGCTTTAATAAGATGCATTGCATGTAGGCATTAGTGCACCAACAGTTTATGTTTCTAGATTCAGGAAAAAACCTTTTGTCCATTGCACAAACAAAAGTCTAAAATGCAGTATTAAACAATCATTAGGTCACGACAAGAAAATGTTTTTTAACTGCAATACAGACATGCCCTAAATGGCTTAGGCCTTGGCTACCCAAAAGAATAATCTCTTTTGAAATCTTTTTTCATGGTAGCTGGAATCTGCAATGCTGAGACAACCATCCCCCTCCCGGGAGGTGGCTGATGGCAGGAAATTCTCAATAAAGCTTTAGAATTCACTTCCCTCCTCAGTCCAGCAGAGCCAACTTTGGTGACCTGAAGGACATTCCGTAAGACACCCCACGTTCTCACAGGCATTTCCTGGAGAAGGCTTATTTTGGGGGAGAGCAATGGGGAGGCTGGACTGGAGGATGTTGTCTCTTTTTGTAGCTCACATGGCTGCCCTCTATTTTTGTGCAGCCTGTTTTAATTTTATTAAAAACAGGGATACATTTGGTAATGTGCCTGGCACAGTCAATTCAAATACAAGTCATTTTTCTTTCTCAAATTCTAGGTTTACTTACAACTGACTTTAAGAGCGATATCCTTCAGCCAGCTATGGAATGCCACCATTACAGCGTTCATGGATTTGCATTTTTCATATTGTTTATGAATTCTTTTAAGCCCCAATCCTGAAAATCAATATGCACTCAAAGCTCCCTTTGACTTTAATGCCAATTCCATCACAGAAAACTACAGGATCTGTAACTAGGATTACTACTAAACTGGGTCAAAACCCTGGAAAATCTGACTGCAAGAGCAGAAAGGACTTTTAAAAAATCCAGTTAAAAGCGTGATTCCAGTTGTATCACAGCATGTAAGAATTATGATCTGAATTTTCAAATGTGGGTGCCAGATGTTCAGTGCCTAAATCTATTTTTTAAGCACCTAAATATAAATGTCCTGACTGTGGGAAGTGCTGAACATCTGCAGCTCCTGAGGTTAACAGGAGCTGTGGGTGCTTGCACCTCTGAAAATCAGATTATTTATATTTAGAGGCCAAACTTTAGCCATCCACTTTTGAAAATGTTGGCCTATCTTTTTACTTACCAGGCATTTATCAGCAAAACACACACACAAAATAAGCACAATTATGACTGCTACAATCCCAAACGGAAGTCCTAGGTCTGCAGTGCTAAAATGGAGAGAGAACAAATTTAAACAGAAGTGTTAAGCATATTTTCAGTGTCAAATTACAACTGACCAAACTACACTCACTAATGCAATTTCCCATAAATAAAATAAATATAATTGCTGTTCTTTTGGCATTAGATGATCATGAGAAAGGGCCTTCCATGAATGTGTATTACCCTCTCTTGGCAAAGATTCACTTTCGTGTATTTCACTCTCTCATTCAAATCATGTGCCATCCACATCCATGTGTAAGCCACAATACCATCATTAGTACAACAGCTAAGGTAGAAAAAAAGAGGAAGTCGGCTGTTTAGAGCTGTGACAAAGAGCCATTTACCAAACCAACATTCTCCTTTTTGAAGTTCCTCTATCATATCTCCTCTTCCTCTTAAGGGAAAAGGAACATGAGGCATAAAGGTCACGTGCCCTCGGTGAAACTACCACTCTTTTATTAGTTATTTTCTGCTTAGCAGTATCACGTCTTTGTGTTTTAGCCTCAAATATTCTTTAGTGATGCTTTTTTGTGCTTGAGTTACAACCTATCCTCTGGCCTGAGAATCATATTAAGGAACTAGATTAAGAACGGTCTCCATGATCAGATAGCAACACTAAAGCTAATATTACTAACCTAATTCATAATCCTGACATTATCATTACAAGAGATGTTTGTGGTGAATTTCCTGAGTGCTCCACGGCCAATTATAGGTGTCTTGCCCTTCTCCCCCAACATTCAGACTCTAGTCTTCTTCCTTCAAACATCTCTGAAGTCTGTCTCCATCCTGACTACTTTAATCTTTGTCAATTAGGACCATCTCTACTCTCAACTGAACAACTGCCTCTTCTGTAGCCTCCACAAATCTTATCAGCTGGCTGTACAAGATACACTGCTACAACTAATTTCCTCTCCTAGAATGAATACAACAAAATGAATTTAGAGTATTTCCCCAACATGAATTTATAGTAGTCCCCTAAGATTACAATGTATCATTGTGCTGGTCATTCACATATTCAAACCCTTCACTGATTTTCTCTCTTCTTCCATATCAAATTCAGGCTTCAAACCCTTTTAAACAGGCTAACCCTACTCTCCTTTGCTCATCGTCAGACAGTGTGGGGACAGCCAGAAAAACAATCGACTATAGACTTTAATAGATCTTCTTCCTGGAGCACAGCCACAACATGCTACTAAGGAAACTGTCCAAGTAGGTTAATGAAGCTGTCCTGGCTCAGGTGCAAGAGCACCTATAAAAGCAAGCATGTCACAATTTAGAATGAATCTCTACGTATATAACTATGAGGCCAGGTCTGCACTAAAAAGTTAGGTCGACCCAGCCATGCCATGCAGGGATGTGAAAAAGCTACACTCCTGAGTGACGTAGGTAAATCTACTTACTTCACAGCCTAGACTGCTCTAGGTTGACAGAAGAATTCTTTCATTGTCATAGCTACAGCCTAGGTGGAGGTGGATTAAATATAGTAACAGTAGAACCCCGCCTGTCACAGGAGTGCATGTCTACACTGAAGCGCTACCGTAGCGGTTTAAGTGTAGACATAGCTACAAGCCTTCAGGATGACCTGGAAGATCTAACAGGGCTGTTCACATGAAAACCATGTTTCATCCAGAGAATCATTTAAAAGGTAAAAAAGTGCAAAAAACCACACACTTACTTTGGCATGACAAACATCTGTATCAAAAATATACAGAGCAACACAAAACTGGCACAGGCAAAGTAATTCCTCAGTTTGGGAATGGGGATGGTGCGATACTGAAAGAAAGATTGTAATAATTTTAATAAGGATAATTCTAGAGTTACTTTTTGTATATCTACTATTTGTGTTTTTTAGTTCTATTGATAGGCAAATCTACCACACCAAGCATTAAATCATATACTATTAAACCACAAATATGGACAGAAACCAACCAGCCCTACCAAATGTGCATTTAGACATGATTGAAGAAAAAGACCCTAGTCCAAAAGAAACAGTTTCTAACCAGCTGGGGACACCTAAAAAGGTGCAGTAACTGCACGATAGATTATTACACAACATGTAGGTCAGCGCAGCTTCACAGAAGTCAGATATCAAACTAACCCTTATTATAAAAGAGTTGATTATATCATTATATATTTGCGTTATCCTTGTGCTTGGGGGCCCAGTATACCTGTGATGAAATCTGTTTTAAACTACCACACAAAAACCAGAAAAAAAGGGTTCCCTAGCAGCAGTTCATTCACTGAATAATACACAAAACTGAACTGAAACCTTGAGGACACAGACAGCAGCCTCACAACAAAAAGGCCCTTGATGCAAGTTTTACTATAAATACATGTTATAGATACATAATCCTCATGAATGTGTCCATATGCGTGAATCACTCTGGGTTTATGAGAGATCTCCTCAAACTGGAATGGATCACTGAAGGCTCTTTTTTTTTTTAGTACGGGGATGGGTTGTGTGTCCTACTGCGTTCTGGGAAAGGGGGACCAATAGAATGGTGAAATACTGTGTATTTAAGAAGATTTGAAATTCAGTCCTGCCCCCATTTAAGCCCTGACTCGTCTATGACTGGACATTTTGGGTATCAAGGACAATGCCACCATTCACGTAGGGTACAACCAAATATAATACTGATATATAATGAAATGACCATGGAAAGCAGACTCCTATTTGCTACAACATATATAAAGATGTATTTAAAATACATCTTATTGCGTTTTTATAATAAAGATGTTCAAACTAATTCTGGACCCACTGCCAAACCATCCATTGACTTCAAAGGGCCAAAGTTTAACCCTAGATTATTAACAGATTCCTTTAGTCCATATTTGTAACGTTGCCAAAAAAGAGAGACTAAACCAAGCGAACCACGAGATCTGCATTACCGAACACGTGTTTGGGGTTGCAGTCTTCTCAGGAATCCCAGTGTAGGAACGAACATACTTTCAGATTTTTATATTTCTATGTAAGCAGGTCTACACCACAGCTGGGAGCGAGCCTCCCGGCCAAAGCAGACAGACTTACACTCACGCCACTCAAAATAGCACAGGCATTGCAGCACAGATAGCAGCTCAGGCTAGCCACCCACACTCAGACCCAGAGGGTCAAGCAGACTTGGGCCCGAACAACAAGCCTGAGCCACCATCTGTGCCACAACGTCCACACTGCGACTTTTAGCACACTAGCTCAAGCCAAGCTAGTTGCGTGTGTGTCTACCAGGGCTGGGAGATATGCTCCCAGCTCCAGTGTAGACATAGTCCTTTAACTGTAACTTGGAGTAAGAAAGAAAGATTGCTTAATCTCTTACTAACCTCTTTTTCCAATCCCGATTCTACAAAAAACAGTGAGAATCCACAGAAGTCATCTGATTTACTGCACCAGGGCCTGCATTAAAATAGTAATAGCTTTTACAAAACTTATGCAATAAATTAACATAACAGAATGCAAAAGCCATTCATTTCAGGTTGGATTCCACAGTTCACATAGCCAATGGCTTGTGTATCAGAGCATCATGTTTTTCTGAACAGCTGACAAAGCACTCTAAGCTTTACATTGCAGCTAATAGCTCTCTTGGTTTTGCACCATTTTAGAGGCTGGCCCAGGTATCCCTTTGTGGTATAATCATCAGTACAAAAGGAATCCAGTTTGAAACCTTGGCAGAGGACCCTGTCATAAACGTGACAAGGTAAAGAGAGATGTTAGAGATGGATTATATATATTAGATCACTCATGCCTTCACCCTGGAAATACCAACCATGTATTGGGGGTGGTTTGAGTACAATTATATCAGCCTTGCCATAACCCAGTGGGAAGGGTGACTTCCTCCCAATTCAAATTATTCTATGTTTGCATAGATCACAGGAGTTTCTATGCTAATTAATTTTAAACTATATAGAGCCCTCATCTGCTTTTTACAGATGTCCTGTGCCAACTGCTATGACATGGTCTGGATTCATATTATTATTTAATATCAACATGACAAAATTGCAATGATTCTTATACGATATGCCATGTCATGTGCCGATGGAAAGGTCATAATTTGTTAACACTGATAAGCACGTTTATATGTATGTTTCAGTTTTGTATTATGAGTTCTAAATGTGTGTGATGTATCTGTATCCAAAAACTTGTACTGTGCTACTAGGTTACCCCTGGCAGATTATTGTCAGCATCGGTGACTCATGGAGGGCCAACACCTATACAGTGAGCCCAGAGAGAGGACAGGGCTGCACCTATAAGTCATCAGAACATGTAGGGAGAGGCATGCCTGTGGTCAGGAGGACTCTGCAAGTGGTTTTCCCTAGGCTGCTGTGAGCTTGTGTTTGAAACAAGCCACATGGCAGATCAAAGACTCTAAAATGCAGCTTCGCCATTGCCAACATCATGTCTTCATTCCTGCTTCCTACGTCTCATCTACAACTGAAGCTGTGAAACAAAGGACTGAGACCCATTCAGACAGTGGACGTACACCAGAAGAACTGTACAAGCCTGCAAACTCCACAATTCTGCAGAGAATATGATATATGTGGACTTTAAAGTCATTTGTAGGTATCTGATTGCTGTGACCATTTAACATTTTTCTTCTTATTTGTTTCTTTCCTTTTGTAATAAACCTTTAGTTTTAATTACTAAAGGAGTGGTTGGCAGAGTGGTATTTGGGGTAAGATCCAAACTAATATTGGTCTGGCAATGTGGCTGACTCTTTGAAGATCAGGAGAACATTTTGGTAAAAGGAATAGAGTTGAAATAACATCTCTTTACTGGGCCCAGTTGCTGAAAGGGAGCCAGAGACTGAAGTGCAATAAAAGGAGGCTGTGTATTCTTGTTGTAGCTTCTTGATACCCGGTGTGGGAAATCAGGAGCACTATTTGTGACTGTTCGGGGAATTTACCTGCAATGTTAGCCACCGGTTTGGGAGAATCTGCTCTCCTTTTGCAGCCTGCCCTGATCTTGGCATTTTCAGATGGACTATCTGAGATACAGACAGGTCCCACCTGCTATTAACACTGTTACTGCCTAGGAAACATATCGCTGCAGTGCTTTCAGCAGGAACCCATTTGCTTCTGACCTCTGCCTACATGTGTGCCCCAGCTGCCTCTGTTTTTACTATGTGGGAATGTGCTAGGACATTTAAAATGTAGCCTTGAACAACAATATTGGACATTATCTGTTTCAGTTACAACTTCTTGTTTTCTCACAAACGAACTTTCTTCTGTAACCTGACAGACTTCCAATGGAACTATATTATTAAGCTGCACTTTAACACAGGAAAATTCCCATGGTACTCCAGTTAAAAGCAAGCAAAATGGCAAGCAAGCAAACAAACAAACAAAAAAAGCCAAGACAGTGTTTTAGTCATATGCTATTTTTGCATCTAGTTTCAAATTGAGAGTGCAGGTTGTCTCTGGAGAAAAGCATAGCTGCTCTTAAATCTAGAAAAACAATAAAAAAAAACATTACATACTTAGCTGAATTGAGACCCTCAATGGTCGACATCATTTCATCATAAGTATCTTCTTCCATCCTTCCCTTCTGAGATGTATTTCTAAATATATAGAAAGAGACACAAAAGCTATTCAGCACCAAATCAATTTGTGGCTTATTAATGTAATTTATTGCTATCCAGACCTCCAAAACATGCTACACAACATATGTACAGCATAGTTATCACATGCTGCTTCTAACATTTATCGCTGTCATTTAAATATTACAAATATCTTCAAAATCCATCAAAATAACAAAATGATCTCCAAAACAAACCCAAGAAACTATTTAAACAAATATAAATAATTGCAATGCTTTCTCACAGACATAAGCCAAACTCAGGTCTTATCAATGCAAAAATACAATTACCTTATGTCAATTTTCTGAAAAATTTCAAACAAAACTTTTTAAAAACTATCAGGAAGATTCTCAGTTACAGCTAATATGAAAATCAAAAAGGAATGGCACACAAAAATTCCTCCAAAGTTACCCTCCCTCAGTACACAAACAGTATTTCACTTACTTTCCTGTAAAAAGATACAGAGTCAGTGAGGAAATATGAGGCCTTCAGGTGTCCAAAGTGACAGAACACAGAATTAAAAGGAAAAAGGAACTCACTTATAGTTTACAAGTGCAGAGGGACATAACTGTTCTTGTCTAGATCCAAGCAGACTAACAGAGAGAGACACATTTCATGTAATACAACAGCTCTAGCAGATTAATTAGTAACAATTAAATTAATCATTCAAGACAAAAATCATTTTGAATGTAGCCTTGTGTCAAGCTGAAAAATCTTCCTAGATTTTCATAAGTCAGAGGCCAAATTCTGCTGAGTCACAATGTATTAAAATGTGACTAATTTATGAAAAGATGTAAAGGCTGGAGGCACACTCGTTATTCTTGTGAGATGTTAGCGGCAATATCCATTATTCAGAAGAGTAGGCGCTAACTTATATAAAGCATAAGTGGAGCTAAGAAGCATCTCGAGATTAAATGCAATATTTAAAAACTGGACTTTACAAACTGTTCTGTTGAAGATGAATATGAGGTTCATATGTGCAACCATGAGATATTTTAGAAGTCTCAGACAATCAGTTCATCTTGGAATGATGAATATGCACTGATGTAACATGCAAATGGGAGAACAAAACAATACCTTCCTCTAGCAGCATACATATAAAGAAATGGCCAAAACTTGCCATTGGGAATGAGAATCAAGAGGAGGCGTAGAATGACTGGCCTGGAAAAATTCTGTCCCTGACAGTTTTGTGAGATGACTATGTCACACCAGAACATAAGTAGGGCAACCAGTCGGGAACAAGTAAATCATGCAGAGCTCAAAAGTAGTTTGGGGGTTTGCAGGCTCACAGAACCACTGTATTTGATTTCATTAAAAACCAAAGTTATTCTTCAACAAAGACCCAATATTCATCTTACTAAACAGAAGTAGATACTGTGTATCTGAGACTGATCTAGAGTGAAAGTTCTCTGGGGCAGGTACTATTTTATTACTTCCTTGTACAGTGCCTGCCACAATAATTCCTCCTGCCAACATAGGGCTTTTTAGTTTTTTTTTAAACAAAGTCACATAATTACAGTATGTCAAGTTGTGATGGGATCACACAGTACAGAAAACAGTGCTGGACTTACCTATCTGAAGTTCTTTGGCGACCTGTAGTATTCAAAGGTATCTCCTAAACAAGAAGTGGATCTCTGAGTGAGTTATACATTTCATAAACTGGAAAAAATATTTCTTATGTCGGGTCAGAGAAAGTTACTTAGACACAGTACCAATGGGAGGAAGTGACAATTCATACTGCAGCTCGTTGCTCCCCACTAGGCAAGCAGACAGGAGATGGAGAGACATTGTGTAAAGCATCACATGGTATTTGATTACCTATGAATTAGCTGACGGCAAGATGCATCTCATTTACTTCTCAGAGCCAAAAGATCAAAAAATTCAAACACCATCCCATAAGTTGGTCTGATAACTCCATGTGAGGGGAAAAGGAGGATGCTGCAGACTTAGAGATACTATCCTTCAGAGAAGGCATTAAAGTGAGATCTACATTGGGTCTAGTGGGTCCTCAGGTGAAAGTTAAGATCCAAAGAGGACCGAGGAGAACCATGAAACACTGGACAACATCACCTCTCTCAGTAAGATGGTTCTGTCATCCAAAGCAGCGTGGGTTTAATGGCTGATTTATTTACTTACAGTCACTGCACTGCCATGGCCCAGATTCAGCAAAGTGTTTAAGCAATCAATTCAAATGAAGTGGGACATCAATGGAATTTACATATGTGCTTAAAGTTAGGCATGGGCTTAACTACTTGGCAGAATCAGAGCCTAAATTGCTACCTTCAAAATCCTCTTTGAAATTCCAGGAATATGAGAAGGAGAAGCATAAACCCTGATTTAGTCCTCACATTAGCACTGCCATGCTAGCTAACATGAAACAGGCTCCCATCGGGAAAAGCAGGCTGGGGCCACATTTTAAGTTGATCCAGAAACTGAAGCTAGTGCAGGATGTAACAATCCTCTTGTTACGTGGTTAACCTTTCCATAGGTCCCCGTGCTCCATGATCTGCACTGGCCTATTCATTTCTGGGTTGACTTTATGGTGTGGTTATGTGACTACTAGCGTGTGTGTTGCCTTCCTGCTTCGTACTCCCGATACCTGTTCCTGCTTTGTTTTCTGGTTCTTGCTCCCTGTGCTCAATGTTTCTGTTCCTGGTCATGGCTGTGTGTGTACATAGCGCTGGCTGTCCCTTGCTGCCATCACGTTATGCTTTGATATACCCCACAAAAGTGTAGCAATCCAAAAACCACAAAAAAAACCAAAGCAAGACACAGGTAGGTTGTCAATCAAAACACATAACCATGAACTGAACAAAACACTAACAAT
This sequence comes from Mesoclemmys tuberculata, assembly GCA_007922155.1. Taxonomy (NCBI): domain Eukaryota; kingdom Metazoa; phylum Chordata; order Testudines; family Chelidae; genus Mesoclemmys; species Mesoclemmys tuberculata. The sequence continues at coordinate 7,916,169 of ML675631.1, forward strand.
CTGAACAGCAGATATGTAGCAGCAGGCCTCAAGGAGCTGCACCCATCCAGCCATAAGAGCACACACTGCCTTAAACAGCAACAGGAATGCTGAGTTCAGGGAACCGGAAGCAAAACAGGAAGGCAACACACACAAGTCATCTGAGGTTGTAACTTGTGAAGTCCGATATGGTTTAGGACCCACCTTTCAGAGTGGGATGGGAAAACCATTTCCCACAAGTAAGTGTCTGTCTGTCTGTCTGTCTGTCTCACACACACACACACACCCACACCCAGTCAAACAAAACATTTCCTCTTGATTTTGAGCTTTTAAAAAAATTTCTTTTGTGTTTTTGTTTTGAAATTTTAGTTAATTTACACTTAGTACTTTCAAGCCAAAACCAAAACTCTTCATTTCAGAAAAGGTGGTTAGAGGGACATTTTCTACAATTTCAGAACTTGGCTCTCCCATCCCCCTGCTGATTTTTTTCAAATCTGGAGATTTGTCCAAATTGATTCGCTCCTGCAAACAGTTTTGGTTTTAACAAATCTGCTTTAAAAAAATAAAAACTGTCAGAAAATTTCTGAGCAGCTTTACCACCTAGCTCAGAGCCTTCCTCTCTTTCCATAACATACTGCCACAGTTGAGATCAACATAGGAACTTGAACTATAGCCCAGCTGTATTTAGAGAGAGAGAGAGAGAGAGAGAGAGAAGGGGCTGACAGCAGGGTACTCCCTTTAGGGCCCCTATTTTCCAGAATGCCCCCTTTCCCCTATTGGTTTGAAATAGCTCAAGTTTGCTGCCCTTCAGCGTATGCTGCAAAGCTCACCTCTTGTCTCTGGCTTTTAGGAAGGCGGGAAGAGAGGGATTCTATAGGGAGACTGAGATTATTTGTTCTCTTAAAAATGTTCTGCTGTCAAAACTTTTGCATATTAGGAGCAACTGGATCAGCTTATTTATTCCGCTATATGTTTCAAATGTGTCATGGATGCCCAGAGGCTGAGGTGGATGCTCTTAGACTAGGGTAATTGCCAGAGGGAAGGGATTCCAGAGTTTGAGTTTCTAGGTTGCTAGTGGTGGTGTAAACTGCACTACACTACTGGACTCTAGCTATAGCTGGGAGTTCTACGATTGTATGTGCAGGGTTTGCCAAGGATGCCTAATGTATATAGAGAGGCGTCCTTTGAGTGTTTCATAGAAACCCAAATACATAAAACAACAACAAATCCAGCCAAGAAAACACTCTCAGGTTTTTAATGCCCTGTTATAGACGCAGCCTCGGAGAAAAAAACAGAAAGCGTCAATCCAATCACCTTTCTTTGCCTCCCATTTGGAGTGGAAGATTCACTGCTGACACTTTCTCTGTGGTTCAGGTGGGCAAAAGGCCTGGCTGCTCCCCAGGACTCCAGGTAACGTGTCATACGGACAGAGGCTCGCATCTTCAACCCATCATTCACTCGTGTTTTAGGGAGATGATTATTCGACGTATGCTGTTTAGACTAAAAATAAAAAACACACACATCTGCATATAAAAAAAATACACTGCACTCAAACTCTGTGGGGCTTGTACCTGAGAGCCACACAACCTAGGTGACTACATAGGACCTTGTTCTCCAGGGACATGGCTCTACATAGATTAGCCAAAGCACCATCTTTGATTCCTCATCCCCCATCTTGTTTAACTCTGATTTAAGCAAGTCATGACAGAAACTGATTTGCACACTGCTTCAAACTATTATTAATCAATGAGACTGTGCAGGGATCACTTGATGATTGCCTGTTCTGTTCATTCCCTTTGAAGCATCTGGCATTGGCCAATGTTGGAAGACAGGATACTGAGCTAAATGGACCACTGGTGTGACCCAGCATGGCTGTTCTTATGTTCTTACGTTTATGTTCTTAAGGACTCTTGTGATTGTTTGGAAGCTGAAAAAATAAATAGCGCACAAATAATTGCACCTCCCCATAAAATGGCGGGTAAGGGGAGATTACACTTCCTTAGAAACATTATGTATCTTTTTTGAAAGTCACATCTGACTCCTTTGTTGTATTTGTATACAACAAGTGCAAAGGTAGGTGTGTCTAGGTACGGTAATTGGTAGAAACCAAGCATGCAAGAGAAAAAACAGATTGTTACTTATTCAACATTTCATAGAATTTCTAACTCACAGTTGTTCACCGAACATACAATATTTTGTTCACAGTAATAAAGCATAATTACGGTCAGAAATGTGAAAAAGGCACCTTTCTTACCCAATAGAGCTGTCATTCATCTCTATATATTTAGAATCCTATCTGCTTACCTTATTGACCAAGACAAAATTCTGCTCTCAGTTCACGTACAACCTTCATAGAAATCAATGGCACAAGCAGAACTAAGGATATAATCTAGAGCAATGGTTCTCAACCAGGGGTACGTGTACCTGGGGGTACACAGAAGTATTCCTGGAGGTATATCAACTCCTCTAGATCTTTGCCTAGTTTTACAACAGGCTACATAAAAAGCACTAGCGAAATCAGTACAACCTAAAATTTTATACAGACAATGACTTGTTTATATACTTTATCAGTGGTTTTCAAATTGTGGGCAAGTTCACTTTAAAGTAGTCACCAGGGCCAGTGTTAGACTTGCTGGGGCCCAGAGCAGAAAGTTGAAGCCTGAGCCCCACCAGATTTAGCTGAATCCCAAGTTTTTAAATGAGGTGAAACTTGGGGTACGCAAGACAAATCAGACTTCTGAAATGGGTACAGTAGTCTGGAAAGGTTGAGAACCACTGATTTAGAGCTACGGAAAAGGGAATTAGATTCTATTCTGGCTGGGATTTTAATTGTCTACTAAATTTTAACTGCAGAATCTTTATTATTGATGATGTATAAGGGAGAAAGAACCCAACTTGGCTTTCGGATCTCAAGTGGAATTTTCAGGATTGGTAGTTTAGAAAACAAATTCAAAAATATACTTTCACTTGTGAACTGAGCACACTTAACTTGAAACATCCTATGGTGCCTTTCCTCCCCCCCCCCCAAAACAAACAAAACAAAACAAACACTTTTCAGAATACCAGTTTAACTGCACTCTGAGAGATCATAGGGAAGGAATCCTAGCTGAAAGATTCAGCCAGTAAAACTATTCTAACATGGTGAGAGAGACTCTTTAGCTTTAAATTCACTTAGCTTGTTAAATTAGGTGTTAGGTTGCATTTTACCTTTCATTTAATCCCTTAAAATCTTTCTTTCTGTAGTTGTTAAACTTATTTTATTGTTTTATCTAAACCAGTGTGTTTGGATTGAAGGGTTTGGGAACCTCCATTTCAGATACCAGGGTTTGTACATGTCATTTTATATTAATAAAATGACGGACTTTCTAAGAGCTTGTATTGTCCAGGAGGGTACTGGCAGTAGAAGATGCATATTTCTGGAGACGAGTCCTGGACTGGAAATTTGCTTGTGTTGCTATGTAATCTAATGCAGGAGTTGCTAGCTAAAGCACTCAGATAATACAGCTGGGAGAAATTTACATGCTAGAGGCTGTGTGTGAACAGCCACGAAGTGGTTGCTCTCATAGCAAAGCAGTAAAAAAAGGCACCCATTTAACAGATAGAATTAAGACAAATGAAGTGAGATAGGGACTTAAAAACAAGCAACAGGGTTGGAAAAACCCTATCTGTTAAATAGGAATTTAATAGCACACTACAACACCTCAGTATGTTTAGGGTTTGAAAAATGGCTTCCAGGGCTATTGTCGCAGAATATAGCTATGAGGGAGTTATACACTGAGGTTATATAAAGCATCCTAGATAGGAAGCCTAATCAAAACAACACAGCAGAAAATACAATCTTCTTCAGAGTCTCTACTACCTGACCGACAGAACTTCTATCATGGAACATAAGAAGAGCAACAGATGGGTTTTAACAAGAACAAAGCTTTCATATTTCCTAGGGCGGGGCCCTCATGAACAAAGGATCAGTTGTACCAGTGAATGAGGTCTGTTTACAGGAAAACCCTACAGAAATTGGACTCTAGATATACTACTTCCATGAACAAAATGGCAAATGTTCACTCTCAGTCATCCATGCAAACAGTTCATAACCATTTTGCTATCATAGGTGGATACCAGTTCTGTATGGGGCATTGAGCCAGGCCTGGCTGCAATTTGCATGCCCAGGGAAGCTCAGGATTGGCTGCAAAAGCACATAATCCATGCTCAGGGAACTCAATGAAATACAGCAATTGTTGGATTCCATTGCAATGAATTTCACAAGCTAAGCTCTGGATGTGACTGGGCAGAGGCCAGGCTCAGATGGTATTTCAGACACACGCACACGTATATATATTTTAAAAGTACACACATACCCTTGGGTCAATCACCAAGTAGGTTTTGATGTTCATTGCTTCAAGGTATGGATCTCTCAGGTGTCCATTTCCTTCTTCCACTTCATAAGCTTTGCCCAGGTGATTTAGTGTTGCTTCAGTGATGTGTACCCGACTAGAATGGGAAAAAGAACAAAGGCCTAAACATTTACGGAAAGGTCAGTTCAAGCAACTCATTTACATTTCAATGGCCACCATTGACACTTCTGTGCTTTTCAACAGCCTTGGCCAACGACTCCAGGATCCTGCCAGCAGTTCAAACAATATTGCTTATTTGTGATCCTTCATGGTACATTTACAAAATACAACTTTATTTGTGTTGCGTCTTTCATACCATGTGTATCCCAAAACACTTCCTAGTACTAAATAATACAGTTATAATATGAAAGTAAATAGCGGAGGGATGGAGAAATTAAGAGGTACAGGCAAGGTAGAAGAAATATCGTCAATGAAGATTTGATGACTGACAAGACATTGGCAAAGAGACACAGTAAGGTGGTTCCAGATGAGAGGAGTTTCAGAGAATGCACACACACAAAACAGGAGTGAGGCTGTGTGGAGGGACGAGTCCAGCGCTAGCCATGCAGACTGGGCTGGAGCAAATCCAAAGTAGGTTTAACAACAAGCAGGGCAATTCTGAACATATACATTTTTTGGAGAGAGCAATCAGAAGCACAGCAGCAACAGTGTAGGACAGGATCTATTAGCACCCCCCAAGCATTCATTTGGATCACACAAGCCTCGTCTTGAATATTTCATTACACACGGTAATCACGCAGAATCAGGGGTTTGTACAATCCCTTTCTATGGAATTGATCAATAAAAGAAATCCTGACTAATTAAATGTGCTAATATAATAAAATAATAATAATTAATGTTCTTTCACTTATATACCTCTCTACAGCTATAGATTTACCAGTGCTTTACCCTATTTTATAGAAGGAGTAACTTGGGTAGAGAGCGGTTAAATAGTCTGCCCAAGGTCGCACAATGAATCAGCTACAGAACTGGGAAGAGAACCAAGTCACTGACTTTTAAAATGGAATTTGTGAGAGGGTACTGATGGCTTACCTACTGATTACAGCAAGAAAGATTAATGGCAGATCCCCCCTCCCTTTCCCTGCACATGTGCTCTATGGAAAACAAATCAGGCAGGGTCAGAGACAGCTGACCAATCAGATTCCCTAGGAAGAAAGGTAGCTCTTTGGGAGTCAGTAGGTGAGAATGCCTGGGAGGCACTAAATTCCAGTCCTTGCTGCACCTTAGTCCCACAGCAACTGGAGAGGTTTCTGTTTTGTTTACTGGCAACTGGACTAAGAGACTATTTTGTTGTAATTGTTACCTCACCTGAACAGTTTCCCAGCCTATGAGGACTTGCTAAAAAGAAATGTTATCAGATGCCCTAAATCATTATTATTTGTTTTCAATAGCAATTGTAAAATGCTAGGTGACACTGCAAAATTAACGAGCTTATTTAGAGACAGTCACCCATTCAGCAAATTCTTTAGGGATTTCCAAATATACTGGACCCACTCAAGTGGAACATCTGTTAAATAGTATCTTGATTCAAGAGTTTGCTCAGCTGCATATTAGGATTAACAGCCTCTTATGATTTTCTTAAATCTATACACTAAATTAAGCACGCTTCAGACCTTGATGCAAGCACTCCCTTAGAGTATATGTCAGTATCATAAAGGACATATTGTTTATAAGATGACAATTATCAAGTCAGAACAAGAGCTGATCATAAAATAAAACGTTTTTCTAAATATTTAGAAACAAGAAAGGAAATATTTCTACAATTTCTGAAACTGGACATTTCTTTGCTCAGGGATGTTATTTGAGCCTCACTGAAAATGGTGCAGGCATACAATGCCAACTGCTACCTCAATGCCATTTTTGGTCATTGCCATAAAAGGGTAAATATATACTGTGTCCTGCCTTGTCCAGCCTTGAAGACAATGAGTTTACTTGAAGTAAGGATTGCAGGGCTGGACCTAAACTGGTGAATGTTGTTTAAGTCAGCCTGTTCTTCAGATGAACAAAAAAAGCTATTAAGCTAAATTACTATAAAAGTGGCATTTCAAAGGTTACACTAAAACTCTTTCTGATCTTTTAGGTCCATGCAGAAATGGTCATCAGTAACCAGTTCAGCAACACCAAATGCCCTTAAAAAACTTGTTTAGAAAAGAAGCGAGGTCACATTACTATGGCACAAATAACTCTGTGTAACAAGCAGCCTCCCTGTGAGGCCAGGCACATAATCCCTGTGAGTCTAGCAGTGTGAATTTTGCAGCAGATGACAACCCGGCGCTGGGCATAGATTGAAAGTGCAGTATTATAGTGTATTGTTTCAGCACTAGCAGGCCAACCTAACCCAGTCATGATCTTAAACAGATAATTAAATATAAGCATGTAGAAGGGAAAAGGCTAATCAAAGCTTTATAATGTGATTATGGTCCTAAAATTTACAGTAAAAATGCATCTACTTACTCCTTCACTGTTTTAGAGTCATAGTAGCTTGCCTTACAGACAAAAAAAAATCTTTACAACTCTGCACTCCTGTTAGCATTGCACAGTCAACACGGCACAAGCCATTTTCTAGATTCCACTGCATCACTACCAGAACGGGTAACCAACCACTTCACTTTAATTAGTGGCTCAACAACCATCACCAGTTAACAATTCAGCTTTCAGATCCCCTGCCAAATCTGCAAGGCTCACCATTAGTAAACCCATCTTATTACTTTAAACTGAGCAAACTGTCACCACTGAGGCAGATGGTAACAAGGAACCAACCCTCAAGACCAAGCTGTGCTTTAAGGGTTAAGGATTTAAATGGCAATCACAGATTCATATAAATTGTCATTCCACAAAACATTTTTAGCTTTGCACAAACTATAAAAGCCGCCAGAAAGATTACAGAATCATCTGGGGTGGAAGAGAGAAGGGATAGAATCAGCTTCCTTCTTCCTATACAAACTGCTAAATCCTGTCCATAGAGCTCTACCTCTGAAAGCAGTAGCTATAAAGTATCATTATGTTGTGAGATCACACTGTAATTTACAAGCCTAGAAAGTCGTGAAAGTGTCTTTAGATTACACACAGGCATCTGACTCAAGGTAATAAAATTGCTGTTCCAATCCAGCACTGTAGCATCATTCATTGCCTAGGGCACTGGCTGAGAGCCAAACGACCAGGCTTTCATTCCTAGCTCTGCCATTGACCTGCTGTGCCAGGTCACTTCACTTTCACTTCACTTTCTCATGCCTTTGTTTCCCCTTCAACACTGGTTTGTCTTGTCGGTTTAGACTTCAAACTCTTTTGCGTAGGGCATGTCTCTTACTACACGTACATAGAAAGCCCAGCACAAAGGGGCCAGGACTCCGTTGGGGTCTTTAGGTACAACCATAATTTACATAATTAATTATACAAGTGTGTGGAAGCCCAGGACATCTTTGTTTTTAAACAGAATTTTGACAGTTTTATAATCACAATTTCAATTATTACATATACTGCAACAAAGAAAAACACTAAGTTGCTATTCTTTCTGAATAAGGGAAATAGTAAAGTTGGGTTTTAAAGAATATTTACATTTCATGTTATTTTAGTAAGTATTTAAGATAGGCAGCTTGGACCAATGGATAGCACACTGGACTGGGAATCAGGAAACCTCGGTTCTATTCCCAAATCCCCCATTGCTCTGCTGGGTGTCATAAGGCATGTCACTTTACGCCTCTGCCTCAGTTTCACCATCTATACAAGTTATATAAACGTAATTACCACCTTCCTTTATAAAGTGCTCTGTGATCTACAGATGAAAAGTGCTCCACACAGATAAGTATCATTATTATAGACGAATTACACACAAACCTACTGTTTATACATCGTACAGCTGCATTTTTAGCTTGGGTTTCTGGATCACTCACACTTGATTTAGATCAACAGAAACTACTAAGTAAATATACAGCCTTGTATTGTCTACAGAAACTGTGGATATTTTTTTATCTAAATTTACAAACACAGCTATAATATATCTTTGTGTCCAACTTGAATCAAGTTAGTCAGCATATATTCTACCAAACGCAGTTTCAGAGATGAAAAAATATAAGAAGCATTCGCTCACAGATCACAGTTCTATAGTTCAGATGAGAAATGATCTGAATGTCTGAAGTGGGACAGACATTTTTGCCCATTTCAAACCTCCATTATTTAAAATTAGTACAGAAGCACAGTTAGGATTCCAAGCCCAAGAGTCACAAATAAGAAAAACTACCATTGTGGAACTGAAGCAACACTCAAAAAAAATATTCTTACCCAGGTATTCCTGAAGATTCCATACGATTAGCTAGAGAAACATCATGAGACCACACATCATACTGCCATTTCCGGAGTCCAATCACACCACAAAGCACATTTCCAGAGTGGATACCAACTCTCATGCTGATGTCTACTCCAGTGGCTTCTTTTACTTGTCTTGGGGGAAGAGAGGAGAGGGGGGAATGAAAAGATAAGCTATCTGTCTCAGATATATACATTACTCATCAAGGTTTGATTTCCTCCATGCCCTGGAAAGCAGATGTGAAACTTAGAATTGATTAAGATGGCAGGAAACAAATGTGGTCTGAAGCTTTTCTAATTTTATTGCATAGAATAATACCATTACTATAGTCTCCCAAATAAAGGGTAGACAAAGAAATTGATTCTCAGCTGACAGAACAGGGATTCAGAACAGCAATTTCTTTTGCATTAAGATTAGAATATACACAAGGCACAGTTTCATACAGAAAATAAACAGGAATTTAGGATGGGATTTTCAAAAGCATTAGGAAGTGGTCAAACTCTGTTCCCACTGAAGTCAATGGGTACAAAGTTAGGTGATCTCTTTCGCTATCCCTTGCACTGTCTCAGATAAAATATATAATAAGGAGAATTAAATCCTAGCTAGGAATTTAAATGTAATTTACATATAAACACATCATTCTGTGGTTATTTGGCTGCTGCTAGAGGTTACATTTTGCGAGGTGTTGGTATTTGTGCTCAGGATAACAACAATTGTAGGTGAAGACCTCATGGCAGTATTTGAGAGAGTTGGCAGTAACTTCAGTGTCCTACCCAACTTTATTCTCTTTAATATGAGCAACAACATAGTTTAGTTACCTTCACTAATGAAATTTAAGTCTGAACTTGAGCTGGTGCTGGCATGTAATAAGCAGTCAATCCATTCACACTGTATAAGCTTACAGCATTACAGACACCCACATTACTGTGGGGATGGAACCACACCTTTGCATTACCACCTTGAGACTGACCCTGCATTCTTTGTGCACCCAAATCTGCGTTCCTTCTGCACCCAAGAAATGCAACATCAGGCCTGGTATACTACCCTCTACTCCTCCTCAATATATTTTTCGTGCTAAGCAATATACATAATAAAAGGTACAGTGACGGCTCTAGATACGTGGAAACAACTTTTTTAAACAAAAAAGGGCTTTTCTACACAGCACTGTCAAAGTGCCTTGGAGGACTGAGATTTGTAAAGCACTTTGATGTGTTGTACTCTAACTGCCCTGTGTGGATCCTGCTGGCATGCTCTAAAAGGTTCATGTTCATGTAGTCCTGCCAGCACAATGCCCCTCTAATGCACCATGTACAAAAGCACAAAGAAATGCAAACACAAAGTCAAGTAGACTTGATGCAATTTTTGGTTTTTGGATTTATGATGAACCACGTATAACTAAAAATAATAAATGGGCCTCAAAGTATTTCATTCAGTATTTTATTCTCTTCTGATTTCATTTCCTTCCTACATAAGCCATGGAGACCCATGATGTTCTGCTCTCATTATATATATTTTGTGCATAGAAAAGAAGCTGGACCCATTCTGACTTGACATATGCAAAATAAAATATCATAAGTGATATATTAATGCACTCTAAACTATACACACAAATGACTAAGAACGTCCTTATCCAATGGCTTCATGACTGTTTACAAAACAAACAAACAAAAAATCCCAGCCCAACGTTTCTAAGCTGTTTGTTTGTTTTCTGTATGTCTCTAGGTTAAAAAGTCCTTTTCAGATAGTACATACTTTATAGCTTCACACATGTCAAGTCCCATTTTCACACAGTTCCGGGCATGAACTGGTAAGGACACAGGTAGTCCTGAGACACAGTAATAACAGTCTCCCAAAATTTTTATTCTCATGCATTCATTTTCCTGCAAAATAATGAGAAAAAAATATAACACGAAAAAAGCACTGCTAATATGCATTAGTATGCACCCAGAATACACAGGACAGGACACACCACTTGTTAATATCATTCTGAGAAAAGGTAGGCCCCATTTAATCCTGGTTGAAGCAACAAAACTATTTCCCTCCTACATTCAAAACTCAAAGAGGTCTGTTAGTGACGTTTCTTGTTACCTGCTTCACTCATGAGTGTTACAACTAAACCATACATACAATTAAAGCCAGAAAGAAGTCAGTGAGACAGCTTTCTTAGTCATAGGGCTACTCTCATTACGTGGTCCTGAATAACTGTCATGGAACTTAGTACCAGAGGGACGAAGTCTGCCATCTTGCCATAGTTTTTCATAAACTGGAAGCCAACAATAAATTAGTTGCCCTGACTGAAATATTTTGCAAGGCTGCTCAAATTTTGAGTATTTTTGCATTTCTTTATGAAATTAAAATCACTCCTATTTTCATGACATATTTTGTACCATTTTGTAAGAAAACTGATTTTGTTTCAAAAATTGATTTGGAAATCTTTGGGCTGCCACATTACTAGTCTCACAAAACGTCACCAAAACAGCAGGGCGCTTTACTGTGTTGAATGGAAACAGGCAAAATAACAGTGGGGAAACAACATTAATGAAAACATTCCCACAATTTTGTGAAGCCCAAAATATGTATTTATTTAGCTGAACCCTCCTATCTACAGATGCTAACCACAGCATATAGTGTAACCTATATAATATACTAGCAAATCAGATGTAGAATATTTTGAGATTTATTTTTGTATTACATTTCATAAAAATAATTATACTGCATTATAAAGGCGATTCAGTTTTTACCTTTTTTGTACCTAAAGAACAATCACAAGCAATGCCCATAGTCATCCTGTCAATTCATTTTCACAAAAAAAATCTATTTTTATTAGCTCCTCACACATCATACAAAGCTAATGGAGTTGAAACAACAGTTGTATCAAGCCGTGTGTTCATAAAAGTTGACATACAACAATACAGCTCTAAATAAGAAAGTTAACATGACCCTCTTATCCTCCAGAGCTTGTGAAGTTGTAACTGCAACTCAACTCCCAGAAATACTATATGAAAAATTAGAAGTGTTAGAAAAGATCATTTATTATTTACAATGCTTTTACCATGTTTTTATGATATTACAGCACAAGTGATACAGTACATTTAACAATCTAATTTGCCCATATCCATCATGATTTAATAATCACTTTGTTGAGTCTCCGGTTTCTATTATTTATAGCATAACAACACAATACTTTAGCAATAGCATAATTCCCTATTCTACAATTTAGAAATTCTCCTTCTTACTTCCTGGAAATTTTAGAACTTTACAAAGTAAATGAGATTTTTCCAACCCCATTTCATTTTTCTAACTGTGCTTCCATTTGTTGCATATACTGAAATATGCTCAAGTTTATAAGCCAAACCAAGATTGTTTAAAAAATAAAAAAAATCAAGCATTGGGAATTCTGAAAGCCAGGTTTTGGTTTTTCCTTTTTCTTTTTCAACAATAAATTTCTAGAACCAGAATTTTGCTGGCATTTACTTCTTGTACATTACAGGACACAATAAAATGCAGCTTTACTCTTGTGAAGCTGCATTAACTCCATAACACTAACAATAGGAAAATCATTAGATAGGACTCTGAACTGCCTTTCACCCGGCCCAGGAAGAAGGAGATGCAAGTGGCATAACTTAAAGGAGTTGCCAGGGTTATCAGGACAGCAAACCCATGGAGATGCCAGAGTTCCTAGGCATGTAAAGCTCATTCTATGCTACAGTCTTAAGTTCTGGCCATCAGGACGTTAGCTATCATGTATGTAAATAAAGAGGTGCTTATTTATCAACTATGCAAGTTAGGGCAAGTCATTTGTGGATAAATTAGCCTGGTTTTACACCACAAACCCTCCTCGTAGCACTGCAATGGCTTTCCTTGTTCTTTTAGAGATTTGTAAATCAATTTTGCCTTTTGCTGGGATTTTTTATTAGCTTGAAAGTCAGGCCAGGCAGTCTCTTCAGTGGATACTTCCGACCTTGTGCTTTGAATAACCAGATTTCCTAAATGCAGGAGCACTAACTGCTAGGAGCTCAACCTTCTCGGAACTGCAGAAAGCTGGCTGATTTACCACATTCACAGAATGTAGTGTTACACCTACCTTTGCAATTTGATCAAACTTCCCAAAGAGTTCATTCAGCATCATCACCAGCTCTTTCGGAGAGCAGTCGCTAGCCAGACGAGTGAATCCTACAATGTCCGCATAGAGGATGCTGGACAAGGACAAAGTATTTAGTCACATTTTAATTATCTTTGTCTTCTGATAAAAATACGGGCATTTAATTGCAGTGTGCTTCAATACTAAAGCATATCTAACAGAATCTCTCTCTCTGTCCTCCCCGCTTCTCCTCCAGAAGTGACTTTAATGGGCAATGTGTTTGGATGGTTTTTTTAAAATTTAAGTTTAAATACAGCATAGTGGTCTAGGGCGCACAGTCTTCAATCAAGCTCACTTTGGCCTGAAAGCACATAAAAAAATTGACTTTAATCAGCCCAGGATGTGGATTTGGACAAGTAAAGAGGGCAATTAATTGGGGTTTTTGTCATTGCAATGAAAAAAAGAAATCCCAAATCTGGCAAAATAACTTCAAACCAGTTCTCTTCCCTCCTCTCACCTTGGCAGATGTGCTCAGAGCATCTGAACATAAACTCTTCATTCAACCTGCCCAATCCCAACCATGATACATTTTACCACCAGTCTTAAAAGACAGGAGCAAGTCTTGATGCAATCATGTGTCAAGTTTCTGTACTTACCTAACGTTTTGATGTCTTTTCACATACAAACTATGGAAGTTGTTATCATGCATTTGCCGATCATCATTAGTTTCCTTCAGTCGCTCTATGATGGCTAGTTTCATCCCCATGGAGATATGAGCTGGCAGTATAGATAAAAGCAAGCTCTCCTAAGAAGGAAAAAAGGTTTAACAACAAAGCGATTTGAAATGCTCTGTTAGAAATCTTAGTATTTTAGAAAATTGGTGGTGGTGGGGGAAAGACATCTCCTTATTCAGCAGTTTCTGAGTTTTGCAGCTCAGGCTTTCAACAAAGGATTCTTTTTTTCTGATCTCAAAATGGGAGCTGTGAGTGTTTGTATTTTTTTTTAATATTACATGCACCTCAATATTACATGCAACAAGTTAAACCAAAAGAGACCGTAGGCTCCAGCACCCCTTGAGACCCACACTCATGCTGCGGTATGTAAGGTGCTGCTGGCCCTATGCCCCCTCAGTTCCTTCTTGCCATCAACTCTGACAGCAGGGATGGGTCATGGAATGGACATGAGCAACACATCTTGAAGAACAACAGTTACAAGGTAAGTAACTGTCTTTTCTTCTTCAAGTGCTTGCTCATGTCCATTCCATTGTAGGTGACTTGCAAGCAGTACCTTGGAGGTGGGTTCAGAGTTCATAGGTTGGTTGACTGCAACACTGCCCTACTGAAACTGGCGTTATCCCTAGCCTGCTGCACAATAGCATAGTGGGATGTAAAGGTATGAACCGACGACCAAGCAGCAGCTTTGCATATGACCTGCATAGGCACCCGCGCCAAAAATGCTGCAGAAGATGCCTGCGCTCTGGTGGAGTGAGCTGTGATGTTGCCCGGAAGCGAAACTTTTGCCTGCTCATAGCAGAAGCGTATGCAGGAGGAGATTCATTGCAACAAGAAAGGTAAACCTGTCATCTTTTCAGCCACCATGATGAACAACTGTGTGGACTCTTGGAATGGCTTCGTTCTCTTCAAGAAAAAGCCAGAGGCCTGTGTACCTCCAGCGTATGCCATTTCTTTTCCTCTTCAGAAGCCTGCAGCTCTGGGAAAAACACTGGTAGGAGAAGGTCCTGGTTGATGTGGAATTGTGAGACCACCTTGGGCAGGAAGGCTAGGTGAGGCCTCAGCTGGACCTTATCCTTATAAAATATCGTATAGGGCAGCTCCGAGGTGAATGCCTTGATTTCCAACATCCTCCTAGCCGATATGATAGAAGGTGGCCTTCTTAGTAGCTATGACAGTAGCAGAAATGGGCAAGTTGCCATGGGTTCGAATGGTGCCCTCATGAGCCACATTCAGGTCCCAGGTTGGTACAGGATCCCTGACCTGCGGGTAGAGCTTTTCTATGCCCTTCAGAAAATCTCACTGCCATGGGGTGAGAAAACCCTGATCTCCCGTGAATCGGGGGATGGAAGGCTGAGACAGCAGCCAGACGAACCTTTAGCGAGGCAGTAGCTAGTCCCTGAAGCTTGAGGTGCAACAGGACCACCTGCATTGAAGCCTGGTGTGGTGTGACCTGCCACGCTGTGGCCTGGCAAGTGAACCTATTCCACTTGGCCAAATACAATGCCCTCGTGCATGGCTTCTGCTATTCAGCAGCAAAGTCCGCACCCGAGATGAGCAAGCTTGTTCCTCTCAGCTCAGCCAATCAGCTTCCACATCGTCAAATGGAGGGACTCCAGGTCCAGGCGCAGAAGGTGCCTCTGGTCCTGGGAAAGTCGGTCGTGCCACCATGGCAGCTCCAGGGGCGGAGTGATTGACAGCTCCAGGAGCTTCATGAACCACATGGGTGCAATAAGGATGACCCTCGCCTTGTCTTTCTTGATCTTTAATAGGACCTTCTGTATTAACAGAATGGGAGGGAAGGTGTACAGCAGTCCACCCGAACAGAGGGAGGTGTCTGACATGGCCCCCTCGTCCTGCTCCTGAAAGGCACAAAACTGGCTGCACTTCTTGTTGACCTTGGAAGCAAAAAGATCCACTTGGGGATCATGTCGGCGACTGACAGGTGGAGAGACCACTCGTGAGAAAGTTCGAAGGACCTGCTGAGCCAGTCCACTATGGTACTCTGATACCAGGGAGGTGAGAGGCCACCAGTGAAAATCGTGGCCTATTGCCAGATTCCAGAGACCCACTGCCTCCAGACATAGGGCTGAGGAACAAGGCCCGCTCTATTGATATAACACATCGTGGCGGTGTTGTCCGTTAGGACCTGAATCACCTTGCCCTTCAAGAAGGGAAGGAACATCGCGCATGCTAGGCGTATCACGCAGAGCTTCCTGACATTTATGTGGAGCCCCTGGTCCTCTTCCAATTAGGTTCCCTGGGTACTGTGGCCAGAGCTGATGTGCGCCCCCACTCAGCTCCAAAATATCTGACATTAGAGTCATTGCGGGGCGCCTCTCTGCAAAGGGCATTCTCTCCATCACTGTTCAGGGATCCAACCGCTACTCTAGGGAGGCCAGGACCCACGGGGGCACCATGACAACCCTGTCCACAGGCTGTCTGCTTGGGGCGTAAGCTGAGGCCAGCCATAGCTGAAGCGGTCCGAGCTTCAGGCGGACATGGCGGAGCACATGGGTACACACCGCCAGGAAGCCCAGGAGCTGCAGGCAAACTCGTGCTGTTGTAAGGGTGCAGGCATGGAGGTCCATAGTCAGGCTGGACAGGGCCTCAAACCAGGCCTGCGGCAGGAACACTCTGGCCTCCACGGAGTCGAGATAAATTCTACCCTTTGCCAGGCACTACAGCAGACTCTGCTCATTTACTAGCAGGCCCAGCCTGTGACACGTGGCTTGCACAAGATCCAGGCTGGCTTGGGCCTGAGCCTTCGACCTACCTCTGATTAACCAGTCACCCAGACATGGGTAGATCCGTACCCCTCGACGCCTGAGATAAATCGCCACCACTGCCATGCACTTTGTGAACACCCTCAGGGCTGACAACAGGCCAAACGAGAGGGCTGTGAAACGGTAGTGGGAACCCCCCACCACAATCCTGAGGAATCTTCTGTGACCCAGAAAGATCAATATGTGAAAATATGCATCCTTCAAATTGAGGCAGCATACCCGTCTCCTGGATCCAGGGAGGGGATAATAAAGGCCAGGGAATCAATGCAGACATTTTGCCTTCTGATGTACCTGTTTAGGTCCACCATGTCCAAAATGGGCCTGAGACCCTCTTTGGCCTTTGGGATCACCGTAGAGACCGTTTCACAGAGAGATACCTTGGGGGCCCGGAAAGGTGTGCAGCCATTGGGGGGGCCAGCAGCACCCCATATAACAAGGCATGTGCACATGGCTTCGGGGGGGGCCGGAGCCAGCCCAACGGGATCTGCTAAGGGAAAAAATTTTCCGGTAACCGTGCACGGGGCATGCATACACCTACAATGTAATGGACATGAGCAAGCACTCGAAGAAGAATAGCTACTAAGCCAAATCAGGAACTAAGGTCTAGCTGAGCCAGGGTAGAAAGCAGGAACTAGGAACATGATGGGGCAAAAGGAGAGATCTGTAGCAATAGAAAGCTAAAGTCTGCACTGTTGCTCAGTGGGCTCCATATGGCAACTTCCTTGCTTAAACAGTTGGTGTTGCTCAATCAGGCAGCTGCAGGATTCGGTCTCCAGGTCTCTTCAGGTGGTACTTCCTGCAGTGCCTCACCATCCAGTAATTTTTGGATGCTGCTCTTCCTGGATCCTCAGTGGCAAAGCTGAGGCATCAGTCACCCAGGACCCCACAACCCTGAGATCTAGACCCACAGATCCTTACACTGTTGGGTTAATACAGTTGGGAAATGGCACGTAGGGGCCGCAGCCCAGAGGTCCTGTCCCAGAGTAGTTGAACTAGATGGCTCCACCCAGAGTGAGATGCAGGAAGCCAGGCCTGCTCTGAGGCACGCACTTGAGACAGACTAAACACACAGCTCACCCAGTCGGAGTGACACAAACTTTCTTCTTTCCATTTTTTTTTTTGGCAGTCTCCCTCTTCTGAGCAGGCTGCCAGCATCTTCTGACAGAAGCTCAGAGTCAATCTGTAGAAGTAACAGACTATAAAATATTCAAACCATCTGAATTCTCAACACATGATGTGAAGAATTTAATTGCCTTCCTTGCTGGAAGAAGCATTTGATTAATTCATATGCTGGGTAGGAGACCTTAAATAGAAAACTCTATTGCTAAAATGCTAATGCAGTTTAAAAGAACTGAGTTAGTCAAAGCTATTGACATAGAGCCTTTTAATTTCGGCAAGAATAGAGACTTTTCCTCAGAAATTACTACTATTGCTTTGCTAATCGGAGATCAATAAAGTTTTGTCCCATTTGGCCGAACAAACATCTGGTAATGAAATTACACCTCAGACTGGGGAAGAAGAGACAGTGGGCAAGAATAAAAGAAAAGCAGGAGTACCAGTGCTTTCAAGTTATCTGCTGCTCCCCACAGAGGAATGAAATCAACAATATCCTGAAGAGCTCACCTGGAATAAAAGGGACCATAAGATCCTTCAAAAAATAAGCACACTCAGAACTGATCCAACATTCTCCTCCACAGACTGCAAAAGGGATGACTTTGCTGAAGCAAATAAAGGATGGCTTTAGCTAGCCTCCTTGGCCCTGGTAGACTAGAGTGGATGGCCAGAAATTCTAACAGCACCCATCACTTTGAAAACATAGTTGAATTTCAATAAAATATCTTTTTTTAAAGAGAAAATACAGTGGGAAGATGGAAAGCCACAACTATTTCAAGCACAGTCAATTCGGGATGCTGACAAATGATTCAGGGTACCAATCTGTAGCCTGTTCAGGGAGAAGGATTTTTTTTCTTTCCGTTTACAACATTGCACAATTAGTTGTGTGCACAGAAGAGGGAAGAGTCACCTTATTTCTGAAGCACCAAGAACTCCTCCTCCTGCACAGCAGGAGAAATATGGTTTGATCTAGTAATGGAGAAACCTACATTCCACTGCCTCCTCAAGAAGAAAGAAGTCAAAATCTCCCTCCCTGTCACTGGTATTTTAAGAGACTTGAGGTTAGTGAACAATATAGGGTGACAACAGAGCCCTACTGAACATTGTCTTCAGTGCGAGACAATGTTACTTTACTGCATTTTGTCATTTGTTTTATTATTTGTCATTAAATTGCCTCTCTCAAATCTCCCTGGCTGATAGGGCAAAGAAAATGACAAACAACAAGGTAGTTGGCAATGAAAACTACAGGTAGGCTGCAGGACAACTGTTTCAAAGAGGCAGCCAAGTCAAAACAAGAAAAATGCGAGTTACCATATCAGAATCAGTCAAGGGGGTTACAGAAAGCACAATACTAGAGCAAGCCAATTAGATGCTACCCTAGCTGCTATCTGTCACAAAAAAAAAAAAAAGCATTCATATCAAGATTTTTTTGAGGGCTTTGTCATCTCATCCGGTAAGATAAGCAATAGAGGGCAGATTGAACACTAGTAATGTGGCATTTTCTTCTTTCCAATTCAGCCAAGTCAGTCATTTTCAGCCTTCTCCTTTTAGCTCACAGCTTATGAGCTGAAAACATCATATACACGCAGCATGGTAGATCAGCAGTTCTCAGCATTTTCCATACTAGGACTTTCCAGTTAGCAATATGGGAAAGGCAGGATAATTGTGAGCCCAAGATAATGGTCTGCAGCTACCAGGATGAAAACCCATGTTTTTAGATCATTTGTTCCTACAAGAATTTAAAGAAACACCATCCACAATCCAACCACCGCTGCAAAATTTCAAAGATTTTCCTTCCCCTTTGCAATTTCCAAATCCTTATTTTATCAAAAGATGAAACACTTGTTTGCAAGAATACCACTCTGAGGTGTTTTGTTAAACAAGTCAGCAGTGAGCCTTCTTTCCATCGTTTTCAGGATTGGCCTCACTCCATATGCAACAAACACATAAAAGGTCTTAAGCAGTTTACAAGTGGGGAAAAGAAAATATGCTATGAAAGACTAACAGTCTGGCAATGACCCTCTTTACTTGGTGAAGTAGCCAGAGGAGACTGTAACAGCAGAATCTGGATAAATAATATGGACACAAAAAGGTCGGACAGAAAAGAGCCTTTAGATTGTCTGATCAAGATTACACCATCAAGCCAAAGTAGAAAAAAAAAATCTATTCTACCTACCATGAGGGGTTCCTACTGCTGTTAGCTCTTTACCATGACTAGACCTCAATGTTATCTTACAACTAAATTATACAAAATTACATCAAACATCAGTATGAATGCCAACGTTTCATAGTGTTTAACATTATTCACTTCAAACAATTAATGAAAGCAAGTAAATATTTGGCACTTATAAAATATCAGTGTATTTGTTTTACATAATACTGCAAAAATTTTGTTTCCTTGGTTGGCTATTTTAAAAATAGATTTCTGATTGTCTCTGTTCTAGCAAAGAGAGAACATCTCACAAGTGCTCTTCTAGGAAAGACTAAGACTACCAAATTTCAAACACCCAATATCTGCATAAAGGAAGCAGGATCATTGCTGAAATTAACTTAAAAGGATTTCTCATCAATACAAATCTGAAGACTAAGAATTACTTTTCTTCTGAATTGCCTGAGATTATTTTACATTTTATTATTTTAGGAAAACCGGTAAATAATTGGTAATCAATTTCTGGATTCAAATACTACGTCTAGGACTATACATGAGAGATGCATTATGGAATGAATTTCACTCATACTGTTGAGCAGTTTGGCTTTTGTAGTTTTTGACTAAGACAAACCACACAAAGCTTTCTCCCTTTAATTTTCTCTCTTTGTGGTTAATGGCACAATTTTTTTGACATTAGGTGGTTTTCATAGGGATTGGATCAAGCCTTTCAGTTGGCATTAGTCACAAACAAAAAATGATGCATTTCACCCAAAAGAAAACATGTAAAACAGACTTTCACTCACTTGTTGCCTCTTTTCAATCTTCAATTTCATTCGGACTTGAACACACTTTAAAGTGTATCTGTACAAATCCCACGAAGCATCCTGCATCCGATGCTTGTGAAATGCACCCATCAGGTTACCACAAAGAAAAATTACAGCATTGGCAAGTAACTGCAAGAGAAGAAAAACATACAAGTATCATAGAACTGTATTGATTTGTATTCTATACTGAAGTAACCTAAAACGTTTTTGTCCAGAACATAAGAAAAAGCTTAAGTTTTTCTTAAGCTTAAATTAAGCTTAAGTTAAGCTAACTCTCTAACACAAGTGTTTCTATTTAACTCACTCATGTTAGTCCATTAAAACACAAGGGGGATTCAGTCACATAAGTTAAGACCCACATTTGCAGACATGTGCCTGCCATTGGGGTATGCGTTCCCAATGTGAAAAAGGCACTGAGCGCCCAACCAGCAGTGGCATCTCTCCGCTCGGTCTTCGGAGCTGGGCAGCTAGAGAGCAGCAGCTGCTATGAGATGGCTACAGGGGACTAAGGCACATTTTGGGGTGGCTATAAATAACTCACCCCCATGAGCAATATAAATTGCACTGAAATAAGCACCGATGTAGATACCGCTATGTTCCTGGGAGAGCTGCTCCCGCCGACACAGCTTCTGCTACTTGCAAGATCTGGAGCAGTTAAGCGGAGGGGAAAGCTCTCTCCCATCAGCTAAGAGGGGCTACATTCGAGAGCCTACAGAGGCGCAGATGTAGTAAACCCGTGCCCTAAGTAACCAAAGCCCGTGTGACAGGTTATAACAGCTTCAACCCTTACAGTCTCTGTACTTATCTAATTTTGTATCCTATTCCAATCTGTAAACTAAGAACTCTTCATGGTCTCCCAGCAAGAACTTTATTTGCATATAAATGAGCCCTTTCTAGGACAGGTGTTTTCTGAACTCATTGAGCAATACCAAAGCAGTAGTAATTAAAATTGTGTGTTTACTTGATTGGAAGGGACCAGGAAAAAATAAAAGGAAAGCAGAGGTAAATTTATTTTAGCAAAATGTCTGAAGATCAACAGATCCTGTTTTAAAAGGGCATGATTTAATAACTAATATAAGAAAGTTAACCATATCAAGTGGATGCATTTTGATGACGAATTACTATGTACATGACTCACGAAAAAGGCAATTACACCTTTGAATTGTAACTCTTAAAGACCAAAGAGGAATTGGCCTATAAAGGAGGAGATTGAATTAAAAGGTGCTACCAGACAAATCCACTTAATGGGAAGCCATAAGATTGAAACTGGACCACATTTGCCTCTTAGACAGGAGCAATCCAACTGATTGTATTTGAAAAATCCATTCACCAATGACAAATGGAACCCCCCCTCCCCACAACCCTCATGGTTGCAACAGAAAGACAGGGCTAAACTAATCCTTTCTGCACAACACAAGCATTTGTTAGCCTTGAAGATTGTGAAATTAACAAAAGTTTGGTCAATTTTCACTGCTGCTATTCAGAAAAGTGTGAGTAGCTGCCATGCTGCCTAGCAATCACGTCTATTTTATTCTGCTACAACATGGGAAAGCTATAGGCTGCCCCTGCAGGCCATGGAATTATTCAAGGTTGGGATCATGCAAAAAAACCAGAGAGACTTGGTAAGGGAGGTGAAGTAACTAATCTTTTTCCTCACATCTCCTTGTAGGGGAGAGGTACGGGAGCAGAGGCCCTCCACCTCATAGCAGACAGGACACTGGGCTGCCGGTAAAGTGGCAGAGATCCCAGAGGAGAGATTTCTGAGATCTATTTAGTGTAATCCACATCAGCTAATCCTTCTGGAAGCGTATCTTCCAACTTCTGTTTCTTTCTAATAGGTTTGTTTTTAATACTGGTGTACTGAGTATGGAGTAGGACAATACCCACAGGTTATTTATCCATGTCAAGATTTTTTCCTTGGAGCTAATTTTAAAATCTATAAAATATAGATAATCTAATTTTATCCATCTATAAAGCCAAAATCTGAATTCGGTAGTGTTTTGTTTTGGCTTGGGAAGCTTTATCAGGACTGGAAAAAAACAAAACAAACCTAACGTTCCCCCCCTTCCCGCTTTGCCCACCCCCAGCTCTGAGGCACGCTCTCTCTCTCCTGCTCATCATTTAATATCACAGAAAGGCCAAGTTTTATATGCTTTCCAAATAGGGTTATAATGTAGGGCTTGATCCTGCAAATCTCTGGGAGCAGCCCTTACTCATACAAGCATTCCCATGGAAGTCACTTACTCAGATTGGAAGCTCTTTGGAGCAGAGGTTGTATCGTCGTTCTTGGTCCAGTGCCTAGTACAATGGGGTTCTGGTCTATGACTGGGGCTTCCTAGATGCTATCACATAGAACATAGGCTGATTGTATAAGAATATGCAGGATCTGGCTCACAGATAGGAACAAAGGAAGAGTAACTTTCAGAGACTGCAATCTAACATGACTAAGCAGATGGGTTAGTAATGTTTTAAACCAGTGCTTGGGTTTTATTACATCAGTCTCAAAATCTGAAATCAATAAGAGACCTGGGCCTCTGAAATGCCCTTCGATCCCTGCTCTGAAAAGCATGGGTTTATTGAACTCCCAGACGCACTGCAGTGCGCCTGTTACATTTCAAGCTTAGACCAGGGTCAAGACACCTGAAATCACTAGTCACTTCTGAAAACGTAGGCCAAGTTCTGTTAGGGAAGTCATTTCGATTGCACTACTCTGGGAGTTTTGAATACAAAGATGCTGCTCTGGATGGTGATTAGTGTATTGAAAACAAATCTGCTCTAACAATGGAATAAGTATTGAATGTTAGAAAAAGCATGATCTCACTCTACCACAAGCATTTGTCTGGGAAAGAAATAAGGTTGTCATGAGTTACCTCACTTATTGAGACATGACATGCACGTATAAAATATGCAGAGACCCTGAATCATGGCGCTTGCCCTCCTCATTCTAGCTCTTTATCCTTTTTAAAAGTGGAAGGATAGACTGGTGGTGGCGCCTACCAAACGATTGTGAAAACTCACTGACAAGGGGGGACTGGTACATACCCATATGCTATTAGGAACCGTCAGATTGCTACCTCTTCCTGCTGCCCCCAAACCAGCAGTTTAGAGGATACACACCTTTTCCCTCACCTTCCTGTAGATCAGACACTCACTCTCTCACGTTACTCTGGCACTTAATCAAAAATACATTATAAGAGATTCTGCTCCTCCTGGTGAGGGAACGGAGCAGTTCTGACCACTTGCTTTCTCCTGAGTAAATTGAAACAAAGTCAGGTTTGCGTTTTGCATCCTCTTTCATTACAGCAGAGTGATCACATGTCACTGCAGGCCTACTTTTCAGTGCCTTTATTCCAAAACTGTGACAGGATAGAAGATTCATGGCTTTGGAAAGAAAGTGGCTAGGAAGGAGTGAACTAACGAGTGTTTTCACTGTTTGATAAGGATGCCCCCAGATTAGTTATATTCACTTCAGATCCTTGAATGAAGGCTGCTAGTATTACTGACATAGTCATTTAACCGTACAATATACAAATGGAATGAATATACTTTATCATCAATTCAGTTTCATGATGTGTGATGCATGCTCTTGTAAAGAAGCCTGATTTCTAAAAGCACATATTCCATCATAAGGCAGTTAAATTGAAGGAAACTGCAGTAAGTATTTTCCCATATTCTTCGCTAAAATATGTAAAACTGATAAGCTCTTTTCTCCTAGAGCTAACAATTTCCAAAATGCCTTTGCCTGACCTACACTCCCCTCACTCATGCAAAATCCCCAGCAGCTCACATGTTTCATGAGTGGTGGAAAAGTAAATTAAATACTGAACAAAAAACTTTTCCTTTAGAAGTGTAACAGACCATCCCTTCCCTTAGCAACTGAAAATATCCTACATGGCAGCCCCAAAAAGACTTACTTTATCTTCCAGTAGAGGATGACTGTGCTAAATTTAAATGGTATGTTCTCTTGACAATAAATTAGTCAAAAGGTTACAACACTAGGTCATTCCACCAATAATTAATGTTTCCCTCTCCCCCCTACTGTGAGAAGCAATAGAAAATCTACTTTTTTAAAACGCAATAATGAAAGAAGGATGATGTGCCTAGAATCCTAACAAAGCTGCTAGCATTGGATTGTGCTAATCAAGTTTAAATTAACGTTATATCTAAATGGGGCAAAAGGAAAACTCACTGAAAGTAGGTGGGGTGGGAGAGACTAACCTAACAAAGTTTGTTTGTGATAATTAAAACATAAGCAAAATGCATGATACCTAAAAACATACTGCAACTGTAAGAGGTAAGACAACAGGGAAAAACTGATAAGCGAAGCAAGGCAGACTGCAAACAAAAAGATTGCTCTTAAAAGAAGACATACAAA
This sequence comes from Mesoclemmys tuberculata, assembly GCA_007922155.1. Taxonomy (NCBI): domain Eukaryota; kingdom Metazoa; phylum Chordata; order Testudines; family Chelidae; genus Mesoclemmys; species Mesoclemmys tuberculata. The sequence continues at coordinate 7,940,922 of ML675631.1, forward strand.
AGGACAGCTGCAAATCACAGAAGTCTAGGGTATAACGGTTTTAGATCACCTAAGGATAAACTGATATCTTGTTTATATTTTCTATTGCATACTTATTCCATCAGGTAATGTACTGCTTCTCATATTAGTTTGTTATATGGATTAGATCTCTCACGGAAAATGTCTGAGGAAATTCTAGAATTTCACATGAATTATCTTTATAAAAAACAAAAAAGTTATTTGAAGGATGAAACTTACCATAACATTATCAGTTTTTGAAATCACTGTTCTACCTTTTGGCTATAGGTCTCTTTTGTCTTATAGTCAAATTGGGCCACTCACTCTACTGAGGTATGCTATAATACACAGTCATGAAACAATCACACATAGTATTGAGTGTTCGCATTCTATTCGATTCTACTGTTCTTATGCTGCATGGTATCAAGGCGACTGCCGGTAGTACATTAAGTCATGTGACTAATATCATCGTATGTTTTTTCAACAAATTGCTATTTCTTTTTGGAGAAGCGTGCAACATGAGTACAGCGATTCTAGCACTGCATATTTCCGCACAGAGATATAGATACAATTTTATCACAAAAAGATGCCGCATTCAATTTAGTGGACCCCAGTACATTTGTTCCAGTTACTAATAAAAACATTTCATCCATTCAAAAAGGGCATTTAATTTGATAGACTTATTCTGCTACTAAGTATACTCAAGTAATGAAGAATTTTTTTTTTAAATGTAAAATCCTGCAAAAAGGCTGCAGCATAATTAGTTTCTAAAACCATGGAATGACTTCCACTAAACTACACAAAGTTGCCATCTTCCTATCTCCCAAGTGTCGATGATCAAAGAGCCCTTAAACATTATGCTTTTTAAATAACTTGAAAAGCATAATGCTAACAGAAATGCTTACCTTTCACTATTATTAAAAATTCTGTTCTTAATATTCTCCCAAGATCATGTTTTAAATTTTTTTGTCCCTTTTGTTTTCTGTCTCCTCACTTATGTAAAAAGTAAATATATATAGTACATTGTGACGTTCCCCCCCTGCAATCAGGACTGGTGTGTAGCTGTGTCACCCCAATTCCTCACTCCTATGCCCCGCATTTTGCTGTGTGAACCACCCACTCCTGGGTCAGCCCATACCCAGCCACCTGCGAGTACTCGGTCCCTGACCTAGTGAAGGAGCACTTCTGTCCAGCCACTTATGGAACAGATTCCCAGCAAACACCCCCAACCCGAGATGCAACCCCAGGAACTGCCGGCTTTCAGGGTTCAGTGCTATACACTGCGCCCTGCAAGCTCATTTACATTTGTCCGTCAATTTATCAAAGAAATTGATGTGCACCACATCTGTCACTCTAAGTGAGGTCTCTGCACACACGCAGTCCACATGCACTGTTTCAGATAAAACAAACAAGTTTATTGACTACAACACAAGTTTAAGTGATGTCAGATTAATATTAAATCAAGAGATTTGACCACAATTAACTAAAATAATAAATGTCATGCTAAACTAGATTTAATATTTCAGTAGCTTCTGTGATGCCAGCTTACCCACAGCTGGCTGCAATGCATCTTGCAGCCAGCCCCGCCCCCGCGGGTAGATTCTCAGTCCTTGACGTTACTTAGAAGACGGATTTCAAGAGAGAGTCAGGAGACAAAGATGTCTCTGCTTTTAACAAGTTCCCTTGACACCCGCTGGAGGTCAGGCAATCGGTCATGTCCAGCAATAGGCATAATTTCTTCCGCTTGAGCCAAAGTGCTCAAAGGTGCCCAGGCCAGTCCACTGTTCCTGTATGCATGCCTTTGCGGGGCGTGACCCTCACTTTGCTTGATATCTGCCTGGATCTATTCAAACCATGTGGGGCTATTACGTAACAGAGTTTCGTATCTGTGCATATGTGACAATGCAGGAAACATACTACCATAACAATAATGTTCAGTGTGTCATGAGCATTCCAAAAACACCTTACGTGACATGCTTTGCACAATACACAATCACACTATAAAGGTGTACATGCGACACAGCATATCACATACATGAAAAGCAAGTATTTACCAATGGATCTCCTTTCCAATTTTTTTTAGAGACGTGTGCAAAGTAGGATGACCAGATGTCCTGATTTTATAGGGACAGTCCCGATATTCAGGGTTTTGTCTTATATAGGTGCCCTCCCAACCTTGTCCTGATTTTTCACACTTGGTATCTGGCCACCCTAATGGAAAGAAAATTATGTCTACATTTAAAACGCTACATCACCACCACTGTAGTGCTTCAGTGTAGACATTACTTATGCCAATGGGTAGGCTTCTCCCATTGACACAAGTAATTCATATCCCTGAAAGGTGGTAGCTAAGTCAACTAAAGAATTCTTCTGTTGATCTACACCAGGGGTTAGGTCAGCGTAGTTATGTCTCTCAGGGGTCTGGTTTTTTCTCATGTAGGTGGACCTAAGCCCTTGAACAACGTGGAAGCTTGGATCCATATCTTAACTTTGCAGTTTGTGGCCACCTCTAATGGAAATCCTGCCAAGACATTTGAATATTCTAACAAATGGTATTTCCTTACCTGAAGAACAACAGGTTGTTGATGTTGCTCATGATATGTTACTGCAATGCTTAGGGCTACAATATGGGACACTGCAGAAAGGATGCTGATTATGACAGCATCTCTCATCCCAAAAGGTAACATGGTATAAACTGTGAAGATTATGAACAGAAAAAATGGCACCTTTAAAAAGAAAAAGGAAACATCTGTTATTAGGTGCCTGCCTAAAATCACTGCTGACTTTTCTTCAAGCTGAATACTCTAGCATTGATAGTTTGATGGAACAATTACAATCACAAGGAGAGTAATATTCATAAAAGCACTGAGGAAACTGGATAAAGTTACAATACAAACGCAGCCAAGTCAGCTCCTTAAAAAGGACACTTGACACTTAATTTGTCCTTTGGTAAAGCAGCAGATATACTGCAGACATGATATGAATAACTTACATCTGAATTACGCACCAAGAACAGTATAAAGCAAGGTTAGAGCTAGTTCCTTTAATTTCAAACTTCTCAAGTGCTATAAGTTCTTATTATAATGTTAATACCAACAGCTTGCGTGTGTTTATTTGCTTGATATTTTATTGACCCTAAAACCAAACAATCCTTCATGAAGTTGAGATAACAGAGTAATCACTTCTGCGCATAAACATACATTAAAATGAAGAGTTAAAGAGTTTACAAAATGTACACTGGCCTGCGAGGCCATAATGGCTCATAAAGCACTATTAAAGTCGATCATTAAATCCAGATTTATGGATTTCTGTTGTAGTCTGTAGTACCTATACATGGGCACCCACTATACTTGTGTCAAGTACTGTGACAGGCTCACTGCAGGACTGCCCATTTAGCTCTGCTACTTCATTTCCACCCCAACTTCTTGCTGTTCCAGACATCAGCCTCCTTCAGGGAGATTCTCACTCATGGCAAATTCTAAATACAGTGGGGTGGTTTTGAAACCTGGACATATGAAGACTAGATAAGGAAACACACAGGTTTCACTTGTGACCTGATACTATTTAGAGTCACATCAGAAGGTTAAAGGTAGAAATTTGCTGTTCCATCTGATCTCCTATATTAGCATCTTCACATAAAAAAAAAAGCCAGAGATATCAGCCCACATTATGTCTTGCAGCATTTAAAGTAGAAAAGCCAGACCTTTGTTTAGTTATAGGAGAACAAAAAAACCACACCCAAAAGAACTAAAATCATTTTTCCCTATGTCTCAGGTGAGATTTTTTCCCCCCATAAATTTTGTATTAAAAATTCACTATTACGTAAAAAGATTTTGAATGCTATGTCTCACCAGAGTGAATTTAAGCAATAAACCAGAGGGTCTTTATGATAGACATGCTGCTACCTTTAACTATTGTATAGCTACAGTAGCTGAAGTCTGCAGCAAACATATCAGCGTGCTGGACTGAGGTCATAGTGGAAATCCAATTTTAATTGTCTAGCGAATAATTTCTCCTTTTTATTATTCATAAAAGAATGGAAGGAATGGGAAGGGTTAGTATAAAGATAAATTATTTTTATTTTCTTAAAAACTCTTCTGCTTATGTTATCAGATCATAGGAGGAGTTTCCTACAGATTATGATATTTTTGGCATCATAACATTGTCAGTCTTCTGGTCAGAGATAGCAAGCAACCAACTCCAGCCACACCCAGCAATGCCGGGACATGTCATTAGTTCTTATTGTTTACTTCACCCTCCCTACTTGATTTGAAAACCCTTTCAGTAGGGCACACCCAAATATAGAGTTCTTTAAACTTGACCACCACTTTGTAATCAGGATCCTAATCAGTACCCTATCAAAACACTGAGAATTATTACAGAAATAATTTACTTTTAAGGTACATTCAAGACAATTAATACATTTTTATATGGGTAATTTAAATTATAAACATAAGGCCGAGAGCTTACAAAAACACTTAAGAACATGCTTAACTTTACACACTGAATAGTCCCAGTGAAGTCAATGAAATGAACTTCAAGCAGTGTATGTACATGAGTGTTTGCAGGATCAGGGATAAAGTTAACAAAAAGTATTATCCTATAATCCAATATAACTGGTTTAGGGAAGAAGTAAACCTAAAACTAATGGAATAAGTAGTACATAATATCTACTGACTACCACTTCTAAATGTCAGTCCATCAAACAGGAAGTACATACCTGTTCCCACGCACAGAGTGAATGCAGATTTTCTCTTTCAAAAACGGACACATATCCTATGGTCAGGAAGCAGACCCAAATCATAATCCCAAATAATTTCAGCCATCTCCGAAATAAGGATTCAATGCACACAAGCAAGTACATGACTGCAAATATTACAAGAGCAGTACATACTGTAATAATGAAGGCAAGATGGTCATGTGGTTCCTGCTAAAAGCAGAACAAAGTGTTATATCAGTACTGACCTTTTCTTTTATAAGTGCAAAATGCTAATTGTGCATTTAATGTTACCCAGGCAGCTATGATGTCATCATGTTACACTACAGACAAAAAGCTATTCCTGCAGCAATGTCTATGCAAATGTACTTTCTGTCATTATGTATGTGGGACCATGCACGTTTTCAGAATACTAGGAACAGGAACATTCTTTTTAACACTAAAAGTCATTGTTACTGCTATTTGTAAGAACAACCAGGGAGGGAGAGTGTGATTAGTAAAATTCAAGATGAACTTCCCTCGAGAAGTACCACAAATCATGGGTACACTGTCTAGGTTCTCAGCTCTGAAGAACAGATGCTACCTGCACTTGAAGAAGAGTGTTAAAAAGTGACAGAGATTTACCAGCCCTTTATGACAGGGAGATTTACCAACCCTTTTATCATCATCTTTATAACCAGCTCCTTTTCCTTTTCACCACTTGTGAATTTGGCTCTTTGGTTCTATTTAAGAAAAGCAGACACTCCATCCAATCCCTAGATCTATTAGCCAGCATATGGCTCTGGTAGCCCGTTCCCAGATAAGAAAAATGTATTGTGCCAAAATCTAAACACCAAAAGCAGTAATTCCCTAATCTGTTCCTAAACCTAGATCTGTCACATAAAACAGCAATCTGATCCCACTCCCTGCTAACTTAACAATTTTATCCATTTTCCATTCCAAAAGAGTTTCCATAACTGGAAAAAAAAGAAAAAAAACAAAAACAAAAAAAAAACAACTAACAATTAAATGCTAAAAACTGCACCCTACAAAATCAAATCACAAGAATTCACGACCAAGGAATCAGTATGTTATTTAACATTTTAGATTGATGTATTTTTCAAAACATTCCTATTCTTGAATCTCCATTTAGAATGTCCTGCCTCTCTCGAGTTTTTTTTTTTTAAACTTCTTGGTCCCTTCCCCTTTATTTAGGATACCTATTTATTAGCATGACTCTACAAATTGTTAAATCTCTCTCTCTCCCTCCCCCACTAACATGAAGCAAGGCTTACACTATTCTAGCCCAAGGAAACCTTTATCCACTGAGTTTCTGGGAGCTTTGATACAAGCTCCTTCTGACCTCACACAATGTACAGTATAAAGCGAGAACACTGGTTATACTCACTTGCTTGACAAAGAATATTATAATTAGTGTAATACAGAAAGTAATTGCAATGAAGAGCAGCAGCAGAAGAAGAGGATGCTGCTGGCTCGTGTAGCGGTACTTCTCATAAAGTGGGTCTGTTATCTTGCAGTCTTCGTTCTCATTAAAGAAGTACTTGCCCTTAGCTGGCATTTTATTCCAGTTTGTCTTTTACTTTTCTCAGTTCCCAGTGATGACAAGAAAGAAAAGGCAGATCTATTCTTCAAGAGCACTTCTGTCTTCTAAAGTAGCCCCTGGTTCTGATTTGTTTGACAACACTGAGGTGACTCACGTTCTATGCTTGCACTTCTCCTCTTGAGCATAAAGTTCAGCTCTCGATATAAATGAAAGGGAAGAGAGCTCCTCCCCAAAGCCGCATCCTACTCCTCAACAGCTCCGTGCATGTTTTTCTAGATTAATTGACACTTGTGCTGCTGCTGTCAAGGCTTTTATTTTGCCACAATCACTTTAACTCCTTTCCACAGGCTGTCAGCAATTCCTTTCGAGTACTGGTTCATGGGAGAAACTCTGTGGAGAGACGGCATGATTAAAATAAGGCTTCAGTTAAGTGGATGCATTTTTGACTGAGAAAAGTATATTCTTTAACCTCTCTGTAAATATGTTTTAACAAGGGGACAAAAATTATTCCTTGGTGATGAGAATGCAGCATAATGGTCTCTTGAACATTTATTACTTTCTGCTTAATATAACATACCATCTCTAAAGCAGTGGTTCTCAAATGGTGGTCCATGAAACACTTGCTAAAGGCTGGACATATGATGCTGACATCTTTTTCTAGCCACTGAAACACTTAAAAGCAACTAAAACATATTAAATATTTTTCTAATGTTACATTCCCATATAAGCAATTGCTGTAGTTCCCATAGGCATATTATGCAGTTGCAAATGGTAGGGGGAGATGGTCCAGGAAATCAAAAATGGGAATAGAGGTGACCAACAACATGTAAAAGTTTGCTACCTTCTTGCTCTGATAAAAGCTGAATTCCAGTCTAATCTGGAAACCAACTGCACAAATTGACATGCAGAACTCTTCTGAGATTGAAATAGGCAGAATAAATTGAGCTGTACAGTGTAATACTTTTCATACATATTTAATATTTTGATAGGCTACCAGATTTGACTTTGATATTCAGTTACAAAAGGATTTTTAACTATTTAACAGAATCATGCATTGAACATACTAAAATACGAGGAACATAATGTATTCATGTTTAGAACCTGGCTGTTTAAAGCCAAAATAATGTCTGAATTCTCCTCTGTACCCCAAATTATTATCCCAGCCAAAAACTAACAAGACAGGGCTTCCAAGGATCAGATTATTAATTTTCCAAAGACACTTTCTCTGTAAAGAAATGTGAATCCAGATAAGGAGTACTTTAAAATATTCCTAATCAGTGCTAAAGACAGATTTCAGTTCTTGATAATTGAAGGGCCCAATCCTGCATTTCTATTCAGGCTAAATTGCCCAGGAGCCTTAAATGTGTAATAATTTACACAGACTGAAGAAGCTTTGTTTATTCTTGTTAGAAGTAACAGGCCACACTAGAGCAGTTTTTATGGAGAATTTACCACTGGAAAATTTTGGAATTCCATTTACTAATGGAAATTTCTGCTTAAAATTGACAGTTCAATATGGCCCAACATGTACAAATTTACCTCCTTAAAATATGAACCAAAAATAGAAAAAGTGCAGCTGTCAAAACCAAGACCTACTGCACCAATATTTAAAGCACTGAGTTGTTTAAAAACAGAAACCAAAAAACCATAGCTCCCAGTTCTTTCAAATCTAATTTATACTATTTCCATGACAACTGGCACATTAAGTTACCAATGAACATTAAGGGATAAGTTACACAGTTAACTAGTAACGACCGATGGTTTTCAAATAGCTGCTTGACTATAGTTCATTCAATGACAGGGGAGACTTTTTTAAAAAGAGGTAAAGTGTGAAAAACAGGATTTCAAAAAATGTTTTATTAGGCCTTGATAAAAATGACTGCAGCTTCCTTACTACTAGATTACTATCACCATGGTGTTCTAATCTTGGCTCTTCTTCCAAAAGGAATGGCCCGATGCAAGAAAACTTGCCAAAAAGACAAGTTAAATCAGTTACTCTCAAGTGACAAACTGTTTAATCATATGCAGACACAGTGGACACACTGGAGATGATGTTGGAGATTTTTTATTTATTGTTTTTTTAAAAACACATCAAATGATTTAGACTACACCAATATAACCAAAAATGCTAAAACATTACCCACTGGAAAATTAACAAGTGAATTTTCCAGAAATTAGCCTCAAAGCAGGAGGCCCAATCTTGAAATTGCAGCAAGTATGGAACTCCTGTTGACAAACACATTGAGTGCTTGCTCACACTGTTCTACAAGTCTGGATTATTTACAAAACAAGAGGACAATGCAGAAGAACAAATATATTGCATTGTGATCACTGCTGAATAAAGTGATCAAACATCACAAACAACAACAAAGTTTATACACACTTTGCAAAAAAAAGAAAACAAAAGGCAGTCATTCTTAGGTGAAAAAACAAATAACATTTGTTAACTAATTGTCTAAAACTGGTTTACTATAAGGGACAAATTTTAAAAAGCCTTCTGCACTTCACTTTTGAAATTAATTACCTCAAAGATACCCATTTAAACACATATGTTGCTCCACTTGCAAGTTCTATCGGCATAGTTACGAAGGCATCTTTCAAAATCAAAATAAAGGAGGGGCAAGACAAAGGTTTTTTAATATTTGCAGAATATGCCACAATTCACCTCCTCACAGTAGTAATAAATCTGTAAATGAATCTACTTTTTCTTGAGCTATCAAAAAATGATAGCACAACTATTTTTGAGAATTCCTTTAATGCAGCTGATAGAAATTTCCCACACGTTTTCTGAACTGCTAAGTGATCGTTTTATAATCTGAAGCTCGAGTACAGATAGTCCTGGTAGTTCTTATGCCTGCTGGCATAATGCAGATACTATTTTTATTCATGTGCATCTACAGCCCGCTCCACCCCTTTTCTTTTCTCTTTTTTAAAATTCTGCTAGGTTACATGCTTTGATAAAATGCGCTCTGAACAGTGAAAGTGACTGATCAATTGCACATTGTGAAAAAGTTCCATCGGTTTTCCATTTTTCTCTCTCTGTTCTAAGGTTGAGTAGCTAGTGTCACGTTCTCTAAAAAGAGAGCTCTGTTAAAACTTCCATTGCAAATCTGATGATAGTTAGTTAGTGTGGAATGAACAATATTCTTAATTACGCAGTCACTACAGGTACTTGTGATAAGTTAGTTTTACTGAACAGCAAGATTGTGGAATTGTGCCTTAAAATACTATCAAAATAAGCAGGTTTTACTGTACAGTAATTACAGCGATTCCTGCAGTATCTGAGGAAATACAACCAATAAGCTCTGCTATGTTGACCCATAGCCAACCCTTTATATGTATCACTCTAACCAGAGTGGTTTGTATTTCACATTAAGGCCTGGTCTACACTAAAGACTTTTGTTGCCCAAAGTCAGCTTTTTGCAGCAAAACAGTGGTGATGTACACACTGCAGTCACCCTCCCTCCCCCCCACCAGCCCAACTGCCCTGATTTTGAGACAAAATAAAACCATTCAACAAGGGGTATACAGCTTTTTGCACCAAACGTTTAGTGACAAAGTGCCAGTGTAGACACAGTGCTTGGTTATGTCACAGCAAATGGCCTCCAGGAAACGTCCCACGATGCCCAGCCATCCACTCCTTCCTTCCCCTTTAAAGTCCGGGAATCACTGAAATTCCACTTCTTGCTTGGTTGGCATGGACAGCCCATGGTCATCTCATCTTCCCAGCTGACCATGGCGTCTGCATGCACCAAAACACTCTCCTGCTTGGAGCACACTAGAGCTTCTGGATCTGATTGGCATTTGGCCAAAGGAACTATGACACCTATGGTCAGGTTTCTCGTTTAATGGCGGAGAAGGGCTATTAATAGGACAAGCTGCAGTGCTGTGCAAAAAATCAAGGAACTGTGGCAGGGTTACCAAAAGGCTAGGAAATCAAACACAGCCAAAGACCTGCCGCTCTGGTACATACTAGAGAGACCAGGTGGGTGAGGTAATATCTTTGATTGGACCAACTTCTGTTGATGAGAGAGAGATGCTTTGAGCCACACAGAGCTTCTTCAGGCCTGGGAAAGGTACTCCAGGTGTCACAGCCAACTGCAAGATGGAATCAATTGTCCAGCATAAGTGGTTAGCACACAGCCTAATGTCTCTGTGTGACTCAAAAGCTCATCTCTCCCACCAGCAGAAGTTGGCCCAATAAAAGATACCACCTCACCCATGTTGTCTCTCGAATATCCTGGGATGGACACAGCGACAAGTATGCTGAATAGAGCCACAGTAAACACATACAGGAGGAACCTTGTGGGTGTAGTTCCTCTGGTTTATTTAAGATTCACTTTGTAGGAGGCTTGCCTATGTTCTTAAAAGGAAACTCTCTCTTCAAATTTTACAACATCAGTCTTTGTAATCTGTCCCTCACTCCGGTTTGGTTATTCCTGACTGGCCTCTATTTTCACTCACAAAGTCAGACTCTGAACGCTGAAGTCTGCAGCATCTCCATATTACAACGGCAGAGGAGTCTGTTGCAAGAAATGGAAAGGTTAAGCTTTTTATCAGGCTGCTGGGTACAGACTGAATACCATTTGTTCTCAGACTTATCTGTGGTGCTTCATGTCACTGCACTGCTTTTTCGTAAGATTGGGCCTGGACCCACCGATCACAGAGTGGACTGACTACACTGCAAAATGCATCAGAGCATGGGGAGAAAATATTACAGACAGACAAACAGAAACAAGAAATTGAGGACACTACTTAGCAAGTCATTTTCTGAAATGGAAAGAGGCCTCTTTACTCATCTTAAGTGAGCTACAAAAGAAAAATATGAAAATGTGAGCCACTTCACAGGGAAAATTGGCATGGAACACACACCACGCAGATCAATTCCTTTATCAATGCAAAAGCAGAAAGTTGGCAAAAAGAGAGTCAATTTATGGTGTGATAACAACATGATTCAGGAGTTTGACTGAAGTGCCTCCAAAGCAGCAAGAACTCTTCCTCTTTGTATCTCTTCAGCCTGGTGAAGATCAAAGGTGAACAAAATGCTCAGTATATAAACCAATTAACAGCTAGCAATTTATTACTCAACAATATTTGTACTGCAGATAGCAGCTACCTCATAATATTGCTGAGCAACCGAAGAGAGATCTTTTTCCCTCTGAAGTCTTATTTTCCAGGAGAGTTAAGTATTTAATTTAGAGGATCAGTACCATGTTTCAGATTGATGATCACATACATCTGAATCTATTTGTTGCACCTAAATTTTGCATACCAAACATTCTTCCCAACTATAGTAACTAACCTTGAACAACTCATGTGGTTCTTAACCATCTCTGTCTCCTTATTCATTTCTAGCAAGAAAATGTTGAGGGCTTTTTTTGGCCTCATCCAACAGTGAATTGCACCACCACCATGCGTGGATATAAATGTGGTCAGCATAAATGAAGCAGCCTATACAAAGTGGATAAAATCCTGGTCTTATTGAAGTCACTGAGACTAGGAATATGTTCGGTGTCTCAACATATCATTTTGTGTGTCTGGTCCCCACCATGAGCTCTCTCTAGTTCCCTTTGATACCAGAATTATTACTTCCCTCACACAATGTCAACTCCCTGGGGCCATAGGTGCTGGAACTAAGGGTGTGGGGGTGCTGGCTTGAAGTGGTTTCCATTATATACAGGGCTTACCGTTTGGTTCAATGGCCCTCAACATCCCCACCATAAAAATTGTTCCAGCACCCCTGACTAGGGCTTGAGGTTTCTCAAGGAGCCTCTCAATTGTTCAAGTTTTCTGATCAACAAAGAGTCGTCCACGTTTTGTACAAGCCCAAAACTCTAACACAATAATTGAATAGACTTGATGCAAGTCTCCTGGCTACTTCAACAGGGGGCAGGTGAGGCGGTCCATCCACCAATCCCCCATTTGTCCTTTCCTGCACCCTAGATGCCAGCCATTACTCCAAAAGGACCTGGGCTCCCCACCTTATCAGACATATCTGAGGTCAGGAGCAGTGACTAGTGACCTATTCTCACCAGCCTCCATTATCTTCTGGGGACAGCAAGCTACCCTGTCCTCACCCACACTTCGTCTTGGAGTGAGTGGCAAAAGCCCACCATTCCCCCTCTCCCAAATCCAGCGGCAGAAGGTCCACTGAAAGCCTTCCTCCCATCTCTTTGCATGGTCCCTGTAAGCACTAGATACATACAAACTCCACAGGGCACTGAGCTAAGGGAAAACTCTAGAATCTCTGCCTTGTGCCTTCCCTTAGTGCCTAAAAGGGGGCACAGGAGTGGAAGGAGTATTTAAGGAGCTGTCACATCAGGAGATGGGCTGCTGCCTACCCTGGGAATGGGGTAGCAGTGATGAGCCCCTCCAGCTCCTCCCAAAACAAAACATCTAGGGAAGAGCAAGACAGGGAGTGAGCTTTGGGGTTGGTGAAATTAGAGTAAGAACAAGCAAGGGCAGAATGCTTTTAGGTAGGGACAGGGATCCTGACTTCCTTCCTTGCGTCTGGGGAGTGTGTAGCGATTATCTGCTGCTACCTCTAACTCTGTAATAAATGGTAGTGGAGCCATCTGGCAGTTGAAGCACTACCACATTAACTCCCCTCCCTTGGCGAAGCAGCACAGTGTGCAGATGATCAAGAATCCCATCCACCCCTTCTGAGAGGAGCTGGGCAGGGAACCAGCGTGACAGGGGGTATTTCTTCTCTCCCTCCCTGAGGCAGTTCTCTCCACAGACAAGGGGAAGGTTAAGAGCTCCCTAGAGTTACAAGCACATAACAGGTACTGGCCAATCTAACCTCATTCAAAGCAGGAGCCTGAAAATGCTTCGGTTTTGTTCTTTGTTTTGAAATCACTGACTGGTTTGTGTGCAGACTCACAGTAACTGCCTGGATAATTACACATGTACTTCTGTGCACACATTGTTTCATCTGGGCCTGGGCCTTTACTTACTGAGAATTTTTCCCCACTCCCCCAAAGCGATTCTGTTTGTGTTCTACAAGAGCTTATCTGTGAACTCTCATCTTTGAAAGATGAGAACAAATCCAGATAACAAGAACCAAAGTAAAGCAGGATACGCTGCCCTATTCTTTTCAATAGCTACAAGACAAAAGAAAGCAGAACCAGTTTCCCCATTTTTAGCTGCCATAGTTTCAAAGGTAGACAACATGGTTTTAAATTTCCTTTCCTCTTTTCTTTTGTTTTGCCTAAATGTAATTACTACAGTGTTTCTGAAATGTCTTTAACAATTTCTATTTATTTTCATAACAAAGGTTATCATTGACTATAATTACTCATAAGTAGACATTAAAGCAAAAGAAATCCAGGAACCCATAAAGGAAATAATAAAATGAATTGAAAAGGAACATCAATAGATGAACTGTGAACCTTAGGAAAAAGTAACCATCTACTAGCTATTGAAACCTACAATTGAATCAGTTTATGAAAATTTGTTTTTTGCACTACAGATTTTGTTTTAGTAGCAGGTCATCACAGAAAGCAACAACTGTGTTAAAAAGAGTTCACATCAGGATGTGCTCCTTTTAGAGTTAGCATTTGCACCCCATGCTGTAATTACCTCGGCCCCCAGTAATCAGATACCAATTAGATATTCCTCACGATGCAATTTTGTATGTAGTGGTTTAACTGCTACCAGTAGTAAATATTATTTGGGCAAACAGGAAGCTTTGTTTAAAAAAAGTTAACCTTCTTCATGTGTTATTTCAGAATGGCTACCCATGTGACATTTCATATTCACAAATGAAGCAAACCTAATTACTAATTAGAGAAGGCATTCTTAGGGAACTCAGTATTTATTTGAATTTACCTTCCATTTTCCTACACATCAGGAGCATATTCACCCCTTCATGCTACCTTTTAAAATAAATATCTTACAAAAGTTCAAGTACTTCAAAATATGTGTCCTATAATTTAACTTAACATTTCACAAATAGGCATAACTGTAGACAAAGCAAGGGTAGTTAAAACCACCATTGCTCGTGAGCTAAAAGACAGAATTTAACTTCTCGTGACACTCCCCACATTCTTAGGAAATATGTTTCAATGTTAAAAACTACAAATGCGAGACTACTCAACGCTTTACAAGTAAACATTCGAACTTAACACTGACTTGTTTTTGTAGATATCTGCAGTTCTAATTCTAACAAATTGCTTAACTCTTGAGATCCTTGTTACCATACACCTTTTAAAATCAGAATTATTCAAATTATATATACTGTTAATTGCTCCTTTAGCAACTAGCGGAAACAAATGACTACCAGCTGTGGAAATAAACTTATAAAGAGCTAAGGAAAAAAATACTGTACTCTGTCCTTTAAAGTTTTTGTAACCATTTACACAGTAAATCTGAAGCATTCGTGAGTTTGTAGTACACAGATAAAAAGTAATGGTTTTTATTCACTTTCTTAACCTGTTATGTATTGTTAACATCTACTGCTTTACATCCCAAAGGTAGCTACATTTTAGTAATGAGTGAAATGATTGTTTGTATACATATGTAGGGTAGTTTACACAGAACGTTGTGATCATTCAACATGACAACAGCTACATAAATTTAAATTATGGTCATTAACCCATTCAAATGGTCAGTTTCCCTATTGTATATGATGTTCACTTAAAAACCACTTGTGCATTTTTGTGTTTACCATCATAGGCTTTAAAGTAAACTGCTAATTATGAATAAGAGACAAAAACAGAATATGAGAGTTTCTTGGTGGAGGTAGCTATTCTTTTCAGACAGATGAAAGGAAACAGATTTCTAGGAAGCAAACGAAATATTGAAGTCAATGGGCTTTTCATCCCTGAGCAACATAATTATACCAACACAAGTTCCTAATGTAGACCAAGCCAATCAGATCCACTGGTCTGACTTGATTTTTACACAGTAAGCCTGGGAAAAGTTACATCCAATGCCGCACAAAGATTTTCCAGGGTATCACAAATCAGAGTCAGATCTGGGTGAATTGGAAGTTTGTCTGTTTTAGTGTTCCCCACACCCACAAGGGGAAAGGGGAGGAGAAGGGACTATGCACCTGTACTGGACATAAACTTAATCATCTTCTTATGATGAGCAGTGCAAGTGAAACAATGCCTTTACGTGGATAATATTTTCCAATGATAAAAGAAAATGTGTTGGATTTCCAGCTCCCTTTAGGGACATTTTCGTTAAGGAGGGCAGAACTCAATTTCAAAAGGAATCTGCCACAAAGGGCCTCAATCACAAGTCCCTCATTACTACCATGTTGGAAATCTTCTTAAGAAATCCAGAGGGAAACCATGGCATAGCTGCATTACAGAAAAAGCTGGTGATGTGCTTGGGGTGGGAGGTGAACAAAACTGTCATGACAAAGTTTCTAAAGTACAAGCAGAACTGGAAGAACCCATCTAAAGCAAGTTGTTGGGCATAAACTTCATAGTTCAAAGGATAAGTCTATTCAGCATTATAATTAATTTTAATTTTTATCCCAGCAGAAAAATACCCTTTTCATAACACCAATTTTCATAAGAAGCAAACTCCAGGGTGCCATGAAACTTCACATCAAAGGGAAAATTCAGCTATGCTTTTTGCCTTTCAAAGCCCAAGGGGTGTGATTATTTCATGATTACCAGACTCCCCATCATGCCTTATGGATAGATTTTTCTGTCCATAACTAGTTTTAAACTGATCTTACCTCTGTCCAAATCAATATCCCATTTATTCTTTAAGCTTTCAGTGACCTATTTAAAATTCTCGTCTTCAAACACTGTGTCCTCAACAGTTAGGAAACTTTTCATTGTGGTTTTTTTTCCCCAAATCTAGTCATAGTTTAATTTCTCCAAAACAGGATGCCTGTGGATTTGTTTGACTGACTAGGAGTAAAGAGAGCAATTAAGGGCCTGTCTACACTACAAACCTAAGCCGACATACGTTAGGTTGATTTACAGCCACTGCAGTGGCTGATGTCCGCACTACACTCCTGTAGGTGGTGCATGTCCTCACCAGGAGCGCTTCCACCAACTAAAGAGGGACAGTGTGGGGAGCTGGCCCTCAGCTCAGCATAGCTCTCGGACAGGAGCCCATCTGTCCCTCCCGGCCCCTCTAGACTCTCACCTCGCCCAGCTCCCGGCTGGGAGCAGGATCCCAACTGCCCTAGCTTCTCACCTCTCCATCCACCCCTCCCCACCAGGGACGGGGCAGCTTGTCAATTTTACAGCTCACTGAAATAGACAAGGCTGCGCGGGAGCAGCTCTCCAGGGGAGCGTGGGGCAGCTAGGCTCTAGCCGGCTGGCAAGACAGCCAACAGCCAATGTAAGGGATGCAGTGTTCGTTCAGACACTGCATCTCCCTAGCTCCTGTGACACAACTTACACCTCTCATGGAGGTGGAGTTATGTCGGTGTAACTATTTGAAGACCAAGAGAAAAAATGACCTGAAGAATGAAAATCCCTGACTTCTTCCAGGTGGCTGACAGAGAACGGTCTTGGACGTATTTCATTTTGTCTAGGAAAAACTGGATTCAGTAGGAGAGAAATGACAGCATTTCTCCCTATGTTAAAATTAGAAACGTTAATTAGTAAAAATCATTTTCGAACAGGAATATTCAAAACGACAAAAACTGGTAGTTTTACATATTGTACACTTAGAATTTGTCTACATTTAAAAGGCTGCATCGGCGCAGCTGCATCGGTGTAGCACTGACACTGTGGTACTTCAGTGAAGACACTAGGTTGATGCGAGAAGCCCTCCCATCACATAGCACTGTCTACACCAGATGTTAGGTCCGTATAACTGCATTGCTCAGGGGTGTGGATTTCCACACCCCTGAGCACTATAGTTATACCGATGTAAGTTGATCATGTAGACCAAGCTTTAATGTTAGGGGGAGAGAGTTACAGGTGTATAGCAAACCAGAAAATTAAGATTGAACAGGCACATACGAGACATAATACAATGAATACCCCAAAATGCATCTGAAATAAAATATTCTCTCTCGCTCACAGATGACACTGCTCCAGTGAATTCCAACCCCATCCTGATTTCAAAGCAGGCTTTAGGATTCCCTCTCTCAGCAATGAAAACAGGAAGTGCAACCTTCTACCATAAGAAACTCAGACAATCCTGAAATAACCTCACTCTTCCTCTTGTGGTCAGAGGATGAGCACATGGCTGAGAAACTAAAAGTCTCCATGTGCATGAGTGCAGGATCTACAACATACCAATCTCCCTCTCTCTCATATATTACATTTCAGCTATTTTTGGACGACCATTGCAGCTTCAGGTGGGACTACACGCTTTCCACCTCTAAGGTAAATACTGTATTTACTTAGTGAGGTGTGGTTGTAATAAGGGAGAAGAATGGGGGTACATGAATGAGAGAGAAGATAAATCTTAACCTGAGGGAGATTAGAGATCATTTGGTATGTGTTGTTGTTCTGACTGAAAAAACCAAGAGAACGGAGAAGCACTCAACTGCAAAACATCCTCACTATCTACAATACCTCCAGACTACCAAAATAAGTGGCAATATATTTCCCAGGGACTGATCTTGATGGGTGCTGAGCACCCACAACTTGCAATGACTTCAGAGGGAAATGCAGTTGCTTGGCATCTCTCCAGATCTGTCCCCAAATTTCCACATCTTATTATTATTATTATTATTAATGACCAGGTTTAGTTAGTGCCAAGGTGCTTTAATTCGGAGGGGATAAAATAAATGGAAAGAAAAGTTAACAGACAGGGGACACTGAAGGGAAGGGGGTTGGGGAAGCCGAGGTGATAATGTACATTGAAAGACAGGCATTTGACCTCTGAGGCTGCAATACAAAGGGCACATTCACATAGGGGAGGCTCTGGAAAGTTAAGGTGAATCAACTAAAAAGATGTTAAGTCAATGCACCACCGGAATCCTCTCAGGAATAAAGTGGCCTAGTCTGGGCACTACTCCAGGGTGTAAAACAGCACTGCATCTCATCTCTGCAGCTGCCCCAACTGCTACCACAGAACCAAGCCTTTGTAAAAATCATTTTTCAGGCACAATAAATCAATGTAACTAGCCAAACCAAAAGGAACAAAGCTGAACAATAAGCCGTAATGCAATAGTGTTCAAGTCTACTGCCAAAGGCAAAAACTGTTCTTTCCATTTAAATTTCTGTTTAGGCAACACTATCACAGTATCTGTGCTACTGCAAAGCACCCTCTGTCCGTGGTGGCTGAGCTGGAGGAACCTGGTGAGACAAGTTATGCTTTCATGAATGGAAATCAGCCATAGCGAAGGGTCAATATGGTAGACAATAGAAAGTGCACAGTATCACAGCACTGCAGTGTCTAAATTTGCCACTTTTTACGCAGCAAAGCCAATTTCTGATTGTATAGGCCATGGCCTCTAGAACTGAAAAGCTCGATTTATTTTACCGTGTTCACAGTATCGCCAACTCTCACTTTTTAATCGAAAGTATCATGATATTTGGCGTTTTTCATAAAGGCTCAGCTCCTGGACTCGTGAATGCATGAAAATCTTTTAAAGGAAAAGTAGTTCCATGGCTGCAGAGAAAATCATGACCATGCGCACCCTAAAGTTTCAAAAAACAAAAGGTAAATCAAAAGAACCCAAATGTATTTAAATTCCAGCAGGGTTTTTGGTTGGTTGGTTGGTTGGTTGATTGGTTTTTGCGACTCTCGTGATTTGCAGAGGTCTGACTCACGATTTTTTTATGTTTGGTACTGATGATACTGTGTTTATGTGGCACAAAACATGAGCCAGCTTCAAGATGAATCAACAAATCCCATAAACCATAGAGGGTATGTCCTACAGTGAAGATGAGGGCAAGTCTGACAGTGCAGGTAGACTGACTCGCACTAGCAGGACTCAAACAAGCGTGCTAAAAATAACTATGTGGCTATTCAGGCTTGAGCAGAAGATCAGGCTGTCAAGCCCACCTGACTCCGTAGGGTTCGGAGTCCGAGCTCCAACTCCAACTGGAACATCCACATTGCTATTTATAACATGCTAGCTCAAAGCTCACTAGTGCTAGTCTGTCTACCTGGGGTGGGAGGCTGGGTCCCTGCTGCAGCGAAGACATCCCCCAAAGAGACATCATGGTAAATCAATATAATGGGATTTCGCTGGGTCTGCAAGAAAGTGCCACTTTGCTGAGAAAGGAGACTGATTTTTAAAAACTGTTTTGAATTATCTGACACCATTACATTATGTAGAGTAGAAACTATGGAACCCCATGAGCACATCATCATTATCTGTGCCCTCCATTGCCATTGCCATTCCCTCCTACTACCTGTCATACTCATTTGTTTAATCTTATCTTAAATCGGATTATAATCTTATTGGGGCAAGGACCATATCTTCTTGTGTGTTTGTACAGTACTTGGCAAAGGGAGGCCTCCAGATACATATTTTGTATCAAGGTATTAAATACCTTCCAACTCCAGATAGAAAAACCTTGCTCACTATTTACACAGTCCTAAAACAAGAAAAAAAAAAACAATATACAAAAAGAATCCAATAGCCACCATGAAACAATCATCTGTAGGGTGACCAAACATCCTGATTTTATAGGGACAGTCCCAATATTTGGGGCTTTTTCTTATATAGGTGCCTATTACTCCCCCTGCCCGTCCCAATTTTTCTTGCTAGCTGGTCACCCTAACCATTTCTCTCACGTATACCGCTACAAAGGCCAAAAAATGAAATAGATGTTTTTCAAGTCTGGTTTAAATATACTTTGTAACTGAGTAGTGTTTATTTAGAAGAATGTTTTAATTTTTTTCCCTTCAAACGCCTTCATCAAAGCAAAACCACGCAATATTTGTTACACCACAACATCCGTACTCTGCAGTCAAAAGTGAAACTAAAACTACTAGCTCTGCTTAAGCACATAGTTTTCTCTCTCTTTAGGTGAAAAATCAAGTGGCACAAGAGCATGCTTTCCTCAGTGAGCCATTCTGCTAAGGAGCAGAATTTTTGCAGTTAGACATGACTTCAGGGCATGACAGCCAAACCAGCATGATCTGTTTTAAAATTTTACATAGTGTGTTTTTGGAGAGTTATTTTCCCCCAAAAATAGATACAGACAAACCTAGTGGCAACAGGATGCAAAGCTCTGTGTACTTCCCACTTTCTCAGTCAAATGTAAAAACTGTGAAGACTTATAGTAAAACTTTAAATTTAGTGTTATTTCAAAATACCTCCTAACATCACATAGTAATATTAGTTTGGGAACTGGAAGAACTTGTATTGACAACACACTTCATCTTTCTGGCAACAAGAAAACTCTGGTTGAAGTATTAGATTCCCAAGCTTAGTTACTCTGAAGGTAACATGAGTATAGTGTGTAAGTATTCAAAAGTATTAACCAACAATTACCAGGAGGGTTATCTGAGATACTACATTCCCTATACTTAAAGAAAGAAAGAACTGTGGTGTCTCAGAACCACTGCAGCCAAGGATCGGCCTTGTATAGAATTTACTCACTGGTCATATCACTATTCTTGTACATGGCGGCACATCACTAGTGTTAGTTTGACACTGAGGTGTACATAAATATCACTTAAAGTGAGAAATGCTAGAGTTAGTAACAAAGATGTTAGGAGTATATATAATTGCAAAGGGTAGGTATTTATACATACACATCCACCACATCACCTGTGCACACACTCTCCTTTCTAATTCTAGCTTTCTTAATTTTAAATGACATTGTTTTTTAGTAGTTTAATTTACAAGAGAGAAAAGAAAAAAGGGTTTTACCATGTTTGTGAAGAGCAGCTTCGAAGAGGCAAAGAAATGTTAGCATTTCATCTCTTGCTGCTCATCTGGAGAGGTGAGTTTCAGGAAATAAAGTGACATGCAGCCTGTGTACTTTAAGCACAAGTCACATAAACCCCTCTGCATCCAGCTCTAACCACAGGCACCTATTTCCCGAGCAACAGTTTGCAAGCCAATTTCATTTTGACTGAAGAACATTTTACAAGTTACATAAGAAGCATTGCACCTTGCTCCTGTAACAGCAGCTGCTTTTCACACTCACCCAAATGTTATTTACATAATATTAAATGGGCCAATACTCTGCTCAATTACAGAACCCAATATGAAAAAATTTACAAAAAGTAAGTGACTAATGGATATTAAACAGTAACATTAAAGGACACAAACTTGGTTTTGCCATGTTTGAATATAAAGCAAATTTCTCTTTATTCTTCAACAGCACATTTAGCCTGTTACTTTATTAGCACAAACCTTTCC
This sequence comes from Mesoclemmys tuberculata, assembly GCA_007922155.1. NCBI lineage: Eukaryota > Metazoa > Chordata > Testudines > Chelidae > Mesoclemmys > Mesoclemmys tuberculata. The sequence goes on from ML675631.1 coordinate 7,962,435, forward strand.
TTTGCCCATCAAGACCTGAGACTTTGAGAATTGAACTATAGAGCAAAGAACAAGACAACACAGCAATTGTATATAAACTTTAGGGATATTTTACTAGCTACAGAAATTAAAAAATGTTACATAACTATTAAAATCCAAAATCTGTAGAAATGCCAAACTGTGCAGATGACCTGAAGAAGAGCTCTGTGTAAGTGTAAAAGCTCATCTCTCTCACCAACAGAAGTTGATCCAATAAAAGGTATTATTACCTCACCCACCTTGTCTCCCCAATATCTAGGGACCAATACACCTACAACACTGAATATAGAATAGATGTTGTCTGTATTAAGAATCCCTAGGCTTACACTGGACCAATTATAATATATCTCTGATTCACAACACACATTTCCAAAGACTTGTCTTATTTGATCCTTACCAGACCTAATCAAGTCATCAGGTCATTGACTGAACTTTCACTGGCATGGTATTAACTAAATTTTGGAAACAAATTTCATTATGTGGTATTTATGCCAATGGTGTTAACAATACATTGATTTTGTTTAACTTTACTCTTTCCTTTTTTGCCATTTCCTGCTCCCTTTTTCTTCCCCTCCAGTTATTAGATGTACTTGCTATCCTGACCTGTAAGTTCATTTTTTATTCAAAACGTTAATGATACTTTAAAGACACATTGTAATAACTGTTTAAAAATATAAAACCCATAAATAGGATGAGTCAAGCACTGCATGGTTACTAGCCAAGGAATCTTCTGATTAGTTCAAAGAAGGTTGCCACAAGACTACGTAAGGACCGATAGCAGTTCTGCAAGGTTGTTGGTTTTTTTAAACCTGTCTATGCAAAGTGGGAATGGAGTCACAAAGGAAGTTTGTCAAGGCAGTTTGCATAGCACCGGCAGTGTGTTACCTGGACTCCCATATCGAACACAATCTTCAATATTATGGAGTGGCAACTGCCTGCGTACAGTTGTGGTTTCAATCAGCTTCTGTGATGAAAACCTATTTTAGCACCCACATAACCTTGGCTTGAAAGACTCATTGGGCTTGAGATTTATTACCTTTACACTGAGTTCAGAGAAGGATGTTTCTGCAAAGATGAAAGAAAATCTGTCGCTTCTGAACAAGAGTTCATTAAAAATTACTCTGGATGGAAGTGTTGGCACTTACCTAACGTCTGTCTCTATCATGCTAAACCACTGTTATTGGGTTTATCAGGAACAGAACTGGGCATATGGTTCTTATCAAGTGTAAGTGTGCAGGTGCACATGTGTGTATATATTGCATCCATCCTATGGCCCACTCCCAGCTTCTGGCAAACAGCAATCCCCACCTATCCTGGCTAATAGCCATTGATGGACCTATCCTCCATTAACTTATCTATTTCTTTTTTGAACCCTGATATAGACTTGGCCTTCACAACTTCCGGTGGCAAAGAGTTCCACAGGTTGTGCGTTGCGTGAAGAAATACTTCTTTTTGTTCATTTTAAACCTTCTGCCTATTAATTTCATTTGGTGACCCCTAGTTCTCGTGTTAGAAGGAGTAAGTCACACTTCATTTACTTTCTCCACACCAGTCATATCCCCCCCTTAGTCGTCTCTTTTCCAAGCTGAAATGTCCCAGTCTTATTAATCTCACCTCATATGGAAGCTTTTCCATACCCCTAATCATTTTTGTTGTCCTTTTCTGTATCTTTTTTGAGATGGAGCAGCCAGATCTGCATGCAGTATTCAAGATATGGACATATCATGGATTTATAAAGAGGCAGTATGATATTTTCTGTCTTATCTATTGCTTTCCTAATGATTCCTAATATTCTGTTAGCTTTTTTGACTGCCACTGCCCATTGAGTGGATGTTTTCAGAGAACTATCCACAATGACTCCAAGATCTCTTTCTTGAGTGGTAACAACTAATTTAGACTCCATCATTTTATATATATAGTTGGATTAAGTTTTCCAGTGTGCATTACTTTCCATTTATCATCAACACTGAATTTCATCTGCCATTTTGTTGTCAGATCCCTTTGTAACTCCTCACAGTCTGCTTTGAACTTCGCTATCTTGAGTATTTTGTATCATCTGCAAATTTTGTCACCTCACTGTTTACCCCTTTTTCCAGATCATTTATGAATATGCTGAACAGCACTGGTCCCAGTGCAGACCCCTGCGGGACACTACTATTTACCTCTTCATTCTCCAACCAGGATAGCATCTTGTTGGGTCAGTGACAATGTGCTTGTTTGGAAGAGTGGATGAGGTCCAGACACTTTGCCATTCCCTGGCCAGATCCAGAGACACGAGGTGGTCACATGTGGTCCATATTGTTTTGTTTTTTTTTGCAATTTCAGGCATTGTTGGAGTATGCTGTCCATAATCTGCTAGATGGGAAGTTCCTGGTAGTTTCTGGCACATTTAAGTTCTTGTTCTGTAGCTGTATCTCGATGGATAGGTGGGCGTTCTATGTTTGCTAACACACAAAGCCACCACAGAGGGGTTGATTTTAAAGTTCCTATGATGCTTTGTATGGCCTGATTCAGCTGCCTATTCACAAGTTGGGTATAGCAGATTCTCATCCTCACTTGGGCACAGTGCTCCGCACGAGTGCACCAGGGCCAAAGCCAATGTTTGCAGTACCCGAGCAGCTGATCCCTACCTGGTTTTCGCTAACGTTTGGATACCATTGATGCGAATCTTCCCTTTGGAGATTACTTTCCTGAGGTGATCATGAAAGAGGAGTGTGCCGTTAAGAATGACACCGAGATACGCTGGCTTTAGGTCATAACGCTCAGTTTCACCACAAAAACTGACAGTGCTTTGTGCGATTCTAGCGTCATGATGGAAAGTAGAGACCAGCAACTTGCTTGGATATAGTCTCAGCCACCATTTCTGGAAATATTCCTCCATAATCTTAAGGTCAGACGTCAGGGTCATGCCTAGTTCTTTAAAACTATGAGTCTGAGTTGTGAGCGCCAAATCATCATCATACGCAAACTTCTTTGCTTTTGTTTCAGGCTTGTGTAGACGTTGAAGAGCATCAGAGTGAGTGGTAGCCCATTATTCTAAGCATGCAGCTTGCTAGGTGGTGTTCAGCAGCTGGAGAACCCGCACACAGGGGCACATTTTGGCCAGTGTCAGGTAGCAGTCCGCCCTTCCAGACCTATGCCAATGACAGGCTGATGAAAACAGCACCAGTCTTGAGATTTTGTTGGAATCTGGCCTCAATGATCGCCATATTTGGGGTCGGGAAGGAATTTTCCTCCGGGGCGGATTGGCAGGGGCCACGGAGGTTTTTCGCCTTCCTCTGCAGCATGGGGCATGAGTCGCTTGCTGGTGGATTCCCTGCAGCTTGAGGTCTTCAAATCTCACTTTTGAGGATTTCAATAACTCAGTCATGGGTTCGGGGTTGTTATAAATGTGTATGGGTAGGGTTTTGTGGCCTGCCTTGTGCGGGAGGTCAGACTAGATGATCATATTGGTCCCTTCTGACCTATGAGTCTATGAGTCTATGAAGACCAAGATCTTTTCCCTTTATAGTCAATCTCGGAGTGACACCAGGAACATCTTCATGATTTTCTCATATTATCCCTAGTGCATTGGTAGGTTTCAGTTTATCCAGCACTGCTGACATGCTTTTAAATCTCAATGACTATTGCTTTTCCACATGGCACAAGAACTGAAATCAGAGCTTTGTTTACACTCAACCTACTGTTTGCAATTTCACATCTAAGGTTAGATACCAGAGAGTTCATTTTTAATCCTTCAGTGAGCAAAACCTACCCTCACATCCCAAAGGTTATGAACTGCTAAGCTTTTATTTACGAAAAACTAACAATTAAGCAACACTGCCAGTCTAGACTCTTAATAAATACAAACATGATTTACCCTCACAGATTTCATGGCAGCATTTTGTATAAACCTAGTGTGAAAATTACTCACACTACATACTGTAGCTGGAGTATCTCCCATCAACTTGCTAATGTTCTCTTACTGTGGTGTCTCCACTGCGTTGTCTCAACGGGAAATGCCCTCCAGTTGATGCAGCCTTACTCTTTTCGGAAGGGGAAGGGGGGGGGGGGGATTTACTGCATCAAACAGAGAACACCTCTGGAATTGATTGAGCCAGCAATGGAGACCCACACAAATCGATCCCACTGCATCAATCCATGCAACCCTGGCAGTGTAGACATACCCAGCGTGTTTGGAGATCCAGGCAGCCTAGTGGTTGGCACGCCTGACTTCTGGCCCTTTGTTTCCCTGGTCAAGCTGCCTCAGTCTTTCAGACAGTGGGGGTAGCGGGACTCGGACCCTCCCACTCCACAGGCCCTGGGCTAGGACCCGCTGTTAATTGACCCCTGAACAGAAGGTACTTCGAGCACGGAGTCTAAATCCACTGCCCTGGGCTACTTTTCACCAGAGTCCCCTACAGTCCAATTTTCTGGGGTCGCTTGCCTCCCATGCTGCCCTCTCCTGAACCCTGGTTGGCGTCCTGCCACAGTCCCTGGCTCTTTCGGGCAGGACGGCCATAAGTTTGGTGCAGCCAAACCTCACAATGTCTCTGCGCTGTAGTCAACCAGTCGCCTCAGTTGCCAGAGGCTCCTAGGTCTCCTCCGCAGCCTCCCTTGGCTGGGAAATAGAACGTGCTCCCTGGTGCCTGCCTTGGCTGTAGGATGACCAAATAGCAAGTGTGAAAAATGGGGACGGGAATGGGAGTAAAAGGCATCTTTATAAGAAAAAGCCCCAAATATCAGGACTGGTCACCCTACTTAGCTGGCAGGCTAGTGATCCTTCCTACCAGGCAGAGCAATAGCTAGCTCCTGCCTCTTCACCAGTCATCCCCGAACTGGGCCAGGCCCTCTCCTTTTCTACTCCCCTCCACGTCTGCAATTGCTGCAGGTATCACTGGGCAGGGCTAGCTGGCTCCAAAGGCTCTCCTCAATCCGGGCCATGCTGATGGGCAGTCTCTCCACTCATTCAACAGGTATAAATCCCAAGGAGCAAGGAATATAAATATATTAGTAAGGCTATACAACCGGCCTCCAGATCAAGAAAAGGGAATGGAGTGTACAGAACAGAGATGAGAAGCACCAAAACCAAAATGAAGTGATAATAAAGGAGGACTTAACTACTCAGATATAAACTGGACAAGTGACACAACAGTACAGTTTTGGGAAACCATTTCCTGACAATTTAAATGACTGCTGCTTCTAACAGCTAGTTCTAGTGCGCACAAGAAGAGGCTATTCGCTACTTAATCCTAAACACCACACAGGAGATAATTCAAGAAGTGGCCATCTACCTGAGCCACAAAGTAGTAGTGGCCATAATATAAATAATCAGGTTCAACATCCTAGTGGGAGCATAGTTGCTGGAGGTGCTGTTACATCCCCTGAGTTAAAGTAGATTCCATTATATACACAGAAGAGTTTGGTTCAATAGTTCTCAGCACCCCCATTATAAAAATTGTTCCAGCACCCGAGTGGGAGGTAAGGTACCTAACAGTAACACAGTAACAACTTAAGAAAAGGAAATTTCTAAACAATGAGGATAGCTGCAGGCCCTAATGCCAAAAGAAAAGCAAGTAAAATTCTTAGAGATGGCATGGATGCCACTTAAAAATAAAAAAAATAAAAAAAAGTGAAGTGTCAGAAGGCATCCCTACCATTGAGCAAAAGGAACCAGAAAGATAATGAACAAACTAACGTATCTAATAGGCCAGGTTCAAAAGGCCAAACAGAAATCTTTCAGAATTTGTAAATATGACCCTATAGTATCTAACAAACAGTAGCATGATTTACAGCACATAATGTGTGAGAGAGAAATAAGAAGGGCCAAAGTGGGTTTTGAAAAGCCAATAGCTTTAGGTGTAAAAAATAAACCACAAATAAATTATTTTTAAGTGCATCAGAAGCAGGAAGCTTATGAAAGTCAGTGGGTCTGCTGGATCACCAGAGCTAAAGGGGGCAATTAAGGAAAATGCTGACATTTCTGAGAAGCTATATGATTTCTTTGCATTAGTCATCACTGAAGAGAATTTTGAGGAGATATCTGATCTTTATTACTAAAGAGAGATCAGGTCCAGGGTAGGTATCACCAGAGATAGAGCTATCAGAAAAAGCGGTGCTGGAGTAAACTGATAATTTAAGAAGCAGTAAGTCACTAGATCTAGATGGCATACATCTAAGAATTCTGAAAGACCTCAGATATGAAATATCTGAGCTGTTAATAATATGCAGCCTCATTAAAATCAGCTGCTATTCCATTGGATTGGAACTTTGCAAATGTTACATCTATATTTAAAAGAAGACAAGAGTGACCCGGGGAATTACAGACTAGCCAACCTGACATCTGTACCTGGCAAACAGATTGAAATGATAATTAAAAATAGAACGAATAACGAAGCACCGGGAAGATAATGATAAGATCTAACCAGCATGGCTTCTGCAAAAAGAAAAAGTCACATCTCCCTCGTCTATTAGAATTTTTTTTAATACATCTGTAGAACAGTGGATAAAAATAACATGTTGACAATTTATTTAGACTTTCAAAAGGCCTTTGACAAGATCTCTGAGAAGAGGTTAATAAAGAAACTAAGTAGTCATGGGGTGAGAAGCAAAGCATAGTCATAGATCAAAAACTGGACTAGTCAGTTTTCATCATGGCAAAAGGGTAACTCAAAGTTCCATACCAGGCCCTATGTTTTTTAATGTTTATTAATAATTTAGAAAGGGGTAGCAATGAGCTACCAAAATATGAAGATGACACAGACTTATTTATGTTCTTCAAAACCAGAGGGGACTGTAAAGAACTTCAGAGAGACCTAACCAAGCCAAGTCAATGGGCAATATGGTGGCAAAATACTGATATATGCAAAGTAATACCCACTGGAGGGAAAAATTAAAGTAGTCACACTCCTTATGAAAGTTCTCCATTTATATTATGGTATTATAATACAGTTAATCAATGCTCTGCCCTTGTTGAGTACTGTGTGATGTATCCTTTTTCAGACATAGGAGGGGGAGTACTGCAGAATCAGACAGAGAGGGGCAACAAGCATCATTAGGACTAAGGGAAAAATATCTCTCATATGAAAATTAAAAAGACCGGGATTGTTTACCAAATAACAGTGGTTCTGATTGAAAAATTTAAAATAATGAAGTGTATGCAGATAAGGAGCTTTGGCCTCCTGTCTCACAGCACAAGAATATGGGGGACATTCAATGAAATTAAAAGATGGCAAATTCAAAATAGATAAAAGGAAATACTTTAACACATGATATGTAATTAGACTCTGGAACTCACGGACACAAGAAGTAGTTAAGGCTTCTTAGCAAGCTTCAAAAATGGACTGGACATTTTTGTGGATAACAAGAATATCCAAAGTTGTTATTGTTAAAACACATTCTGGAAGAGATATTAAAGTTCCGACTTCAGGCTTAAATCACTCTCTAACCATTAAAGATTAGGATGTAGCCTAATGTAGACAGCAGATTATTCCACATATGACTACTGCAAGGTTCTTATTTCTTTTTCTGAAGTATCTTTCAGAAACAGAATACTGGACTAAGCGGACCTCAGGTCTGATCCAGTGTGACAATTCCTATGTTCCTAAAAGTCAGCCTAGGACTCAAAGATTTTACAATCTAAACAGATAAAGCAAAAAATGGGGTAAGAGGCACAGAGTGATGGAGAGACAGAGACTTGCTAAAAGTCATGTACCAGATCAGTTGCAGAGCTGGGAACAGAATCTAGCTCTCATAACCCTTAGTCCAAGGCCTTATCCAATACACTACGCCATCTCTCATGAAGGGGGACACTGTTTAACTACACAGATTAATGTCCCCCTTGAAGTTGCCCAGCACAATGCAGGATGAGGCCTAAACTACAGCCCTTCTCAAAAACAAGCGCACACATGCCTCTAGGAATGATTAAACAATCACATCCTGTGGTTAGAGTGGATTTCTCCGTAATCCAATCTTTTCATTCTGGGCATACATACGAGTTCTAACTACCCTCAGAAGCCACCAGACCATATGGAGAAGGAAGGGTCCATGGGGTTAAAGCAAAGGACTCAAGAGAACTCTATTCTAATTCCTGACTGTGCCACAGACGCCCGGTGTGGCGTTGGGCACGTCCCAGCTTCAGAGTCTCTTTTCCCCCAACTGTAAAATAGGGATTACACCACTTTTCCCATGAGGGTGTTGATAGGCTAGCTTCATAATCATTAGACACTTTTGAGGGGTATAGACGTTCAAATCATTATCTATTATGATCATTTGTTCTTAACACAACAGTAAACATCATTTCTGGCATTTCAGTAATTTTGTGGGACTGTATTTCAATTTCTCTTTGGCTCGTGCAAATTATCCCTTGAGGAAAATTCATGAAACACAATTCTGGCCTTTAAAATATCATGTGAAATAGTAATTAAAACACTGTATACATAGGTTGTTGATTGATATTCTGCTATTCCTGCTGTGCACGCAGCTCTCCCATTGACATCAACAGATGGGGGGTGTACATATGGAACGGCAGCACAGCAGAGCCTAAATCGAAAGTGTAGTTACAGGACACCAAGTTCTTTCCTTTGGGGTTTGTTACGTAGCGGTTTGGAAAATAAAGTTTGGTTTTGTAACAGCAAAGCAAATCAGTACGACTTAATGGGATGTGTAGGTAGTTTGGGGAAGAGTTTACAATTAGGACTTTCCTTCCAATATGACAAGGGAGCCACTGCTTCTCTAGGTACAATTCTGGCCACTACACAAATCATCATCAATAATTCATCCCTTTATAAAGGGCAATTATATTGCTCAAATAAATATACACTAAAAGCAGCCTTCTAGTGAAGTGAGAGACAGTTTCATTTTTTATGTACATTCAATTGAGGAAGTGTTCAAAGTATGACAAATGCATGTTGGTTTAGTGATAAGGTGATTTAGTAATAACGAAGCTTGCGTTTTGAGCTTTTTCATTTAACAGAAATCTAAAGAGGAAACCCTTGTTGCCTCCCCTTCAGTTGATTTTCTCCCAGAGAAAATATCTACCAGTTCCTCAGACCTGGGTTGCCCTGTGAGACCAAAGATTGTTCAAAAAGCTGTTGGACAAGGGCCAGCAACAAGAAGAACCCCCTCAAAAAACTCCAGTATTACAGCTTTGCTAAGCATGCAATCAGAGTAGTTCCGCAATTTCCTATTTTAACTCAGGACAAAAACAACGACTGGCTACTTTAGTGCTGTACAATGTTCATCATCGTTGGGTCATGTGCAAGAATAAAAAATGACCAGAGTTAAAATGAAGCTGGGCTCAATGGCTCAGAGTGAGGCAACTGTTCTGCCAAAGAAAGGAAAAGAAAAAGTAACTTAAATGATGAAAGAAGATGGAAAGAAAAGGCGGGGGATGGAGTGAAACCAGTTAAAGATCAGCAGACTTAAATGAAAAGTCCCTGCATACAGCCCTGAAAATAAACTACAGAGCCTGATAGATATACACAGCACAGACAGAGAGAGAGAGAACAGAGGGAGCTCCTGAATGGAGAATAGATTGTCTGCAGTTTGTGAAAGCTGGGGCACTGAATAAGGATAATCCAGACGCCCTCCACAGTCTGGAAGGCAGAATCAGAATTATGTCATCTTTCTACACTGAGTTCTCTGATTCTGGGAGTAGATCTCTTCCCCCTGAATCAGTACCTTAGCACAGACACACTGAGCTGCTGTAGGTAGTGACTTTCACATGGAAGAATTAAAGCTGAGACTTAAGCAGACCACTTGTGCTTATTAAAACCCCCATGTTACTTTTCACAAAGAGTAAAGGACACGATGCTAGTATCCTGGACAAATTCTACCTCTGGTATATTGTAATATTTTAATTTCTATAATACCTTCTGTCTCCATCCAGGGATCTCAAAGATCAGTGAATAAAGATTCATAAGACTCATTTGATACAGGGAGAATTACTGTCCTCATTTTTTAGATCAGGAAACCACCACAAAGAGGCTTAAGTCAAACCAGGAACAGAATTTAACTCTCTTGACTGCCAGGTTTATGCTTTTACCTCTACATAATGCTTCCTCTCTTCTGCCTACCTGAAATTACACTTGCAATTCCAAGTGGGGAGTGTCCTTTACTTCAAGTCCTAAACTGCAATACGATGGTATGCACTGTTAAACTGCCCATGTGTTGCATTCCAGAAGTATCTGCATTTCAGTGGTGGGTAGAGATCCCTGTTTAGTTTGTAAAAGTTCTTTAGGATCCTTTGAGCTAAACAGAGCTATTCAAAGGGTCTATGTCATGCTTTCATTTAAGTCAATGTAAGTTTTGCCCAGAAAGTGGAAATCATCAATAGTTTTAATGTGATTTCCAGACATATAGTGTTTATTTTGCATATACCATCCTTAAGTAAGCATCAAGCTATGAGAATTTTACATTAACTTCACAGCCTAGTAAGAGATGTCATTTAAAGTTTCACCAAATTGAAATTTCATTTGTTTCGAAGTCTCTCTCTCACTCACACAGACTAAAAATTCAGATGGAAATGTGATATTCCACTTGAAACTGTGCCTTGAATATTTCCTGGTCTTAAGTTAGGCAATTTAACCATACCCTATGACAAAGCTACATTATGAAATTCAGTGGTACCTCAAAGAAAAGTGATGACTCAAAGGCAAACATTTACAATCCAAGCAGAAACCACTGTATTCAGTATGACAAATCCTATGCTAATAATATGTGTCTCAGACAATCCTGCTTCCACATGGAGCCAATACTCAGTGTTTTAGAGGAAAGACAGAAGTAATCCCTATGCAACCCACAATTACATCAAACAGGTAAAAACTACATTCTTAACTATACATACTTCAGAATGGTGTAAATGCTTTAAAAAACGAATGTGTCTGAGGGTTAGTAATGGGACACCCAGCCTTTTATTTCTTGAACACCATTTTAAAACCAGTCTACATCAACCTGCATATCATAAAGCAGATCACAAAATAGAGGGGGAACACGCCCCCCTACCTCCCAACAACTAGAGAAGCTTTCGTTTCCATTGTTTGTTTTGTCAACAATTTTTGACCAGCTCTTCAAGTGACTGAAAGAGGTTATCATTTGCTATACATACATAGTCACATAACACAGATGCTGCTGTTACCTAATGAAGGTTTGTTTAAGAATCCATTAAAGCATATTCAGGCACAAGAAAATTTGAGAAACTGAATGTAAATGAAATCCAGCAGAACCTCTGAAACTTGTTTTATTACGTATAAAAATAAGATTGCAAGGAACTCAATGCTTTTAAAACTAGGTGTTAATTAAAAAGCAAATCTCTAAAATGTTTGCTTGTCATTGAGCACATTCAGACAATAGTGATATTTTCTTTCACCCAGGACTACAAGAGGAAGATGGAAGCCAAAAATGAGATGCATGAGATCTGAAAGAACGACACTAGTAATTGTTACTAGGAATGATAATATTACAGAAACCAGAAGAGTAAAATTAATATGTTGAAGAGAGAAAATCTTCTGTACCACGTCAGTACAGGATGTTAAATGCAAAGGAAGCTGCTTGAACTAATAGCTTTATTTTTATACAGCCAGTAATGGTATTGAATATATAAACTAAAATCAAACTGGATTCTCCATTCCAAAAATAGATTTATGCAAGCCCCTACTTCCTAGATAGTATGGTAGCAAAAGCTGTGTTGGAACCTCCCATCTCCAAGCACAAAAGATAAAGATATATTTCCACTCAGGCATTTGCATGTATTTGTTGACACTTGACAATGATGACACACTACAGTTGTCATTGTTTAAAAAAATCAGCTTGTATCATGAAGAATACAAATTAACATTTTTAATGATCCAGACTAAATACAGAATTACTACAGATTTACGGATACAACCTCCACAGTAGCAAGTGTTATAGTCAAGGGAGCAAATCAACTTTAATCTTAATTTTTGTTTCTTTATAAGTTTTTCCGGGGAAAAAAAACCCCTCTCCTTTTCTGGTGTGGTTTCCATGCTTGCTCTCAGACCAGAGGGGAATATTTTTGAAAATACGAGACAATCTGTTCTCTCTGAGTGAGGTGGACAGAAAATTATAATACAAATAATATACACACTTCTTTTTTTTATTTTTGGCACTCTCAGCTATAAACATCCCTAGATAGCTTTATAACTCCAGCATCTGCTTCTGGTTTGTGCATTGAAGAATGGACATTTAAGCCCTGATCCTGAAACCATGACTGTACTGTTACTACTGCACCTCCAAAGTCCCACTAACTTCAACAGGGCTCCTCGGGGGAGGGGAGGTGTCACATCCAACTTCACATTATGCAATACAAGACGCGGGCCTTAGGTTCTGATGCTCCTAGCTTTATGCAGATTGACTAATACTTTGCTCCATGAGTAGCCCCGTTGCAATCAATGGGTTTATTTCCCATTTTGCCTTTTCTTTATCACTCTGTGGCCTTCTGGGTTTGGAGTAGGCCTGCGCTTCCTTAGTACAAACTGAAAGGACTACTACAATTATCTTTGATACAAGCGCACTGGGGCTGTGGAAGATACAGTAGAAGCGACATCAAAGAAAACTGAAGTGCATGGAAATCTTTTTGAGCCTAGAATCACCTCACTGTTTCAGGCTGGTAAATCCAGAATAAAAACAGCATTGCTCTGGGAGGAACTACTGCAAAATGCTAGACATGAAATTCACTGACACAAACGGATGTTTCTGCACCACAACCCATGACAAGCCACAGCCCCAGTTCCTGTTCAGAATTCAGATACACACAAACGACTCTCACTGTGAGTTACATTACAAGTACAAAAGAGTACCTGTATCAATACAAACACATCTCACATGCTACAGAAAATAGAACATGTATCTCTTGCCAGATGTTTCTATTTCATGCACCACTCACCTTGCATACATTTGCATAGACATTTTCATATGCTAAAAGATGCAGCAGGATTGTGTCACACCCGCATGTCTTGCAAATCAGTTGACTTCTCTGTGAAGAAAGGAAAGAGCCTACACAAATACATTAACATTGTTCACAAGATCAGTGTTGCAGTCTCTAATCATTTTATGGCGAGTCTTGCCATACGTGGTGTTTTTCTTACAGCACCAGCTCCTGGAATAATGATGTAAAAATTTCCTCTTTCTCATAGACTCATAGACTCATAGGTCAGAAGGGACCAATATGATCATCTAGTCTGACCTCCCGCACAATGCAGGCCACAAAACCCTACCCTTTCATTTGAAAAAGATAACTTTTTAGCTCTCATAGCTGTGGAGAAAGCCTTGAATGAGGCTCAAATGTTCCCAAAAGGCTTAAATATCAAAAGGCAAATAAGCACCAAAGTTAATTTTTTTTTAAATCTCATGGATTTTAATACACTCTCATGATTTTTGGGATCCTGACTCATGAATTTTTTTAAATACAGTAATTTAACTCTCTGTCATCCTAGGTCATTGCTTTGTAAAAAGTGCTCCCCGTTACAGAAAAACACAAACACCCAATACAAAATGACTGTTGCCTAAGTTTCTGCCCTAAAATCTGCAAGGCTATATTTTCAGTACACAGGTTTGTCAGTAACTATTCACCTACACAGAACTACGGGAGCACAATGAAATACCCCTGGCACCCTGGAAGAACTTGACTCCAAAAACGTAATCTGGCTCCAAAAATTTAATTGTACATACACGGGACTGGCATGATTTCAAGCTAGACGGTAAGTACAAGAGCAGTATATCTGATGCACAGATATCCAGGTGTTAGTCTTAAAAAAAATAATTCTGTCATTGTAGAAAACATACGTTAAAGCCTGAATGAGTTATCTGTCCAATTATTGTCTCAATATTATAGTTTCTTTAATTGTCTAATTGATCTGCTGTCCTAATTGTTCTATGCGTACTTGGTTGGGGTTAGAGATGAGTTAATAATGAGTTTATAAAATGGTTTGGCCAGCCTGTGTGGCTGGAGACCAGAATAGGTTAATCCCATGTTCAAAAACAATGTTTAGGGCTAGTCTGGTAAACCCGTTCGGCTGCAACCTCATTTGAACTCTGTTTGAATATGGTTTATAAAAGCTTATGGCAAGTGAAGACAAGGCCAATGTAAATCAATCCACAAATGTGTTTTAAATCTAACAAGAGTTTCAAAACACTAGCACTAAGAAACACCAGATTTCCCCAACCATCTTTTTCAGTACATTATCTGTGAATGCCAGTGTAAGCCAATTTAATACCCACATGGAAATTACCTCACTGGTCATCATCACACCAGAATCAGCCTGCTAATGCCCTCAGCCAGTTCTGCTGAAGGAATCTACCAAGGCTGCCACAGGGTGTTCTAAAATGCTATGTGAGTTCTGAACACACAAGTAATTTAACAGTGTGTAAGCTCTCTTGGGGAATGGACCTTTTATCTGTCCAGCACTATGCACATTTGTGGAACTATAAATAAAAATATTCCATTCAATCTCATTTTGATTTTTCAAATAATTGCTTTGTTTTCACCACCAAAGTAAATTTAAAATAAATAAATCACAATCTCTGAGTAATTCCTAAATATAATTACTTTCCAAAACTTAGGAATCTCAAATGCATGCAGGTAAAGAACATTTGAGAAGCGTATGTTACATCCAAACACAATGCATTTCATTAACCAGCACCACAATATGAATCAACACATTTGTCACTGCAGTGGGACGAAGAGGGCTTTTTTTGTTTGTTTGTATTATCCTTAGGGGATTTTTTTGCAGCTGTTACTGTGCTAATGCTAAGCAGAGCACAGTCTAAAAATAAAAACTAAAAATGACTAAATCTGAAACAGGATGCTCATCAGGAACTTGTACAAAAACTACAGATCATTTTTAAAAGGCTACACTGAAATATATTTTACGTTTAGTTTCCTGCCATACAGGCAGAGTGGAGGCATTAAATACACAAATCCTTTTATCTGTGAAAAGAACTGGAACTTTCTGACAATTCTGTGGAGGACACTTGAGCCAGAATACAATCCAGTTCACTTTCACTTGCCCAGAGTGGTATTTCTGCAGTGCCGTCAGATGTAAAACCTAACTTGGATTACTAAAACATGAAAGTATGGCTCTGAATACAAAACCTGAGTGCACGGTCACTTCTCATAGGAGAAACAACTTTATGCTTCCAGGCTATTCCAAAGGGAACCAATTCTGCCTTTCGCATGTATGCAGGACTCCTGTTGACTTCAGTGAAACTGACATTAGATGTGTAAAAGGGCAGAGTTGGGCCCTAAGAGGCCAAACTTAAACAAGTTCATAAACCTCTGACATTACTTTTAGATCTTGCTGATTTCAGGGGACAAATGAATTTCTTCAGATCGAGGTTTCACTTTCAGAGAGGAAGAGATACTATCTGCGCTCAGGAATAGCCTCAATTCAGCCTTCGGTTGGTGTAGCTATACCAGAACTGATCCCAAGGTCTAGACAAAAAACAAGCAGGGCTTTGCACTAAGCAGTTAAGCTAACTGGAGCATGCTCCTGCTTCAGACAGACCTCTTTAGACCAGCACAGCTACAGAGAGGTTCAAGAGGGCTGGGGGAAAGGGAACATACCCCAAAGCCATGTATGCCTGACACATCCCTCCTTCACAGGCAGCATCAGGAGGGAGCAGGGTAAGGAGATCAGAGCCAACATTTTAGTTTACTCTAACATTAACTGTTCAAAATCATTTTCTCATGAACTCATTCTCCCCCCTGCCCTCCATTGAGAGCCAGACTGGCAGAGGTGCATGTACCCCCAGCAGGTGCCAAGCGCACACTCTGTGGAATACGCACACTCACCTTTCACCCAGATGTCTAACTAAAACGAGTTATGTCAGTAAATTATAACACCTTTTTCCACAGAAATATTCTGTATCTCAAATGTCAATCCATTAATTGATTGCCCTGTAGGAAACTGCACAGGTCACGTCTAATGGCTACCTATGAAGAGACTGTATTCTTTGACTATAGATAATAAAACAGGATGCACAGAATAAAATAAAAAGTAACTGAATCAATTCATCTGATTTACCTCTTTTAAAGCTGTTTTAAAGAAGAGCTTTCATCCTGGAACAAAACTTTCAAATCTATCAAATTAAACAAATATATGCACTTGTCACATGTTTTACAACATTTCTCTTTGCATATTTGCTAAATACTAAAAGCTACGGGTATAAACAAATCTTTATTCCCAAAAGATCATTGCTCCTATCTGTCCATCCAGTGAAATTCCAGTCATTTTCATGGCACTTAGACTGAAGCCATCATAAGATACGACTAAAGTGTAAAATCAAGACAGCCATCTTATTAAGCTTAGGCATCTTAGTAAGAAACAGGCTTGTAAACCAAATCCCAGATCCCAACTCACGCTAAACCTGAGGAAATTCAGGCTGATCTATGCGTTGCTGTTAGGACACATTTTTTCTTAAACCTCATATAACTTCAATTGCAGCAACGGATGTGGGGAGACACACAGACACAACCCTCCAACATTTCTCTCTGTATAAATGTTTTACTGCCCCTTCAGCGTGAAAGTCCTCCTTTGGGGCCTGATTCTGTGAGCTGTTCTGCTCGCTCTGTACAAGGTGCTGAATCCCCCCCCCCACTCCAATTGACTGCACTAGAAGTTAATGTTTGTCGCCTTGCATGAAGCACTAAAACACCTTGAAGAATCAGGATCATAAGGCCCAACTAAAGCCAACTGAAGTCAATGAAAAGGCTCTCATTGACTTCAGTGGGCTTTGGATCCAGCCCTCTCTTTGCTGCCTACCTATATCCATTATACAATCTTTTTCAGTTTACTTTACCATCTTCTTGGAATTTTTTTTTCCTCATCACGTAAGCTATATGGATGAAAAACTGTATGTAGATGGTCTGGTCATTCACCAAAGTTCTTTGAAAATAAACCTCTAACATAACCAAAATAAATTCCACATAAAAGCAAAACTAACAGTAATTTGGACATGATAAATTCCCAGCATTCAGCAAATACAGTGCAAATGAAGAACTAAACATCATTACAACTAAACTTTGAACTGGTAAAAAAAAAAAAAAAGTGGTGATTAAAATCACTACCAATACAGTCATCAGTCACGTGTATTCTCTTTCCAAGTTTATTTACCTATTTTAGGCATTTATGATAAGGCTGCTCCAAAGACCTCTCAGCTTAATCAAAACTGTTTTTAAAAACCACTTTTTATATTACTTCTGTTGATAGTATACGCAAAGCCCTTGGCTCTGAACTCCAGGCTTTTACAAAGGGAGTATTATAAAAAGGAATTATTACTTTATTAACCAAGTGTCTCAAAGAAATAGGGTGTTTTATGGTGCACTAGATGATTCCTTCACTCTTGATAAATTCTGGACTGTCCCTGGTGACTCACACACCTGCAAAAGGCTATTGATACATGCTTGTCTCATTAGCACCTTCTGCTATGCCAATGACGCCATAACTATTGCCCCAAAGCATCTGGCAGGTTGCCTGATAATAGGATGTCACTGAGGAAAAGCTAACAACGTGCCTCCTTTTGTCAATCTCCTTTCAGTTTATTACATGTTCAATGAATGGAAAAAAGTCTGAAGTTTTGATGTACATGGAAGTGTGTTTGTTCTAATGTGGGTGGCTGCTGACCAAAGCACGCACTCTCTTCCACTTCTTTTGGCCTGTCGTGTCCCAGTCCCAAGAGACTTTTTCTGGAAAGTCTGAAGAAATTTAGGCAAGCCACTTTAGGAGATATGTTTTCAGTAAATTTATAACAAGTATTACTATACGGTAAATATTTGAAACAACAGCCTAGAAGTAACATATAGATAGACCAAGGGACCAGGCTTTGCACTGGCTTTCTGCACATAGGCAGGAAAGAAAAAAAAAAAACCTGCCCTGACCCATAACTTGGCTGTGGCACAGCAGTGGAGGTACTTTAAAGCCAATTCTTCAGCCCTAGATAATACAATCCTCTGCAGTTGGTGTGCTCCCACTCCACAGGAGTGAATGGCCTTTGGAGTCATGACAATACAGAGCCATCAAGGCATCTGTCCCCCCACACCACCGCCAGGTGCCCTTCATTTCAAGGTACAAGGAGCTGCACTGGCATGAAACCTCTGCCAGCTCCTGGCCACTCTTTCTGCAAAACCACACCAGTTTGGCTGGGTTCTACAGAAGGGCAACAGGATCTGGTGCCTTGACATGTTCAATATATTTAGATGCATAGGAAACGATTCAGCATTCTCTTATTCCGTTACTGACAGCCATCATCAGATTCCCCAGCAGAAAGTGTTATAAAATAATCTTGCAAATGAGAAAAAATCTATGGCTTTTACAATTCACATGCTAAATGGCAGTTATCTATGTACTATGTATTACTTTTTGCTAAAAAGTAATATAGGGCCTTGTATCATTTTGTTACAAAAGCTATGTAGAGAAGTGAGAATGAATACAAAGCAAGGTTAAATTCAGATGCAGCTTCAGCAACCCTCTAATAGAAGGGTAGAGAAAGCTGCTTAGGTATCACCCATAAATATACCTTTAAAACCCCCGCAAATGGAGACTTCAGTGAGATACTGACTTACTGCCAGGAGTATGTTCAGTCAGGTTCACAGGAACATACTACTCACCTACCTGTAATTTAACGGTTTCATTCTGATTTTGGTTGCCTTTGTTATTTTTATTTTTACACAGAAGCTACCATTTATTCCATGTGAGAAAAGAAAGTGGGATAAGTGAAACACACTATGTTTGATCCTCATTTCTAGTTACATAATAATAATTACATTTATCCTGAAGTGCCTTACAGCTACTTATTTATACACATAGCAATAATGAAACACAGCCATCTCTTGACTCAGGAGGCAGCAGCCAGTGTACAATAGCATGGGGAAGGAAGAGTTTTTGCCATTGAACCTGAAGGAAACAGTACCTTTGGTTCGGTTGCTTTTTGTTTGTTTGAAATTACTGAAAGACTCGTGCACAGTAAACTATTAGGGTTCCACTATAACGCAGTGATATAGCAATCCAATTATCTGTCATAGGCTAACTCTTATGGAAGAGAATGTTTGTTTGGTTTGTTAAAACTTAATTGAAAACAAAAGAGGTTTCTGTTTAAAGGATACCCTACAACATAAACACCCATATCTTACCTCCATTACCATGCTATGAAACAGAACAATCCTGCGCATAGGGCAAGAACTGGGATTTGGGAGATGAAAGTTCTAAACCTGACTTTGCCATTTATCATTGCATGACTGTGGGTAAGTTACTTAACTTTTTATACCTGAAATGGAGGTGACACTTACCTTGGCAATTTGCACATGCAAAGCGTTAGAAATATTGCTGAACAAAACAATTATACCTGTCATGCATCTTTCGTGTTCATCAGGCACATGAAAACAAATCTATGATTACGTCTGATCATTCCTATCTATTACTGTCAGTACATATTCAAATGTGGCTATCGCATCGCCCAGAGGCCAAGATAAGAGAGAGCCTACATTCTGAAGAGCTTTCTGTCCAATTTAAGGCAATGCAACAAGTGGGTTTAGTAAGGCCAGGTCTACGTTACAAACTTATATCAGTATAACCACATCACTCAGGGGTGTGAAAAATCCACGCCCTTGAGTGATGCAGTTTTACTGACCTAACCCCCAGTGTAGAGAGCTTCTCCCCACTGACATAGCTCCCGCCTCTCAAGGAGGTGGATTAACTACGCCAAGAGGAGAAGCTCTCCCATCAGCACAGTAGAATCTTTTAAAGTGTAAACCTGCCCAAAAAGAAGGGAGCTAGAAGAAGGGCAACAGCAACCTGTGGTTATGTACACAAGCTATCTGCAGTTTGCAGTTTTGGGTCAATTTTTTTAAAGGTGTAAATAAACAAAAATATTAATCATAGCAGTAATGGTACTTGCCACCTGCCCCTAGCTGAGGGTGACCAGATAGCAAGTGGGAAAAATCAGAAGGAGGCTGGTGGGGACAACAGGCCTATATTAGACAAAGGCCTGAACATCGGCACTGTCGCTATGAAATCAGGATACCTGGTCACCCTACCCATTATCAGTTGGTAATTTTCTATAATTCTGAGATATATATGATAATACCACTGTTATTTTCCATTTATGTTCCAAAACCATAGGAAATGTGCCTTTCCAAACATTTTGGGAAGTACTGTGCCTATTTTGGAACTCTTCAATGACAGAAAAAGCACAATTCTCATACAGAACTTTAACAATGAACTTCCAAACTGATCAGGAAATTAACCATATGACCCAGTAGGGATGGGGGGGAGCTTTTTTTCTTTTCGCTAATGCAACAAGAGACTGAAAATGAACTAAGAATTGCCACAAGCACTGAAACAGATTACAAAGACCTTCACAGCATTTTATCTATCAGAAGAGAGTTTATTTTTTATACTTTATTTACAGATAAAGGCCTGATCCTACAATATACTCCCTAGTGATCTTAGTGGGGGTTGGTTTCAATCCATGCAGAGCTCACTTCAGGATCAGGGCTATGGTTTCATATTTTCATGTATAATTTAGGTAATTAAGACACTTACATTTTATATTTCAATAAAGGACGTTTACACCTAAAAGTCAGCAAAGCAGACGATAACAATATAGACAACTCTCATAAAATTGCAGCCAACCCCACAACTTATAAGGTTCAACATGTCATCCTTTTATATGCAAAAATATATGCAGGATTTTGAAATATCCGTTGTACTGTAAACTGACCGCATAGTCAAGTTTAAGTTGTGCCACTTTTTAAAAATAAATTAAATACTTAAGATAATATTTATTAATTGTGAAACTCACCATGAGCTTTCACTGGATTGTGATTGAAAATTTGTTTTTTAAACAAATTTAACTCTGAAGTTAAATTTCATCTGAATACAGTCCATCAGCATGAATCATAACGTGCACTGACAGCTGCCTGGAGCTAAAGAACATTGCATAAAGGACTCTGGCATTTAATAGATGGGGGATTTTACGTCAATTCCCCACATACTTCAAAGTCAGTATACAGCAAATAGTTATTCACCTGGCTACTTAAAGGTCCATTCTTTGCCAGTAGACATTTAGAACGAAAATAAGTATAGATCTGCAGATGGAGTCCAAAATAGAGAAATATGCCTAATAAAGTCCCCAATCACACAGAGACTTACAGGTATGCTTAGCTTGGACACATCAAGTCAATAAGACTATTTACTGAGCACAAAGCTAAGCAGTTCATAAGTCTTTGCAGGACTGGATCTCTAAAATCTGCAACGATATCCAAACAATACAGATTTTAACACTTTCCTGGGCAAGAGGACTCCTAAAATATGATTACTGTGCAATAAGATCAATACATTCAAGTATGATAAAGCTCCAGTATCTTCAGTATCATTTGTGTGCACAGAAAAAGCAACAATGGTGCATTTTTAAAAGTATGTTGCTACATAGCTTCCCTTAAGAACCCTACTGAGTAGTTTTGAAATACTCAAAACATTTCCTCTTTTCCCCCATTTCAAATAGTAAAATGTATGAATCAGTGAACACTAGATTTCATGGAGCTATTACATACAAATTACTGTGTTTCTGAAAATGTATTAAGCTGAGGATGAAAGTGCACTTCCTGATTTTAATATATTATGATCTGATTTGACTAACAGGTACAAATACAAGCTTATAAACTGTAATATCCTGTCAACTCAACAAATAAACATCTTGAATCTTTGTAGATTTTATCTTTTTTTTAAAACAGATCCTTTATTTCTTTTAATATTTACTGTCCACCACTTATAATAATTCCTAGAAGTACTCAGCTCTTGAAATGAAATATGCTGTAATTGAGAAGTTTAAGGAGACTTTCTTGAAGAACTTTAATAATAACCGGGCACTTTCTCAGGGAAGGAGAGGAGGAGCTGTTTGAAACCAATGAGGGCCCAGTCCTCATGTGACTTCAAATCAGACGACTCACTAAGGGCCAGATTCTGATATCACACACAGAAGTCAGTGGAACTATTCATGAAATAAAGCACAGCTCATTGAGAGTACAGGTATCAAAAATCTTGTTCTAAATAATACTAGCAGTATTAAGCACTATGTGTGGAAGTAAAGGTGTGCTGAATTGGACCCATAAACTGGGATTTTCAGAGGAAGCCTCTGAACACCTAACACCTACGGTCTCCTTTGGAAATCCTAGTCATTGCATCTATACTCATGTTCTCTCCCTTGGATCCACATCCCCGTGTGGATGGGAAAATAACCCATCTTTGGAAAATGTAGTTCCATGTCAACCCAGAATGAGGCATCAGTGTTGTATCAGGTGTTATATCTACACAGTAACCAAACCATTTGCAATACCTGTTAAAGACGGTCAGAAAATCCCCAGTTAGAGTGCAGTTCTCGTCATATACCACTGTCACTCATTAATCAGTCAGAGTGCTTATCCGGCCCTTGATATTCTGAAGAGCAAATGAGAAGAAAGGAATCCTGTGTCTCCAGTATTTGTTCATTTATAATTTTATATCCCTGTCCAGTGGTAGGTACCTGGACACCTATAATGAATACAGCAATCAGAGTAAAAATACAAGCATTTCCATCTAAAAACCCCCACAACAGACTTTCAACATAAAATTTCCCTATGTTCTTAGTGAAGTCAGACTAACGTATTTTATATATATCCATATATATTATATATATATCCAAAACTCCAAAGCAAGCAAGCAAAACGCCATTCCCAGCTACAAAACGAACAGGATGCCTTTCTAAAAGAAATGCTGGAGCTCAACCAGGAGAATGCAATTGACGAAGGAATCACTGAGGCCTGGTCTATACTGACAACACACGTCGACGGAATGCAGCTTCCGTTGACCATGTAAAGTCTGAATCTCCACTGGCATAACAGTCCCGCCGACCTAAATCACAGTAAAATTCAACTCACTAAAACCACCTCCGCAAGTGGCGTAGCGCTGACGTTGAATTGTATGGCTCAAATGAGCTTCAGTGAAGGCAGAGCACAACCTAAATCAATGTAATTGGCCTTCGGGGGGGTATCCTATAATGCTCTGTCGTGACCCCTCTGGACACGTGCTCTGCTGCACCGTGGCCATGTAAACAAGAAATAGCTCCTCCACTCAAGCCTGGGAAATTTTGAATTCCCATTTACTGTTAGGTCAGCCTGAAGAGAGCTTGCCAGCACAACTGATCATGGTGACTGTGCACCCCAAATGCACTCCAGTCTGGAGCTGACTTGAGGTCTTGGATCTCATAAGTCAGTGGGGCAGAGAGTCTGTTCTGGCTCAGCTCCAAGCCAGCAAAAGAAATTTGGATATCTACGAGAAAATATCTCATGGCATTTTGGAGGAGAGGCACAACAGGGATGCGCAGCAGTCCTAGGGAAGCTAACAGTCCTTCTGGTTTGTCACATAAAACATACCACTTTTACGAGGAGCTGCACGCAATTCTTGGTGGAGACCCAATCACTATGCCACTATGCAGCATAGATATCTCAGGGGAATCCGAGGCCAGGATGAATGAGGACAGGTATGTGAACGAGGATGAGGAGAAGAACAGGATGCAGGCAAGTGGGGTATCCCTTCTCCCTGAAAGCCAGGAGCGGTTTGCTACACAGGAGAAGCCCAGCTGGATGCTGGAAATGTCCAAGCTGCCGGGGAAAGTACATCTGGTAAGTATGCACTGCAAATTGTATTTCTTTGGTTATATCCCCAGTCCAGAATCTTATACCAGCAGGATTGGTGGTGGGGCTGTGCTTCCTCGTAGTTGCTATGCTTCAGCATTGGGTTCGCCCCAGAAAAGATGATTTATGTGCACAGGGATAGTCCAAGAATCCTCCAATGATATCTCTGGGAAGCTTTCATGTAGGTACTCTGCTATTCTTTGCAGAAAGTTTCTTGGGAAGGCAGTCTTATTTCTTCCACCATGGTAGGACACTTTCCCCCACCATTCTGTTATTAATTGTACAGGAATCATCGCGGAACACAGCACAGCAGCATAAGGGCCAGGCTTGTAGCCAGATGCTTGCAGCAAATTCTCCTTTTCTGCCTGTGTGACCCTCAGCAGACTGATATCACTCATGGGCTATGTCTAATACCGACGGGAGCAAAGTCACCGTCATCGGATTGACTGAGCAGTCAGTGAAGACCCGCTCAGTCAATCCAGAAGTTGACATACTAAAACCACCTCCCTCAAGTGATGTAGTGCTGCATCAACGGGAACACAGTTCCCATCAGCGCAGTGCAGTGAAGACGGCGTGCAGAAGAGAAGCACAGAAGTCGACGGGAGTTATGCAAGTTTTTTGCGTACTTTGCGTAACTCCAGTCGACTGCCGCCGAATCACTGAGGAAAGTGTAGACACAGCCGTGGTTATCTAGGAAAGATGGCACACATTTATGTTACTTGCCCAAGGCAGTTTTTTGAAGTGTGTGTTATTCCACAGCCAGGGATGATTTCTTGGCTCAGCACACCGCAAGTCCCTAAGCAGGATGTTGTTGCTATGGGCCTTGGGAATCCACAAACAGGTGCCCATTTTTTCCTTCCAAGACAGTTAACCCCTAACCACCCCACGCCCTTTCCACTGCCTCTTAAAATCCTGATTTATGGAGGACAATGAGAGCCCAACATTTATGCTGCTCTGGGAAGCATGGGCTTGTGCAGCATGGGCACCAGGGATTTCCTTCAAATAGATGCACTAGCCCCTTACTTACCATAGCTGGAAGGGCACTCCGAACCCTGCAATAGTTCAGACAATGGTTTGCAGTTCTAGCCTTCCCTTGGGAATATTCAGCGGAGTTATTTTTACATTGTAACATTGCTTTTCATCCTTGGGATAAGTTAATGGGTACCTTGTGCTTTGCTTCCCTTACAGTGGACAATGTGGCCTTCAACACACCTTCGCATACTCCTGAAGAGCGCCTGTCGCCGGCAAGAAGGCGAAAGAAAACAACTCAGGATGACATGTTCAATGAGATAATGAACGCCTCTGTGGCTACTGACACAGAGCTAAGTGCGCAGAGGATTTCATCATCAGACAAACTGAACATGGACATGGACAACACAAAGGCAGCAATGAGCGTGACTTGATTCTTCCGATTCTGCAGCTCGGTGAGTTCATTTAAATTAAATTGACTTCACTCTGTAATGTAGACATACCCAGAGCGAAATTCCATGACCAGTATTATACAGGTCAGACTAGATGATCATAATAGTCCTTTCTGGCCTTAAAATCTATTATATTATTCCTAAAACAAAGATGTAACCCAAGAAATAAATCTGTAGCCGTGCAGAGTGGGAGGAGCCAGGATTTCCTGTAATTCCCAAAGATAGTGTCTTTTTTGATGACTGTCAAGTCACACAAACATATGTATTAAGGGGAGAGACTGCTGTCTATTTCTATTTAAACTTGCATCTAAAACTAATTATCTCCAAATTATCACCTTGTCTTTCACTTAGCACAAGCCATCTGGGTGTCATAATTCAGTCTCTAAGTATCTTCCTCGTTTTCTTTTATCTCGTTGTCATTAGCTTCACTAGGAACAATTTAAAAAACGTAATGGCTGTTTTACAAGAACCCCCAACAATTCTGATTTCTGTTATCAATTGCTTCTGGCATCCTACATGACATACAGTGGTAAACACTAAAAGTCAACATTAATGTTAAGAGTGGTATTCTGGATAACACCATTATTTTCTATTCTGAGTACTGCGCGAAAGTGCAATATCATACATACCATCGTATGGAGATTGTTGGCACAGGCTGACTTTAATGGCAAACATGGCAAAGCAAGTATCTTCAAACCCCAAGCGCTTGTGTCACCACGCACACACAAAAAGTTTAATCTATCCTGGGTTTTAACAGCAGAAGTAACACTAGTCTAATCTTCTGATTAAAGGAGATGAAAACAGCAAATAAAAAATTAATATGCAATACTCTTATCCCAGGATCCCTTAAATAAAAGGCATTTTGATTTCTGACATTGATTTTAAGCCTCTTAGAAAGTTTCTTTTCTCTCTCTGTCCTTACAAATGTTAGTAAAATATAGATACTGACAATATTGTAATATTCTTATTTATCTTCAAAAGATATTTTGTTACAATAGCTGTAGATCTGCTAAATTTGTATTTCGGTGCTAGTGTAAATAAGCGCATATCCCCTCTTTAGAGAAAACTTCAATATTTTGAAGTACAGCAGCGGGTATTAAGCCTGCTGTCTGTGTGTATACAATAAGACCTTAGGTTATTTCTCTTTCTAATCAATGATCTTCAAAATGTTTGCTCATCTTTTTCCTATAACAAACCATAATCACAAAACACTGTCTAAATGTTAATATTTACATCTGACTAGAAAAACAGCAGATTCTTACTCACTGAGCCAAATTCAAATAATGTAGTTCGCATTTATTTTAAAAACAGTCCAAAAATGCTTTCAAATGTATTTTCCAATGGTCAGCACTCCTGCTGACCAAATCCTGATTTTGCAATAGATTCTAAATTGTGAAAGCCACAAAGCTGTGGAGAGACCTATTTATGAAATGAGCATTAGGCTCGATAGATGAGAAATCACGGTCTTCAGTGTTAACAATATTATAATCCGGCATTGCAAAATATTGTATGTT
Source organism: Mesoclemmys tuberculata (assembly GCA_007922155.1). Lineage (NCBI taxonomy): Eukaryota > Metazoa > Chordata > Testudines > Chelidae > Mesoclemmys > Mesoclemmys tuberculata. Next base: position 7,989,053 of record ML675631.1, read on the forward strand.
ATTTATTTTAAACGAATAAAAAGTACCAATAATGGAGTTTGATTGTCATGGTAAACATTCTGGAATGTTTTTATCCTGTTATTAAGCTGAAGTTGTCACATAAGTCTCCATAGCGTAAAACTTTCCCACTAAAATTAGAAGTGAATCACTGACATAGGATTATTTTGGCCTACCAAACATTGACCAGCCTCTTTCAAAATGTTTGCAAGTTCTCACTCCAATTTCCTAATACCCCTTTCAGTGATGTCAGTTCACATTATGAAGAAATATTAGAAAAAAGACACTCAAAATACTCCACTACTGTTAAGTCAACTTCCTGGCTTTGTGTTGTTCTGCAGTGCAAAACACAAGCCCAGGGAGTTATGTTTTCAATCATCTAGCCTATATATATCTAAAAAAGTAAGGCATTTTTATTATTGGAATCATCTAGGCTTTTGGATAGCTTGTAAAATGTAATTTTACTTTTGGTATGCAGTGGTACGGAATCATAGACTAGGGTTGGAAGGGACTTTAGGAGGTTATCTAGTCTAACCCCCTGTTCAAAGCAATCTTCCCTCAAGACAGCTTTTAATGGAAAATACTAGCTATCATATACCTTAAATAAGTCAACATTTACTAAGGTCCTGATTCTGCAAGAGACTTACACAGATGTTTAACTTCACATACCTCATGCAGTTTCCTTAGGACTATTCACAATACAATCAAGCTAAGCATTTGTGTTAAGTCTCCACAGAAAATAATTCTAAATAGTTTGTAGAACTACCTGCCATAGATTTCAATATCTCCATTGTGTTAACACAAACCTCCTACAAACATGCATTGATCAAGACCAAAAGGTCTTCAGGTTTTATTAGAATTTCCTGACCCAAGTAAGATTTACCAGCTAATCCATAACTTCCACTCTCAGAAAGTGAGATAATATTGTTTATCTGCTGCGGTCCCCTTCTACAGAAAAAGGCCAATCAATTCACTGATTATACACTGAAAATTTCTAACATTAAGAAAAGATTTAAACACACAAGATAACTTCAGCTCTCCAGCACACAGACACAACAGCCATTGAGTTCAATGGGACTTGTGCACACATACAGGAGTGTAAGAGCTGGCTCCCTCCATTTTTCTGTTCTCAATCATACTTTGCCACACATTTTTCTCACAACTGGCTTTACTACAATTTGCTAACATCAAGTGGATCAACTTTGGAAACAGGTTGTGGCAAGTCTGACATCAGCTCTATTCAGACTTCTTGGGTGCAGCTTCCTCTGCTATTTGTCATATGGTGAGACATCTTGACTCACTAACTTCCATGTGCGCCTGGTTTACTGTAAAGCTATAAGTTGTTTTAAAACATTTTACATTTAGGTCCTTAAGACTTTTAGATCTGTGTGTGTGAAATTCAAAGGGATTCTGACACAGGTCAGCTCAACACAGGGCCTGGACTCTACAAACACACCCTTGCTTAACTTTACTCCCACTGAGGGACTACACACCACAGTCAAATTAAGCCTCAGCCCGGGCGTTTGCTGCGGCCGGGCCTAGAACTGGAAGGCTCGTCTTTAACATCTGGGGAACAGGCGAGAGGATCCAGGCGCAGGTGCCCCAAGTCAGTGGGAATCCCGTTTGGAACAGCACCTGCTCCAGAAGGGGCGGACCGTCAGTCCAATTAGCGGGCTGGCCCCACTGCCCCCAAATAACCCTTAGACTCACACCAAGAACCGAAGACGCAGAAAATACGAGAGGGAGGGAAACAGCCCGCTCCACCCCGAACCGCGGAGCACCCAGGCGTTGAGCCAGACCCCCTCCCTCCTCAGCGGCTCCCCGGGCTGTGGGAGCCGGCGGAACGCCCGGCCACAAGCTGCACAGACTAGTCCGTGGGCAAAGCGCCCGGCGTGGGGGACGGCGGTAGCCGGGCGCTCGAGGAAGGGAGCGTCACGGGCTGCCCCGGAGCCTGCCCCGCGCCCCCCGCCTGCACCCGCCCCCACCGCGGCGCAGAGCCGGCGTCTCACCTGCGGCGGGTCGGGTCGGGCGGCGCCTCGCGCGGCGGCCGGGCTGCGTCTGGTCCCGGGGCGGCGAAGCGGCGCGCGCTCCTCGCCCCCTAGCGGCGCCGCCGCCGGCCAGGTGAGCCGAGCCCCGGCGCTGCGCGGCGCGGGGCGGGAGGGGTCGCTGCTCCGCGGGCTGCCTGCAAAGGGCCGGGGCGGGGTCCCGTGGGCGGGGGACCCGGGCGCTGGCCGGGAGCGGAGCAAGCTTCTTTCCAGGCATTGCGCGCCGCGACCTAGCACTGGCCCCCGGTGCCCGGGTCCGGACCTTTGCAGAGCTCCTGGCCGCCAGGGGAGCGGCCCCCCGAGGAGCGCGGGTAAAGCTGGCCCGTGCCCGGGGCGGAGCGGGTTTCTCCCTCTGCTGCAGCGGGCGCTCGCTTCTACGCCACCCCCGCCTCGCGAGCACGGTGCTGTTCAGCCCCGCCACATTCCTGGGCCGGGGACATGTCGTTGCTAGGCATCCCAGAGGGCCGCGCATCGTGCGCAAGCTGCACTTCTTCGTCTCGGCTTTAGCTGTGCTGCTCTGCGGCTAGAGCGAATAAATCCCCCTCGTTCGTGGGGCATGAGGGAATGGACAGGGGCACCCGCTTCCCCATCTCCAGGCCGCTCTGGTCCGTGTACCTTCATCATAGCTTTCTCGTCTCGGTTGCCTTCGGAGCGGTAATCCCGTGGTTTTCAGTGCTTTTTCATGGGCAGTTTTCCAGTGGCTTTTGTCACTTGTGTTTGGTTCTGCTGTATCCTTTTTCACAGAGTTACCAGAACTGAGCACAGTGTTCCCGGGATGTAAATGGGGAATTATGTTTCAGCTTTATTTACTCTCCCATTCCTTATGCATCTGAACACTTTGTTTTCCTCTCTGTTTTGCTGCACTTCTAAAAACACATACAGCTAGAGGTGCCTGAATGCTGTTTTGTGCTGCCTCATCTCATCCTCTCTGCTTATGCCCCTGCTGCCCCCAGGGCTGGTGTATTAAACACAGGCCCCTTTATCTACTGATCTTTGCAACCTGCTCTGGCTCTGCAGCCTCTTCTACTCCTGTTGGTAGGATATATAATCTCACCAATTGGGGCTTCTCAGAAATGCCTTTGTTACTACAGAAGTTAGCTGGCTCAGAAAACATACCCCAGGGTCACAGAAATTAGAGGTGGAAATAGTAACACTCTGCCTCTTTCTTAGTGACATCCATCTGAGGGTCTCAAGCCATTTTACTCATAAATTAGATGACACCCTTGTATGGACATCGAATATTTTGTTCCCCCCATTTTACATCTGCGAAAATAAAGGACTAATCCTGTCTGAGGCTAAGCATGCATCAATCCCGTTGAATACAGGCTCAGATACTGAAAGCAATGAGACTTTACAACCAGTGTTTTCAAAACTGGCCACTGATTGTGGCCCAGACACCTTAGATCTTATTTTTTCAGCAGTGCTAAGTACCCACAGCCCCCATTGGTTTCAGCTGGAAGAAGATGCACCATGTCTCTGAAAATAGGCTCAAGTATAATAATTAACTTCAGGTGTGAGAGGTGTGAGAATGCTGGCCTTAGAGACTTGCTCAAGTCCGCACAGTGAGTCTGTGGGGGAGCTGGAAGCAGAGTCCTGCAAAAGAACTCATTAATTTGATCCCTTGCCAATTCTGTGTTGCCCCCCACATATTTGAAATGTTTCTGGATTTTTTTACATGAATAAACTCCCAGCAGCTGGACATCATAGCAATCCAGGGAACAACCCCAAAGGAAAGTTTTATTTTCACTGTAAAATATATACAAGGGGACTGGACATCATGAAGTGCCATGTGACTGCAAAGTAACAAATGTGCCTCTGTATTTGGTTTGCAAAAGTGCCAGGTAGTTCATGTTCAAGTGCCAACTGTTCATGTTCGCCTCTGTGGCCCTTGTGCAATGCTATGCTTCCTCACTTTTGAAGAATCATAGAAATAGCCCCTTCTAAATTGGGCTTGTTACTTTTTGTCATGAATTTTTTTTCTTAATTTTTTAAAGCAATGCTCCTTTACAGGGACTTCTTTCATCTTTTCTTGCACAGGGCCAACCATGTTATCTGTGCTTTATTAGTAATAAAATAATAGTTACACTGAGTTGTTAATCTACAATATAAGGCCTGATCCAAAGCCCATTGAAATCAATGGAAAGCCTAGAAACTGACAAGCAGCCAATGCAGATAATTGATGCACTGCTGTCACCTGCTCTCTGTAAAAAATAAACCTCCTATCAAGTGGCTGCCTCATTTTGTAACAGCTTTTAATTGATTTAAGGAGTGTCCCTGTCTAGAGCACATTGTAGCAACCTACACTTGAAGTGATAGGGCATGAATAGCTGTAGCGAGGTCAGCATCTGAGACAAAATGTCACAACACCCTGACTAGATGCAGAAAGGAAAAAACAGGCCTAGTAACTGCTGCTATTCAATAGGCTCCCAGCAGCTGTTAGACAAACTGGATGACTAAAATCCAAACTCAAATGAATAACTGTGAACACACATTCTTGCTCGGGGTGGTGGGGGGGATGGTGGCACCTTCTATTTGCTTCTTGATTCTAGCATCACATCAGTTGGACTAAATTTCAGCCAATGTGCTCTTGTTAATCCCCAGGTGCTCAGATGCATTCTCTAAATCAGACAAAATGAAGAAGAGCAGAATATCATCATATATATTGAATATATGAAATATATTGAAAACACGGTAAGCCATGCCTCCTTAATAACCATCTAGTAGCCCCATATATAAACACTGAAGAGGAGGGATGAGAGAGCCATCTATGTGGTATAGCAATTACCTAAATCTATCCTCTGGGATCTCTCTCAGTGATAAGAATGAAGCCACCAGGATGGATTGTGATTTAATCAGAGTTTGCTTTTCTATTCTAGCAACAAAAGACGTGCTAGTTCACTCAGAATGCTCATATTCAAACATCCAGTCCATGGACACTGTTCTAGTGTTCCAGTGGATTTTGCAACCCTAATTAGATGGACTTTGGACCTCCAGTAACTGATTCAGACCAAGACTGGCTCTACCATACTGGGAGTCTTTCCATAGACTTCATTGGGCTTTGATCAATCCTTGGGGAGTATATATAGAGTAGCAAAATACCTCAAAATGTTTATGAATGAGGAGTGATTGCACTCAGACTGTGAGAAGTGGATATTTGCAAATTTGCCTAGGGCAGCAAAAATGCTACAGCCAACCCCAGAGAAAAGAAGAAAACTGCAAAAGACTATGGGACTTGTTAAACCATGTTAGTACGGTAAAATTGTACTTTTAGGACAAAAATCAGGTGTTTTTCTGTTTATGCCTCCCAACCTGCAAAAGTTGGGCTACTCAATAGTATATTCTTGAAGAATATGCTTCATGTTAGCCAGCAGATAAAAGTACTGTAGGCCATTATTGTACACCTGAGCTTATTATCAAAAGAATTAATATTTTATATAGAACTCATACCACATACACAACATTTTGGCTGAACTCTCTGAATCTCATTGAAGAGTTGGTGGGCAAATAAGGTGTCCTGCATATTTTCTGAGGCGGACCAACAAGTAAAGCATTTCTGGAATTAAATTAGTCTAGGAAAGAAATTATGATCCACTTTTAGCTATTTATGGGAATATTAGAAAGGCTATAGAAGGAGAAAGAATGATTATGTGGCCTAAACACTGGAGTGGGCAGCAAGTAAGCTTTGATGTATTCTCAGCTCTGCTACAGTTTTCATATGCAAGCTGGGACAAATCACTTAATCTTGCTGTATCTTGCTTCTTCATTGTTAAAATGGGGTTAATTGTACTTCTATACATCACGTCTGAAAAGCATTAGAAAAAGATAAAAACTTCAGCCAGAAGGAGCTACATAAGTGCACAGTATTAGTCAATAACAATAATAAACATCCATTTTATAGTCTCCTGATCACTGCAAGGGAAAAATAAAGTCTCACCGTGAAGAGGTTGTTCAGAAGAACCCCTTTCTTTTACTGAAACTTGGATTAGATTACAAGATTTAAAAACTGCAGGAAATGGAAAGTGTACTGCTGTGCTGAGATCATAAGTGGCCTTATTTCAGAACAGATGGACTCCATTTACCACTTTAACAAAATTCTGAGACACTTGAGAGTGGAAGGACTATTCACTGCCATGCATACATATATACACATACTGTCTTTATATGGAATCGTAAACGAAGATCTAAATGCCCTGATCTTACCAATGCAATCAATAGAGTGTTGTCTTTGGATAGT
>ML675631.1:7995338-8063695 GCA_007922155.1 Mesoclemmys tuberculata
ATGTGACAAATATAAAAGGGGAAATGCTAAACGTGGAGTCATGATAATGTGCAAGAGCCATTTCATTGTATATGTTACTTTGAGATTGTCCCCTCGCAACTTTTTCTACTTGTTTATTGTTTTTTGATTTTCAACTGGCAACATTCTGCCAGTTTTACAGTGGTTGGGCCCTCATGCCCTGAGTAGCTCCATTGAACTCAGCATAAGGGTCTACCCCATATGGATCAAGGTGGCAGAATCTAGCCCTTAGTTTGCATAGGTAAAGCATTCCCACCCACTCCCAAACAGCCATATAGATATGTAACTGGTTGAGTGTGCAAAGCACAGTTGTTGGCTCTAGGTGTTTGACATTTTAAAAATCAGGCCCTTCATCAACAGAACTCGTCTGAAATGACAAGGGCCAAACGTTGGACATAGTGGTGTGTGTGTTTTTAATTAGAATTGTGAACAAAGTCATTATTGGCAAGGCTTGTGTCTCTAAGCAAGTACCTTAAAAACAAAACAAAAACCCAACAAATGTCCAATAATTAAATCAGCATGCATATGGAAAAGATCAAAAGAAATTTCATGTTCATGTTTCCAGAGTTCATTAAAAGCAACTGTAACTAACTTATGATTTTAAAACTTATGAGTCTTTTTAACATGCTTTTTTAAAATTAAATATGTTTTATAACTGTATTAAATTAAAGATAGCAAACACCAGCAAGTTTTATTTTTTTAAATTCAGACTAGGTTTCGAGGGATGCTATATTATTCCAAATGCAAATTACGTCATTTAAAAAAAATCAGCATGTAAAAAAATTCAAAGTCTTTTTCTCAGATGTTCAAATTTTCTGTTCAAATTTAAACTGCTGGAGTGCCAAATACTAAGATTAAAACATGCAAGAGACAAAGGTCCATATTTAAAAAAGCTGCAATGGCAAAACATGTTAATCATAAAAAATAAGTTTGACAGATAGTAGGACAAGCTTCCTTTTATTAAATCACTGTTCAATCTGCCTTCAGAACAGCTACAGCTCAGGCACTAAGTTCAGTGTAAGTAATGGGTGCTTATGTGAGAAGAGAACTTGGTCCCAATAAGTCCCTTCCACATTATTTTATTTGCAGACTTTTTTGTATGTAGATTTTATTTAAGTGCTTGCCCTAGGTTATTCGGATTGCTTTACAAACAGATCTATACCAGGATTTGAAAAGAGCTGCTGTGCAAATAATAACCAGCAATGTTCCTAGATTGCAAACTGCTCTGATGCAGCACTTGGTTGGCACAGCAGGAACAGGGCTGCAATTTTAGAGGATATTTTTGCAAATCCAAGCAGGTGATTTGAAAATGCATTGGGCATTAGAATATTTTGCATGTGGGTTTACTATTATTTAATAAGTACAATAATGTGCTCTTAAATTGGTCAAGACATCCCTTTGTAATGTTCATCAGAAGCCATGAAGCATCACAGCAGAGCATGCTAAGAAAGATATGCCCTACCATGCTCTTTGTTTGCAGTGCATCTAATATTAGGAAGAATGGTAGAGGGGATATTTGCCCTGCTGCCCCTTATTGGCATGATGGATCTGTTCCAGGCTGCAAAGGTTAAAATAGATGCGCTAATGACTACAACAGCAAAACAAAACGACACATTTATAGTGTTGATTAGAAACAATCAGTTTTCACACCATTAAGTGGATGAGACAGCGTTGAGCAGGTGGGTCACGTTTCGATCTTAGAATTTTGTTCTCTAACCGTAAACGGTGGCCTTGACTGAGCAGCTTTGTTTGACTTCCTTGGCCTGAAGAACTAGAAACTCCCCTTATCTTCTCTCCTACTCATGCTTAACATTCTTTGTCAGGGTCAGGCTCAAAGGTAAAACAAGAACTGGTTCTTTGCTCTTACCCGTACTGTACCTTGAGAGAGGATGTCTGGCTAGTTGCATAAACCCTTCTAGTTTTATTCAGATGTGATTTTTGCCTGAGTAAGAACTACATCATTTTATCCAAAGTGGTCACTAATTAGCATGTACAGAGCTGTTGCTGTACTGATGCAGCTGTGCCACTGCAGTGCCTCCGCTAAAGATACTCTATGCTTCCAGGAGAGAGCTCACTCATCAGCATAAAAAAGCCACCTCCGCAAACAACAGAAGCTGTGGCAGTAGGAGTGCTATGGCTGGTGTCACTTATGTCACTGACGGGGGTGGTTTATTCACAGGCTTGAGCAATTTAGTTATGCCACTCTACCCTGTAGTGTAGACAAAGCCTCACTTCTATACAGAGAGCTGCAAATGGTATAAGCCATCTTTCTTACAGTGAGTAAAGCTGTTTGACTGTATTAAAATGTAACACTTTCTTCTGAACGTTTGTCAGCAATTTTAAATGCTGAAGAACTAGTCCTTCATTGTCTAAAGAACTTTTATCAGGTGCTAGGAAAGCATATTCTTTAGTTTTCTTAAAACAAGCCCATGTTACGCAAGTGAATAACTTGCACAAAGACACAGGAGGGAGAAATGAAAAGAGAAAAATTAAAGCTTTCCCTATTTGGCTCCATAACACTGAGGTTAAGTTTATTATAAAATGAAAGAAGTTGTGAATTTAAGTAACAGAGAAAAGAACAGATTTTTTTATTTTCACCCTGCATGGCAAAATTATACTGCAAACTGTTTTTGATTTACACTTCTAAAATCTTCTTTGAGTTAGCAGCTAGAAACATAGCATCTAAGACAAAACACTGACTTTTTCACAGCCAGGAACAAAGTGGTTGTATACATTTTTTTTCCAGGGGAAAATACCTTTATTTAATCTTCAGAGATGTACAAACCTAAATCTAATTAGCACATTGCAGAAAACTCCTGGTGAAATCAGTCCTTACTACATAATGTAAACTCACAAAATTTTACTTAGCTTATTTTAAATAGTTTTTTAAAAAGTGGACCAGATCTTTAGCTGGTGTACCTCTACATAGCTCCATTAAAAACATCAAATGAACAGAATGACATTGTTTTTATATCAGCTGAGAGTTAGATGCTGTTTGTGAATTTATAGTGGTCATGAAACATTCTGGCTTCTCGGAAATTAATTTATACTCTGGTTTAAAAAAAGTCCTAAAATAATAATACATACTACAAGGTGGATGGAGGTGTACACCTATCCTCCAACCTCTGTTGAAGCAGGGACTCTGTGGCCTCTATGTCACGTGCATCATCAAACACACTGAAGTTTGCAAAACCTGACATGGAAGGACCACTTCCAGAGATAAGAGGATTGTTCAGTCTCCAGCCTTGGTCTTTTTTGATGCTGCCATAAAGAGGCCAAATGAGGTGATTTTTGTGATGTGGCTAAAAAGAGATTCTAGAGGCCCAAGTACATTTTAATCTCAAAACCAGGGAAGAAATTCAGCCATAGACAGGAAAGGTGTTATATATAACTTAAGGTGTGAATTTAACGGATAAGAGTTTTACCAGTATGATTACCATCACCCATAGACATTCTTATTTCAATATAAAAGTGCCTTTATTTGGTTTATCTTATGTTGCATAAGAAAGAAGCTGAGCTAAACTGAAAAGTGATTCTTATACAGGAATAAGAGAATGTCCATGGGGAGTTATGCTGGTGTATTTCCCATGTAGATAAGACATAAGAAGGAGAAACTGAGTGTGGAACTGTCTTTTTGGAAGTAAAACCAAGGCACGGATACTTCCAATTCATTAACAACCGTTTATATGAGTAGAGCAGTTCAGGAACTTTGGCAAACTATTTTTGTTGGAAAATACCTGTTCATCCAAACAAAATTTTCACAGAAGCATTGATCTTAACTAAACTTTCTGAGGCACAAAATGGAATTTCTGATGTGTGTGGGAGAGAGAGAGAAACACGCACCCAGAATAGCCAGGGGTTAAGGTACTCACATGGGACATAGTTCAAGTCCCTGCATTTTGCTTGATTTGGATCTCGTACTTGAATATCCTATGTGAGCGCCCTTACTACTGGGCTATAGTTTATTGTTTATTTCAGAAATTCCATCCTAGGACTGAGAAAACTTCCAGATGAAAATGTTTAGTCAAAACTGATGGAGAGGCTTTAAAAGTGGTGCTCTGCCTCATTCAGAACTAGGATTTGAACCTGTCTCCCCCAAGCCCAGGTGAGTGCCCTAGCCACTGTGCTACCGGTTATTATGAGGTGTAGTTTCTCTCTTTCTCCCTCTCTTCCAAAAGACTGAAAAGGTCTTGGTTCTGTTCCACATTGGACTGGAAACAATTGTCAGAACCTCAAAAAAAAATTGCACAACTGAATTCTTGTGTTCCAGCCAGCCGGAGCAGTGAAGTCTAAGCTGCACATTCTCTGTGAGTTGAAGCACAGTCCAATGACAGAAACATAGGTATGGACAACCTGATTGTCCATGAAGACTTAAAGGGGGGAGGGGGCGGGGAGGAAGTAGGGGGACGAATCAGGATTTCAGTAGGAAAAACAAAACAAAAGGGGAATCGCTTTCTAACAACGAGGCCATAAAATTAAATTGCAATGCTATATCCTCATTAATAATCCTTCTAGTCACCATGTCTGCTCTCCAAAATAGGTGGTGGTAATTTTTCTTCAATAAGTAACATTACAGCAGAGTCTTTAAAGATAAAAATATTCCAATTAGTATACAGAACATGAGTAAAAGTATTGTTTTTTCACAGAGAGCTTTTACTTCGAAATGCTGATAACAAGCGAAATTAGTAATGCAGTAAAAACGATAAGACTAGTATTATATTTCAAGGATCACTTATTCTCCATTGTTTTGTACTTAAAAATAACCCTCAGATTGCCATTGTGATGTCAAACTTTAATACTTTTACTCAACTGAAATAATTTTTTATTGTGATCATTGCACTAAAGTTCTTTTAAAACTTAAACTATCAGTGCATAATAAGTAAGATAAGCAGATCATCACTTTTTCATTACTGGAAAAAACTGAGTTCCTTCCCTTTTCTCTTAACTCTTTAGCTTCCACGTTTCTCAACTTCTGTATTTCACGACACAGTCCAAGAAGTTTGCTCTGTGGTTGATGAGGGCTGAGCCATGATGATGAGCTTCCGATATTATTTATTATTAAAACTTAAATACAGTAACTTTTTAAACAGCGGTATTTGTCTATCATCTACAGCTAACCCTCAAGAGACTTTCCTGCAAATTTAGTGACCTATCTGAACCAGTAACGTTGTGATTTTTTTTTCATCGTTTAGTTCAGAAGTTGCATTTTTTTCAGGGACAGTCTATGGTAACAGCGAAGTGCGTTTGTCTTGACACACTGCACTTGAAAACACAATCCTGACATTTGAGATGAGAGTTCTGGCCCAAGATCATGAGTGAGGCTTAATTTTACTTAGAAATTCCTGTTAGCCTCAGGCGGCTGAGGCTCCCGCTGTCAGTCCAGCGTGGGGCTCCCCTGCCAGCCCGGGAAGTGGGAGAGGGGACGCCCTTGCAGCCCTCCCCCAGGCCCCGGGAGGGCAAAGAACCCTAAGAAGAGCAGAAGTGAGGCTGGGAGGGCTGAACTATGGCCTGGGGGCTGCACTGGGGCTGAATTGAGGAGGATGGATGACGATGGGGTGGGTGGAGAGGCTGTATTGATGGTGGGTTCTGAGCAGATGGGGTGAGTGCGGGGAGGGTGAACTGAGGGTGGTGAGAGTCGATGGGGGCCGGGGGACTGAACTGAGGGGCTGAATTCAAGGGGGTTTGGTGGGGCCAAACTGATGGGGGAGCGGCTTAATTGCTGGACAGGAGACGGGCAGATGTGAGGGTGAGAACTCCTGCCGCAGGGGCCAACATCACTTTATCTGGTACATGTGGGAGAGTAGGCAACACGTGTAACCTGCACACACCCTTGGGATATGCGGAGAGAGTTCAAAAATCAAGAGACTGACCTAAAAATCACAATATAATTTTTTAAAATCTCATGATTTTTAGATCTGACTCGTGATTTTTGATATCTTGAAGCTGGCAATACTGCTGTCTACCTGCTGTCACCAACTCCTGTGATTTTATCAAGAGTCTCATGATATTTGGCGTTCTCAGAGCTGCAGGTCCTGGAGGCATTTGATTGGGGAAGATGCTCTCCCTTCATTCAAACAAGATTCTAATCATCAAGACAGCTTCAAAACATGAATTAACATGCACCCTAAAGCCTCAGAAAATAGCATGAAAAAAAATCCCTACCTTTCTTTTCTTGTTTTTTTAAATCTCAGGCTTTTTAAGCCAATCTCATGATCCTTTTGAGGCTGGACTCAATGTTTGAACATTTGGGGTTGGTAATATTGTATCTACATTTATGCAGTAGTCATTTTCTGTCAGTGTGCATAGATTGCTTTTTATTGATCTAGTTTTTAATTCATTTTGAGGTGTCAAGATGCTCCAATGAGGTGTGTTTAGACTGATAAACAAGGACTTTATTTTAAAAAAAGGGAACACAAAGTGATCTCAGTATGAGTTACAAACATGTAGTATATAGAAAGAAAGGTCTAGGGTCAATGGAAATCCTTATGGAAAAGTTAGGACAAAGGCTGTTTCATAATAACAGATCTAATACTAAATTTATGATCATATGTTATCAAAGGATTTGAAAAGAAAATGAATATACAGTTACTAGTGGAGGAAGGAAATACAGTAGAGTTTTCCGCCTACTGCTGGATTAGCCATCTATAGATTGTCTGACATGCTGTGTTTTTTTCACAGCTATGGATTGCCAGGCAACCACAGTTGATTTTGATTCAAGGTCCACTCCAGTGAAGAGAAAAAAATCCTAACAGTCTCCTAGATATTGTGGGATTGGACAAATACTTTGTCTACAAACAGGCTGCTGAAGGAGAATTGCAAAGAAATAGAAGATTTAGCAAGTTATAAATGGGGGAAGAGAATATAAACAGCAATTATTAATTCAGATCTTTTACTTCACAATGTACAATATCAAATGTAGCCATGTTCTAATCAAAAGCAAGAGAATGTGTTAGCACAACAATTTTCCACAGCAATCTCCTTTATGCAGCTATCCAAAGAAATTAAAGAATGAGAGAAGGGACTTGTGAGTTCAGAGAGGTAATTCGGGTGCTAGGTTGCAAACCTGCCTAAGCAATCCATCAATTTATCAAGCATGTTTTGGCGACAGTGAGAGCTGAAAATAATCTGCTACAGTGAATAAACTCTGAACCAGAGAAGAGTCTTGCAGTAGTGTTGATTTTCATAATGTAAGAAAATATCAGAGCTGTTTGATTAGTTAAGCGACCATAGGGTGCAGAGTCTGCCCCCTATAGGGACCATAGGCTGCCCCCTCCATAAATAGGAACAAAAAGGACGTTTTCCCTACCTGTAAATTGATTTTCTGCTAGCAAAGCATTAACCAGTCTTGATCAATGGTTTTCCTGTGCTGTTTGAGCTTGCTAGCCAGAGTGATCAAATTTCCAGATTTCCTCCACCACCACCCAGCTGCACCCTTCTACTAGCTGATTTCTGCACATTCTTAAACTGATTTCTTCTCCTTGTGAGAAACCTCAGTTAGATACAGTAACAGATCTACAGAACATAGACTGAGTTTTTCAATGTTCTTTTAAATATCAAGTCTAACAGCTAAATTAACTAACAGCATCCAACTATAAAGGTCTGGGTAGGTTCTATATTACTGAATGACATTACAGAAACTAGATGTATAGTTTTGGGTTTGTTTAAAACAATGTCTTCCCTTTCTGCCCACTAGGTAGCAGTACCCACTGGCTTCTCAGCTCTAGAGGAAAAGGCCTTCAAAAAGCATCAGTACACAGCACCCTCTTGCCACAGGCATGGCTGACATACCTTCCAAGATCCATAAAGACCACAAGGTGGCAGCTTTACCCATCTTTTCTGCGGAAGCCTTTTCTCAGGTTGTGATGCAAGAATGACCCTAGTTAACATCCTCCCCCCAAAAACAATTACATACGTTCGTAACTATAGTTCTTCGAGATGTGTTGCACATGTCTGTTCTACTGTAGGTGTGCACACACCCCAAGCACACTCAACAGAAACTGTCCTCAGTGATACCCGTTGGGGTGGATTGGGCGCCCTCTTGTGCTGCATGTTCATAGCACTGGTATAAAAGGTCCAGCCAACACTACGCCCTCTCAGTTTCTTCTTTCCGGCCAATGCTGACTTAGAGGGTAGGAGGGCAAGGCACGGAACAGACATGTGAAACATCTCAAAAGAACAATTATGGAAAGGTAAGTAACCATTTTTTCTTCAAGTGCTTACACATGTCCATTTCATGGTCGATGACTCCCACACAGTTGCATAGGAGGTGGGATGGGAATTCATGGACATGCTGACTGAAAACCAGCTCAGCTGAATCTGGCATTATTCCGAATGTGATGCTGTCTGGATTAGAGGTAACCATTTATAATATTATTGCTATCAATATTGCAAAATTGCAACAAATCTTGCAAAATATGCCATGTAAGGTAGCACTGGAAAAGTTATGATTTACCGAAGATAAGCTCATCTATATGTGTTTTTCATCTTTCTTTTGTAGGCTATGAATGTGTGTAATATTTCTATATCTAAAACTTGTGCTGTACTGCTGGGTGACACCCTCAACAAATTAGCCTCAGCCCTGTCCAGCCTGACTGAGGGCAAATCAAGGGCATTCAGCTATATAATGAGCCCCAAGAGAGAAGCCAGGAACTACATCGATGAGTCATCAGGACATGTAGAGACATGCCTGTGACCAGGGAACTCCAAGTGCTTTTCCATGCACGTGTTGTGGGCTTGTGTTTGAAACAGGCCACATGGCAAAAAGACATACAAGGCAGCTGAACCACCTCCATCTGGTCTTCACTCCTGCTTCTTACTTCTGGCTCAAATTCTCTACAGCTGAAGCTTTGAACAAAGGATGGAGACCCATTCAGGTACTTGATGTACACCAGAGGAACTGTACGAGCCTGCAGCATCCACAATACTGTGGAGAATCTAATATATATGGACTTTGAAGTTGTATTATCTGAGTGCTTTGACCATTTAACATCTCTCACCTTGTTTTTCTTTTCTAATAAATCTTTAGTTTTAGTTACTAAAGGATTGGCTGGCAGTGTGGTATTTTGGATAAAATCCAAATCAATATTGATCTGGTAATGTGGCTGACCCTTTGGGGATCAGAAGAACATTTTATATAGTGAGCAGAGTTTTAAATAACTTCATACTTTATTGGACCTAGCTGCTGATTGGGAGCCAGGGATTGGAATGCAGTAAAGGGGGTTGTGTAACTTCTTGTTTTAGTTTCCTGATAACCCATGTGGAGGAACAGAAGCACTTTTTGTGACTGGTTGGTGAATCTAACTTGTTAGTCACCAGTTCTGGAAGAATCTGATTTCCTTTTGCAGCCTGCCCTGACCTTGGCATTTCCAGGTGGGCTACCCAAGGCATGTATGGGTCACACCTCGACTGTTAAGTAATGGTGTAATGAGCAGAGAATGTATGCACTGATAACCCAGTCCCTGCTCTGCAAATGTCCTAAACAGGGATCTTTGCTAGGAATGCCATTGATGATGCTTGTGTTCTCATGGAGTGGACAGTCCAGATAGCTGGTGGTGGAACACCTGCTTGCTCATAATACGTGTGAATGCACAATTTGATCCGAGACAAAATTCTCAGAGCCAAAATGGGGAGACCTTTCATCCTCTCAGGTACCCTACAAGGAATTGGCTGATTTACGGAATGGCTTGGTCCTTTCTATGTGGAATGCTAGGGCACATCTAATATCCAATGAATAAAGCACTGTTCTTCCCTGTTTCAGGTAGAAAATGTGTAGGAAGATTGCCTGATTGTTATGAAACTGGGAAACCACATTCAGAAGGAAGCTAGGGTGAAGACGTAGCTGCACCTTATGCTTAAAGACGACCGTATGGAGGCTCTGACATGAGTGTGTGGATTTCAGAGGCCCTTCTAGCTGAAGTAATGGTCACTAAGAAAGCTACCTTCCATGAAAGGTATAATAAGGGGCACACTGCCAACAGCTCAAAAAGAGGACCCATAAGTTTTGATAAGACCAGGTTTAGGTCCCAGGGAGTGATGGACATTTGCAGTTGGAGTTAAAATCTTTCTAGACCCTCGAGGAAATGGATAGACATTTCATGTGGAAAAAACTGACCAGTTGTCCACCCACTGGCAGAAAGCCAATAATGCTGCAACATGAACCTTGGTTGAGGAGACACAAACCTTGCTGTTTCGAGCATATTAAGTACTTGAGAATGTCCTACAGTGACGACTGTATGGGTGAGACTCCACATTGGAAAGCCCAGGTAGAGAACCACTTCGACTTTGAGAGGTAGGTAGCCCTTATTGATCAAGTTTTCTAACCTGACAAAGCTGCTCCAACAAGCCTGCTCTCTGGGATTTAACCATGGAGCTTTCAGGCCACCAGGTGGAGGGATCTGAGGGTTTGTATAGAGGAGCTGACCAGAGTCCTGAGAGATCAGATCCGAGTGTAAAGGGAGCAGGATTGGAGACACTATGAAAAGGTTTAGTAAAATGGCGAACTAATGCTGACGGGCCAAGCTGGGGCTATTAGGATGACCTGCACTTGGTCCTGCTTGATCTTTAACAGAATCTTGTGCCGGAGGTGGGGGGGTAGCGTAGTACAGGTGACCAGTTCACAGAAGCCTGATGTGAAATGAGGATCCTGAGTTGTGAATAAACCCTGGGACTGTTCCAAGAACTGCTTTACCCTGTGGTAGATCAGAAACTCTGCTCTGCCCAACACATGTGGCTGATATAGCCATAAAGAGAAAAGTTGCTTTAAAAGAGAGAAAGTCTACAGGAATTAGACAGAAAAGGAGCCAAGACTTTTAAATTTAGATTTGACGGAGGGATGATAGAGTGAAAGTTTGGTTTCAAGTAAAATACAGACCTTGTAAAACTGATCGGGTGGTAGGGCACCCATTATGAACCTTTCTGGTTTCCCTCATATTACCTCAAGAGCAGAAGTTTTCCCCTTTAGCATGCCAGCTTACAACCCAAAATTCAAAACCTGCCTGAAAAATTCTAAGATGGAAGTGATTGGAGTTTGAGTGGAGATTTTCTATCCAACCACAATCAAACTCTCTCACTCCATCCTAGGCTTTTGGGAAGTGACTAGATGCCAGTAAATGTTATGGTCATGAAAGCTGGATTCTCAGGCCACTAGAGAATGTTTCTCTGGCCAAGGGCGAAGGCATGGATTCTGAGTTAGAAGGTAGGGAGTAAGTCGGACAACCTGAGGCCCTGATGTGCAGTACCAAAAGACCACAGAGGTCATGTTGGGGCAACGAGTATGTTGATTGCCTCAGTTGATAAAGAAAAATCTTTTAAAGGACTCTTAGGATGAGGGACTGGGCAGAGGAATCCTGATTTCAGGCTCACTGCCAATCTTATAGACAAGGTATTTATGGCAGAAGCTTCCAGCTCCTTGACTCTGTTGCAGAATTTGGAAACTTTCCCATTTGTTGGGCAATGAGCAGATCCATTGCTGAGTCTCCCAGTATGTGGTGTGAATCAATTCTTTGGCAAGCCTGTTCGCCTGAGCATAAGAGTGCCTCTGCTACTATGAACAGCTTGGATGGCAGTTTAACGAAAAATTGCCAGTGGTGAAGACGACAGGTTTCTAGGCTGAAGGTCTTATCGTCCTGTACTTATTTCCGTACACTACCACAGACACAAGTTCAAATTAAAATGGATTCATTTTGGATCTAATGTTGAATGCTTTACAATTCTGTGGAAGCCCTAGTTGGCTACAAAAGTAAGCTTTAAGACCAAACAAAAGGTCTGTGCACTATCAGAGCTCAGTGATGTGACTTCGAGAATGGATGCATCTCCCTCCAACCTTTTAGAAATGTATGTTGCATTTTTCATTAAGCATGTCTGCCTTCCCTATTGTTCAATGTCACCGTAGTTACAACAAAACAGGAGTGCAGGGTATTCCAGACCTTTCATATTTCAAAGAACCCTACATTTGAGAGACTGGATGAGAGAATCCATGCTAATAAAACAAAGGTAAGAACATGAAGATATGATAACCCTCAATTGGATCCAAATGATAAGGAAAGGAAGCTGCAGCATAACACAATTAAAACACACTAGTTTTAAAACATTGGCATGCATTATATCCTTAAAGAAAAGATGAAGAGGGACAATTCAGTCAGCATGTCATGGGCTTAGGAGAGGGGCTTCTGTAAGAGCTTTTCATCTCCACTCACCACTGTCTGAAGATCTTGGATCACTTAGCATGAGTGATCCTAAATAGCTTTGTAAAGGAGTTTACTCACTGAAAGCGTACCTCCTCAGGGCCAGGTGCAGCATAGCATCTGTCTTCCACTGAGGCGCTCCCTGCTGACACTTGCTCTTTCATTGTAACGGTCTCTCTTCAGTAACTCGGGCCACCAGCATGTCACAATTTAGTCCATCCCTTCTGGGGTAACAAAAAAACCTCACACAAAATAGTCCAACGTCCTCACACGAGGGTCTTGGGCCCTTGCTCCTCACACCCTTTCTAGTGTCCTTGTTCCCATCTCCAGACTGGTGACGCCTTGCCAGTGGCTAGTAGGGGATCTCAGGCCCTCCCACTACGGTGGGTTCCATCCCAGGGACCCCGTAACCAGCAGCCATGGTTGGCTCAGTCCCACTCCTTGCTGCAATTTACCTGAGATTTTTCTTAGCCTGAGAAAGTCTGAGTTTCTTCCCTGCAACTTCCCTAGGTTGATCCTTCTTTCTGGGCTAGGATCCCCTCCCTTTTCCCCTGGCTTCCTCCTCACCACCTCTTTTGCCAAAGAGTGACTACAGACTCTCTCCCTGCGGCTCCTTTCTGTTACAAACTTCCTCTTTTATAATAACTAGCTTGCTCCTACCCAGCAGGGCTTCATGACCAGGTAAGCCTGGCTCTCCCTCCAGGTGCAGCTAATTAATACAACTGGCCTCATAGGTCCACATTAACCCATTCAGGGCCTGCATGGAGTACATACCCCATCACAGGCCTGTATTCCAGATTTTTGCTGAAAGTTCCCTAGAGTAATCTTTTGTGAGCCAGTACTGCATAACTTACACAATCTCACATCCTGGAATGCAAACCACATCATGTAGCACCGGGAATAGAATTCATAACCTTTGGCTCTCAAAGCACATACCTGTACCATGTAATGTAGCTTCTTTAGGTTAGGACACACAATACATCCCTTTCAACATGCAGTGTTTAAAAGCTTCGACAGCAGGATTGAAAAAAAAAACCTCATGCCTTATCTGATAATTTTCTCCATGTCTCCGACTCTGCTTGTGATGCAACAGATGTCTCCTCTCCTCTCCAGGTACATAGGGGAGCCCCAATTAGACAAATTCAGAGTCCAGCCATGCGTCTTTGGATCCTTTCTTGAACATACCCAGAGCTGTAACAACGCTAAGTAAATAAACACTAGGTGTTAAATATTTATTTATGGATTACACAGAGCAGAGCATTTGAAGATCTATCCAGCCATGCAATTTGAACAGAAAATATGCAGGTGGCCAAATGCACATTAGGAGAAAAATTATGAAGTAACACAAATCTCTCTCTAGCACCTCCCTGGCTGCCCCTCCTATTCTGCAATTTAAAGCAGCAGCTACCCAGATGGACAGGGTTATGCAAACTGAGCTCTTCCTAAGGTGCTACTAAGGTCCTTTCATCTATTCTTGTGTCTTGGCAGCCATTTGGGATCCTGCCTAACACAGATCCACTGAAGATTTTCAGAGACAACACCCACACCCAATACCAAAGGGTTCATTTAGAAACTTAATTAATGCCGTTCCCCTCCCCCTACTAAGGATAAACGACAGTAAATGGGCTTTGTAATATGGAAGATTTAAACCTGCTCACTTATGGCTGAGGGAAGCAGAAGGATCTGGCCATGGTCTCAGGAGACCCAAGATTAAATGATTATATTTCTGCCTCTCACTCTGTCTGAATACAGACTAACCACAGTGGGGCTGGCAGAGGGTGAATAAGCTGTAGGACTAGTGAGTGATGACCTAATAAGAGATGATGTGACTAAAACGGACGAGCAGAAAATACAGCAGTCTGTATGGAAAAACAAAAGACTAGCATAGAAATGTCAAGCAAAGATTTCAGATATACTGAGCAGATCGCACAGAACAGCATGGAAGGGCAATGCAGAATTTTCAGGTGAAAGCCTTTGACCCGAGGGTTAGCTATCTATTTTTATGCACAAGAGTCAATCTATTGAGACTAAAGGTGGAGTTAAAGGCTTTATTTATGTAACGTCAATCCTCATCTTTAATTACTGGGTGTTATTTCTAGTTTATCATTGGGATCTGCCACAGTAACTTCTGATCACACAGTTGTGTGGTGTGTTTCAGGATCATAAGCATGGCCCCAGATCCAAGTGGGAAGAGTCCATTTTTAAAATATCAAACATAACAAAGAACATGAAATAGGGATATTTTCTAAAGGTAATCCACAAGGTTTAGCAAAAGGTTATTAGAAAATTATTAAAATCAGCAGCAAGCCTTGTAAATCCTCAGTAGCCTACATAGAACGTGAAGTTCCTTAAGACACGATGTCCTGAACCACAGTTCCAGAGGCAGAGCACCTGGCCTTCTTAGATATGACTATGGAAGGATTGGTAGATGCTGCACTTGGATACAATGTTGGCTTCTCCCAAGCAGTAGAGGCAGCACTGATGTTCATTGCTGACCGAGAAGGAACGCAAGCAGGAAGCGCAGATTTTAAAGCTCGTGGTCTTTGGCATAGTCCAGTACTCCTGTATGGGTGTGGGGGAGGGAGGCTTGATGAATAAAAACTAACCCTCAAACTATATCCTAGTCACTAAAACTACCATAAAACAGCTATAAATCATAAAATTCTAAAACTATGTACAACGATTTATTTTTTTAAAGGCGAGTCTCAGACTAGGGCACTGAAAGCTCTGACTGGACCATGGGGCAGTGAGAAGGAACTAGAAACGTGGTCGGTCTGCCCTGCCCTTTTCCTCCTCACATGAAACCATGAAGTGAGCCATGGTGCACACACAGACCAAAAGGACATTACTTTCAAATTCTCCATCTCTGGATGTATAGCACACATCCATCAAACCCTCAGTGGGATACAGTAGGGACCCTCACTCAAAGGAAATGTGTTTACTGGTTGGTTAACTTGTTTTATTATAAAATAAGCACTTTGCATTGAGAAGAATCAGGCTTTTTTCTATAACATGGTATGAGATGAGCATAACAACAGCTTAAATAAGTTCTAGACTTGTAAATATCTTTTGAACTTTTAAAAAAAATCAGTAAGGAAGGTAAACCAAAAGGAACAAAGTCTGACACCCTATGAAAGAATATTTAAAATATTTCTTATTTATTCTTCCAAATACCTGAGATATTCTTGGTAGCTGAAACAGCAAGAATCCAGAAAGAGCACAATTATTCTGGACTTTGAAAGGTTCACATAAGAAGAGGCATTGAAGCACTTTCAGAAAGTACGCGTCTCCCCATTGGCTGGTGTGCCCCTCTTTTTGTATTTACAATTGTAGGGTCATTCATGCACACAGTACATTGATCTTTTTAAGGAAAAGTCTGGGATCAGCGCAAGTGAGAGCCTCAATCAAAGTTATAAACTCTTGGATTCAAGAACCATCATTTACTATATCTTTGTACGACACCTACCACAGTAGAGCCCCAATCCTGAACAGGGCCTCTGGCTGCTACTGTAATAAAAAAAATCTTAAGTGTGCGAAACAGCATGTAATTTAGAGACAAGGTGGGTGAGGTAGTATTGGATCAACTTCTGTTGGAGAGACAAGCTTCTGTGACACAGCGACCTTTTTCGGACATGGCATGAAAAGAGCAAAGCTATGCCTGACCACCCTTAGCTTCTTCTTGGACAGACTCTAACAAAGAGAAGGATGGTGGCTCACTGAATAGACCCGTGCAACACACATCAAAGAACAACAGTTCTGGAACAGGTTAGTAACATTTTTTCCCCCAAGTGATTGTTGAGAGATAGCATAGTGAAAGGCAAAAGTACATACTGAAGATCATGTCCCAGCTCTACAAATGGGACACCTGGGCTAGAAATGCTGCATGAGATCTGGTTGAATGCAACTCCACTGAATAGAGTGCTAATGCATTGGCCACACTGTAGCACAAATCAATACCAGAGAAGATCCTGGGTGAGATTCTTTGAGATGAGTCTGGAAGTGTGCCTGGAATTGCCATGAACAATTGTGAGGAGAATCTAAATGGTTTAGTCCTCTCCAAGCAGAACGCTAGCACTCTCCTAACATCTAATTTGTGGAGTCTCTCCTCATCCTTGTGAGCATGGAACTCGGAGAAGAAAGTTTACAAATATATTGCCTGATTGATGTGAAGTGAATCTCCTTTTGTTTTTGGGATTAGGATGCAGCAAGCATAACCCCCTCTTCCCTCTCCGAAAAAGGAGAAATTTCTTCTATGGCTCCTAATAGGAGAGACTGTCCCTCCTGAAGGCGGACTTGTGAGAGAGGTCCCTGAAGGGTGGGGAAGCAGGTTAGAAAGCGGCAGAAGGTAAAAATAAACTGGAGGTTGCATCCCAATACAACCGTGCTCAAAAAAACCCACTGGTCTGTAGCAATATGGGTGCAAACTTAAGAAGTGTAATAGCCTGTAAAAACTGGAAGGTGGTCCTTGATGAGAACAGACTGACTGCTTGATGTTCCCAGGTTGTCTGGATGAGCTGGCAGCAAACAAAAAAGAGTAGGTGGAGGTGGTTTCCACCTGTAACTTTTGTCTTTCTTCGTAGTTTGGTTTTGGTGGCAAGACATATAGGCAGCATAACGATGAGGCTGATGGGGACAGAACTGCTTCTTTGGGAAAGGAGTCTAAATTCCTGAAGACTTGAGCCTTCATAAGCTTGTCATTGGTCTGCTGCAAAAAAGGAGTCAGTAGCTAAAAAGAAAGATTCTCGATGGTGTGTTGGACTTCCTGAGGAAGACCTGATGACTGGAGCCACAAACGTCTGTGCATTGTAATGGCTGATGCCATGACTATAGCAGCAGGATCCACAGCTTCCAATGCTGCCTGAAGTGAGCTCTTAGCTACCATCTTTCCCTCATCCACCACAAGAAGAAATTCTCGTCTCACCTGGCAACTTATCCATAAATTTTAAAACATTTTAAATTTTAAAATTTCTCCAGAGGGAGAAGAAATAATGCTCCAGCAATGCCTGCTGATTAGCAATGTGGAGTACTTCATCGGGCAATAAGGAGGAGGAACCCAAGGTCGACTGAGGTGGAGCTTTCCCCATTTCCTCCAAAGGATGATTCACCAGAGTTGATTGCTCAGTACCGAGCTCAGTGTTGGGGCCAGCTTCTTGCAGCTCTTGATAGGGAGGTTCAAGACACCTACTAGAGAATGTATAGTGGGGAAGGTGCAAAGATGATCTGGTGGCAGAGGAAAATCCCTCAAGATTCCAATAAGGCCACTGAAATTGGTCCACGAGCCCAATTCTTTCCAACCCAAAGGAATCTGCTGGCCAGCCAACACAGAACTTCCACTGCTCTCATGGGCAGAAACCCCTCTGAGAAGAGTGATGGCTAATGTGATGCAGCTGTAACACAAGTGCCAACTTCCAACTCTGAGCCAGGAGATGCAGCTCCTCTCCGTGCTAGGAGTCCGGAGAGGAGAGTATTGGTGAAATCACTGCCAATTTGCCTCTCAACAACATTGTACAAGGACACTACAGTGCCCAGAGACACCCACGGTACCAGGTGTTGAACTCCAGTAGTTTGGGAGTGACCATCCATAGCAAGTGAAACGATTCTTGATTCGCCAGTACCGAAATCAGACTGAGCAGACTGCGTGCCATCGCATATGCCTCAGGTGTTGAGTGCATCAGGATGGTCTCTTGCTGTTGCTGAGCCAACGAAGACAGTACTGCTGAGCCAAATGGTTTCACTTTAGTGGTTGATCTCAACAGAGCTGATACAAGGGCCAGAGTCAGCTACCCTTTCTGAGGTACTATTTGTCCGGAGAGTGCCTCAGCGTCAAGTGCCTTCCTTTCCAGCAAGTTTGCTGGACTTCAGTGCAGGGGACCCCAATGTCCTGGTTGCTGTCTTCTGGTGCCTCTTCTTCTGTACTGGAAGATTGGTGTCAAGCCTCTGCCAAGACCAGAGGAGTGCTCCTAACCAAAGCAGACATGGTCAGTGCATGCCCCGAACACGGAGGCTCAGAGAATGGCATAGGGCTGCCTCCATCAGAAGGTGTTTTAGCCTGAACTCCCTGTCCCTTTTTAGTTCTGGGCTTAAAATGCCTGCAGATTTAGCACCTGTCCCTGATCTGAACGTCTCCCTAGGCACCTGGAGTGTGTTACTAACCAGCACTGACTTCTTGCCTCCATTGCAAGCCTTGAAGTCTGGAGTTTGAGGCATGGCACTGGTACCCGAACACTGGGCACTGAAGAGTACACAAATTATCCCACTAAAAGGAAACCTAATATAAAAAATATCCTCATACTAAACTAAAGTATACGGAACACTAAGAACAAGGGAAAGTTTGCAGTAGTAAGGTGGAATGCATCAAAACAGTCATAGGCAGTAAGAAGGAACTGAAGGGGGTCAGCTCTGCCCTTTATACCATCATGCAGCAGCAGCAGCCAGCAGAGATTGATTGTGCCACCGCCACAGGTACTGCTGAGGGAAAGTCTCTGGTGCTAGTGCACTGGGTACACACTCTCACCTGACATGAAATGGACATATACAATCACTCAGAAAAGAAGCAGTCATACAGAGTGAGTACATCCAGAAAAATGAATGAGGGGGGGGAAAAAAATCATACTATGAACAGGAGCTTTTAAATACCCTGTTCTATCTACTGCAGAAGAAAAAAATGTGTCAATGTCAAGAATAAACTAGAGTATTTAGATTAAACATTTATTTTTTCATATAGTCACAAAATCTTCACAAAAGTACTGAAACTCAAAAAGGAACTAGACTTGAATAAAATACAGAGATGAAATATACAGGACAAATGAGCAGGCAAACTAAAAGGGTCTTGAAAGTATTTTACTTCAGATTGAAAAATGAACAGTTCAACTGTTCTGTTTAAATAAAGATTTGCAAGATATACAGTATTTTATGAATACAATGCTGGTCATTTGAGGCAATGTAAAATACACCTCAATTTTTCCTTCATGCTTCTTTTCTCTTTTAGAAAGATACTGTTTACCAAAAAGAAACTTGCAGCTCAGGAAAAGCTATTTTCCATTAAATTTATGAAAACCATAAATTGAGGCAAACCTAAGATTCCCAACGGAATCAAGATTATCTTCCCGCTACCACCACCTTAAAATTATCACATGCTTATTGGAACATTAATATCTGCACCCTAAGAGGTCCTCTGCTTTCAACAATGAGGGTGATTCTTTTTAAAAACACTTCAGTGTGGTAAATGCGATACAGATCTTTGCAAGTATTAAGTGTTCGGAACAGTTTTGCTAATAGCAGCTAACAATACTGGATTAATATAATTTATAAATAATTATTCCCTAAGTGGTGAACATAAGTCTACACATTCACAATAATCTAAAACAAAATAAATACTGTGATTATGCATAATGTGGTACAATGTGTCCTAGTTTCTATGAACAGAAGCGCAACATCTTGTTAATAAAAATTATCTGATCAGAATAAAAATGTGAATCTAAAATTTAAAACATTGTCAAATTAACATCACTTTTTAGGCTCTTAATGTTTGTATGAGTAATTATGATGAATTTCCATCTTTTTGTTATATATATTTTCCTTTTTGAAGTAAAACACCAATATGTTGATGAAGATGTTTATTTCAGTGATGACATTAGTTTGGGACTCGTTTTAGCAGTATTTTATTTAAAAAGTCATTGCACTGATCAGTGCCCACTAAAGGTCAGGTTGGTCTGCAGTATATTGTATATGTATTTTAAAAGGAAGTTTCTAAAAGCTAACAGTACTTTTTATAAAAACCATCTCCAGGACAGCAGCACTGAATACATGCAGGTATGTTGAACACAAACTCTTTCCTCTTTAAAGAAAAACCATTAAAAGTAAATGCCACTTAACATTCTATCATTGAAGAGCCCCCAACTTCTTTTTCAAACTCTACATGTGAATGTAATCATGTTTAATTCGCTTTCATGGCATTAATTTATTGCAATCAAAATTGAAAGTATAACTGAACCAGACAATGTTAAAACTTTTCATTAACGGTAACAAGTTCAATGAAGTAGCACTAGGAAGATATTGAAGGTTTGGGTATTTAAGGCAATACAAAATATATTTCCATTATTTGAAGACTAATTTTATTAGTGTCAATATAAAAATGCCTAAAAGGGGAATGAGAAAAAATATTTTAATAGTAAAATTTACTTATAGCTTTAACAGTTACTTTCTCCCACATGGGTTTGGCAAAAATATAAAAAGACAAAAACAGACTTTGAGGGGGAAAAGGCACAAACAAAAGGCATGGGATTGAAGCAGCCCAGGAATGCAAATGTTTGTAACAAATGGAGTTGGTTTTTACTGCAACAAAAAGGACTAAAATCCCAAAGTGGCTTTTTCTTTAAAAATGAGAGATTGAGGGGAGGGGGATAAACAAACAAACTGAAAACCCCACTGCTTGAGACAGTGGAACTCTAGAAAACAAGGTGAAGGTTATTTGTCAGAGATGGCCTAAAGTTCAATGTTTACATAAAAGTACATGTACACTTTATACAAACGAGACTTCATTTGCCACCATAAACCTTTTTCTTTAGAGGAACAACTTTTTAAGATCATAAATGTTCTCTTAAATCATTTCAATGTGAAGGAAAAGCAATTCTGAGCAATATAACTAGTAGTGTCTCTATATGGATGTTAAGATGACAATTGAGATTATTTTCCAAACTAATCCTGAGAAAAAATTCTGTTTACAATTTAAACAGTAATGTTATGTAAAAAGTATTAACAAATCCACTATTACAAATGTCAATTTTCCTATATGGTCATCTATATATACACACAATAAAATGGTAAATATATGCAAAAAATAATAAAAAATCATGCACAAATTACTTGTTCATCTTTAAAGGCTGGATTTCCCTCAAAATACGATTTTTCACTTTTTTTTTGTGTGTGTGTGTGTGTGTTTTGTTTGTTACCATCCCCCCAAACACACTGAACACTACCTCTACAGTTCACCATGAGCTGATGGGAGATATATTTATTTTACATTCAAGATTTTATATGCTAAATGACCCTGTTGTAGCATATGACTTATCAAATGATCAGCCTTTTCTCCACTTTTTGCAGTGATCAATCTTCATGATCCGTTCCGTGGCGAGCTGGGAAAAAAACAGTTGCTAATCAACATCTGGACAGTCTGAAGCTCCGGAAGAGATCCAAGGAGTCACTATCAAACTATCCCGTAGCATGAGATCATTGCACACAGAAGAACAGTCATAAAATAGGCAACTATCTACAAAGGTCAGAAAGGGCTGTGTCCTTCTTGTGTTTCCTTTTTTTGATATGGAAACACTGATGTGATTTGCTGCCTTGATGCAGTTTGTTTGTCACTGAGGTACCATGGTTTGAGTTTGCTGGACCCTGGAAGCCTTTGCTGGAGGAAGAGCGAAATCTTGCTGATCCATGCTGTAAAAGAAAAAGGAGCTGGTAAATCAATATGAGAATGAATAGAATATGGCCATTACAACATTTGTATTACTGGTTACAAAATTAAAAAACATTGCAGCTTCAAGAGGCAATGCATTTGAAGACAGCTTGACATGATGGGAAGCCTGCAGCATAAACAGTTTTCTTTCACTTCACCGACTTTCTCTCTCTCAGAGGAAAGAAACAAGATTCTGGGCTCCAGCCCTTAAATATTACAATCAAAAGAGACAGGATCACAGAATTTAATTCAAGGTACAAAGTGAACTATTTAAAAAAGGGTAAGACTGTTCTTATTTCTGTGCTCCATGCAGGCCAGAACTGCAACAGTTGTACTAAACCGCAGAGAAACAGATTTCTGAGTCAAGAAAAAGGGAGAGATGAGGATCTCAATCCCAATGTCAGTCTTGCACAAGGACAGGGCAATGTTCACCCAAGCCACACTTGGTTTGCAACATCTAATTTACTATTATCTGGAAATCTTTAACAGGTGTCAGTAAAACTATTTACATCTAAATATGTAGAAAAACATATCCTGAAATCCTTAAACTCCTCCTCCATTCAGGAATAAAGTTCCAGCTTATTTTAATATTTAAGATGCTCTAACTAGATTCCTGTAAAAAAATGTGACAAGGCACCATAAACTGAAGTTGTGCAAATCGAAAATTGCTTTGAAATCATGATTTTCCAAAATTACTGTACTGCCAAGGAATACTGTTTAACAAGAGGGACCTATTGGCCTTTCGGGGTTTAAGATTGTCAGTCAAATTATTTTTGATCATTATATTTTTGGGGGGACAAGGGGTTGATCTTCATGTTACATTAATTAAATAGGCATTTCTCCAACAATTAATTTGGGAGACAGGCTTCACATTTTCACTACAAGCTGTCCTTTCCATAAAGTCTTCATACTTTCAGAAATACAGATACCATTAAAGTAATTAAGGCATTTAAGATTTCTCTTAAACATTTCACAAACCTGAGATTTGTTTGTGCTGTTGGATGTAGTATTAGCTGTTTGGCTGCTCTGCATTTTCCCACTGGACTGGGAGGATTCCAGGGCTATTTCTTGTGACCCAACTCTCTTTGTAGCAGATTGATGGCAATTCAACTGTTTAGATGTTTTGCATGGTGTTCCGTCAGAATCCTTCATGCAAATGTAGGTATTAGTAAATTTATATTTTTAAAATAAAACTAAAGTGGACAAAACTGAAGAGATAAACATGCTGGTCCTACTAAAAGTTAAGCCTCTTAATCCAGGACTCTAAAAACAACCAATAAATGGATGCTGGCTTGCATATACACTGATGCATGATTAATTCCATGAGATCTTTAAATTAGTATATTAAACCAGATTAAAAGAACTCAAAATGGAGATTCTATTCAAACAAGTGTTTACCAGGCATTTGTGGAATATTTCCTACAACATATCTATTGCTCTTTTGAAACACAGATATTTCATAAATGAAATGGAGGCAAAGAATATGATTGTACTCATATAACAAAGAGCACTTTTTATACTGATATAGAGGTGCATTATGTTTTTTGCAAAACAATTCATTAGAATAAATAAGAATTATATGAAGAGCTTCCCCTTACGCAAGTCTGAGATATGGAAGAAGTGACTGGCTATACCTCTGTTGTTATACTGTATACATATACAAAAGGGAAAAAATCTAATCAAGTTTCAAACAAAACTTTTTAATACTTACAACATCACTAGAGCTGGACAATGTGGAAGATGAGGAAGACAATGGACCTGATGAAGAGTTTGAAGAATGTTTACTAAGTGTTTCTGAAGTTTTACTTCTAGATTTTCCCAGTGCTTCATTCTCTTCAGAGAGGTTATTGTTACACTTGTCCAGCTGCTGAGTATCTACTATCAAAGTTACTCCATTACCTGGAAAAAGAGAGTCAAAGGAAGAAATAATGTTAATTTCTATTAAGTGCTGCATTTTGTAAATACAGCATAGCATTTCTTCAGAGTAGTCCCACTGAAATCAATGAAGTGTACATATGAGTCACAGCTCCAGGACTGGACCCAGGCTCAGAAAACCCACTATAGCATGTGATGAAAAACTGCCACCAACTGTGCATAGCCCCAACAACATGAAAGTTCAAAAGGGAAAAAGGATTTCTGTGGTCTATCAATTACTTCTCCTTGCCTTGGACAGGACTGTTTTGGGACTGATTTTCTAGAGCACTCAGCTATCTACAAATCTAAATAAAATGACCCAATTTACATAGTATTCAGCATCCAGCAGTTCTCATTTTTCCCTCAATGGGAAACAACGTGTGGTAGGTGGTCCAGAAAAAACTGGCTTCTTCATTTGGAGTCCTAAATGGCAACTATTGGGTACAGAGGTCTTTGGAAAATCTGGCCCTGGGTGTTTTTGTGAAAAGTGGTAAAATAAGGAGCCAGAGCAGAGTGAGAATCAGTCACATGAAAATAAGGTGGACTGTGTTTAGGCAATGTTTGCTGTTCTACAAAACAGATTGACAGAAGCCGCTTTTTTGCTTATAGATGAGATATACAGTGCACTGTTCATATTTAGATCTGCCCTTTACCTGATCTGAGTCAAAAGCAGCAAAATATTTTTACATTGCCTACACTTCAAAAAGCTTGCAAAGCAAGCACTGGTAGCCAAATCTTACCATTGCATGAAGACTCAATCCTGCTCTGCATTCCCCAGTGCTTTGATATCCAATCTCTGTATGTGGCCACTTCTTGCGTTACTCTAATTATTCTACCTAATATACTGTGAATGAAAACAAAAAGAGAAACAAACCACGGATTAGTTTTAAATACACAAGAATACATGTAACTAATGCTTTGACTTGACATTTAAACTTTTACCTTTCAGTTTCATTGTTGGGATAATATTTAGCTATTGGTGATACAGCATGGCTCAAAACAACATATGCATAATCAAAGGCCTGTTTCACTTGCATGGCACCATATGAACTCCTGCCAACATCATTACCTTAAAAATAAATACATAGATAATCCATTAATTCTATGCAATGCTTACTGACTTTGAAACACTGGAGTAAGAGCTCAAAGAAAAATGAGCTTTTGGGAAAAAGGATTTGCTTTCTTTGAAATCCTGACCCATCTTAAATAATTTCTTGTGGGGGGGGGGGGATAAAATTCAAACACAAACGAACTGAGAAAAATGCAAAGAGGAATCAAAGACCAGAGGAAGCAGGAATCTGAGATACACGAAGATGTCAAAACGGGAAATTACAAGTATCCACAATGTGAAAAACAAAGCTTGTGCTGTATAAAGCATAAATACAAACACTTATTTTGTCTGGCATCTTCCACATGAGGTTTCAGATCAATAAGCCTTTGTAATAGCAATTGCCACCTTCTTTATCCACTGTCAATTATACCAAAAACTGAACCCTATTAATGGAACATCAGTGTTGTTACAACACAGTGAAATCACGAGGTAGTCTGGTCACTTTAGAGAACCAACAGGACACTATGGCATAAATTAGACATGACAGGCTAACCCTTATTTCCAGAATACTTTATGAATAAAATAAGCAATTCCACTTGGAATTCATAAACACAGTCTACAAAAACTGAATGAGGATTTAAAAAAAAAAAAAAAACTTTAAAAAGTTACTTTTCCTGTTTGACTTCTTTGGGTGAAGTGTTTCTATAGCATTTGACCATAGTCAGTATGCTGTATTTGACATTTTGCATATTAAGCTATGATACCTGGCTGTAGTGGATCTTCAATATATAGCATTGATGGTCTATAGCCATCCAGCATACTTTTTTGCACTTCATCTTTAGCCACATATGAACCACCATCCTTTATTCGGATTCCAGTCTTCAGATAATTGAAGTGACGTCCATATAATTCAAAAAATTCTATTAAAAGGACACCATAGTTGGCATTGGGGATGCAGGCATCTTCCCTGGGATGTAGCTATTAAAACAAGGAAAAATAAACTTGACTTCAAATTTTTTTTACATTCCTTTTTATTGACTACATGTAACCTACCTATATATAATCATCTGCCTTGATTTAAATTGTTCAATGTGTTTAGTAGCTGACGGCATCAAAGCACTTTATAACACCCTTGTGAAGCAAGCAAGCAAGCATCCCCCCCAAATTTTACAGATGCAGAAATTAAGTGAATTTCCAAGGCTACCAACAGATTGTGTGTCAAAGCATGGATTACAATTCTGGAGTTCAATTTGTAAACCTGTGGTTGGAACACAAGCATAATTTAGCCTGTTCAGCTGTCTACATATGGGCCATACACTACTGTGTATGGATCCTGAAGTATGAGCAACTGGTTTAAATCATTGTTAGAATATGTAAAAACTTAAGTGGATATCAATCCATTTCACTGATCACAAAAATGCCTTTAGTAATTAAGAGAGATCTGGACTGAGAGTGACTAAATGTTCTTTAAAAGCGGTATGCTTGCTTAGCTCATTTACTTAATACTCGGAATATTCTTTTAATTGACCACTAGTTCACAGCTGTTGTGAAATTCCAACTCCAGGAACAGACTAAAAAGCCTGATTGTTGACCTATTCTACTAGTATGAATACATGAAAATATATTTATTATTAAAGCATATCATTTGTTCAAAGTTAAACATAGTATATGGCAAAGCCAGAACATGATATATTAACTGTTCCAAATTTCTGAAAGATTTCTCAGGAGTATCATAATATTGCTATAGAAAGGTATTTGTGCATTATACAATTAATGCAAAAATATTTTAGCACAATTAGTTGAATCCTCTAGAAATTAAGATCACAAGTGATCCAACGAGAGTGCGAGCGACAGCGCGAGAGAGAGAGAGCGCGCGCGCGCAAGCATAACCTGAAATGAACAGGTATTATAAAGATTGCTCCAGCTAAACGTTAGCCTGATTATGTACCCTGTTCTAATTAAATAAATAAAATGATCAAACTTATGGAGTTAAGCCTCATTTACCATGAATGACATGTCTGATACGGACACACTAAAGTGCTTTAACTTGTGGGTGTGAAATCAAATGGTAAAGCCTTGAAGATGTTATGCTTTAGTTACATCTGATTACAAGTGGTTAGGCTGTAGGAAACTGAAGCTACATCATCACTGCAGTATAAGAACATAACTTCTAGTACTAAAAGATGGGAGGAACTAACAGGAAATTAAATGGTAACTGGAGTGGTGATTTTTTTAAAATAAAAGGAATGCAGAAACAACTTAGAAAAGTGATATATTGCTATTTTGGGGGTTCTGGGACATAATATACTCCTCTGCTCCCAAGCATTAAAATGCCACCTGAAACCTCTTAATAACATTATGCAAGCATAAGTACAAGATTATTCTGATTCTTGAGTATATTATGTACAGCTGACAAATGCACAAGTCATGTACAGAGAACACAAGAGGAAAGGAAGAGAAGCAGAGAAGAAAATTAATCCTGCGAATAACTTAAGTATTTACAATTAATACTTTTATTGGATCCTGGGGGTTTTAACATGAACAAATCACTCGCATTTTACTCATGGTTGTGATATGGTCAAAACCTCTCCAGGGAATACAGCTTTAATATGCATTGTTGGTTGGTACATTAGTCTTTAGGAGTTTTCATCTAATTTAAAGCATAAATCTGCATGAACTACAGACTGATTCTACTGGATTGATTCAGGCTCATAGTTATCAAGGATGTTAGATCACTGAAGACAATTTCCCCTCTCTTCATGTAATTTGTTTATTGGGCTGTAGTGAGATATACCGTTAGCATTTGATGGATCTTAGTAACCTCTGTTAATTAAATTTATGTTTTTAATCCATGCAACAAACAAACAAAAACAAAAAACCTCTTGCTCTTAGGGTATGTCCACACTGCACATTCTTTACGATGGTGTGTAGAGTACATACACGGAATTCTATCCCCCCCCCACCTCAGGTATGTAAATAGCCGGGTAGGCACTGCTTAGGCAAATAGTGTATAGACACGCCAGAGCCTTAGGGTACATACCCCACTCAGCTCACTACATGCCCAAGCACAGCCTCCACGCTGACAGGGCTATTTTTAGCCGTGTAGTCTCCTGTTGTCTCCCCACTGCTGGAATTGCTCTCCATTGCAAGGAAAGGCTCCAGCAGTGGGGAGGCAGCGGGGAAAGCTGGCAGCTCCCTGCAACAAGGACAGACTCCAGCAGGGTGGATCTTTTGGAGCTTTTCCCTGTTGCAACTAAAGAATCCGGCAACAGAGAAAGACCAATTTCAGATTAAGATATTTAACTACTTTTTACTCTTGTAAAAAGCTAAACTATGAATGTGAGTGATTAGCTACGTTCCAATTACAGAACCAAATTCTGCCCTCGTTTACAACTGTGCAACTCAACTGTAGTCAATGAGGATTAGAGGCATAGACAGCAGAGAGTCTGGCTTTCACTGGTAATGTTTCTGATGTTGCATGAGCAGGAAAGAACATTTTGATTTTCTAAACAAGGTTCAATTGGCAGGACTGGCAGTTGGGGGAATATTTATATTATTTTAATACTTCTAAACTGAGCAAATTTAATCTGCAAGTCATTGAGCAACAGACATGCAATGCCATGATGCCATTTTTAGAGATACTTTTCAGAATAGAACCATACTGTAAATTCATTTGAGGAAAAATGAAAAACCAAAATTGATTTTAAGATAACATGCTTAAGTAATTTAAAGCAAGAAACAACCATTTTTGCCCTAATGGCATCAATAATTTCATTTAACTTACCTGGAGAAAGCTGACAGCCATTAAAAAAAGACTGTAAGAACCAATTCCACCTGTGAATACTTCATTAAGGTCCCTCTGTAACAGGAACTGTTTTAATACTAAAACTAGATATGGTAATACAGGATATTTCTGTAAAAGAACAACACGGATGTTAGTCTAATGTTGTATATATGTACACATTTGCTGTGAAAACTACACTGAAATTGGCTGTTCATAAACCTTGAGACCAAAACAAACATATAAACACTGACCCACTATATATGGTAAAGTGATAACCAAAGATATCTATCGATCAGTTTTTTTGGACATAGCAGAGGGGAAGTAGACAAAGCAGTTTGCTTATGGACAAGCCAGTTTTTGCATTTAAATTAATGAGGAGCAGTGATCTTCCATTACTAATATCTATTTCAGTTCATACAATAGTAAAGAGGAAATAAGCTGGTTTTGTTTGAATCAAAACACACACACAGACATGCTTCTTTTCCTACAAAAAAATCAGAAAATTTTGCACTGAGAATTTAAGGGGAAATCTGTCCAGCAGGTAGCAGGACACTTGACAGGTAACAAAGCGAAACAAACTGAGGCCTGGATCCTGCAGACACTTATATATGTACTTAACTTGATGCCTTTGAGTAGCCCATTGAAGTACCTATTAAACACAAAGTCATTAAATCCACAAACTGTTTCAGAAAGATCACTTATATTACACTGAGTGTGGTTCTTAAATGTGTTTTGTCTGCCGGGATCGTACTCTGGGTGTCTGGCTAGCAGTTCTCTGTTTATGGAGCTGAGTTTCAGGGGTTTTATTTAAACAGATTGCAGGACTCCCCTACCAAACTGGGCATCAAATCTAATACCTGCAACTAGTGACTAATGCTGGACAGAAATATGTACTAAGATCCAAGTTGCTGTTCTGCAAATTTTTTTATATAAGGACATTCCTCAAGCATGCCACAGAAATCATTTGGGTCATAGTAGAGTGTACTTTAATATGGGAGGGTGGAGCTAATTTATTTAGTTCATAAGAGATATTAATGCAATCCAATACACATTTCAAGGAAGTCTCTGGGTCATAACAGCCCATCCTCCAGACCTGTTTCCAACCCCTTTTTGGGGAGGGAGCGCATGTTGTGTGTCCCCACCCTGAGAGGAGCTCACACTCTTCACTCCTCTTTCCCCTCCCCAGCCACAGCAGCTTGTTCTTCCCTCCTTCCCTTCCCACTCAACACTGCAGTCCTGGCACCAGAGAGGTTCTGCACCCCTGAAGATGATTGAGGGGGGAACCAGGCCCCTACTCTCCTCTTCCCCCCAATGGAGTAGTTGGAGAGGGCCCTCAAGACAGACCATATAAAGTTTTGCTCCTCCAAGAGTTAGTTAGTTTTTGTAGCTGGGTAGGGAGACACACTGAAGGAGTCTGAAACCACTTTTGATGGGGTCTGAGAATTACCTTGTCTTTGTGAAATATAATAAGGAGATTCTACGATTAACACTTGAATCATAATCATTGTTTGTGCAGAGGCAACAACTACCAAAAATGCTCTCTTCATAGAAAGTTGGTATGAGGAGCATGAGGCTAAAGGTTCAAGGGGTGAAAATTAATTAGGGCCAGAAATACAGTATTTAGGTTCCAGAAAGGGGAAAAATCCCTTATTGGGGCAAGTGTGTGGATCAGACCTTTTCAAGAACTTAAGACATAGCTGAATGTCAGAATATACTGGAGAGTGACAGGTAGATACTGTGGCTAAATGAACCCTAACCAAACTGACAAGTCCTCAATGTTTCAAGGATAACTAGTCCATAACAACAGGAATAAAAGTCGAAGGGGTTGATGATCATGCTGAACATCTCATAGTGAAAACAGGTTCCATGAGGAACTATAGGTTTGTTTTGTAGAAGACTTTATACTTTTAATCAAAATATCTTGTACCTCTACGGAGCAGCTCCTGTCTACAGCACTTAACCAACTAGCACCCATACTGTCAGATATAGAGCTCAGGAGTCGAAGTGTAAGATCTGAGTACCAGAACTCATGTACCCATGCTGGTACCATAAATATTAGTAGGCCATTGTCCCATCTTACTCTTCTGGAAACTAATGGGATTAGCAGGAAGGCATACATCAAGCATCTGTGCAATTGGATAAGGAATGCCTTCAAAAGGGAGCCTCGGTTCATGCATCCTTGGGAGCAAATATGCCAAGCATTTCTTGTTCAAGTTGGTGGCAAAGACATCTGTGGTTGGAAGACCTCATTTAAGGAAGACTTGATTGAGGACCAAGTCTTTGAAAGCCTACTCATGACTAGTAAAACCTTTCCTGTTGAGTTGGTCTACCAGATTGCTCTGAACACCTGGTAAATGTACAGCTACAAAACTGATTTGGTGTTATATGCATCCTGTCAGAGAGGAGATATCACTCTACCTTTTCTGTTAACATACTGTGTTACTGCAGCACCATCTATTAGAACTTGAACGGTAGCTGCCTGGAGAGGAGGCAGGAAAGCTACACACTAAACATGTGCTCTGAGTTCCAGTCCATTTATGTATAGATGAGAGTCCATTGGGGATCACCAGCTGTGTGTCTGAAGATTGTCTAGGCATGCCCTCAGTACTGTTTAGAACCATCTGTTAACAGAGTTTTGGTGGGAGATGGGAAGGTGAACCCGATGCCTTAGCAGACTTTTTGCAGCTCTTTCCACCAGAGTAGAGAGGACAGATCTTGGAAGAGAACCACAACCTGCAAGTTCCTGCTCTAAGTGCCAGGCTGATCATAACTACCCTTGACGAGATAGAAAAAATCTGGAATAAGGCATCACAGGTGTCAGGAGGTCCTGTGACCCAATGATTCTGAAAGTCCTTCACTGAGGTTCTCCGTGGATTGTGTAGATTTGAAATGAAGTACACCATAGTGCAAAATCTGTCCAGTAGGAATAAGCACTCACTGACTTGGAGTTAAAAACCATTCCTATGAACTTCATTGTTTGTGTGGGCATGAGAGCAGATGGACTGATATCAAGGACTAATGAGAAGAGGCAGAGAACTGTTTGTACTTTTTCCAACCAAGGTTCTTTGGGCTGAATAGACACATGGAAGTATGCATCTTACAGGTCAAGTCTCACAAACCAATCTTGAGGATCCTGGACAGGGTATTACAGAAGCTAGAATGATTATCCTGAACCAAACAGATGAATATGGTCAGTTGCCTGAAATCTAGAATGAGGCACTATTCGCCTTCCTTTGTCAGGATAAAGTAGTATCTTCTTCACTGCACCAATCTGTACTAGGGAGTCCCCTTTTGTTTCAGAAGTATCTCATGAGGGGTCCCCAAAGACGGACAGGACTAGTTGGTGAGAAGATGCTAAGGACTGAAACTGGAACCAAGAGCTTTTGTTGACCCATTCCAGGACCCAGCAGTCTGTAGTGATTCCATTCAAAGCCTCCAAAAATAAAGAAAGATGGTTGTCAAATGGGGGGCAGAAGGGTATTGCTCATATAGATCAGTCCAGAACTCTTGATCAGGTGTCATACGTGCTGCCTCTCTGTGATACTGTGTGATCTCTAAAAGAAGAGGAGGTCGGTAGTAAGTTCTTTACTTCGGAGAGTCTGATGATTATTCTGGTAAAAGTACAAGGAGGCTGGTCTTTGCCTAGGTAAGGTTTCATGTCTACTTTGTCTACTTCTCTGAGCTGGAGTCTTGAGAGCTAGGGACTGAAGTGTTTTTCTAAAAGAAGTGCTTCTTCTGTCATGATGTTAAAAAGGCCATGATCTTCCAATGGCAGGTCCTCAATTGTGAGGTCTCATCTTCTTTTGGTATGCCCAAAGACTGCAGACATGGTGACCTGTGGATAAAAATAGCCATTGTCCCTGCAGCTGTGTCAAAAAAAAAAATCTAGTGTTGTTTGTAATGCAGACTTGGCAATCAGCTAACACTCCAAAGATGAATTAAAGCCCAGGTATACTGAATCCTGTGGAAGTCCATCCATGAACTGGAAGATTTGTCCCAATTGAAGTAACTACAGTTTGCTAGTAATGCATAGTAAGCTGCTTTGTTAATATGCAGGCTAGCAGAAGAGTAGAGCTTTCTTCCTACCCAGTCCAGTCTCTTTGGATCTTAATCAAATAATTTAGGATAGCCACATATTGTTTTTCTGCAGCCATCGTCAGAGATCCTGAACAGGATGGATGAAAAATACTTGATTCCCTTTGGAAGGGCTTGATAAAGATTATCTGCTCTTTTAGAAATGGCTGAGGTCTGCCACAGATCCTTGGCTGGCTCAAGAATGCCCTCATTAATGGTCATCACTAGTCTGCCTGAAGTCACAGGGTGAAAGATGCTAAACAGTTTGTGACTTTTCTTGGACAACATCTGAAGGGATCTCTAAGATGTCTAACACTCATTTCAGTAGGCCTTAAAATCATCAACAGTGGCTAGGACAAAGGAGTCAACTGCTTTATTCAGTGAGGATGAAGAAATTACCACAGATGCAGAAGGGCCTGCATATTCTTCTTGATGATCACCACCACTCTGGATGTCTTGCTCCAGCTTGTGAACTTGACCCTGTTGGAATACTTGTGTTGTTCTAGCAGATCCAGCTGGATGAGGCAGTTTATTTGTAGGTGAGGGAGGTCTTGATGATCAGGGTCCCAAAAACTGAGTTTGATAATTCTATGGTAGCCAAAAAGGCCAGATTTGCACA
The DNA here is from genome assembly GCA_007922155.1 of Mesoclemmys tuberculata. Classification (NCBI taxonomy): domain Eukaryota; kingdom Metazoa; phylum Chordata; order Testudines; family Chelidae; genus Mesoclemmys; species Mesoclemmys tuberculata. Next base: position 8,028,441 of record ML675631.1, read on the forward strand.
CCATAGGAGTATAGCACGTGAGGCCAAGGTGGAGAGATTCAGAGAGTTGAAACCTGTTTGATTCATGTCTCTTATAGTGGATAGAAGAATGTCCTGAAGTCCACTCCTCTCGCTCCCATTCATGAATTGATCCAGGGGAGTGAGTCATAGTAGAAAGGATGCCTCTTTCTACCATGGTCAGCAGTAGAAACTGACTGACCCTTGGAGGCCTGTACTGATCGTTTGCTACCTAGAGACAAGGCAGGAGGCCTTCTGGTAGCTGTGGAGACCCAGATACCAAAGGTAGCACTCTGGCTTCCAGAGCTAAATGCTGTTTATAAGCAGCAGAACCATGTTTTGACTCAAAATTCTCTGAGTCAGAAGTGCCCTTCATTGGTCACTCTGGTAGAAATAATTGCATGTGAGAAGCTCAGGATTCCTGTCTGAAGATATATAGATGGAACAATTGTCTGGAATGGGGTCTTCTCCAAGTAGAGGTGGCACAGGGGTGCCCCCCGGATTTCTGCCAGTGTTTGCTGGCTGGGCCTCCTCCATATGTGGCAACTACAGAAACCCGTGAGGTCTGAAAATTTGGCTCACAGCCTAATGTTACTACAACAGAACTATACTACCAGTGTTTAAGGTTAAGGGCTAAATCCTGCTTGCCTTATTCATGCAAATAGCTTTACTAAGTCAAAAAATCTAAAGATTTTGCACTGTGGTTCCAACTGTTCAAATACTTAAGAGACAAGGTGGATAAGGCAATATCTTTTATTGGGTCTGCTGGTGACAGAGACGAGCTTTTGAGAATAAGACAAGAATAAGCTCTGTTTACCTACATAGAACAGAAAGGGCAAGCTAGCAGATTTTTTTTTGGCCTTACCAAAAGAGGTTTACTATGTATGTCTTAAGGTCAGAATGAGAGCAGGGAAAAGGAAGTTCAAAAATCATGTATAAGGTTTTAATACACAAACCTATTAAACCTATCAGACAGTCAAAAACCAAATGTAAGTGCAACAGATTTGTTCTCATCATTTTTATGACTTAAAACGTCATTTACATAGAAATTGCAATTAAATAAGGAATGCCATGTTTACTAATGCTATACAAGCCTGACAATTATTTAGGCTTTCTGTACCGACCTATGGTATTAATCACTGCAGACATGAATAATTAGAACTGATGTAGTAAAGACTGTTAGCCAATATTGTATTTCCAGAATACTTTGTATTTATGTTAATCTTTATAATTATCAACTGTACCACCAGAATGCACTGTATTCATGCTAAGCTTTACTGAAGAAATTCACTAGCTGTCAAATTGTTATAAACTTTTGTCTTTGTACACGCTGAATTTGTCAGAAGAAAAACTCTTCAGGTTTGAAGAGTATGAACAGTGTAATAGGTACAGTTACTGCAAATATCTCCATATTCTAGGGCTCCTTATATTCTATGGTCCACTAATATCTGAAATATGTACAAATGCTAGATAAAGAAAAGGGGTGTCCGATCTGTTGTAAGTAAGGGGAACAAAAATATGAACATAGTGAAGATGTAACTGCTGCAAGTCTGTTCCCCAGTTGGCAATGTATAAGCATCTCTATATTACGTTGATCTATCTTTGATTAATAGACCCTGGTTATCTGCTGTCTGAGCAAAAAAGAAACTGAACTCTCAGTAAGGCACACCATTCAATATTGATGCTAATGCACCTTCTCTTGCAAACATATAGTTAGAACTTCCCTGTACACTTTCCATGAATATTTAATTCCAGATTGTTTAGACAGCAACGTGTTCTTTACTATTCTTGAGCCCTAAGAGCAGCAATATTTTGGTACCAGATTGACAAAGGATAAAATAGACAGTCTGCACATTTGATTGTGCAGTTTACTTTACCCCTTTGTTATTACCAAGTGAATTATCAATGTACAATGCCATAGTACTAGTACAAAGCATCATCTAACCTTAATAAAATCTCTGATGAGTTGGGCTGCTTTAACCCCATTCTGTACATTAAAGCTGATATCAACTTTTACTTCAGTAAAGGAATCCGTCAGTTTAATAATAGGTACCTGACAAAAGAGCAAGAGAAAGTTAATACTTATCTATCTGAAAAGGAAAAGTAATTTACTAAGTGTCCAAGATATATTTAGCTTCATTACTAAAATATGATATGCAAAATTTGCACTAGCAAATTTGAACTGTTTTATAGATTTGTAGAAAGGAAAGAAAGATTACAGGAGCACTGTGCATTTAACATCTCACCCCTTTTTATAAATTTTATTGCACTGAGAATTTTTTTTTAAACTCGTACTGAAACTATTTGAAAATTTAAAATCCGTTATGTATAACATTGCTCAAACATTTTAAAATGCTGTAACACGAGTAATTGTGCAGTTAAAACAGTATAATTTCTAGTGAGAAACAAACACCAGAGGGAGACAGATGTACAACAAATCCCTGATTCCATGCAAACATTCTTAAAGGGAAGAGGAAAGAGTGTGGAGTATAAACCTACACTGTATGTCTAACTCTGGGCTCTCAAGCAGGTTTGAGCCCAAGCCCTCTTTACATCCACAAAGAAATCAGTCTGACTTGGACCAGCAAGCACTCAGGACCTAGTTTCTAGGTCCTGCTAGAGGGATGGATCAGAGACCAAGTTTTGCTGTGGCTTGGGATCCAAGCTCTCTTGTTTTGCAGTGTGGATGCAGCTCAAGTCACAGACCATATGGCTGAGAGACCCAAGTTCAGCACCTGTAAGCCCAAGTTTACAATGCAACATGGAAGCTGAAGACTGGCCTCAAGTCCACAAGGCTGGGTCCACAGAGCAATAACCTTCAGATATCATAGCAAATCTGTCCATAAATGAAAAAAGTACAGGACACATTATGAGTAATAAAATTGTCATTAAATAGGCAGATTTGCTTTTGAACATCACAAAAGCATATCTGAGTAAAATAATGCCATTTTCAGAGAAGAAGTTTACTTTTAAAAACTAAACTGGAAAACGACTTACAGTTGCTTTGTCTAGAACCTTTACTGAATCTTCATCTGCTACATTGTGCTTTCTAAGAGCCTCTTCCAGGGTCCACAGAGGCAACATCTCCCATTTTCCGAACACAACTAAGTCAATATCACTGAAAAATTGCAAGATAAACATAGTAGAGTAAAAGCACGTACTTATTCTAGGCTTGGGATATTGTTAAAAGCATGTAACTGGAAAAATACCAACAGAATGTAATGTAAGTAAAACAGTTCACTGACTTCTCTTAAGCAAGAGGAAGAACTAAAATACATCATCAGTAATTATTTTTAAAATGTCTTACATATACTAAGGGAGACAAGAAGGATGAGGTAATATATTTTATTGGACCAACTTCTCTTGGTGAAAGAGAGACACTTTTGAACTCCACTGAACTCTTCTTCAGGTGACCTCAGGCGTCCGATGGAGCTCAAAAGCTTTCACCAAGAGAAGTTGGTCCAATAAAAGATACTACCTCACCCAACTTTCATCACTCATGATGGGACCAACAGTTACAACACTTTAAATATACTAAATCAAACAGCAAGCTACCATCTTGACAATTTAATAATGTGAAGTGGGACAGATGAATCCACCTTTCCATTAAAAAGAAACAATGCAAAATTAAGTGTTCAGAAGGTCCATGAGCTGTTAATGTATGAAAATAGCTGATGTAATGACTACATTAATCAGAGTAATTTCTAAATATATAGAACCTCCTTGGATTCTTTCAGGCCTGCTTGACAAATTGCTGACCCCCAATGTACTGAGAAATATTTAAAATGGACCCGTCACTAAGAGAGTTTACACACCCATTCTCTAAATAAATACTGAAGCAGAATTTTGAAAAAGGTTAAGTAAGTGTTTAGTTCAGGGGTTCCCAGATGTTTTGTCATCATGACCCCATTTTAATGAAGTATTTCTTGCCAGGACCCCAGACATCATGGTGTCCTCCACAGACTAAAGATTGATGTGCCCCCATCTGCTGATGCCGTGACCCCATTTGGGGTCATGGCCCACAGTTTGGGAACCGCTGAGTTAGTTATTTAAGGTGTTTTAACTAGTCTCAATAGTTTTCTTCTGCAGTTGAAGATAGCAAGTCCTGATTAGAAATAACAGTCAGAGCGTCTTTAGCTGCAGGAGAGTGAGAGAGCTCCATAGGAGCCTAATTTAGGCTGTAGATGAGGTTTGCAAGGGAAGATTTTTTTCCGAGGAAAAGGAGTGGATCAATCAACTGATAGAACTAACTGTTAGCTATCCAGTATTACCTTACAAGTTTCAAGGGAAAAAACACAATTGTTTCTTTGTGTGCATGAATTATCAATGTCCTCAGAGAGAACAGATTTCAGAATCAGCAAAGGATAGCATGCATATAATGGTAATCACAGCCCTAATGGGCATTCTAATAGAAATTGTAAAGGTGCCTAGAGCTGTGTGCAATTGTATTAGAGTCCAGAAGTCTTTAAAATTTAAAGAACAGTGAAGACTTTTTGGGAGGCTTTGAAGAAGCTGAGCTTTACATTTTACCAAGCTTCTTTTTTGATTTGTAGTTAAAGGTCTGCTTTCAAAACAGGCACTAGACTATCCTGATTTGGTGAAGAGGGAGAGATTTAGCCCTCTACAAACTGGCAAGACAATTTTTTGGTGAAGAAGGTAAACTACAGAGGGGAAAATATTAGGGAAATCTATCTTACAATACTATAGAAATTATTTTCATGCGGATTTTAGAATTCTGTTCATTGACAGAAACCATATTAGGAACTTTACAATTTGCACAAAGACAAGCTACCCATTGCTGACAATCGGCATCAGCAACAGACAGGTTTAACACCAATCCAACTATATGCCGTTTACCTGACCAGGACAAGCAGCATTCAGCATATTTCAGAAAGCTATGGTTAAAACCTCCTCAGAAAAAACGTTTCTTCTGAAATGGTGTTAAATGCTATTTTGTCCTAATCTATGTTTGAAGCTAAATCAGTGCTAAACTCATTGCTCATGCAGACACAGAATTTTTCTAGCATACACCAAGCCAGAGAGAGCAATATATTAACACCTTGATAATACATATTACCTGCAAGCCAACACAAGTTGAACCCATCAGATGAACAATCATCATCTAATTAGTCCTTGGCACTAAAGTAATCGGATATTCAAGGGATTCTGTTTTAGAATAATAGACTCAAAAAAGGGCACCAATGGGGGGGGGGTTGAACAGGAATACCTCAGATCTACATTATGTAACTAGAGAGTAATACAGAAATCAAAAGAAAATTGTTTGACTGTTAGACACTAATAACAAAGCAGATTGAAAAGGCACAGTATACAATGATAGTGTAAAATTCTGTTCTATTAAATCAAATACTCTGAGCATTGACGTTCTTCAGTAGACAAGCTCCAGAACAACAAGCAAGCAAGACAGAAGTGCCTCTTACTACTGCATAAAATTGAGAAAGAGTTCAATTAAATTCTTACAACTGAGTTTTGGAAGAGAATGAAAACCAACTTTACAAATTATAATCAAAATCTGAACCACTGAAGGAAGGGCTCAGAACAAATGCCAAGCACCAAGACTAGAGCAGCAAGGGAATTAAGTCTATTAGACCAGTGAATAATGATGCATGTGTTTCTTGCATTGTCAGCACCTAATCTATTTTTAATTAATCCAAATAGTCTGAAAAAACAAAGAACAAAGCCAAACTTAAGCAGGCAGCATGTCTACTTGAGGACCTGTGCTTCTGAGAGGCCTACTGGCCAGGAATTTAGCAGCTGAGTTTGATTTCTTTCTTGTTTCTGCTCCACAAGTCAAAACAAATTCTATGACAAAGTTTTATTTAATTTGGATTCTAATTTTACGTAAGCATTTTCTTCCTAAGAGTAGATGAGAAACAATAATAACGAATAGAGAAGAATGTTGTAGTCAGGTTTGGGAATCAACTAATTACTCATTCGGAAATGTTCTCTAGGGGGGAGGAAGGAGGAACAACTTTACAGACCTTTAAAAATAAAGTGTTAATTCACTACACATTCTGGCTTGCTTACAGGACCTTATCCTGTAACATCAGGGCTTGAAGCTTACTTATATTTTACATTTTTAATTGGCAAAATTATTTCAAATTCCTACATACAAGATCTTAATGTGATCTTGTGACGAACTTTCTTTAGGTGGAAATTATTAATGGATTGAGATAAGTCTGCAGTTAGCTCCTTTAGATTTCTCAGTGATAGGAGTCTGAGGGGATCTAAATAGAGACATTTCATCTTCAACATCTGATTAGTGTAGATATTGATACCTTTCAGAGTTCTTTTGATTTAACTAGTTATGTAAACAATGAGCCTAACAAAACAGAAGGCTATTTTTTACATTATTACAAAAAAAGAAGCCTGAATTCTTATGATCTAGTGGGCAAAGACATCTACAATAATTTATGTCAACCAAATTGACTAGGTAAGATTATTTTAATTTCTGCTTCTAAAAATGGGATTCAACTTCTCTTTTAATATGAAAATTAGCTTAATACTTGACCTCAAATGTCAGGTTTATCACATGCTGGAAAAATCACAGTGAAGTGGGAAAAAGCTAAGATTTTGGTTTGATTTAAACTTGTAATTAGGCTGAATTACAAAATTAAGTCTATTCTTGATAATAAATATATATGGGGTCAAATTTTAAATTAATACAAGCAGGATCTAAACAAGTGATGTGTCCTATTTCTTATCATCCACCAATCATTCTTTATATTTCATAGTGTATTTGATTAAGAGGACTGAATAAAAGTATAATATTTACCTTTAGGCTTAAGCAGTTTTCAGGGATAGTCACATATTTTAATGCATGAGAAAGTTTTTTAGAAAAGGCAAAATCTTAAATGTCACTGAAATGAGTACTCTATAAAAATACCTGTATACAAGTGAGCTTTGAATGTATATGGATACAAAATACACGATATAAATCAGTAGTTAGGAAGACACTAGGATGACAAGTGCATATTCCACCCCAGGAACATTATTCTGTCTCAGTGCACACAACCTCAACATACAGCAATGGGGGATAAATGTAAACAGGAGGGTAAGAGACTTCAAAACATGTATAGACATTGTATAAGAAGTTGCTGAAAAGGTACTAACCTAGTAGGTAGATATAAACCAGTTTTAAAACTTCCAAATATCTGCACCTGTAATAGAGAAATAGGGCATTAGAATGCACCTTTTAAATTTCTGACAATCATCTATTGAGTGACTAGTAAAGTTTGACTATTGCTACCCTCCACTGGCAGTTTTAGGTATTACTGAAATGTTTAACATGATCATAAAACAGGAGTTTGGCAAACTCAAGTATTTACATCTTTACCTTTAAAAGAAGATTAAAAATAGAGCAATGCAGTAATAGGTCTAAAAATATTCATGATAGTAAGCAGCTGTAAAGCTAGAAGACGATATCAGAGTAAATATTATTTCTAATTAAAGTGCTGCTCATCATAGTAGAGTTCTAGTTCCATCACCGTTTCCATTACAAATCTCTCGTTTTACAATTTTCAAATTCAGAAAGATTTCATGCCACACAAATTTCATACCACACAAAACTAGAAACATTTAACAAAACATTGAAAATGGTTGGAGAAAAAAAAAAAGTTTTACCAGTTCTGTTCGTGTGTTCATAACTTAAAATTGACTTGTTTTTAAACTGAATTTTCTAGACATTGCGTTCTGATACAGATACACACCCTTGGATACTCTGAGAAAGATGGGATTAAGAACTAAATCAGACTTCTTCTGAATTGTACAAGTGGCATTCATATGGTTATTTCTGCCCAACCCAAAAAACCCCCCAAAACAACAAAAAACACCCTAAACCAGAATACCTAATGATTTCTTAAGAACCCATAACACATTCCTTTAGCGAAGATATAGTACAAGGAAACATGTAGCATTATAGGGTGTACAAAACCATGTTCTAATTAGCTCAGCCTGGTCTCATGGTGAGGTTTGTACCCCAGCTCTCAATGGTGCATTGCTGGGATTTCAAATTAAACTCTCTATACTTGGTCTAACTTTCAGCAATATAGGTTCCTCAGTATATCTCTTGGAGCCACCATGAAGAGAGGCACATATGAGAATGTATGCACACATTCACATCAGACTAACAGGACAGACTGCACTGGCTTCCCTAAAGCCAGTATGTCAAGATTTTTAATCCAGGTACTAAAGAATCAAGAAATCAGATTTAAAAAAAAAAAAAAGTCATCCACCAATGGGATGGGAATGGGATCCACTGAGACCATTATTATTGAGGTTGTCATTGAAATGCACAGCAAAGAGTTCTACTACTGCAAAACAAGGGGCCACAAAGCTTCATTATGCAGAAGACTACCCAAGTTCGTATTTGCACAATAGCCCAAAACAGCAATTAACTAGCAACAGTGAAAAATAATCAAAACTACAAGAGGCCTGAAAGCATTCAAAATAGTGATCTAAACTGCTGAAAATGTGAACCAAATTTGTACGATGCCCCAACTCCAATGACAGAAGCATAAGAAATACTTCACTGTGTGTGAAACTAGTTTTTAAAATAATAAACATCAGACTTTGATATTCTATCCAGGCACAAGAGTGTGTGTTCTAGCTCTCTAGCCATTCATACCTTTGTACTACCCCAAATATGATGCATTACTATCTACCTCACGGAAGTATTGCAAGCGCTAATTTTGGAGTATGCTATGAGTGCTATTAATACTATACTTCAGCATTCTTCTTGTGTCGCTGTAGGTGCATTTTTTTTAGTTGCATGTAAACTATTTATATTTTTGGCAACATCTTTGCAATCTTAGAACATGTCTACACTTAAAATGCTACACTTATGCAGCTGCACCATTGTAACCCTTCAGGGAAGGCACTACCTACACTAATAAAAAGGCCTCTCCTGTCAGCACAGATACTCCACCTCCCTGAGAGGTGGTGGCAAGTTGAAGGAAGAAGCCCTCCTATCACCAGAGCAACTGACTACACCGGGATCTAGGCTGGTATAACTTCATCACTCAGGGGTGTGGCTTTTCCATACCCCTGAGGGACAGTTATACAGACATAAGTTGCTAGCGTAGACCAACCCTTACTGACCTCTTCCTTTTCTCTTTGATTTTGCAGACATTAACATAATGCCAATGTTTCTGAAGAAATCTTTACCAAGCAATGTATCCAAATGTATTTTCTAATAAACAAAAATCCTGACAACACTCACCAGTTAATGCAAAAGAAGAACCTTTTGCAGGCCTATTTATGTTTCTCTCCCTTCTTGCTCCCCAACATTTAAAATAGTGAGTTTTATGTTTGCCAATTTAAACAGACTTAAGCTTACTACTTCGCATCTTGTATCCAACTATGGTATTGTCATAATCGCAGTGCACAAGGTATGCAACATCAACTGTTCTCTGACCGACAGAGAGGACTGTAAAATATCTAAGTACAGTTAAGAATAATGACACGCTTGCCTCTGAATTTTATTGTATGACACCTTTTATTTATGCAATACAATAATTCTTGTTTGCAGTAAGAGCAACAGCTATGAGCAACACCTTCCCAGGTACCACTTTCCTCACTGTGAATTGTCCACCTGGTAACAGCAACATAGCTGCCACATAAGAGCAACATTTGTGACGTTGTGATGGAACATCGAGGGGCTGGGATGTGGGGGGGGGCATGTAGGGATGTTACCTCCCCCATCTGCATCTATCCACTCCCCTCCCAACCCTGGCCCCTCAGCGCTGCTCCAGGGCACACAGCCCTGTCTGCTTGCCCTCCCTGACAGTCAGCCTGCATGCACAGCATATGTAGGCAGGAGTTTGGGGGGAAGGTCTGGAAGAGAGGAATTTTTCAAGGGGAGAAGCTGGGGTTAGGAGAGCAGCAGGCAGCCAGCTGGAAGGTTTCCTCCTCCTTTCTTCAGGCTCTGGCTTACAAGCAGCAGCAGTGTGTGTGTGTGTGTGTGTTATTTTGCAGTGGGGAGTAACAGGAAACCCGCACTCCCGTGCACTGAGCTGTACCCTTCCATCTTGGTTGCCAGCGGTGGGGTGTGTCCTCTGTCTTTGCTAGGAGGCATCCCCCCAGCCAGCCATCCCTCACCAGGATGGGGCATGAAGCTGCCAGCAGAAGCATCCTCAGCCTGTCCCGGGCAGCCACACTTGCTCAGCCATTTTGCAGACTCAGGTTCCCCTGCCAACCTGGGGCTCCCCTGTTCCATTCACTCCAGACTTGGGGTCCTTCCCCTCATACCTCTCCCCCCCCAACATCTCGCCTCATATCTCTCCCCCCCCCAAAACACTCAACTCTTCATACAACTTTGGTCAGATGACACTCCCTGTAACAGCAACAGCCGCTTTGAAGCAACATCGCAAAAGCGACGTCATGCACAGATATGTTGCTCCTAACGAATGCCTACTGTACTAGCAAGATTTATTGTTCACTTTGTCAAATTATTTTATTTTAAACATCTTCACTTTAAAAATCACTGAACGTCATTCTGTTTCAATGTAAATAAAGCCTCTCTTATGGTGGAACGCAGCTGGTGCCAAGAACAGTTCTCACTTACAAGGAATGTTTCCTTTTAAGCATATCCTCTTGAAGTAAGAAAGCAAATGACAATTGCTGAAATATATAAATAAAGTTACTGTTTAAGATTTATAGGTTTACTCTACCATCTTTTTATCCTTTTCTTAAATGCAAAGGGGAAGAATAGATTATATGTGCCATGTCTTGTTTTTAAAGTTTCATTCATGGGGGACACTAACTGGGTTTTTTTGTGCGCGCACATAACTGGTTTCAACACAAGCTTGGTCAGGGTGTTTACACCTTGCTGGTTGTGTGTTTTGGTGTCAGAGTATAGAAGCACATTTAACCTTAGGGTATGCATACAGTGACGACGGCAAAGTCGCTGCTGTCAGATCAATCTTTCTGGATCAATTGAGTGGTCAGTGTAGACCTGCTCAATTGAGCAGGGAGTCGATGCTGGTAATCCACCTCCTCAAGTGGTGCAGTGCTGCGTTGACTGGAACGCAGGTCCCGTCGGTGCAGTGTAGTGAAGACGGTGCACAGAAGGGAAGCATAGCAGTCAACGGGAGTTACGCAAGATACTCTGCGTAGCTTGCATAACTCGTCCACTGCCGCCAAATTTCCAGGTAAGTGTAGACCAGGGACTAGTTAATTTCAAATTCAAGTTACGCTGTAACTGGATTTGCCACATCTGAGACAGTTTTGTTTTTGTTTTGTTTTTTTTAACTAAAACTTACATGCGAACTTAATGTGAATAACACTGCCTACAGTCAAGAATGGAGACCAGGTACCATTCAAGCTTCCCCCAGTAAAACAACCAGCATTAACATCCTTAGGGCAGGTGAAACGATATTGGATTTCTAAGTTACATTCTACAGAGTTAATTTATTGCTGTAATGTTTTATTTAAAACTAAACAGCAGTCAACAGTTTAAATTTGAAAGCACGTGCAAAGATTTTACAAGATGAGAACTACAACAATAATTGGAGTCATGAGCTACATATAGCATTACCCTACCATTAAGGATAAGATTTGGTCATGGAGGTCATGGATTCCATGACTTTCCAGGACCTCCATGACTTCTGGGGCTGCTGCCCAACAGCTAGTGGGCCAGGCTGATCAGACGGCCAGCCTCTAGACTGTGGAGTGGCTGACTGGGTGGTCAGCCCACTGGAGCAGCAGGCTAGAGCAGCTGCAAGCCCCGGCAGCTTTCTTTTCCCCTGCCCCAGGGTATTTCTTAATAAAAGTCAGGGACAGGTTGCAGGCAATAAACAAAAATTCACAGAAGCTGTGATCTGTCCCTGACTTTTATTAAAAATACTCATGAGAGAATCTTAACCTTAACTATCATCTACAGCAGCGTTGCCTCGGTGTAGTACTCGAAGTTTACCTTTTGGCACATACTAGACAATTGAGCTCGAGTTCCATTTGTTTACCCCAATTAAAGACCTTAACTTAAAAGTCCATATTACTTTTCAGTTATACAGTTCTATAAAAAGTCGAAACATGGACAAATTGCTAAGGATGAGCACAAAACAATAGCACAAGTATGTAGGCACAAAATCAGAAAGTCTAAAGCCCAAAATGAGGTTACACCTACACAGAGACACAAAAAAGGCAGTAAGAGGTTCTATAAATATATTAAGATCAAGAGAACGATGAAGGAATGTTGGAGATCTTGAACTTAGTGGGGAAGGAAAGCTAATCACTGACGACATCAAGAAGGTGGAAGTGTTTAATGCCTATTTTGTTTCAGTCCTCACTAAAAAAGTTAATTGTAACCAGATGCTTAACACAATATTAACAGGAAGGGGGAAGGAACACAAACCAGAATACAGAAGAGTACAGATTAAATATTTAGGTAAATTAGAAGTATTCAATACAGGAAGACATGAAGAAATTCACTCTAGGGTACTCAAGAAACTAGCTGAAGAAATCTCAGAACCCTTAACAATTATCTTCAAGATCTCATGGAGGATGGGTGAGGTTCCAGAGAACTGCAGAAGGGGAAACACAAAGCCTATCTTTAAAAAGATGAACAAAGTGGACCTGGGAAATTATAGACTAGTCAGCATATCTTCAAAACCTGGAAAGATTCTGTTTAGAAAACTTAACCCATGAAGAAAAGTTAAGAAACTGGGCATGTGTAGTCTTGAGACAAGACATCTGAGGCTGGGTTTACCTGACAGCAGCAAATTCACTGCTGTCAGATTGATTGCTCTGGATTGACTGAGTGGTCTGTGTAGACCCACTCAGTCGATCCAGCAATCGACATAGGAAAGCCACCCCAATAAGTGGCGTAGCGCTGCGTCGAAGGAAACGCTGTTCCTTTGGTGCAATGCAGTGTGGACGGCACACGGAGCAGACGCAGCAAAATCGACGGAAGATACACAAGTGATTTACATCACTTGCATATCTCCTGTTGACTGCCGCCAAATCCAGAAGGTAAGTGCAGACCGGGCCTGAGAAGAGGTGGAGGTAATCTGGTTCAATACTGGTTTGCAGCTCTCAAACTTCGTATCAAAACCAGAGGCTTAGGGCCTGGCAAAGAAGATAACTCTAAGATTTTCTTATTTTAAACCATGTGTAAAGGACACTCTCCTTTACTGGTGCTGTTGCTGAGCAGGATATTTTTGATGTGAGTAGTGGGCATCTTTGAGAAAAGTACGATGAAGATGACATGGAAATTGCTGCCTGTGAAACCTGAACACAGGAACACCAAACCTCCCTCTGGGTTGCTAGTATACTCTCAAATATCTGGCTGTGGATCTGGTGTCCTTCACTTTTTCCAAGGACTGTCTTTTTTGCTAAAGCCACCTTCTTTAAAAGGGGAGCTCCTCCTCTTTTGCTTTTGTTTCTGGAGGGAGGCCTTAAGATCTGAGCCCAGCAGAATGTCAGAGAATAGCTGAAGTCACTGCCCTTGCATCGTGTCAGAAGATAAATAAAACTCTTAGAACATGCTTTGCAACAAGTTGCCCTGCAGAAATCAAGGCATCAGCTAAGTTCCTTTTGTCCTCAGGGCAGAATTTGAAAATACCGTGATCTTTTCACAAAGATGACTATTAGTAGTATGTCATAATTGCTTGCTAATTTGACACTTATGCCCAAGGATGCTGAAGAAAATATTTTTCCACCCAAGGCATGTGCTGGGCGGGGGGGTTGCCTTCTTTATCAGATGGCCTAGAACATCTGGTGGGGCTCAGGCTTCTGCTTTCTCCTCGGGGCCACAGTGAGTCTAACACTGGCCCTGGTGACTCCATTAAAATGAACTCACCCACAGTTTGGAAACCACTAATAGAGTATATAGAACAGTATAAACAAGTCATTGTATAAAATTTTAGGTTGTACTGATTTCACTAGTGCTTTTTATATAGCTTGTTGTAAAACTAGGCAAAGTACTAGAGCAGGGGTCGGCAACCTTTACTATCAAAAGAGCCATTTTTTGGAGCCGCAAAACATAGCTTACCGCGGCTGAAGAGCCACATGCAGCTCTGGAGCCGCAGGTTGCCGACCCCTGATCTAGAGGAGTTGATATACCTTAAGGAAGACTTCTGTGTACCCCCAGGGTGCCCCTGGTTGAGAACCACTGGCCTAGAATGTATCTGACCAGCCTTAAACCTCTGGACAGCAGCAACCACCATTAGTAAGTTTGGAGCTGGATATGTATTTAAAAAAGAAAAAATATCTTCCTGAGGTAACTGGTAGAGTATCCACCTTCGATAGAAGCAAGAATAGATGATACCATTCTATTCCTGGAAGAAGGACCTATTGAGCATAGTTAAGGTGGCATCTCACGTTACAAAAAAGGCTCCTCTGAGTAGTAGTAGTAATTCCTGGAACAAGATGCATCTTCTGAAGGAGAAGATGTAGATGTAACCTCCACATTCCCTGTTTTGAGAGGTCAGTCCTTCAGCTTGGTATATTTCCTGATAGTCCTCTGGCATCACACTCAGAAGAGAGAGGGCTTGTATGTTAACAGTTCGGAAATGTTCTCTCTTCCTAGAAATCATAGATGAACCCAGGAGCTTCAGTTCAGATGGGTGAAATCTTCCCAGGCCTCTGGGAGAGGGTAGTTTCTTGTTACAGCTAGTATGGTGTGCCTTACAGTAATGGCTGAAAGAAGGCCAATTAGGACTATCTAGCTCATGGTGTTATGTGCCATTCTAGCTCAGATTTTCTAAATAGAGTCTGTGCCAGGCTCGATCTCAGTATCTGCTAAGGTATGGATCTTGTCTCTAAGAGTCCCTAGCAGTATACCTTTCTCTGTGTGATAGAAAATGTGGTAACTCACTGGGTCGGCTAGGATCAGAGTCCAAGTTTGACTGGAGATCCTACCTTAGATCGGACTCTAAAATTATGGGAGAGATTAGGGCCTCAGATGCAATGTAGGAAAGGGGAAAATATTTTATAGATAAACCTTTAGGAGTTTTAGAGGGCAGGAGGACAATGTCTAGAAATGTATGACATCCCTCTAACCTCCTTTTTTCTGGTGGCATATACAGAAGAAAAGAAAAGGAGAGTTTCTTCGTATTTTCCCCATCTCTGTACCATCCCCTCGCAGAGCTGACAAAAAAAATGTGGTTGCAGATCTGCACGGTGGATCTGAGCTACTACAGTTATGGGCAGATGCAGTTTGCCTCATAGATTCAAAACCAACAACTGGATCTAATGTAATTAGTAGAATAGCAGCATGTTTCATTGTTGTTCAGGGGCCTTCTGTCTGGCTTCAGGATCGAACAGATACAAGTGGAGCAGATACAGCCTGCAGGTGTTCGGCCCTTTTTGCTTTGACTCTTCCCCCAGAACAGAGGTTCCTTGATCAGCAGGGGATTGCTCCTGTGAGATAGCTCTGCTTACAGAGACAGCGTCCAATGAAACATCTGTTTTTAGATGTCACACCGCCTGGTGTGGGTCCTTCTTTGGTACTGCAGATTTCTTAGTATTAGGAACTTTGAGCAGAGGTTTATGCTGCTTGTTTTTCCAAAAATGGAAAAAACAATGTTGGAGGCCAGTGCTGACCTAGGCGTATTTGTGGATCCATGAGCAGTAGCAGATCTGGAGGCTTTGGCTGCCAAGTCCCTTGAAGAAGTAATGCTTGATGTTTGTGTTGCCGATCTTTCTGTCCCCTAGGGATCAAAGTGCTGCACACGGAGCACTGCAAAGGAGAGAATGTCCCTCTAAAGTAGGCTTAGCATCTCATGGGGGAATCGGAGGCTGGAAAGACTGAAGAACAAGAGGCACACCTGTTAAAAGCCAGCTTTTTGATGCTGCCATAGGAACCAAAGTCCCAAGGCTAACCTTCACTAACAAACAAAACAAAACTTCTGAACTAAATTTAATACTAATAAACCATTAAATATTAAGTTCTGAAGCTTAAATTATCTATGACATTGTCCAATCTGTGCAAGAGGCCAGAACTGCTGCTAATTCATCAGCTGCTGCTAAGAGAAACCAAGTGTGCTGAATTGTGGCACCCATCCTCATAGCCTCACTTTCAGAACGTTCAGGAACAGCGAGGGGAAGGACAAGAAGGGCTCCTGAGGTACACTAACAGTACTGCTAACAAAAGGTTCCACCATCAGCACAACCATGAGTGGGAACACACACAGAGCCTCAAAGAAATAACTGTAAAGTAACACAGAACTTCAACTCCTGCAGCAACCAAAAGGATCTGAAATGGAAGGGGAACAAAAATAAGATACTCCTCCTTTCTGCAGCCAGAGGATTGGATGTGGTTTGGAAGAGGGGACGAAAAGGAGACTGACTCCAAGTTGAGATAACTACTAGTCCTAGAAAGATATGAAAGACTGAGTCCAGTTAGTTATGGTCCACGGACAGCATCCTGGTAAAAACTCTGTGACCTCCCTCGACAGCAGCTGGAGGTGGGAAAGGATTAGCTTTGCACATGGGAGTCATCCCTGAATAGTGGGGTTCCTTGTTCTTCATATCTGTCTCATCTAATGCATATAGTCCATTAACTATCAGGTGTCTGGTCAAATTTCTCAGCCTGAGGTGTAAGATGGAAGGAGAGGGAAAGATTAACAGGAAGAGCTAGAAAAGAGAAAGCAAGGCAGAGACAGATTTGAAAGAAAGAAAAAAGAAAAGAGGGGGACAGGAAGTCTATGGAAGATGGTAGCACAAACAAACAAAAACAAATTAGAGGAAACACTGAAGATATCATAGAAAAAGATATGCCATGATATGATAGACTTATATATCACATTTGACTTTACCAGTATTTGCTAAATTATTCAATGATTTGTAGTCTTCAACAAGGCCAACAGTTGAACAAAACCTATTTGTCAAATATTATTAGACAAAACCCAATGAAATGTACCACATTCCAATTATTTTTCCTACTATTTGGCTAGATCTAACAGTAATTTACAAAACAATTCAGTAGAAAAATGTATTTCTTTGAACTGAAGATCTCATAATTAAATGTGGTACAAACCTGTCTGATCGTTTAAAATACAAAAAGTTAGCTTTCTGAGTATGTCAGGAGAAGTATTTTTCCTTTTTGGCTAGCAGACTTAGCCCTCAGGCCTGTATACTGCAGGTAAAATTTTCAAGTCATATTTGGGTAATCCTGTTGTATCAAGCTGGAGTTTCAAAACCTTCATGACATGACACTTTTCATGTCTCTATTTTATATCTAAAGGATGTGTTCCTTCCTACATCATCTCTTAAACCTCTATCCTGATAAGCTTCTCTCTTCCAGCAGGACAAACCACCTCAATGCTTTCAAGTAGCCCTCCCCCTGATGTTCTACATTCATGCTTGCCCTCATACTCTTAAGTAACATTTAAAAAAAAAAATGTAACTCTGGTTAGATCTCATACTACCAACAAAGGAAGGATGTGTCTAATTTAGCTTCCCTGGCCAGGGTCTTAGACATATATATATATATATATATATATATATATTATATATGAATGAACAAAGTGCCACGGTCAACTACGGTACTGTAGAAATAGTGAATATCTTCTATATGGTCAAATTGTGATAAGTTATTTTTGCAATAATGGGGAAAAGCAATATTGTAACAAAAAAAAAACTGTTTAAAAAGACAAGTAGAAACAAAGCTTTTTGTTAGTGCATGCCAAGTCCTACTCACATCTGCATTTGGCCAGAGCTCCTTAATAACATTTTCTATTCTGTTCACTACTTCCATTCGCATTCTTTCTTCTTCCGGTCTGGGAGACATGTACTTGTAGAAATCAATGATTTCTTCGTGAAGACTGAGGAGAGAAAAAAAGACAAGTTGTTAAAAACAGAAAATTAAAACAGCTGCTATTACCTCAAATGGCTTAGAAATAATGCTAGGAAACTAAACATTGACTTCAAACAAAACTGGTGTCTGCCTTCAACAGAAGCAAATTGAGATTTATGGAAGTTTAATTTCAATATGTTAACCTATACAACATAAGCTATTCTTATATCACATTTATGAAGAATGTGAAAGTTAATCAAAGCTGCTTTTGTTCACACTAAAAGCAAAAGAAACAGCACCACTACATGTTTAACATCAGCATAACATAAAAGTTTAAATCTTCAAGTAACTCTAATGATGAGTTCAGCATATTGCACAGTAACCAAATATTTAAACAAAAGCCTTTTAGCTAACAGTTAACCCCTTGCCACCAACTAGGTCAGCTGTGTCAGCGCAAGTGATTTGTTAATCCATACAAAATCAGTTTTGAGGCATTAAAACAAATGTGAACTAACAAACAGTTGTCTGTAGTTAGAAAAGCATCTGAGTTATACATACCTGTTTGCCCATTGCTAAGCAGAAATGTTCACACTAAGCACTGTATTCTCCTATTAGTTTTAAAAAGGAGTTGTGTACACACATCAATGGAACACAGGATAGAATGAAGTTGGCAGTCATTTTGATCAACTGCATTAGCTTAAAAAAAAAGGGATTCCTCTCCCTTTTTGGGTGGGGTTTTAGTAAGTTAAACAATTTAGAGTAGCTGTTTAAACACAAGTCTCTTTTACACAAGTCCAAGAAATCTGTGTATCCATTTGAACTAGCACACAGCAACATCCTCCTGAGTAATTAGAAGACTAAAACCTGTGTTTCCCATGTTCCCTCTGTCAACACCTCCAAATTTAAAGTAATTGAATTCCTGCAAGACTAAATAAATCCCTGGCATAGGATTCCTGAGTTTATTTCACTTGTTTCCTACAGTGCCCTTTATAGCTGCAGCTAGGCATTTTAAAGAGAAAATTTGAAAAAGCTAATTGTCAAAACAAATGCATCTTGCCCAGAAGCTCTGATAGACTGCCAAGGAGAGTGATTTACAAAGTTGATGTCCTCAGAGGGGAGGTGAAGTCTTCCTAACCTCCCCACACACAAATAGATAATTAAATGCTGAAAAATGGAAGCTATACCACAGATGTTATGAAATAGGTGAAGGATATATGACAGGAACATGACAGTAAGTACTATGATTAAAAAGACAACTCAAATCTCATCTGTCTGAAACATTTTAATATTCACCTGTTACAAGTAACATTGTAGATTACTAAAACTGAAAAGATTAGAGGAGCAAATATTCTCTTTATTTTTTAGTTAACTATACAAAGAACACAGATAAATGCTAATTTCATTTCTTAGTCTCTCATACTAGCATCACTAGGTCATGCTCATGCAGGACATTTTATTCCTCAGGTATTACAACAGTGTTTCTGACAGCAAAACTTTATCTTCCTACCTTCTTATTCCTTTCTCCTCTCCCCTTCATGCAAATCTTACACACGAGACCCAAACTACACATCCCTCAATACACTGTATATGATCTGCTGCTTGGAGGTATTTGCTTATATAAACATTATCTCAAACCTCTCCTGGTCCACCCCATTTGTTTCCTCTTAGCAATCCTGATGGAATTCTGTCTGTTGGTAATATTTTCTAAGTTATTCTATCACTATAACTTTGTCATGGCAATTAAGTTTGCGTGACAGGCACATGCTGATAGAACTCTAGTCTGAACACTCCATTGCCAACAGTTAACAGAGAGGTTTGATTTTTTTTCAGTCATATTACCACTTAGATTACGGAGATGGAGAGCTAATGGCCAGGAGTCCAGTGACAAAGGAAGGGATGGTAGTTAAACAGTCTGTTTGCCAGAATAAAAAGAAAGTGATAACTTAGTTCTTATTTGTAACTTAGAAAGGGAAAAATTAGAAATTGGATGTTTCCAGTGGGTCTGGGAAAAAGCAGAGAGATGTCCATTAACTCAGATACTTGATTGTCACTCAGTTTACTGTTTAAATTGGTTCTCTTTTTTTAAAAGATTACTCTGTTACAGATCTGTCTGCTATAGTTCTTAATGGATACTACATCCCTGTTAACTCAAGTAGTTACAATTCTTAAGACCATCTATCAAACAGAATAATTTGGAGAATTTCAATAGATCCATATACAACAATTGTTTGATGCACCATCTGACCTTTATGCAAGTACATGTATTTGTTTGACAGGGCCATTTATCCAACCAAATTATGAAAAAACCCCACAACATTCCATTTCCTCTAAAATGTTAACATCAATACTTTTACTTAGTATGTCTGATTTTGCTATCTGTTAAACAGTGCACGCTACAAAGCCAAGAGTCAGGAAATTAAGCAAGACACAAGGATATACAACTGTAAGTCATAAGTGCACTAGAAAGACATCTGAGAAAATTAGTAAAAGCTTCATTTTTCGAAATAGGAACCAAATATGCTAATTAACTGCTATTTTCCAGTGTCACTCTTTTAGAAACATTTGAGCTACTGTAAATGCATGAATCAAAGACCATTAATACATCTACACTGCACACTCCTTATGGTGGTGAAGAGAGTACATTCACTACATGATCCGTAGCACAGGTATAAATAGCAGATGGTGATGCATGGTTTTTGCAAGTAAAGCCATGCCTCAACACTGGGGTATGTACCCTACACAGTTCTCTACACATCCAAGCAGTGCCTTCTCGTCTACACTGTTTTTAACTGTGTAGTGTCCTGCTGTCTCTCCATTACCAGAGCCTATTTCTGCTGCACAGGGCTCTGGCAGGGGGAAGGCAGCGCCAGATCCTTTCACTAATGTGTACAGTTACACTCTACAGTGTAGACAGAACTTGCTTTTCACGCATACACTCACACCGCTGCCAATGGGTGCAGTGTAGATATGCCCTAAAACTACATTTTTAAAGAGAATGTTGATTAACCCTTTGAGTAAAGCTATATTTGCAACTAACCCATTCCACAAAGAAGTCCATACTGCTAAGATTCCCTGTACTGAAATTGGCAGAAACAATGAGCATTCAAAGGCAGACACCGAGTTCTAATAATCAATTACTCATCTCACCATACTGTCCCATCCCATAACTACCACTACTAAAAAGCACTAGACTAGATAAGCAAAGACAAATAGAACTAGACAGAAGCATGTTTCAGTGCAATAGTGCAAAAGTGATTCTCCTGTGTGAATCCAATTAAAATTCATGAGTTCAATAACGAACAATGCACTGAAAACAAACTCAAGATTATAAGCGCAGTATTAAATGGCTTCGTCAATCAAAGTCTACTATTCAAGTAACTATCTTGAAACAGTTTGTTTGGATTAATGGAATGTGTTTACAAGTGTCTCATGAGGAACTCTAAATCTTTAATTTAAGATGAAAAGCATCCAAAATAGTAGTTCTGGCACTATGACAGTATTTTCTTACTATTTAATACCACTGCATTCATTAAATTACTTTGGATGTAAGACAAAGCCTTTTTTGTTGTTGTTTTAAATAAATTCTTAAACCGCAGTAATAATATATTCTTGTAAGAACTCATCAGGAGCAAGGAGTCTTGTGCAGCAAGTCCCTTGCTAATGCAGTAACAATTAATTGAAATTCAACTAATAAATAGATGCCTGATGTTTTCAAACTGCACAACAAAAACCAGTCTGTTCAGTAGTCTAAACTCACTGTCCTTCTCTTCTAGGTGACCACTCTCTCTTTCGGTGGCAATGTTTCCACCTGGGGGCAGAAAATGTGCCATTTGGTCACAATTCTCTTTAAGGAAACTGCTACATTGTCATAATAAAACACTCTTCACAGTAAAGTTTATTTTAATTGGATTTATATTCACATTTAGCAGAAATTCACCTATTACTTCAACTGATCAAGACATAATTTTTCAGGGCAAGGAATTGCACTGTATAGCAGATGTAGTAGAGATTAGGAAGAGGCAAGAAAGGAGTAGGAGAATAAGCAACAGCTTTCTTCCAAAACAAGGAGTATAGGAAAGAAAGAAGGAACAGCTCCCAAACTAGGAGTGGGGTGAAGGAACAGCTCCAACAGCGAAACACAACAAGCAGGGAATGATTATGTAGACAGACACAAGGAAGAGAGGAAAGGCATACAATGGGAAACTGTCAGAACCGATGGGGGGAGAATCCTGGAGGAGCAAGAAAAGGAGGATGAATCTGGAGAGAGAGAGAGAAAGGGACACAAAAACATGAAGTGGAAATTAACATGAAAAAGACAGTGAGAAGAAGCAAGAAAAAAGAAAAACAAATGACAGGAATGTGAGAAAGTAGGCAAAGCAAATCTTGTGGCTACTGTGTCATGGGAGACTAAAGTGTTATATGTTACAGGAAGGGAGCTTCAATCACTGGGAATCATACACAATCACAATTAAGACAGCTTTTTAAAACAAGGGCTAACACTACCACCGTTTTGATTTTGACAACGTCTCACTGCTGAAAAATTCAGCAGGAACAGGGTCCTAGGAAAAAATCCTTTGGTTTAGCTTTAAAGGCACATTTCTTGCTTCCACCTACAGCTAGAGATGTGTAAACTATACACCCTCTTGAAGAACTGGGCTGCAATTAAATGTTTAATAGGACAGATAGCCTTTAACTGCCAAAGCCCTGATTCAGCAGGATACTAAAGCAGTGCCAACCTAACTTAAAACTAAAGTCAACAGGATTACTGTACTCACATGCTTAAAATTACCTAAGCACATGCTTTAGTATCTTGCTGCATCAGGGCCTGAGTCACAAATGTAATCTTACTCCCTCTGAAGGCAATGGGAGTTTTGCAACTGATGTCAGAGATGGCAAGAATAGGATCCAGATGCTGCACAGAAATTTTCAAGCCATCTTGTATGACTTCAGTACAGATACCATGCAGAAGGCCAAAATTTGTGTTTGCTCTGTTCTCAAACAGTGAACAGTCCAGTATGTTTAAGTACAATGTTTTTAAATATCAATGGCATAACTACACTGGAACATCTGTAATATTAGTCTAAATTATGGGCAATTGCTTTTATCTGCAAATAACTTGTCCTGTCTTCTTACAGCAGGTATATGAAAGCTGCTAACCGAATGGTGTTGAAATTAGTGTCAAAAAACAACTAGATCGATGATGACATGCCCATAATTTAAAAAGCACCCAAATTTTACTTAAAGTAACACAGTAAATTTAAAACCCCTAAATATTTCAGTCTGAATTTTGTGCCTACTATAGTTACAGGTAGCACTTAAGATCACTAACAGAAAAAAGTTACAGGTATCTATTTTTGTCCACATTTTGTATAATTTTCACTGTTTCCCCTGAAAAGTTTGCCACTTTCTCCCTTGCTAAAAATGGTCTTCTTAAACAACAGGGGAAGAGAAACAAAATATTTAAAGGGAATTAAAAAAACAAAAAAAAAACAACTCAAGACTACGTAAAGGGTGCTGTTATCAGAAACTGATATTAAAAAAAAAAAAAAGTCAACAGCATCCCTTTAAAAAAAGATATCCACCTTGATACTGAAATATCACTCTCCAAATCTTGGGCTGGAACAGCTAAAAATCCTAGCAGCAGACCACCTACTAGTTTTGCAGTTGGGTGTGCTACACTACTATGCAAGGGACACTTTTTGTACAAGTATAAACTGTCAGTTGGGACTGTGATTTTTTTTATACCATTAGAATCTGCAATGTAGACACAGTTATACTGGTACAGAGGTGCCTTGTGTCAGTATCGCTTATTTCCCTTCCAGTATAAAAATAGCTATACTGGTATAAAGCTATATCAATATAAAAACTTTTGTACTTAAGCTATAATGGTATAGATAAAGTAGTAATTGTTCTTACACAAGCCCACAGAGGACTCTCTGTCACTCCTCAGTGTAATATCGGCTATCATGTCCACAGCAAGTTCATTATATTCTCCATGTATTAAGAATAGGTTACCCAAGCGAGGAACTGCTATTGTAACAACATTACAACTCTCATTCAGGAAGTTATTTGTGTTGCCCCTATTTTAGGAGGGGTGGAACAGAACATCAGGGAATTCCCCCCCCCCAAGATCAGGATTGAGAATGGGGTGGGATTACTTCTGAAAATGTCTTTTAAAGACTCAGACTCATAGGTCAGAAGGGACCAATATGATCATCTAGTCTGACCTCCCACACAAGGCAGGCCACAAAACCCTACCCATACACATTTATAACAACAACAAAGACTTTCATTTAAAAAAAGAAAAAGGTTTTAAAACACCACCACACTTCAATAAAAAGCCAGAATAACCCTTACTAAGCTACAGACATCAGTTCTACAGGCTCACGAGGAAGGGACCCAATGAGCTGACCAGTTTGGCAGTTACTTCAGTTTATGCAACATAGTTATGCCTGAACACAAATGCCTTTCAAATCATTTCCAGTGATCTAGCACTGCCAGTAAATTCTAGTGGCCATTTCCACATTTACAGAGGGTTGTTGGGTTTTTTTTTTTTTAAACCATTTATCAAGCTTAGTTATAAAAAGATTCTGGATAGATGTGTTTTCATTATCGATAATAAGAGTGTACATGAAAGCACAAGTGAGTCTGCAAAGCCTGTCTGGCATGTATTGTACCTAACCAAGAACAAATGACTGATTCAGCTTGAGAGGTTCATTTCCCCTCAAGGAAAGTGAACTCAAATGTATTAATAATGAAATCTCTGCTGACAGGAGTTTATAGTAAAATTGTTTTAAAATATGCTAGTCTGTTGGGGGATCAGAAATAAGTACATGATTACAGTCTTGGGGTTTGGTGATTTGTTCATAATTAAAATGGCTAAAGCCTATTTCTGAAACCTATTAAAAATGCTATTGCTTGGATACTTATTACCGTAAACTAAAATGTTTGTTGTACCTCAGAAGGTACTGTCTCAACACTAACAAACAGCTTCAAGTATGCTTGTGTAGTAGACCTACTTTATATTCACATAAGGACCAAATGTTTGAAGATAGTATTCATTAATGAAGCTGAGACTTGAAACTGGTTTAGTCTTGACGACAACAACAAAACAAAACACGTGACAGCATTTACTTTCTGAAGCAAGTTAAACGAGACTCAACCTTTGCACTAACACTGGCACAGCAATTTTGATCCTTTTAAACATTCAGTAGAAGTAGGGCAGACTTCACGTAATTCACATTTAATTTGCAGAAAAAACGATATTTTCAGTATGTTGCTGTCCTTCTACGGCTACTATTTATTTGTACGGCTAGCCAAAGAAAATTTTTCAAGTAAAATTGGAAATATTGTTTTGCTACTTGGAAAACTAAGGCAATAGTCAAAGCTTAAAATGTTTCTGCGTTACATTTTGAAATATTAAAGTGATCTACAAAAGAGACCCTTAAATCACTCTAATTGGATTTTTACATTAAAATGTTCAAAGATTTTTATAAAAAGATTAAAACCTATCAGATGATTTTAAGAGCATCTTCAAATCTAACATGCAATTTAAGTTACACACAAAAGCTATGAGATGAACAAGCCCCATTGGAATGGTTTATAACATGCTAAAAGAGCTGCTAATCATACAGACATTATTTGCATCCAGTGCTATATTTAGATGTAATTTACACAGTTAATAAAGAACAGGTGAAATCAGCCTATCCTCTCTAAAAGCCAATCTCAAAGCAAAGGATATTTCCCCCTCCTTAATTATCTGACAACATTTCAGTACCACTAGGATTGCCACATAAGAAAAAAAAATACGAAAACAAGATAGAGAATTGTATTTTTGCAACCTGCACCAGTGCAGATTGTCTACATTACAGATATGCACATCATATCCACATTCAGCAATCCTGGGACTTGTAGACCGCTTCCCTAAAGCGGACACAATGCTAGGCTATAACATATTTGTACCTGTTCACATTTTTGGTTTATTCCAACAGGTGCTTCAAGATGTTCTATCCTGCAAGGGGAGAAGCACATTTGCCCTGAGAGGCATTGCATATGCTAATGCTATCCTGCATTCATGCTTGGATCAAGTCACCCAGCTCTGTTTGAGCTGGTGGACCACATCTGGACCTGAAGGCCTGGTGACCACTGCAGCACAAAGGTGGCAATGCTTTGAGAAGATGTTCAATTTCATTTCATTCATTTATTTATTCAATAACGTATTTCTTCCCCACTCTGGTTTTATGGTTGAACTAAATGTTGCTCTCCCACTTCTTGTTAGGCAATTGGGACATGGGGAGGAGGGGTTAGATGTACTGCTTCTTGGGGATGAGTAAGGCGGCAGAGGAGTTCAAGCTTTGTTATGTACTGTCACTAGTGACCTATTTCCACTCTCTCTCTTTCAAATCTCAGGTGCTACGGAGGTAGTGAGAGGAAAGGAGTGGCAACCCTAATAAAACATGCACATTTCGGGAAGCTTGTGCATGTCTAACCGACCAATCTTTTTTGGTGGGGTTGCCCTTTTTCCCCCTTCAGCTGATACCCCCCAAGACAAAAAAGTGGTTATCGTTTTCATTCCATCTATGTCCTTCTCTGTTTCTCTGGGAGTTCAGGAGTTAGTGGAGATAGTTGAGCAGAAGGGAGACCAGCCCAGTACCACCTCAGTTGTTCTTAAGGTGGTATGCAGTCATCTTGAAAGGGACAGAACCAGTGTTCTAAGCCTCCAAACCTGTAACTGAAGGGTGAGCAAGAGCACTGAATGGTGCAAGTGCACTGCTGAAGCTGCTCAACCAGCGATTACATTAGCAAGTTGGCACAGAAGCAGCAGACAGGCTAGTTTACACTTGGACTGAGCAAGTGTAACTTCAATATCAGTGACAATGCCTGTGTGCTGCCAGTAGCAATTGTGTACGGTAAACTCTGGGGACAGAGCCACTGGGTGTGTAGACGAAGCCCTTCTAGACAAGGGAACGGAGTATGCATGGTATGGGGAAGATCTGGAAGCTGGGATAAAACCCCAAGAGTTCTAAAATCCACACTGATACGGGGCAGAACCCTACTGTCCCAGACACATTCCCATGGCAGGTCCCTTGAAGGGTCACAGTGGTAGGTGGGAAGAGAGAATCCATGCGGAGATTGGCAGGTCCTGCTTTGGAGTTGTGACATGTAAAAGCCCACCTCTGAGTCCAACAACAAGGATCCCCCTTCCTATGATCCAGTCAGTGCCAGGGTCTGGTGCTGGACCAGTGCCATCACAGCAGGCTTCCCCTTTGATGGTACCGTGAGGCTGACTGTATGGAAGCAGGCAACTGTGATACTGGAGACTGAATTGCTGGCAGAAGCCACAACGGTCCCGAGGGACCGGACCCCTGTAAGAAAGGAGACATCTGCACCAAGAGGCAGAGCAGGTTTCTCGCTGCCACAAACACCTCCAGAGTAGCTGGCACCAAGATGGTCTCTTGCTGTGGTGCTAAAGAAGTTGGCAATGCCACTTGCAGCACCAGGCTTGATAGTGCCCCATGCGGAACCAGAGCCAACTGTGTTGAATGTGGCACCAATTTTGAGGAGTGCTTAGGTTACAGGTGCACTCTACTCAGCTCCTTCTTAACCCTCTTACCAGACTTAGAAGGTGAAGACCTTTCCCTGGCCAGTGCCTCTCTGGAAGCTTTGTATTTCTTCCTCTCCTTGGGCAAGGGAGAATAGTACTGGGATTCCACTAAAGCTGGAGATGCATCTTCAGTGAGTGTGTAGCACTTGGCAGAGTCAGACCAGGATGGCTCCGACAGTGGCCGGAGCATCGCCTCCATCAGGTAGAATTTCAGCCTACCTTCCCTTACCCTTCTTCATCCTCAGCTTGAACTCCCTGCAAATCTGGCACTGATCCTTCATACATGCTTCCTCCAAGCACTTCAGGCAGTTATTGTGTGGGTTACTCACTGACATAGGCTGGAAGCAAGAAGACTTAAAACCCGATGACCAGGGTATACCTTGAATAGAAAAACTCCAAACAGGGAAATAAGTCCAACATTTTTTTTTAATTATTTTTATATTATATGTATAAACACACAACTAAAACTTACTAATTGCCCTAACACTAAAAACCAGACTAACTACGCACAGTTCACAAAGATTGAGATAAACCGTTCTAGTATAAAAATCAGAGGCAGTAAAAAGGAGCTGAGGATGGCTCTGCCATTGATAAATGCATGCAGTGGCACACAGCAGCAAAGGGAGCTCAAGCCGCACTGCAGGTACCACCCAGGGAAAAAGTCTCCTACAGCTGTGCACTTGGATGCACCGACACCAAGAGTGGAATGAACATGTGCAATCACTTGAACAGATATTGAAGTCCAAACCACAATCAAAGTAAACATCAAGCAAAGTCAATAAGATTTTCTGCATGGACCTCTAGAAATACATTAAGTCAACAATCCAACTTAAAAAACTGGGAAATAATTAATTAGAGAAAAATCCAGCTGCATATCCAATTGTTTTACGCCTGGCTCAAATACTGACCCAACACTCTACTTGATCCTTTGCAGTCACCATTATTATTCAGCTTAAGACAGTTTTCCACACTGCATTCAGTATGTTCAGCTCAATACTTGAATAAGCTTGAAAAGGCACTTTCAGTTTACCAGAAATATCTTAATCCACAAAGATAAAGTCATTCTACCATAAAGGCCCAAGTTAATATGAAAACTAATTTTCAAAAGATAATTTACATATCAATTTTAGACGAAAGCCATCTAATGAAAACAAAAATAGTTGTCTGGATATATGTATACGATAACTTGTTGCACATACATCTACAGAGTTCAAAAAGACAAGACTCTTTGTTTTGTTTGGCACAGTCAAGAAAGCACTGGCTGTTCCTAAAGCCTACACAAAGCATTAGAAAGCCAGTGACAAATTTTAAAAAGTGATCAGTAAACCCTGACTAAAGATTCACTCTATTCAGGCTACATATTTACTAACAACAGGATTAACATCTAGGTCACCAAAAAGTACCCTTTTGGGGTAAAGGCTCCTGCATGACACAGCCCAGCAATATACAACGTTTTACTGTAACTAGAGGTGGTTTAAGTCTCAGTACTCCTGTACTGAATCCGAGGAATACTGCCTAAAGTGCTTTCAGTGTCACCTTAAAAGTAGGAGTTCCTCTGCCTCAGTCCAGGTATCTATCCTGTTCTAAGATGACAAAAGTCGTAGTATTCTTGGGAAAGCCTCCTACTGCAGGTTCACATTTCAAAATGATTTAAGGTCAGGTTACTACTCCTGTAAAATTATTTTACTTGAGAAAGGATGCCAAGGCAGCACTCTTGGTCATCAGTTTTTAATGTCCATCTCCTTGGGAGAGCGGGGATATCCTTCAGAGCAACATGCAGAGAAATCAGAAGAAAGCAATTTTCAGGCAGGACAAAATTCTCCTTCCCTGAAGCCAGCTTACATTAGATACATATGCACTGCTCTTGTAGCCATGTCAATTCCAGAATATTAGCAAGACTGTTCAGTCTTGCATTTAGCTGTGACATTGACTAGGTTTCCTAGACCTGATGAAGAGCTCTGTATAAGCTTGAAAACTTGTCTCTCTCACCAACAGAAGTTGGCCCAAAAAAAACTATTACCTCACCCTACTTGTCTCTCTTACATTAGATGTCACCCAAGACAACAAAACTTTACGTAATTCAAGAAGCCATCATTCATTTAAGATACGCTATCCAACGCTATCTTGTTCACATTCAGAGCAAGAATTAAGTGTTATCAGAATGCTTTTTAAATATAGTAAAAGGATCTCCATTTTGTTGTCTTACAGCTAAGAGTTCTACACCATGAGCATATGTAAACAAAAGCTAAAGTTAAAGCCACTCTTCAGTTTGGCACAGTAGTTGTTTTTGAACACATTTAACTATCTAATGTTGGAAATGTCAAAGTTCATTCTAGTTCTGTTAATTAGTATGAAATACAACAAAACTGCATGCTTTGTCAGCAAAAATCACATATACATCTTCCTAAAATTAACAAGATGCCTTTAAAACAAGGCTTCAGAGTTGAAACAGAGAGTCCTGACTTTTATCTTATTATTTGTAAACTAAAAAGGAGTTAAATATTACGTAATGATGGGTTTAATTCTTTTTCAATGGTTCATTTTTCTTTAAAAAGCACCAGTCATTTTTAATTTTTAGCAGTTATTATGGCTGCTCATCCATTTTAATTTAGCTATCTGGGCTCAAAATTATGAACCAAGTTGTGAGTTGAACTTTGTCTTAATGTGCTACATGAAAAACAGGACAAAAACACAGGCTTTGTCTTCACTGACAGTGGCAAATTCGCCGCCAGCAGATCAATTTCTCTGGATTGACTGAGCAATCAGTGAAGACCTGCTCAGTTGATCCAGAAATCGACAGATTAAAACCGACTTCTCAAGTGGCATAGAACTGCGTCGACGGAACACAGTTCCCATCGGCGCAGTGCACTGAGGACGGAGTGCAGGAACAGAAGAAGAGAAGTTGATGGGAGTTACACAAGTTTTTTGCGTAGCTTGCGTAACTCCCGCCAACCCTCCAAGGTAAGTGTAGACATGGCCACAGCCCTAACATGATAGTAATAAAGGACTCAGGGTGAAGGGATGCAAAGCATGAAAGGTCTTAAAACCCCTTTTCAAACCTGATGTTGCTATGTAAAACAGTCCATACTTAGAAGTCTGAGTAATCACTGAAGAACAGAAGAGACCCTACAGCACTGCTTAATATGTAAAGAAGTTTGACATGAAAAAAGAACAAAGTAACATGCCTGGGTTTTTTTGTTTGTTTTTTTAAAACTAAGACACCACCTACCTAACCACCTAATCATTCCCAGGAAAATAAATGCAAGTACTTTTCCACAAGAGGAAAAGCATTTTAAAGAAACAAAACAACAAAATTACCATTTCTTTGCACGTGGGGAGCCCGCAGGCCTCTCAGTCCCCTTTAGTCACGTTGAACATTTTGGCCCCATTCCAAGATTTTGCACATCCAAACAATACTGTTATATAATACTTACGGTATTCTTCAAAAACGTCTCTCAAACTCTTTAGCATTACATTTTGAATCCTCCCCCAAGGCATATTTGTTTTATCTCACTTCTTGAAACAGATGAACAACTGCCACATGCCTCTGGAGGTTATGGGCAGAGCTCCGATTTTGAATCCCCACAAAATGCAGCTAACAGATTGAGGCCAGATCTACTTACATCAGTATAACTACATCACTCAGGGGTGGGAAAATTCCACTCTCTTGAGTAATGGAGTTCTACCCATCAACGCAGCTACCACCTCTCGAAAAGGCAGATTAACTATACCAATGGGAGAGACTCTCCCGTCAGTATAGTAATGTCTTCACTAAAGCGGTGCAACAGCACCACTGCAGTGCTGTATGTGTAGACAAACCCTAAGAAGTCTACACAATCAAAATTATCCCAAGTCAGCATACAAGCTATAACTCATTTTAATTCCCATAGCAGAGACATGACAAAACCAAAAGTGAAGGTGGATTCTTGCTCTTTTCCCTCTTCATCTTTTTTCATTTTTTAATACATATTTGTCAGGTTACTCATTACATATGTAAAACAACTTAACGCAAATATGTTTCTCAACCCAAATCCAACATCAAAACAGAAAATTCATATATACTGATGGAACATGACGACTGTCAAAAAGACAAACAATACGTATAGTAAAGTATTTCCAACACTGCAACATGCATGTTTAATTTACCCTAAAATCTAGCCTTCTAAACTTCAGTGATCACAATTATATACTGTTAAGTGTTTACCCATACTGTTCTCGCAGGTAAGAACTATAGACCTGATTTTCAGAAAGTTGAAACCCTAGATCCATACAAGTTTGTTTGTATCCACAGTTGTACACCGATTTTGCACAAGAAGTTATACATACAATAGGTATCATCCCACCAGGAAAGTAAATACCACTTTTCAGATTGGAACAGTGGTAATTGTGTAAGTAAAGGAGATTTGGACATAACTCAGGTCTAATCTTTCTGAAAACTAAGACGGTGTGTTCCATAACTTCATACTAAAGAAACTGACACCAAAGTGAAGAGTAAACAGAAAGTTTCAACTTACATATACTTTTTTAGAACATCAGTGTCAGGGCTTTTCTACCGTTTCATGTCAATAATTTGCACTGAAATAGCAAGGTAGGGGAGTAAGTTTGAGACCTGTAAATGTTAATAGTGTCATTTTATAAAAAATGTTAGCATGCATCTAAAGAGGCAATAAATTATTTTGGTCAGTACTACCTTACAGGTGTATAAAATGCATTCGTCTTGTTAGAAGAAAATAATTAACTTAATATATTTACCTCAGCAGAAACCTCATTTAGAACAAGATTACAGGCTTCTATGATCAACATTACCATCCAGTGTTTCATAACACTGGGGCACTTACAACAATCTACAATTATTAGTGATAAGCCTGAATGTCTGACTTATGGAGGCAAGTTAGTGTATGAAATAAAAAAGGTATTTCAGAGACCAAGGAAGCTTTAGAGACAACTGTACTGTATTTAGTAAACCTTGATTTGAAATTAAAAAAAAAAAAAAAACAACAAAAGTCGTTAAATACACAAACAAGACCAGGAGGCCACTTTGGAGAATTCATACAGTGTCAGTTACACAAGTCTTAGTATTTGAGTTTCAATGATCAAGGGTTGGAGGATCACTGTCAGGGCCAGAGCAGACTGTAACTTTGCCCTGCCCACAAAGCAGCAGAAAGGCAAAGCAGAAGGTTAGCATGATCTACACATGTGACCATGATCACAAGCAAACCCAATGACTTGGGTTTGGTTGGAGTAACCTTCACTAAGCTAAGAAGCTGTGATTTTTTTCTGTCTTGGAACCCTTTTGTACAAAGGGCTATTTTCAGGACAGGTTCAACATGAAGCCTTTATAGTCTGATAGCATCTTTTTAAATCCCTGACAGTAACTGACATCTCTGATCCAGCCAGTGTTTAAACTGTAAACCAAATAACTCTCATAATTCATATACCAAAAAGTAAAGTCTGCGCTGAGTTGCAGAAACATTACTTCTGATTGGGGTTTTGGTGACACTGATTATCCAACTGGAGCTCTGCTCTTGTGATTGTCACCCAGAAGACCTAAGTGACAACATCCACTGAAGCTCACCTATTGTTTTCTGTATGTTCTATAGTGGGAAAAGATACATTGGATTTATGAGAAAAAACATTAAAAAAATATCCTTCAGTCTCAAAGTAAACATGACAACAGAAAATAAACAGAAATAAAAAGGCTAATTTGCAAAAATTAAGTGTTTGACACATTTTGATCAAGTAATTTAAAGCAAAAAAAAAGAGTCAGATCAGCAGTTAAAACTCTTCACAAAGGTTACGGAGGACTTCATTCTGTAATTATTGCAGAACTTTAAACAGGACCTCCTCACTTACAAAGTAACATTTTAACTAAGTAGCATAAGATTAGAAGTAGAGGGCAATACAAGAATTGACAGGAGAGTAGGAAGGCTGTGGTTACAGAGTTAATATTTTCGGAAGTGACCAGCAATATTAGGTGCCACCTTTAAGGGGCCTTATTTTGATAGAACACATGCTCAGCATTTTCTGAAAATCAGGGCCCTATGAGATGTTTCAGAATGGGTGCACAAAAACAGAGGCACCCAAAAGCACTAGCAAGTTCTGAAAACACAAGCCCATCTCAATGAGTCCTTGGAAGATGCCTCAGCTCAACAGCTGACTGCTCAATGGAAGTGCAACTCAGCCTTAGGAAAAGTCATTCATACAACTTCAAGCACGTGAACCATGCGACCAAACCTCACTTTCTGCAAAGAACAGAAGTAGGGATATTGCTGAACTTATGTGCATAGCCCCGGAAAGTCATCCCTGGCAAGCCAAAGACACTCCCCAAATGACACTCTCGTCTTGCAACTAGAAAGACAATTGTCCAAAGTTAATATATTTTGCAACACACAAGCTTTAAAAAAGGCCATCCATCATCATATAGTCTCCATTCAGAGAGAATGTGAACATATGCATGAAGTAAAAGAAGCATCCAAATGGTTCTACCCAGATCTCTCACCCTAAGCCCACACATATATATTAGGTGGAGCTATACAAATAGTGTCCCATTCAAATAGGAAATGGGGATATGACAGATGGTGAGGGCTGTGTTAGACATACTACCAAATATGCATACAGCATAGAAGGCAATTTATGCAAGACATCCAGATACACGCCCCCACAGAATTAGAAGAGCCCTATGGAAACTGACGTCCCCCAGATTGCATGTCGGCCTCTCAGAGAGGGGAACAGGGTCAGCTAGTGAGCACTGCAGAAATGGCATCTTGTGCCTGTACCATCAGATCTCAGCAAAATATACTCTCTGTATGAGTATATTCAGTGTCAGCAGGAAAGGTCTGTGAAATACATGGAGTGTTGTATTAATATGATAGGACGTAAAAGCAATGAGAGCAAGGGGTCAGTGCAAAATGCCTCATCAAGTGGTTGTGAACACACGCGCAATTTTAGTAGCAGATATGTGAAGTTATGCTCCCTACTATGCGAATGGGTCCAAATGGAGTGTCAGAACTCTGAAAAACATGGTCAGTCTCCTTGCTGCAAGTGTACATGAAGGCAACAGCAGGCTTTTTCAGAGTTTCCCCACCACCATGTGCCATACAAACAATGACAGGTCATGTCTGAGAAACATGCCTCCCCGCTTCCAGATGATGTCTGAGTAAAATGCCTCACCCCGCCCAGGGGCATGTGCATTTACACTGACATTAGGAAGAGCCTCTACAAATAATAAACATGTATATACTAAAGCACTTGTCCCATCTCCAAAGTGCTTTGCAGACATTCATTAAACAAACGAAGGGTGAAACCCACACCATGTGCGCATGCAGTGACAGCAGGAGAAGTCTGCAAAGAGATTCCTCCCTCCTGCATACAGACGTGTCTGCAACATTAGCATTCATACAGACACCTCCCGGGCATTTTCAGAAGGTAACACGTTTTGTTGTAATTGAAGATTATCTTTACATACTCTGTAAAATTAGATTCTATCCCCTGCTATTGTGTCTGCGCAATCAAATTAGGTTTCCATCCATTACTGCCCTTAACCTCACATACAACATGCCTCCTACCAGCCCTATCCTGGCTATGTCTGGGAGCCGAAATGGTGACGATCCCTGCCCATCAGGCTAGAATATGTCAATGCTACAAGATGCTGATTGCGCAATGGACCCCTTCACTTCTCCTGATGGGATCCGCTCTCAGATATTTCCAAAAAGCCTGCGGCCTCGGGTTTTTAAGAGAACACACACACGAGGGGATGCCTTTGCAACAACTCTTCCCGCCCCCCAAACGTGAGCTTGCGGCTGGGCAACGACAGCCAGCGGGAGAAGATGCTATAGTGGGAAACATGCCTCCCTCCCCACCCTCTCCCATGTGAGAGGGCAGCCGGGGAAAGATGCCCCT
>ML675631.1:8064095-8142784 GCA_007922155.1 Mesoclemmys tuberculata
CCAGATCTGCATCCACAGGCGGTGGCACGGGCCGGGCCCAGGCGGCGGGCCCCGGGGCCTGGCGGCGGCTGGGGAGCGGCTGGCCGGCGGCGCTCTCGAGCGGCAGGAAGTCGGGCTGCGGCTCGGCGCGGGGGGGCGCGGTACATGCCGGGCGGGGAGGCCGCGCCGGCCCCGGCGGGGGCGCTGTGCTGCTGCCGCCGCTGCTGCTGCTGCTGCTGCTGGAAGTACAGGTTGCGGACCCCCTGCGTCGTCTCCCAGATCTGCATCCACAGGCGGTTGGACGGGCCGAGCTGCTCTGGCTGGAACCAGGCGATCCGGGGATCCATCAAACGGGGACCCACCCCGGCCGCCTCCGCTCCCGCTGCGCGCCGGCCGCCCTGGCCGAGACCCCGTCGGCGGGCCCCCGCGCTAATGGCGGCTCCGAGGGAAGGGAGGGAGGGAGGCTCCGCCTGCGCCGCGCCGTCCGCCTGCGCGCCACGCAGCCCCCGCCCCTCCCGGCCGCCGAGCGAGGCGGGGCCCGGCTGGGCCGCAGGCACCCGCGGGCCGCGCGTAATAAAGGGGCGGCGGCGGCTGAGGCGCGTGGGTGGCGGCCTTGGTGTGGCGCCCGGGCGGCCGCGCTTCGCCGGAATGCCAGCGCCCCCCGGGCCCGGCCCCGGCCCCCTCACGCCGGCCTCGCCTCGTCCCACCGCGGGTGCCCGCCCTGGCTCCCAAGCTCTGCCCTCCCCGCCTTCGCGTGCGCAGCCGGGCCGCGGCCCCCCACCCCATTGCCCCTCGCGTCCCCTCACCTCGCCCCACCGGCCCGGGGGACTCGCTACCCCATTGCCGCCTCGCCCTCCTCGCTGTGTTCTTCAGCCACGCCCGGTTCGTTAATGTTAATATCCTGGTCATCAATTAATTAAACAGCTGGCCCCTGACCTGACCCGGGACCGCGAAACGTCAGGGCCGCGAAGGGAAGTAGGACGCTCAGGTGCTAAATGGGATTTTGCGAAAAGACAGTCCTAAAAAGCCTTAGGAAACGCCTGAGCTTGCCACGGGAGTCACCCAAATGGTCCTTTGCACAATGGAGCTCTGCTTCAGCAGCTGGGGCCATCCACTCTCCAGCTCAAGAGCTTCCCTGGGATTTAATTATCGCTCTGGCCTGTGTGCAATGATGGCCGGAAAATGGGGAACTGACTCTGACAACAAAACAAAGCAGAATGAAATGTAAAAAGTAAATAAATTGCAGAAATGGTGCAAGCGTGATTAATAATCCATTAAAGTAAGTTACTGGTAACACATGAAAAGTATTTTCTTTTAAATGTTTCAGTTCATTTTAAAAATTTATACTTTTACCCTCCCATTGTCCAGTCTCATTAGTGAGTTACAGCTATGTTCTTCTGGGTAATACAGGAAGATGTGCTTTGATAGTTATAACTACTTTTATAAAATATATGCAGATAGGTGGATTTTGCAAGCAGTATGTTTCCCATTCCTAAAATACTGTAATAGATCTGAACCCATGGCCAATGGGGACTACACAGCAGCAGTGATGGTAGAAATTGAATTCTCTGGCCCTTTCGTCGCATGTGAAATATTCACTTCTGCGTCCATGCAGAACATATACAAACTAGCCAGTTTATTACAATGCAGATTACACTGTTAAATTGCAGGGAACAGGATTGCCTAAGCATGTTGTTATTAAATAGTCCCCACAATGCAATGAAGTTCACCCTTCATTTAAACCTTGTAAGCATTGCTTCGTGGTCCAAACCGTGTACAACACCTGATCAACTGCCCTTGTTGCTGACACCGGTTGTTAGCTCTGTTGTTATTTGGAAAGGCTATGCACAGTTGTGAACATGTCTGGTTGGGACATATGGTGTGTTACAGATGTTCTGGGGGACTAAAAGAGGGTTAGGATGCCAAATTTCTCTAGTATAGTCAAGGCTATGAAGACTGGAGAACAAGAGAGAAATATCACAAAGCCAAGAAAATGAAAATTGAGCAATTAGGAGAAGAAAGGCTTTTTTGTTAGATTTTACCATATTTTTGTTTTGTTCTTAATATCTGTCACAATGTTATACTATCATCCATCACTATACTATCTGAATGCCTTCCACATAAAATCAGGAGTAGTCACAAAGTCCTTAGTGGATTTAATGGCATTTCTGGCACGTCTCACTTTACGCTACAGGCTCAGATCTCT
Source organism: Mesoclemmys tuberculata (assembly GCA_007922155.1). Taxonomy (NCBI): domain Eukaryota; kingdom Metazoa; phylum Chordata; order Testudines; family Chelidae; genus Mesoclemmys; species Mesoclemmys tuberculata. The sequence continues at coordinate 8,066,281 of ML675631.1, forward strand.
GCTAAAGATGATCGATTCTGGATTTACATGATGTCCTCTAGAAGACTGTTCCATAGATGGAGCCCCTCAACAACAAATGCTTTGTCCCCAGCTCTCATGTGTTTTGTCCTGGGTTTTGCAATCCACATTATTGCAGAGGAGCACAGTTACTGTGATCAAAATTTTGTCTCATATAGCTGGGGTTAGAGGCATTAATTGCTTTGAAAAATCAGAATCCAGGCCTTAAACTGACATCAGAAACTGACTAGCACCTAATGCAGGGACTTGAGCATAGCACATCTTGGAGAAAGGAACTCACCGTTAAATACTCAACCCTCCTTTTAATTTAAGGTATGAACACTAAATTTTCTAAGACCCCCAACCAGTCCCCCAATAAAATCAAGATGTGAGTTGATGTGTCTAGTATTTCAACAATTTTTAAAAAGACAGGAATTTTTTTTTAAAAGTTGAATTCTCCTTCACATATGATAAAGAAAAAACAAAGAGCACAACAAATCTTCAATTACAACAAATTGAACCTTAGACCCCAATCTTTACAAACACTGAAGCCAAAGATATTTGGTTTAAACTCACGTGTAGTTATATATGTGCCTAAGTCCTTGCAGGACTGTGGCATATTTGAATCTTCTGAAAAACCATGTTGTATATGTTTAATAAAATATTTAAAATCCATCACTTGAAAGGTGTCCCAGCAGTGGCCATTATGCCTGGGAAGTAAGGCCAGGATGTCTGGAAAGCATGATGTCACAAATGGAGAATTCTTTAAGCTGTGCAAAAAAGCCCCAAACAAAAAACCAATTGAACATACGCTGAAGTGACTTTTCAATCACAATTTTTATTCACCTTCCCCGCCTCAAACCTAGTAAAAGGCCAACCTGTCAATAAATATTATTTACTTGCAAAAATGGCACACAATATATTTTTGGATCAGACATTTTTAAATTAACCAGTTACCCACCCCCCCCAAAAATGCTGAAAGTGTCTTTCATTCTCCGATAACTAAAAAATTTCTAATATAATTGTCTTTAAAAGTTTTTAAAAAAATATTCACCTCAGGGATAAGACAAAGAATGGAAGGATTTAGTCGCAAAGGAGAATTTTCAACAAATTAGGAGCATGAAAATGGAACTCCCATCAATTAAACTCTCATCAATACCTTTTAATCTACCTGAGAGCAAGAGCCGAGTCTCACAGCGAGGACACTGCTCTCAGCCCCCAGGGCGGCCAGTGCTCCTGCTGTCGAAATTGTGGTAGAAGCCTAATATTGCGGGATCCGCAATTCCTGCAATATTGTGAATTAAGTAGGGCCTTAAACATAAGCCATTTTATACTAGCTTGCCAGAAAGTAATTGATTGCTTGTCTTTTTATTTGTTTATTTGTTTGTGGAGAATTCAAGTGTTTGGGATGAATTTTGAGGCTCCTGAAAGAAACTGGCATGACAGCCCTAGAGTTTTATTCAGAAAACAAATACAGACAATACAAGCTTTCCCACAAAGCCATGTCAATGTTCCCCAGATCTGATCCTGATGCAAAAGCACTCTAGGCATGAGAAAGCCAGTCAGTTGTCAATGCTTGGCCTCTGTTGAGACTGCCAGCGTTTCCAGTTTGTGTCAAGTGTCTTGGAATTTGTGCTGTGGACTGACAGCCCCTGCTCATCTCATATATGCCGGAAAAAAGCCATCAGATAACGCAGTCAGTAATACCCTGAGCTGGATTTGAAATTCCAACAGCAGGTGTGAGGCTGTATATTCCTTATAAATCCCCTGAAAATGCTTGTACAGCTATTGAGAGAACTTGAATTTTCAAGCACATGCTTTTTTGTTGGTTATATAGCATACCAATGTTCTACAAGGTGTGCGCTTCATTTACAACAGCAGCAGCAAACTGTTCTTTGAGATGTGTTGCTCACATCCATTCCATCCTAGGTGTCTGCATGTCATGTGCACAACTGCTGGAGATTTTTCCCTCAGTGGTATCTATAGGACCAGCCCGAGCACCCCTTGCAGCTGTGCACATATGTGCCGGTATAAGGATCACCAACAGCTCTGCATTCTCGCGAACAGCAACAGTTACAAAAGGTTAGTAACTTTTTTGAGTGCTTGCTTGGTGTTCATTCCATACCAGATGACTCACAAGCAGTAGATCTGGAGGTGGATGTGCTGACTTGCAACACAGCTCTACCAAAACTGGCATCATCACAGGCCTGCTGGGTGATGGCATAGTGGGATGGGAAGGTAAGACCCAACGACCATGTCGCGACTCTGCAGATATCCTGGATTGGGATGTGCACGAGGAACGCTGCTGATGAAGCCTGGACTCATCTGGTATGAGCAGTCATGATGGCCGGAGGAGGAACCTTCACCTGTTTGTAGCAAACTTGGATACAGGTGGTTATCCAGGACAAGATTCTTTGGGATGACACAGGTAGTCCTCTCATTCTTTCCACTACTGCTACAAAGAGTTGCATGGACTTGTGGAAGGGCTTGGTCCTCTCAACACAGAAGAAGAGGGACTGCCTAACGTCCAACGTATTGAGCTGATGTTCCACAGTGGTCCTGTGAGGTTTCGGAAAAAAGACAGGAAGAAAACTGTTCCAGTTGTTGTAGAATTGTGACACAAACTTTGGTAGGAAGGCTGGATGGATGCAGGTGCAAGTGGACCTTGTCCTTGAACACTGTATAAGGAAGGCTCTGACATTAGGGCTTTGATCTCAAAGACCCTTCTGACCAAGGTGATCGCCACCAGGAAGGCGACCTTCCAAGAGAGAAGCAATATGGGACAAGATGTGAATTGCTCAAAGGGGGAATCTTGTAAGCCTTGACACGACCAGGTTTTAGTCAGATGGAGGAATCAGGTCACAAACCTGAGGGTAGAGTCTTTCCAGGTCCTTGAGAAACCTGACTGTCATCTTGTGGGAGAAAACTGATCTGCCCTGCACAGGTGGGTAGAAGACTTAGATGGCTGCCATGTGAACTTTAATAGACAAAAGAGTCAAACCTTGATGTTTTGGGTGGAGCAGATAGTCCAGGATAGACTGCAAAGACGACCAGAATGGAGAGAGAGTCCATCTAGAGGCCCAACAAGTGAAATGTTTCCATTCGGCCACATAGGTAGCCCTGGTATAAGGCTTTCTGCTATTGAACAAAACTTGCTGGACCTATTCCGAGCAGGCCCATGCCATCAGGTGCAGGGAGGCAAGGTTTGGGTGAGGCAACAGGCCGTGATCTTGTGACATCATGTCCAACGGGGTGCGAGCTTGGTTGGAGCTGCCACTGAGATGTCCAGAAGCATACCAAACCATGCTGCAGTTATCAGTATAACCTTTGCCTTGTCTCACTTGACCTTTAGGAGGACCTTGTAAAGCAAGAGGATTCGCAGGAAGGCATATAGTAGGTGTTCTGTCCACAAGAGCAGGAAGGCACCAGAGTGGGAACTCCTGCTGTGTCCGTGCAGTGAACAGAACTGGAAAAAAAATACGGGGTGCTGCACAACCATGAATCTGCATGGGTGGCAGGTATAAGAGGCACGAGGAGGCTAAGCCTCCCCAAACGGGGCAAGAAATGCCAGATGCAGCACACCTCCCTTTGGATCAAAGTTCCATTATGCTGAGTGTTATACAAACATAGATAAAAAGACAAGCCCTATGCTACAGGGTTTACAATCTAAAAGACAGACTGGGGTTGGCAAAAGGCATACAACTGATAAGCAAATTAATATGCTATCAGAGTAGGCATCTAATATATCTAATCTATGAGACTGTATAAATTGATACAGGATGTTAGACCACAAGAGTCTCTGCCCTCGGTCTGGAGCCTCACGTGCAGGCCATATCCAAATCATTCCATTTTTTCCTTCATAACATCTCTGAGACGTGGCTTTGTCTATATCCAGATTACCAAAGATCTTATCTGCATCCTCTTCCTCTCCAGCCTCAACTACTGCAAACTTGCCTGCCTTAGTCTGGATTACTGCAGCCTTGCCCCACCTTAAATCTATTTAAAAGTCTGCTGCCAAAATTATCTTCCTAGCTCATCAGTTCACTTGTGCCATTCCCTCTTTTATACCAACTTCTAATCCTTAACTTGAAGATCCTTTACAAATTAGCTTCCTCCTTACTTATCCAATCTCTTATCTCACTAGGTCACTCTATGAGCAATGAGCAACCTCGTTGCTGATGTGTAAACTGGGAAAGGTGTACATTTTCTTCCATCTTGATCCTTATGCATAGCACACACTCCCCAAATTAATTTGTTCAGTCACTACCCCATCCCTCATGGCCTCTCTCTTCAATGAGACCAACTGCACACCACCCAATGGGAGCGGCCAGGCAGGTGATATCCTAAAATCTCATGTTCACTTTGTCTATTTAAAAAACAAACTATGAAGTATCCAAACTGTACACTTGGCTAGTTATTATTTATATTACAGTAGTGCCTTGGAATTTCATTAAAGGTCAGAGCCCCATTCTGCTAGGTGTTGTACAGGGAAGTAACAAAAGCAACAGACCACATCACAGAGATCTTACAACCTAGGTATGAGGACACAATAGGTGGATGGAACAGATTAACAGGGAGGGGTAACAATAAAAACAGTTTAGCATAGAAACAGAAGCCTACCATCACTACCCGCCTAACAAATGTCAGATGGATAAGATCTGAGAGTTTGTACAGTCAGCTTGCCAGGCCCTATGTAAATCAGGAGAAATGGATTGCAGTCTTGGGCCCCACCTCCTCAGGTAAAGGAAGGTGCTAGATACTACAGGCGGGTGGAAATTAACAGAATTTGTTATAGAATGGGTAGGTTTCACCAAGTATCCCTCGTTTCACCCTGAGTTCACGATGGGCTCACGTGAACCAAAAAATGGCTTTTTCCCCTTAACTCTACTGCACTCACTACAAGCTTTCCTAAGAGTCCCTCAATGCCCGCTGGCAGGGGGCCCGCTATACTGCAACTCATATCAGGCCAAAGACTCACTATCCCCAACACACTGTTGTCACAATATGTATCTAAAACATATATTTAGGGTATCATCTGTAACTGAAGACGTGCTGGTCAGGAATATCACTGAGTGATGGATGTATGGATTATGTGTAAAGAATTCTGTATGTGTACTGGAAATAAGTTTACAAAATGTGTTTTGGAAGTAGTGCATAAATCAAGCCTGTTTTAGACAAAGGAATGTGAATTTGCCTGTCTGACCAGCTTGATTGCAGGCAAAGGACAATGAAAGCACATTGCCATATAAGAAAAACAAAGCAATCGCGTTAACAAGCAATGGAGGACACGGTTCTGTGAAGAGACTGAGGGACAGAGTCTGCACCCCCAGAAAATCTTCCTGGCTCTTGAGGCAGAGAAAATGGACATTGGGAAATAAAAGGGGAGCAAAAAGACATTCTAATTGTCCATCACTTAGTGAACAAGGGGAACGGCACCTTCTGATTCTGTGAAAGTTGGATCCCTTGGCTTGGAGGACTAGAGCTACTGGTAATTTGAGACAAATGAGAAAATGGAATATGTAAAGCTTGTAAATGCTAAAATTAAATTTTCATCACTAGAAAGCATATCTTGTTTTGTTTGTAACTATACCTACCTGGTTTCTCTCACTTAGTATCACTTAAATCGCTTGTTGATTATGAATAAATTTGTGCTTAGTTATACTGTAAACCATCTCCGTGCTGTTATATTGAAGTAAATGTGAATCTTCAGCTAAACTAACAGTCTGGTGTGCGTTCTTGTCTCTTGGAGGCACAAAACTTAATTCCTGTGAGTGGCCAGTGAGAGGGACTGGACACTACAGACATCTCTGGGGAACTGAGGTTTGTGAATTGTTATTTGCAAGACAAATTAAAGACTGGTAGAATCTCGAGTTTGCTGGTGAACTGGACAGACTACATTCTTGCTGAGGCAGAGTGCTAACATAGTGGCTTATAGTGCTGGGTTCCATGAGGAGAACATTGCATTCTCCGTACCTAACAGCTCTGCCAGGGAGCAGAAGTCACTGCTGCTGACCAACCTCTCATCTACTAATGCAACTCCTGGTAGCGGGGATACTATTTCCTATGAATGGCTGGATTCAGTGTTACCATAGTTGAAACTGAACTTTCTTATTCTCAGGTTTATTGGTCACTACTGGACAAAACTGGGTCGACCCTGCTCAGAAACGTGCTTTGTTGTGGTTTAATGCTGTAGTATAATTGGGCAAAAACCTCTTGACGTGCCTCTCCCTTGTCACTGATTTCTCTGTCTTCTACAAGCATTTTTGTCCTGCTTCGCTTTTAAACAGGAAACTCCCAACGTAGAAAGACACAGCGAACTAAAGCGTAAAGCCAGTATCTGTGAGAAAAGGATTGTGAGAACTACGTAATCAGTCTCAGAATCTGACTCGGGGATGTGGGGGGAGAGAGCAAACATCATGGAAAAAATACCATTATCTTCTCTGATGGCAGCAGCAGCTGAGGCACTATGGGATGATTATCAAGGTTTTCCCCAATACAAACAGTACTCCATGGCATGGTAGGTGTGGAGACACCCGTACACAGTTGACATTCGGTTGTGTTATGAGAAAAGCTGCTGTGTGGACACAATTGTGTTGTAACTAGGTCAAATGAGTGTATCATGACCTAGTTACAAAATTGTGATTGTATTTGTAGAATGCACAGGGCCTCAGAGGAAATAGAAAACCTAGGCTTATAGCGGTAGAAACATACTGTACTACAGACAACCTGACCAAAATGGTGATGGCGATTGTGAAATGGTCTGGGAGATTAGAGGGGTTACAAAAATAGAAAACTCAGTAATAATGAGGAATTACAACTACCCACATATTGACTGGGAACTGATCATCTCAGGACTGGATGCAGAGATAGTTTTTAGACAACATAAATGACTACTTCTTGGAACCCACAAGGGGAGAGGCAAGTCTTGATTTAGTTCTAAGTAAGGCACAGGAGCAACCATAATGTAATTAAATTCAACATGCTTGGAGGGGGGAAAATACCAAAGAAAAACTCCGAAGTATCAATTTACTTCTAAAAGGGGACCAATACAAAATGAAGAAGCTAGCTAAATGGAAATTAAAAAGAACAGTCACAAGAGTGAAATGCCTGCAAGGTACATGGAAACTATTTTAAAAAACACCATAAGAGGTTTAAACTAAACGAACAACCCAAACAAAAAAGCCCTGTAGAACCACCAATAAAATATCACCATGGCTAAGAAAAGAAAGGGGTGGCTAGAGGCAAAAAGGCATCTTTTAAAAATTGGAAGTCATACCCTCCTGAGGCAAATGGAAGGGAGCATAAACTTTGCCAAGTCAAGGGTAAAAGATTAGGCAGGCCAAAGCAGAATGTGAAGAGCAACTAGGAAGGCACAAAATCATAAGCAAAATTTAAGTATTTCAGAAGCAAACAACAAGTGTTGTCACTGGATGATCGAGGTGCTAAAGGAGCACTCAAAGAAGACAAGGCCATTGCAGAGACACTAAATGAAACCTTTGCATCGGTCTTCACTGCAGAAGATATGAGGGAAGTTTGCACATTTGAACCATCCTTTTTAGGTGACAAATCTGAGGAACTGTCACAGATTGAAGTGTCCATAGAGAAAGTTTTGGAACAAATTGATAAATTAAAACAGTGAGTCAGCAGGTCCTGATGGCATTCACTCAAGACTTCTGAAGGAATTCAGACATGAAATTGCAGAACTACTAACTGTGGTATGTATATACCCTATTGCTTAAATCAGCCTCTGTTCCAGATGACTAGAGGGTAGCTAATATAACTGATTTTTTTAAAGGCTCCAGAGGTGATCCTAGCAACTACAAGTAAAGCTAACTTCAGCACCAGGCAAACTGATTGAAATTATAGTAAAGAACAAAGTTATCAGACACTTAGATAAACAGTTTGTTAGGGAAGGGTCAACATAGCTTTAGTAAAGGGAAACCATGCTTCACTCATCTATTATAATTATTTGAGGGGGGTCAACAAACATATGGACAAGGGTGATCCAGTTGATACAGTGCTCTTGGACTTTCAGAAAGCTTTTGACAAGGTCCCTCACCAAAGGCTCCTAAGCAAACTAAGCAGTCATGGGATAAGAGTGAAGGTCTTTTCATAGATCAATAACTGGTTACAAGACAGAACACGAAGGATAGGAATAACTGGTCAGTTTTCACAATATAAAAATGTAAATAGCAGGGCTCCTAAAGGATCTTTACTGGGATCTGTGTTGTTCAGCATATTCATAAATGATCTGGAAAAAGGGGTGAACAGTGAGGTGGCAAAATTTGCAGACAATACAATATTACTTAAGATAGTTAAGTCAAAAAATGACTGCAAAGACTTACAAAGAGATCTCATTAAACTGGGTAAGTGGGCAACAAAAGGGCAGATGAAATTCAATGTTGATCAATGCAAACTAGTGCACATTGGAAAAAATAATCCCTGCTATATCTACAATACGATGTGGTCTAAATTAGCTATTATTATTCAAAAAAGAGATCTTGGAGTCAGTGTGGATAGTTCTCTGTAAACATCCACTCAAAGTGCAACAGCTGTCAAAAAGTAACAAACAATGCTAGGAAACATTAGGAAAGGGATAGATAAAACAGATATGCCACTACAGAAATACAGTATGCCCACACCTTGAATACTGTGTGCAGTTCTCATCACCCCATCTCAAAAAACATATATTAGAATCAGAAAAAGGCAACAAAACCGATTAAGGTTATAGAACTACTTCCGTATGAGGAGAGATTAAATAGACTGCACAAGTTCAGCTCAGAAAAGAGGTAACTAAGAGGGGATATGACATATCTATAAAATCATGAATATTGTGGAATAAGTGAACAGGGAAGTGTTATTTACCCCTTCACATAACACAAGAGCTAGGGGTCTTCAAATAAAATTAATGGGCAGCAGTTTTAAAAGGAAGGAAGTACTTCTTCACACAATGCACAGTTCACAATTGCAGCTCATTGCCATAGGATGTTGTGAAGTCCAAAGTAGAATTAGGTTCAAACGAGAATTAGAAAAGTTCATGGAGATTAGTTCCACCAATGGCTATTTGTCAAGATGGTTAGGGACACAACCCCATGCTCTGGGTGTCCCTAAACCTCCAACTGCCAGAAGCTGGGACTGGATGACAGGGGATGTATCACTCATTAATTGACCTGTTCTGTTCACTCGCTCTGAAGCATCTGGCACTGGCCACTTTTGGAAGACAGGCTGCTGCGCTAGATGGACCATTGGCCTACCTCCGTATGGTCATTCTTATGCAAGTATCAGAATAGGCATAGCATCTCTTCAAGGGGGAGAGGGATGGATTGTCTCATCTGGTGGTGGAAAAGGATCAGAGGGGGCCACTGTGACGAATGAAAAATCTCAGTGCGGATAAGGTGTGCCTCAAGAATTTCAGCAAGAGGAAGCGGAGTACACAGAGTCTGGCAGACAGCTCAGACTTGAATTTACTAGTATGAACAAAGAGAAAGTGGCCAGTCATAGTAGCCTAAGATCTAGCTCTGCTGTATCTTATTTTAACCAAGAGATCTGCTAGACAGTTGCAGCAAGATCACTATGTTGTTGTATAAATGGGATAGGGTTTGCCTTTCATTTTGCTGTCCTTTGCTAGTGAAGTTATCCTTTGATTCTCTTTCCCTTCTTTCTTAGGCAGAATGATGGAGTATTTTTCTCCCCCATCTGATTTTCCAGCTGGAAGTTAAAAAGACAATAAGAACAGGTACCCGCAGGCTAGTAACAAATGGTTAAAAAAACCTCTCTCCATTGGCAGCCAACTGACAATTTCATAGGTCTTTGGGATGTGTGTTTCTTGGCATGCTCATCTGAAGAAATCCACTTATAAAAGTTGTCTTGTTCTTGCATCATATGATTCCATCAGGCACATAATAAATACATAATTACCAGAAATGAGCAGCACATATTTTAACATCAACATTGTCAGTTTTCCCCTGGAGTCAGTCTGATCTACTCTATGTCAAAAGTGAACAAAAGTTGAAGGACTTAAAATCTAAAATTGCCTAACTCTTTCCCAAAGGGAACTATTCCAGCAAAAGGAAAACTATGATGGGCTAAATGATGGTGTAATTACTTCATATTTTGATATTGGCTTCTCTAGCATTTGGAAGTAACGATCAAAAGAAACCAGTCCCGAAATGTTAGAGAATTATATAAAAACATAGGGAGCTTGCTGGTGGTAGTTTTATCTTTTTTGTGGATTTAGCTATAGCTTGGAAGATTTGTATTTTAAGGTGGTAAATATGGCTTTTCATTAGTGACCTATATAAAAGGAAGCGATGTTGATTTTGCTTTGCTAAGCGTTCTAACTGTTCACACAGGGTCAGCGTCTGCTAGCAAAGCTTGGAGTAAGGTACGAAAGGGGAGTAAGGACAGGATGGCCCATTACAAGTACTGCTTCTAGGTAATGTGGAAAACATTAACGGTATTTCAAAATTTAAAAAGTCCAGTTTTAATCTCAGTGTTCATGAGGTGATTACTATGGAAAGTCACCTTCCTGAAATGTCAAATCATTTCTGACAGAAGCAACATCTGGAGAGCTCAACAGGCCAAGGCATTCTCATAGTTCTGCTTTGCAGTTTAAGAGAGCCTTGCCAACAGATCCCACCATTGAACTCCTGCAAAGCTAGTTAGAGTGTGCTGCAGGTACTAGATCAATGTGCTTGCATGCACATCTGTCCAGAGAGAAGCAGGAGAACTCACTTATCTATTCAGGACGATTTCTCAGTTTCTCTCTCTGCTCTTTTTCTCCAAGCCTCTTCCTTTCCTCACCTCACAACTTCAATTATTAATTAGTATTTTTACATGAAGAGCACTTCAAGGTACTTGTCAAACACACTCTCTCTATATGGTAAATGTTATGATGCCACTTTATAGATCGGGACAGTGAGGTACAGAGGGGGCTGAGTGACTTGCCCCAGGTCACATATTGGCAAGCAGATTATGATAAAAGACAAGGCAACTAATAATAAAACATATAGCATCGTTCAGATAGATTTTGTTTTCTTTCTGCTATGTTGCCAGTACAATTTATAAAGCAAAAAGGGGGTACTAACATTTTCGGATGTTCAAACCTTTAACATTAGAACAAAAAGAGCACAAAGTTAGTATTTGATTAAATAAAACATTTTCACGCCAGTGCAGAATCAAAAACAAGCATGAGATTTGCAGATTATAAAAATCTTAATTTGCAGTGGAAGGGAGGGTCATGGTGTTCTGGCAGTCTGCAGATGGTGATGGAAACATAGAAAGGATCCAAAGATGACAGCAGTGGGGCCATATAGGTCATGCACTGAAGAGCACAGATAATCTTTACAAGGAAGATATGGAAGATTGCAGCAGGATCCTCCACAGGGGAATGGCAAGAAGAGCTAGAGTTTGAAGATGAAAAATCAGCAGAAATCAAATGCAAAAGCTTACTGTCTCAGCAATTTGTCTTCCTCATTCATGCTTTTATCCTAGTTTTGGGCCCCAGACCAGAGAGAGAGAGATGCATGTCATATAGGGGTCTGATTATACAAATAATTTATTTTAATAATACAGGGAATATATGATCCTCTTTTGTATTGGTTGCCTAATGACTGACACACTGAAGATCTGCAGACTTAGGCCATTGTTAGTGATGACATTGTAGGGGTGCCCACTAACTCAGCAGGCTGCTCTTCTGGCTTGTACTGGGGCTCACAGCTTACAAGAAGTCGTCATTTACAACTTAGCTTAGGGTACGCAGTTCAAGAGTGCTTTTTGGAAGGAGATATTCTAGCAGCTCAGCAGTCCTACAATGACAAAGGGGAAACTGTAGCAGACATAAGAGCAGCAGGGAAAGACAAGGTAGTAAAGGTTGGAAAGAACAGACTACACTGCAGAACACTATTGTAGAAGTAGTGCATTTCTTTCTTTTTCTAGTATTTGGTTTCATAGGAGCTCCTTGTTATAAAAATGGACCAGTAAGGATGTTTCCACACTAATTAGAAGAGCTACAAATTAACAGTTCATGGTGGCAGCACAGATGATTAAAAATCCTCTTAAGTTTACTCTTATGGACTGTTTCTGAGCTGATCTACCTGTTACCCGGAATGGTATTTTTTTTAAATTTATTTATTTAACAGCGGGCCAGAGAGACTTGTAGCTAGCTGAATAGGTCTGGAATCCAGATGGCACAGCCACACCATCTAACCCATAACATCTCTGGATACTATCAAATGTTACAAACAATATGGAAGGGCTCCTGAAGAATTCACTCCCACCCAACTAATTGCTAAGCACCCTGTTCACATCTGAGGTGGGTAATCTGACTTCCCCCGATTATTATGGGGTTTTGGCAATACTGGTAGGTCGTTTTGGCTCTAAAAAGCATGTTGATGGACCACACGCAATTAGTTTCTTGCTATCCTTGGGGCTTGTGAGTGCCATGTAATTTACAGTGTCCAAAAGCTTCTACATGGTTCGGACAGTTACCAGCGCTGATTTACTATCCTAAGGGTTAGTCCAGATCCTGCTTGTCAATGCCCTAAATTCCAAGGGTGCCAAGCTCTGGAGGAAAAAGATAGGTTCATTTTAAATGAACCTTTCTGTCTTCACAAACTGTACAAGACAGGACAGCACAGACCAGGCAAGAACCTAGTTACACTCTTCCCTCATGAATTCCTCAGGCTCTGCCATCACCAACGTGGAAAAGGCCGCAACAGGCAACAAGGCTTAAATGACAAAGCGAGATTGGAAAAACAAAAATCTGAAAACCAACTGTTAAGCTAAAACTGCAAAACCAAAACCCAGCACCAAAGGTCTGGGCAAAAATTAGGCAAGAATCTGCTGTCTGTGCTATTGCAGCCAGCTGATAATGAAAGAAACCAGGGCACTTGGCCACTATGTAACCTCATGGGGTTTCTATAGGCAGGGAGCTCATCATCCAAAGTCACTGACAGAAAATGATTCTGGGCTTCTGGCCAGACCTGTGTGTATCTTAAAGGGTGGGGCCTGTAAAGGGATCAATAGATTTTAAGGCTAGAGGGGGCCACTGTGATGATCTCGATGGTAAGATTGCCTACCCAATAATTTCCTTTCTGCTAGCAGCATGTCCCATAAGTCTGAGACGTATGGGCTACTTCCCTCCTATCTGCATTTTCTGGAGGCAGTTCAAAAGCTATACCACAGCCTATGCTAGCCATGTCTCCCTCCTCTGGCCTGCGGCCATATGATTCATTCCAAAACTGTGTAAAAACTCATACAATGCTATTAGTATCAATAACTTCAATGCCAGCTAACAAATTATGTACAGTAGGCTATGGCCTACAAATGTAACTACCAAATTAAATACTGTCCCTTGGCTATTAAGTCATCCAGAGAGAGGAGAATTGTGGAAGATGCTGCTAACAGGAAGGAAATTATCTAGCAAGAAATTTGCCATTCTGTAAACTCAGCATCTCCCACAATTATGATACTTATGGGAAACAGCAAGCAGTGAACAGAAGTAGGGAGGGATAAGAAAAACAGAACAAGATAGAGAAGAGCCCTCTGGCACTTTTTGGGGCAGTCAAGGCTGAGAGTCACCACTGGGCTCCAGCCTGAGAAAAAATTTGTCTGTGCCAAATGAATGTTAGCTCCCTAACGCAACCAGCCTGTCAGCCATTCAAGCACTCTCTCCTGGGCTATAACAAATCTTGACAGTTGACAAAAGATGCACTCTAGCCATCAAGTCCCTTCAAAGTGTCCCTCTGCGGTATTGAGCCCCTGAGCACTGGACGCCCACTGAAGCCCCAGATTCTCCATACCCAAAGGAACAATTTACCGTTTGCCAGTTTTACCTTATCCCACCACTCCTGTATCACACATAACACTTGAGTTCAATCACAGGAAAACAAAAGGAAATGTATTTTAAGAGGAGACATTCAAATAGAAACAAGCATGAGTGAGGGAAATAAATGGTTACTTACAAAACTAGATAATAAAATGCAAACTAGGGCCTATACCTATTAATAGTTATTTTTCTGATCTATGAAAAGTAGATTCTCACCCCAAAGTTCACTGCAGTGCTTGCTGGCCAAAAGGAGCTGGGGTCCAGTCTTTCATGAAGCTCCCCCATCCACCCTCTGCACTCTTTCAAGGTACCTAATCAGTGATGGCTCTAGAGGGTCTTTTCCATCTTATGATATGCTGAATCAGTCTTTTGTCCTTACTCACAGACAGGGTAATCCCCTCACTGTCACATTGTTCTTTTTCACTTCCAAGTGGTTTCCATGGTTATACTATCTCTTTGATGTTTTTCCATTGACTTTTCTGTGCTCTTACAATAGTGGGCAATTAAACAATATACACTTAAAAGATATACACTGATAGAACCTGTGAATAAAATCTCCTCTTCCAGAGAAACTAAGTAATATATTTTGTCTTCTCACTCGGACTAGGACAATGAACAATAAAATAAAATACATCCATTTCTGGAAACTGGTAAAAACTCCCGGGCTGACAGAGTAAAAATCTGATTGGGCTTTGAATAAGGCCCCGCTTCACGTAATGAATAAAACTGATTACGTCTTAAAACAAGTGTCTGTATTCCCAGTTATCCAAAGCCATACACATTCCAACCTTATTTTTCTACATCGATACTTTTGTTTTCATGAATTAAAACAAACACATTTTAAGAAATTAATACAAATTGTTTCATATAGAAAAGATATTTGTCTTTATGCATCCATAATCAGCAACACTTCTTCAAAAATAGCTACTGTATTTTACAGGCCTTTCATGGGTCTCCGTTTAAAATCTCTAACACACACATCCGAGTAGATATCATTTAATCAATTTTTAAAAAATCTTTTATATCACATTTCAATACAAAAATAGTTATATTTGTTATTAGGTATATTACTTCCCCAAATCCAAACTTTTACCCTAATGTAGGATCTACAGAAGGGAATTAAAGCCTACTGAACTGATTTCCAGAAAGCTGAACAACCAAAAAATGAAGTAAAAATCAGGCCAAATATCTTTAGCAGGTTTCTTCTAAACTGACTTCCACAATAATTACCTATCATATAGGAATTCATTATACTGGATGAAAGTAAATTTGTCACAGCTTCTTCTTTGATAAGCTTCAGAGGGCAAAAAATCCAAATGCTGATCAAATCTATGAACCTATCATACTTTGTTGAAGAAACTTGCCATAAGCTTCCCTTTCAAATTTTGAACACAGTTGACAGTACATGTTAACTTTCTTAGGCATTCAGCCAGTACTTATATCCCGCACACAAAAAAATCTAGGTTTTTTATGGGTTCTCTCAATTTAGTAAGCAACTGTAATTTTATTTTTTTTAACTACATTTCTTGTGGAATAACTTTGTTCCAGGGTATATGAAAATTTTCACACAATGAAAGTGAACTCTAGATACATATTCTAAGACTACAACACCACATTCTTACAAGCATTAGCAGTAATGCAATACTTTAATATGCTGAATCCAGCTTTAATATTGCATCATCCCAGAGTATAAAATATGCATAATGTAAGAAATGCAACGTTAACATAAAAACAGAATTCCCTCTCCCCAAAATCCTAGAATTCAAAACTTATATATTTGACAATCAATAAAGAAAACCTTGGTTTAAAGTCCTTTTCAAGAAGTCTTTTTTTCCCCTAATGTCTCTTGATAGGCAATGAATCTTCTCAAATTCATTTTTACATTGTCAAGAACACACAACTGATCTGTACTGTACTGTCCTTTTCCTTCTTTCCGCATCTGCAATAAAAAAATACATATATATATAAAATAATTTAATTGAGAAGGCAGCTTTTCAAATTAGGCTAGCCAAGCACTCCTCTGATACCTTCTGGCAGGATATATTCCTGACTTTCACCAATTCAAAAATAGCACATTCACAGCGTGTGCGCGCATACACACACAAATGGATAGCAATTCATATTATAAGACATTTTACTGCAACACAGAATTTCCCCCTAATGTAGACAGGTCATTGCCAGATATCTCGCCAGTACTATTATTGGTATCCAGTTTCACAGTTAAATTTGTAACATGCATTTATCCTCTACAGATGTGCAAAGCACTCACATTTAATGAAGGGTCAATTGTTGGAGTATGACAGCCATTTCTGCTAGAGTGAATTTGTTATGTGCTATAATGCTGGGCCAGTGGATATTATACCAACAAACAAACTATAAAAATGAAAGGTATCAATTTAAAAAGTATATTGGGGCTTTTAGCCTATCGGGGCTAAATCAACATGATGCTTTGAAAATTTATTCCCCTTTGAAGGAAAAAATACTTAAATTTGAGGGGTTGGAAGTTTCATTTGTATAATCTCATGTAGCAGTACAAGATTCTGGTTAAGACCTATCTTAACTAAGCAGCAACAGGATAAATATATGCACACTTGAACACCCGTGTAAATTAAAACAAGAAGTCAAGCTAGTTTCAGAAGAGGGCCTCTCCCTCTAATGGTTCACCATGTTTGGCCCTCTGTTCCCATGGAGGAATTGGCAGAATCAATTTACTAGGATTTCAGAAAAAGATGGACAATAACTAAAGACACCAAAGGTGCCTCACAATAAATAGGGATTAATTATTTCTTCATGCACATGGGTAAATTGACTGCCAAAAAAGGAACTTTTCTTTCCCTCCACAGCAGAATAAGAGTACGTGAGGATTGGGTTTTATTCATCTCTCCATGCACTGAATCCTTTAAATCATATGGGAATATGCCACAATTACCTGGTAGTATAAGCAGCTAAACTAATCTCAAGTCTTCACCTGCATTGTGTTTTGAGACCTCGCACTGTTTACTAGTTTGTGGGACACCTACCCTCATTTTGAAGACTGGCTGGAATTCTTTCAGTGCTAGGAGCAATTTAATCTGAACTGCTGCCTCTTCGGCTTCTTTCCCATCTGCAAAAACATCAAAGAGAGCATCCAGAGCTTCTCCAGCTACCACAAGAGAAGAATCCTTCACAGCAACCTCAAGAAGAAATTTTCCAATCATCTGAAAAGATGTGTGTGTTTTTAAGAACAAGGCATTATAAAACAATGGCAAGTAATTGCTACTAAAGCAGTTGAGGGGCTGCTAGCAATATATTTTTTACCTTTAGTGTTTCAGCTGTATCTTCTACTTTTGCAAGCACACTGCCAGCAATTCCCAGGATGCTAGCCACATTTACTCTAACACTGATATTGCTGCTATGAATACCAGCTTCACATAAAGTCATCAGCTGCTCAGGAGTCATACACTGTTTTTGAAAAAAGGGGGGGAAAGGTCAATGTCAGACAAGTTTAAATTTCTAGAGAAACACTATTTCAATGAAATACGCTTTTCAAAGAAAAATGCTTAGGTCACATGCATCTATAGAAGACAGACAAACCTACAGCAGATAAGCGGGCTTTGAATATTATGAAAATTGTAAAGATTAAAGATAGAATCAGCATGGAGATTATTAAATTATCCTTTTACTCTTCCTGGAATTTCCTCCAGAACAGGCTTGAGGCTCATTGTTATGGCTCTGCAGGGAAAAAGTTGTGAACCAAAAGCCACATATTTACTGAAATATTTTAATAACTCCTTCTAAGCCATTAATAAACATGACACAACCTCTTTAGGCCTAGATTCACAGTATTTAAAGCCAGAAAGGACCATTAGATCATCTAGTCTGACCTGCATATCACAGGACATTACATTTCATCCAGTTACCCGCATACGGAACCCAATAACTTGTACATCTTCTAGAAAGGCATCCAGTCTTGAAGCTATCAAGCAAGAGAGAATCCACCTCTTGCCTTGTTAATTTAGTAGACAAAATGCTAAAACATATTGCTGCTGCACAGATACAATTTGGGTTTTACATGGTTTTGTTTTTGAAAGTTGGCCCAACTGTTTTTCTTTAAATGTGTATAGGAAATAATCACAAGCCTCAAAACTTCCATGAAAGGTTTCTTCTAAGGACATATTTTTTTCAGCAACCTTATTAATCTATGAGAAAAGTTAGGTTCAATTTTTTATAGCTTTAATTCTAGCACCATTAACAAGCACTGTTACAATGCTTAAAACATTGAACATCCAGTCATAAGAATTTAGTTCTCTTGAATGGTTTTTTAAACAAACAAATCTTTAAAGTACAATCTGATGTAAATATACTACTTGTAGCTACTAGAATGCCCAACATTTGGTAGAAAAACCTCTCACCTGAGATATATTCTTTGATGCCATTGTTTGCAAGAGAGCCCTCAAAGCACTTGTTATGGCTTCCAGGAATTCAGTGTGCTTAGGAAATTCTGCTCAAAAATAAACACAAAACCAAAGAGTCAGAACAATCTTCAAATCATTTTAAAGACTTCAAATCATTTTAAAGAATTGAGAGCAGAGAAAAAATTCCCTTCCATTCCACATCTATTGATAGTGGTGTACATTAAAAGCTAGATTTTCAGAAACTGGACTTCTAGCTTTTTGGGTGGAAATTGCCAACAATTTCATGTTTATGACTGTATCTGCATATTCTTCTGTATTTTACAACTTCCTATCCCAGTTAGGAAACTAGATCTTTGAGTATCTACTTATCCCAGTAATCTACATAACTCACTACAGTGTTTTAGAGCCTGTCTACAACATGTGTTAGCATGATTATCTGCTACAGCTAGGTGCATCTGTCATCAGTCACTCCTATCCACAGCACAGAATCATGTGCTAATGTTGGTTTTGTAGTGTAGATGGTCCCTTAAACTATTAATTTCCAGCATGCTTGCTCTTCAACTCGTTACTTCTCAATCTGAAAGCAGCATTAGTAGCTGTGGGAAATATTCACAACAGGTCTCAGTGGACTTAACAAAGAAGCTTTTTAGCAACATGAGCATAAATCTGCTACTTCACAACGTTATTGTTTTAAAAGAACATTGTCCATCAGGTTTATCATCTTCATTCAAATCAAATCATCCTCACACCAGGAAATTTGATAAGCAGATTTGATGTTTAGTCCTAAATGTAAAATGTTTTGGGGCAAATGATTAAATTATTAGACACATACATTTTCAAGAGTGGTACACAAATAACAAACACACATAATTTATGCCCAGAAAGAGAGAGGCCTGTTATATTTCCTATTTTGATAAGTATGAAAAAAATTCTAGAATTTGTTTCAGCAACCTCTGAAAATCACTTCTGGAATAACTTCCTGTGGTGCCTAATCTGAATTAGAATGCTGGTGACATGTCATTTCAGATAAGTGAATTCTCTTAAATTCAGATTTGTTTATATGGACTCAGGAGAATCCTGTTCTCCCTGACAATAGTTTGACCTATGTGATCAAGAGAAAAGACAGCCATCACCATAAAAATGACCAAATGCAGATGCTGTGGTCTCTCAGTAGAGCGGGGCTGCCTCACTGGTTAAGTCACTTTATATCTTAGTGCTTCCACATATTGATGTGAAACATACCACACAAAACTGTATTTGATCAGAGCTTTCCTGGGTAAATAGTTTACATGAGGTTTACATAGCTTCTGTGCATGGCAGCATATTCCCAACATCAGCTTTTTTTGCATTTGGAAGGTAGTGCAGAGGGAATTATTAATGGAATGATATTCTACACAAAAAATGTACCTATAACAGAACAAACTCTTCTGAGTGAAGTTTCTTTAATACCATGGCCTTACACTTACCTGGTTGAGAAAAAACTAGCTGGGAGAGGTGCTGTGCAAGTGACTGAAGTGTTGAAGCTCCACCAAGACAATCCACATCTGATACTAACAAAATACTATGGAGACACATTAGAGCTCTGCATTGTACTGTATTCATTCTGGAACAAAGTAAACAACAGAAATATGCCTTTAGAAGCCCTATTCATAAAAAGTGAACAATATAAACAAGGAATTTTAATTTAATTATGAGATCTTGAGATGGAGTATAATTTACCTGAGGATCACAAAGTATCTGCATATAAATATTTGTATCTTGTTACTAAAACAATGTAGCAGACTGGTAAGGTCCAGTTCTCTAAGGTGATCCAAGATGAACCCATACATTAAAGTATCAATGTTTGTGATACAAAAGATCTTGAAATTCAAAATGTGATGTTATGGTAATAAGATAAATTACAAATACACTGAAAATAAAAAAACAAGGAAATT
Organism: Mesoclemmys tuberculata; assembly: GCA_007922155.1. NCBI lineage: Eukaryota > Metazoa > Chordata > Testudines > Chelidae > Mesoclemmys > Mesoclemmys tuberculata. The sequence goes on from ML675631.1 coordinate 8,086,434, forward strand.
CCTACTTTCTAATTAATGGCTTCCAAGATGCACTGTGCGTACAGATGTCTACAGCGACACTGTTCGGAAAAGCAGTTTTTTCAAGAATCTGGAAAAAAGTTTAGCAGTAAGTATTTTTGGGATGAAGGACAGTTTAATGTTAGCTATTTCTTTGTTGATAATTCAGCAGAAACATGAACCTGCGTGTTTCTCCCGCAATCCCAAACTGCTGCCAGAGCTTCCCCAGATGTCAAAAGCCCCAACCATGTTTCATTCAGTTGCCGGAATCTCCAGCTTCTCCCCTGCCAACTTCTATGACAAAGTTATGACCTGGGTTTAGCATAAGATTTTCCATATTATATTCAACTGAATAGGGGCCACTGTTGAAACTAAGTTACTTATTTCCATATTTAATGTAAAACCCCTTTAAACAATTTTAAATGAATATGCTCCATGATTTCTAGAATGCTGCAGAATCCAGGGACCTTGCCAGAAATTTTAGGTTGTTTGTCAGAGTACACACGGCCTTGAATACCATTCATCTTACGTAGAGACACCCTTTGTTCTCAATTCTACTACAGTGCCAAACTACTACTGTAAGATGAGGCATGTTACTTTCCCAACCCACAAGAAAGAATGAGCAAGGCACTTTACAAACAAGCAACCCTGAACCAAGCTTTTAAGATTAAAAAGTTTAGGTAAGATTCCTGCAGCTAGACTGGAAATATCAAGAGATTAATCAGAGAACCCTCCACACAAAGACCCTGGTAGTAAAGATGGAGCAAATTAGACTGTCAGAGAATGACATGACAGGCTTAAAAAAAAAAAAAGTCAGATGTTATTCAGATCATCTACTGCTATTCTGGGTCCTCATTTGAGAGAAATCAAATTACTTCACCTACACAGATAAATGGAGCATCTTTATGGTAACACCAACCCTTAATGGCTGAGTCTCCAATATGACTTTACAGTATATACTATCACTGAACAAAATGTTTGAGAGTTTGATCTTTTTATTACAAAAGTATACCTTCAACATTAAATCAGTCTTTTTTTTTTTAAATGTACACAACCTAGTTTTGTATTTCTCCTACCTTGGAGTTTCCCTCTGAATTATTTTTATTTTACACTCCCATTTTCTTATTTTAAAAATGTTTTCCTCTGTCCTGTCACTGCATGAAATGTCTACACAAATGGGAAACTCACTTAACTTTACACAGAAAAGCAAAGTGACTATGGAAACTAATAAAAATAAAAATACTGTCAAACAAAGCAAACAAACTAAAACAAATATTTTTCTCATCTTGCCAATTATAGTTATCTGAGGTGTTACTTGTAGAAGTAGCAGGTGAAATATTTTTCTAGATTGCTCTGTATCAGTGATTTGTCCTCTTCATTATTTACCACTCCTCCTATTTTTGTGTCACCTGTAAACTTTATCAGTGATGATTTTATGTTTTCTTCTAGGTCATTAATAAAAATGTGAAATAGTTTAAGACCAAGAACCGATCCCTGGATGACCCCATTAGAAACATACCCACTCAATAATGATTCCCCATTTACCATTACATTTAGAGACCTATCAGTTACCCAGTTTTTAATCCATTTAATGTGTTCCATGTTAATTTTATATTGTTTTAACATTAAAACAAAATGTTATGTGGCACCAAACAAATGCCTTACAAATGTCTATTACAGCAACCGTTACCTTTATCAACTAAACTTGCAATCTCATCCAAAAAGATATCCAGTTAGTATAACAGGATTTATTTGCCATAAACTCATGTTGATTGGCATGAATTATATTAATCGAGTCCCATATTAGTCACTCCATTATCTTGCACAGAATAAATGTCAGGCTGAGTGGCGAATAATTAACCAGATCATACCATTTACCCTTTTTAAATATTGGCACAACATTAGCTTTCTTCCAGTCTTCTGGAACTTCCCCAGCATTTCAAGACCTAAAATCAACATTAATAATCCAGCAAGCTTCTTTAAAACTTTTGGATGCAAGTTATCTGGAATTGCTGATTTAAAAATTTAACTTTAGTAGCCACTGTTTAACATTTTCCTGAGCTATTAGTAGAATAGAAAGAATGTTATCACATGATGTGAGCAAGCTATCAAGTTTTCAGTGTTGCTGTAGATATGATGGTCCGACTAGAGGAGAGACACAAGGTGGGTGAGATAAAATCTTTTATTGGACCAAGTTCTGTTAGTGAAAGAATCAAGCTTTCAAGCTCCACAGAGCTCTTCTTCAGGTGACCACCGACTTCAGATGGAGCTCAAAAGCTTGTCTCTTTTACCTACAGACACTGGTCCAGTAAAAGATATTACAGTACCTCATCCACCTTGTCTCTACCTAGGCTGTGAAGGGCCGTCAGCACAAATGATGTATTTTTCCCCTTCTTATAGCTCCTGTAAAAATCTTCTCTCTAGTTAAAGGCTGGTTGTTGAGGTTCTAGAATGGGTCATGCTGGAGACAATCTAAGCACTGATGCAGCTGAGCGAGCCTCCAAGCACAGGGACTGGATGTGCTAGTGTTTAGGAAAAGCTTTACTACAATTACTTTAAAAATGAACGTGTCATCCTCAATGAATCTAACCTGGAAAATCCTGTTCAGTTTCGGAAAAGCTCAACTAACGTCTGACTTCATTCTTGATATACTGGATGAATTTTCTAGTCCCATTTATAGCACACAATTATTTAAGTCAAGTCAGCTTTTATGAATGATGCTGTATATCTAGGATTTTAAAAAAATGCTAAAGGTTGATTAAAGAATAAATCTTCCTGTACTATAGTTGAATTAGAATAATTTGTTGGTCTAAGCTAGGAGCTAAATCAAGCACAGTAAAAAGATTAAATTGGAGCTGTGATCAGCTGATATACAGATCAGCTGATATACCTTCTTTGGAATGAGGTTATTCATGAGTGCTGCATGAACCTCCGCAGAGAGGCATAGGGGTGACATGGGCTGCCCGCTGCCCTCATTGTAGGAGTTCTCCATAAACAGATCACTTTCATCACTGCTGGAGAGTTCTTCCCATTCATCATCAGAGGGATCTGAGAACAGAACACAGATTTAAGAATGAAATTTAAGAATCATAAAAACGAGGCATCCCCAACTCCTGAATGATCTTGTCTAGTGCCTGGTTTAACTCCAGAAAAATATTACAAGACCAAATCTCTAGGGACTAGTGCATTTTAAGCCTACAATCTTGTGCATGATACTTTAAACCAGTATCATATGAATTATTTTAATTAACAGCTAATGTTTAGTTTAAGATTATTCAATTTACCAAATACTACAGGATGGAACAAACTGCCGAGTTCAGGATATTTTATTCATTCCAAGATGTAGTATGTAGACGGCAAGGGATGTATTTAAGCATTTCCTCATTACAGATGGTCACCAGTGAAACACATATTTGCAGCCCCACCTGACAACTCCTGCTGCCTGCTTTATCCCCCCACGGAGAGGAAGGGAGCACTGCTCAGGCCTCAGGGCGTGGAGTCTCTCATATTCCGTTTCAGCTAATTCTGTTGGCCCTCTGGTGAACAGGATATTTCTATGAATTCAGTATACTAGCTTGAGTTTGGAAGTCAAAATATCTTAGTGCCCCCAAAATCTGAAAATTAAACGAACACCTGTCTCTGGATTTCTCTTAATTCCTACAGACCTTATTTTTGTCTAATCCTGGACTGGACTGTACAGTAGTAATGCAAGCTTGATTGGTTTGTATTTTACATTGAGTAAATAAACAGCAGCAAATGCAGCTACACACAAGAGATTTTCTAATGAAATGAGGAAAGCTTATGAATTACAGTTCATTAGATGAGAAATCTAATTTAAAAAGACTATTTTACTAGATGCAGATTTTCTCACAGTCGAAATTACCAAAGGGAATATATGGTGTCAGTAGGGCTTTCATCAGAACCGGCAAGATTTACTTAAGAAGTTATCACCTAAATAGAGACAACTTGAGGATCAAATTTACATTATGGTGAGGAGCAGAAGTGTCAGAGATTACAAATTCCAGTTACTCATTTTAATATTCATCTTAAAGTCTCCTCAGTCATTGGATTTTCCCCCCTTTTAAAAGTAAAGCAGCCTGTTTCCAAAAGAAGCTTCATGTACATAGAGCCCTCCGAACTACCCACACAAGCCACATAGTCTGTATATAATTCCTATTGTCAGCACAGTGCAAAAGCTGCCTCTCCTCCCCTTTTGAAGTTGCGTTACATAATTCTAGGATACAAAGATGTTAAAGAAAAAATGGTATAAAAACTACATAGAATAATAAAGTCAATGCAAGAAGAAGATAGTTCCCATAACGAGAATATGATTGAACAGCAGAAGATATATCTACTGTAACAAACTGAGGCGCCAATCCTGCAATTGGTGTTCGTGGAATCCTATCGACTTTGCTCAAGGGCCACCTTCGCACACACTCCATGCAAATCCAAATTTAGGATCAAAGCCTCAATAGCATTGAATGTCCTGGGTCATAAAGAATAGGGGGGAAAGGATTTATTTCTGTAAGTTATTCTTAAAGAGGCACCATCAACTTAGGTACATTTCCAGGTGAAAATGTTGTACCTACTGTTCCTGCAAATGAGATTATTAGAACATAAAAATTAATGAAAAAAGTATATTTTTTCAACGTGCTAGGTATATTTGGACAGTACTTCATGTATAAATCAGTTTCTGTGTGTAGGTGGTTAGTTTTGTCATCTTCATGTGTTGCTGTAGGAGGAATGTATGCACATGTTCTTCCCCAAAAGAGTGTTTATCAGTAACAGCAGCAAAGCTAAAACTGAAGAGGTGGATATATGCACAAAGAAATGGGATGGAAGGAGAGTTTAGTGGTTTAGTGATGTCACTCTCAGGCTTGCTCAGGAAACGTAAGTGAAACATGGGATTAGAAAAGCCTATGTTACTTATTTATTTCCCCCCCCCAAAAAAAATCAATCAAAATAAATCAGGGCATATTATTTTAAAAAGGGCTTTATCAGAAAGTTAATTTTTTAAATTACTTTAATAAATTCAAGCTAATTTTTTGTAACTGTTTCAAGACAACTAGGGAAGCTCTTGATAACCACGAAAGAAAAAAGCCTGGTGCACAGATTAACAAAAACAGGGAGCACTTGTAGTTATTTAAAATCTAAATAAGCAACTGGGATGCTCAAGTGCAGCTGCAATAGCAAGTCCTATAGCAATAATGGAGATAAAAAACAGAATAGTGTGTGTAAAACACAATTTAAAAACAAACTAATGATTCTCTGGCATCGAGGTTCTTCATACAGAAGGTCCAGCAATGCACAGTTCAGTGGTGTTGTCCCATTTCTTTTAAAACCAATCATTTATGATTGTGTCATCTAGTAAGATAGCAAAAGCGTTGCTCCAGTTCCCTAAAAAAAAGACATTTGCTACGTTACTTCTTAAAACTATACTTCGGGGGTTTTTTTAAATTTAGAAGTAGTATCAGTGGTATCAGGTCCAAATTTCCCTCTTTGATGGTACACCTGGATAGCAACACCACAAAAAGCTGAAACTAAGCTACAGCTTTCCCAGCCTTTATCTCAAAACGGAATAGCTATTGAGTCTTTGGCCCGGCCGACACTCAAAAGCCTGGCAAAACCTTCTTACTGTAGATGCAGTTATCCCAGCCGAAGCTGATACAGTTTATTCTGGTTCGGCCAACAAAATAAGCTATGCCAACAAAAGCATTTTGTTACCAATACAACTACATTGATGCTAGGGCTTCTGCTGACACAAATGTCATGAAAAAAAAAAATCACACCTTTAACCAACATAGCTATGGCCTGGTCTGAGATTGTGTACAACCTGGTCTGAGATTGTGTACAATCTTGCTGAAGGACTCCAGCAGAGAGAGGGAAGTTTGAAACTGATACACTTCAAATATGCAACGTCAAACACAGGAAAAAAAAGATTAGAAATTAATATCTTAAGATTCTTTATGTACAGTAAGGGGCATTGAAGGATGCAAATCTATGTTTGTTCACCTTTAAGAACAGGATGATTAGCAGGTCCAGTTAGATACGATCCCGGAACTGTTCAACTAAAATTTGCCATATTACTACAAATGGAAGCCATGGTAACAAAGGAAAAGCTGCCTACATACCTTCACTGCAGCACATATTAACAATGATTTCCAGGGCAGTCTGCTGAGCCATCAGTAAGGCTGTCACTTGTTTCAGTTCCCACTTGTCAGACTACAGAAAAAAAAACAAACAAACAATTTTGGAGGACAGCACTGCTAAGCACTCTAGTTTTAAAGTAGCTACACTGTCAACCAAAGAAGATAAAATATGGTCATTGTGAATGGGAGTCACATAAACTAACAGAGAACATCAAATGTTCTGCTAATACTGGTATATACCAAACTTCAGAACTTATTCAGTATTCAGCTCTGCAGGCTAACAGAACCTCTATCCCCTGCTAGCTGTTCTGTCTCCCTCCCCCCCCCCGCTTCAGTATGTCTTACTGAATTCTTATAATTTGTTTTTATATAATTACACATACACACACACAAAGAATATGTACAGACGTGTGATTAAGGTTGCCTGACACTTCCCATTAATTCAGTTACTTACATCACCACCTTTAACCATTTTGGCTGAAATTTGACAGGCTGGATGTCTGCCTCAGACTTAATTTTTTTTTTAAAAAATTCAGCCAAAATGACTCAGCTGTCTCTGAGAACGAGGCTAGGGAAAATTATATTGTTTTGCCCTGGTTGAATTCTGACAATCTTTTCTCTGAAAAGGTCCAGCACTCGTATGCTTTGGAGCAGGCACCTGAAATTTGGCAAGGCTTGGCCTTTGTGTCAGGCATGTGCCTTTTCCTATTCTGATGAAAAACCACCCAAATTTGGCCTACCTGTAAGATCCTTTGTAAATCGCAGAGTTAAAAAAAACAATTTAACAGCAGAATCATGGGTATGTGTTGGAATTTCAGAATACAGACACGACTGCCAACTCCCTGCCTCCCGCACCCACCCCAAAACTGCTGCAAGTTTTCCAACAACGGGGAAGCTGTGGCTCCCTGATGGGGGTTAACATGATGGCCCCATGCCAGACAGGGGTGGGTAAAGGAATGGGGGACGGGGGGGGGGGGGAGCCAAGCCCCAGCCAGGTTACACCTTCCAGCATAGGACCCTATTTTCAGTTGCTTGTAACAACTCACGATGAAGATTTCTATGCCAGGTGTCTGAGGCTGAATTTTTTGGGAAAGTTTCCCTTATAACAGTCCATCTGTTTCTGAGAATGAGTTACGGGAAAATGATCTTGACAGTTAACGAAAGACTAAACAAAAGCATAACACTGCACTAAGCTCTGTCAGCAACAATCTGCCATACTTACTGGAAGCAGATCTGAAATGTCATTTTCTCTTTTGACTTTTCCTTTAGGTGGTTCTTCCATTTCATCATCTTCATTCAATATAGAGTTTTCTATTGTATCACCCACATTTTCCTCAGTTTCTGCCTCTGCAGTGAGTTTTAACCTTTGTGTTTCAGCTTCCTTCATCTTAATAACTGTTTCACCAGAATCTACCACTAATGATTCTGAGAAAATCTTCAGGATAGCATTAATTGTGCTTGCCTGGCTACTGGATGGAATGGTGTCCTTTATGTTCCAGACAGTGCCTAAACATGGGAGAATTAGAATATCAAAACCATTAAGCTACATGGTGCATGACCTTCTTGTAGCCACTGCAATTGTAAAAGCAGAGTTTATGCAAACTATAATACTCAGTATTTTTGCCACATCTTTCATCAAAAATCTCCAAGTACTTTTTAAAGGCAAATATGGATCCCCATCTTACAAAAGGAGAATCCAAGGCACATATGTTGCCCCATGATTACACGGAGGTTTCATAGCTCGGCTGGCAACAGAACCCAGGTCTCCTGATCCAATCCCTTGCATTAACTGAGAAACAACCTTCTCCTTCAGAAAGGTATGAACATTTCATGAGTTTCCTATTGATTTGCATCTTTCTGTTCAGTTCTTTAAGTGCCAACTTACATCGAACATTCTGGGGCCAGAACCTTAAGGTGGGGCAAACTTCATCACAAAGATGGACAAAATATTTCCATAGGGCATTCCTTGTGACACTTTGCCTGACAGATACAGCAGAGCCTCATGACACTAAATGAGTTTAATTTTGAGCTATTCATTGTTTTAAAAGAACTGGGAGAGGTTTTCTTCCACACTACACTGTTTGATATCATTATTCACCAGACCTATAAACTGTCAGAAGTAAAGAGAAATTAAATAGAATCCTCCCTTTTCATGCACAGGTACCAAATACTTTAGACAGGATAATTCTAGTTAATTGTACTTCAGTGTCAGAAATCATCATGAAATAAACATCTTAACTGAAAGATGCAACACAAGATGGTGAAGCAGAAGGCAAAGCACCCGATGGACCAGGCACTTCATACTGGGCTTTACAAGGCATGTTTGAAAACACATTTTCAAAGTCTGTTTCAACACTTCCAGCTAAACCAATTTTAGATAAGTCTGCGTTGGCCAGCCTGGACAGGCATGTAAAACTGCTTTCAAAATCTCTGTTGCAGTATACTGGCTTGGCCTTAAACAGAGTGGCCAGATAAATCATATTAGAAATGGTTGAAACATTGTTCTTCCGAAAGCAAAGTTCAAAATATGTTTTCAAATGCTTCAAAACCCAGCATAGGTAAGATAAGAGCAACGTAATATTTATTAATGCCATATTCCCTTGCCAAGAACTAATGAATGAGTAACACCAAACCAAATTGGAACTGAATTCACAATCAAGAGACACCATTATCTGTAGGCATCATTCAGATATTGGGTATCTTACACTATGAGGTTGTGGAAGATGAAATATGAAACCCCAGGCCTCCTGACAAAGGTATAACAGAGGCAGAAACAGACTTGAGAACAATCTACCCAGCTCTTGCTTCTAGCTGGCTTATGACAACAACATAAATTGTTGCTATAACTTTGGCACAATGGAGAACTAAAACCTCTCTCTCTCCCATCCCACTTTACCTCCCATACAACATGTTCCAATTATGAAAGTTAGGATCCTCTTGAACCATACCTGCCACCAGTGTCCTTAAAAGGATATGCTCCATGGTACTGTCTGGAGATAGCATTATGGATTCCAGTACTTGGTGCACAGAAGCATTGAAAGAAGGAAGTAGATCTGGGTTATCTTCTGTCACTGCCTGCAAGCAATGTGCTGTAGTGACAAAAACAAAAATGTAATGTTTTCAGCTCTCTAACCAGATGAGACACTATCATCCTGAAAGCTGCTCAATTTCACAAGTGCCCGATAAAAGTCGTTTACAGTACTACATCACCGCAACAATCACCTTTTTCTACTAAGGAAGGGTTTTCTCCTTTTTTGTTGCATGGAAGACACTCAGAAACAGCTGAAAGCAATGTAAGGGCTTAGTCTTACAAACTCTTTTGGACGTGAACAACTTTACCCATGGAGTAATCCCACTGAATTCAATTACTACACATGCAGAAGTATTTTCCGGATTAAACCCTGACTGATTTACAGCAAAAACAGTGGAAGTGTTGCGAAGTACTTGTAACAAATATTAGTTAGATCAAACGTTTTCAGAGAAAAGCGTGATTTTTCAATTGATGGTGCACCTTTGCATTACAAACTCATCCCCCTTCCCTAAAAAAAGCTAAATTAGTTTATTTTTCTCCACAAAACCTTCCCTTTCACTCAAACACTAAAATATCCCATACACCTTTTGGAGTAAGAAAAGCATATGAGATTTCAACCTCCAAAGTTAAATTTTTAGAAGGATCCTTTCTGAAGTCTTATTTTCAGTTGGATGAATCTACAGGATCACTAATATGATAATATAATACAGTGTATTGCAAGGTTAGATTTATATTTGTAGATCAAAAAACCAAAAGATGATTACTACACTTTTCATCACTTACCTACTGAGATAGCCAGATCTACGTTTGTGGAAAATTTCTTCAAATATTGTAACACAACATCCAAACACCCTTCTTTATTAAATACAGATACTGCTGTACCATTGCACTCACTAAGAAAAACGAAAAATGATAAAACATTTTTCACTTTTAACAAAAGTTACTATAATAGAGGTCTAACAACTTACTCAAACATTTTATTTTGGGAATTTATATATTTTACAAATCCATTTTTAAAAAACTAACAGCTCATGGACACATTTTCCACTTCAAGGAGTGGTTCTTTCCTAGCTAGTAATAAGGAGACAAGGTAAGGAGCACAGATAGTTGACGTTCAGAAGTCTGTTTTACAAACACTACAATCTAAAAGATGCCATTTACTTTAATTCTCTTACTGTTCTTATTTGCATTACTTTAAATTGCCTCTGCTATTTCACTTAGGAACTAAAATATTAAGACAGGACAACGACTTCAACAGAACAGAAATACTACAGAACCCAGCCAGTGGCTAGGAAACTCATGAGAATTATTATTTGTCTAGCGCCCAAAATATGCTAAGTGCTTAACTAAGTATGGTCACTGTTTCAAAGTCATTTACATTCAAAATTACATGACAAGTGACATATCAGTTTAAAAAAATCAGTTCTACATAAAGCACGGGTTACAACGAAAGGTCATGTGGCAGCACAGAGATTTGTGCATGTAATTATTTTATAGTTCTAGATTTTAGTAACTTAAGGCTCCAGCTCTGATACTACTCTATGTAGGCAGATGGGCTTAAGGTTCTGCCCACATGGAGCAGCTTACAGGATAGAGCCTAAATGAACAACAACAACAAACAGTTCTAGGCTGAATGTCAGCTTGAACTCTTAGCCCAAGTCTTTGTCAGATTGTGTCATATTAATATTTGCACCAGAGTTTGTATTAGTGTTGCTGCCATTTCTCTTCCTGCAACCTATAATTTTCTTCATATTAGGTACACAAATGAATGTAAATTAGTAATGGGACTATTTACATACTAAATATGCTTAGGCACCCTTTCTGCACAAAAGCACTAACAGGCAAATGCACTCCCTAGTCTGACTATATGGTGTGGGCCCCGGGAAGATCTGCAGAGGAAGGAGAAAGAAGAAATCCTCACTCTTTTCCCCACCAGGCTGCAGAGTGGCTCCACAGTGGAGTCTGTTTAATAGCTAGAAATTCTGCGCCTCTTAGGTATAGCATAACTCAGGGGTGGCCAAACTTACTGACCCTCCAAAAACCCCCTCCCCGCTGGGCAGAATCTCCTAGCCTCCCCACCCTGCCACAAAGCAGAAGCTCCAAGCCCCCCACCCCAGTCTGATAGGCGGAGAATGGGGGGCTTCTCAAGCCACACTTTAACTGTAAAAGAGCCGCATGTGATTCATGAGCCACAGTTTGGCCATCCCTGGCATAAATGCACGTGTTCCACTGCTACATGATCCCCCATCCGCACACAGAAGTGGCAGGGTTTGATCCACCAGAGGAGATGACCGCCTGAAACAAGCGGAGTTTCTCTTTATAAAGTCAAACAGCAGAAAGGAGAGGGAGCTATTTCTAGCAAGGGTGGTGTGATCAATCATTTCAATCTTCCCCTCAGGCCTGCAGTAGCTGGGGAAAGCACATGCTAGATGAATCTGTGTGTATTAGGTTGTGCACTGCTTCAGTTGCCTTTGATTTCAACATTTTTGCTGAACTTTGTTCCCAGTCAGTATTCCCTTTCCTTATGCTACCAATTTACATAGGTCACTTTAAGGCTCATACCTCACCACTCTTTTCACTATTCTGTTATTTTTCTTCAGCATTCTCTCCATTAAAGACACCTCCCAAGGGTTACTAACCTCTATGTTCTATGGGTCTTAATTCTTTTCCCATTTCTATCTAGACATTCTGCATTCTCCTTAGTGTCCTCTGCCCCTACATTCAGCACTCTTTATACTTCACGTAGTGATTTCCAGGCACTGGTAGAATGGGCATAGCACATGCAGATCAGGAAGCTCCACTGTGCCCCTTTACTGGACAATACAGAGCCTTGTAGTATATGGGCCACCCTAGGTGTCCATTGTGTGGCTTTGCTATGAATTCTAGGGGACTTCATTTTATATAATCTGTGGATTTTCATGATTTGGAGCATTCCGGAACTCAAGAGGCCTGAACTCAATTAAATCAATTATAAAACCATTGGCTTCACTGGGAGTGTGATCAGGCCCACAGACAGTAGTTTGACTGTAGCAAGACATTAGGCTCCAGCAGCAGACTCAAGTAGGGCCTACATTCCCCATTGAGGCTGGTACAGCACTGGAGTCTCCTGGCTGGCATTTAATGTTCCCCTACTTCTCCATTACAGGATGGCCCTTTGGAAATTTTGGGAGATGTAGTCTTCAGTCTCCAACGAACTACAGGAAGTCTTCAGCTTCAGGAAGACAATGATAGAGTAGTTGCATAAAAGCCAAAATCAGAATTTAGGCTGAGTAACTCCTGGAAGTCAGATTTCAGCAGAGTCCCACTGCTTGATTATGAATCATTTTAAAATCACAACTTTGTGGATCTTCAAGATCTTTCACTTACAAAATATTTTTTGGTATCATTTGCCATTTATGTGGGAAAGGTATTTAAATACATTTTTCTAGCTTGAAAAGGGATAACCATGTTAATATAAAAGCTACTTTCTGGAATGACAATCAGGTATTATTGCTTTTATCTTCAAAGATATTCCTCTTTTCCCTCAACTAACATCCATAACAGGTCAAATCATTTTTCAGAACTAGGTACATAAGAAAAGCGTTTGTGCTAATATTAACACGGAGCTTACCATACATTCCATAGCACATTAACAGCCTCATTGGCTATGTCTTCAACACAATTTTTCTTTGTATCTTTGCATTTCATTGGGGAGACCTCATTGGCCTCTAGTCCAGCACTGCACTGTAACCAAATAGACAAAAAGGGTTTGGAAAAGAACTGGATAAAAAGAAAAAAATTAAAAGCAGAGATCTCAGAAGAGTTGCTTAATGCCAGAAATTACAGCTACTCATGGCAAACAAGTTCACATAAGAATTCAACTATTCCTTTCTACAGAAAAGAAATTACACACCTTTACAACAAAGGTAAAGGTATGTCACACATACCCTGGTTTTCAAAAGCACTTTCTTGTAAAGGAAGTTTATTTGCCTCACTGTCACAAGAAAATAATGCCAGATTCTTCCCATCAACAATGTCATTTCCATTTATTTGAATAATTAAGCAGTTTTTCAGATCATCATCTGTAGATCTCACAGCACTTTACAAACATGGATATAGGGGAGAACTGGGAAATATGTTGTTTTTATAAACACCATATGCCCCCTGTGTATCTGTGTGATCACCATGTCTGAAAGCATAGTTAGATCAAGAAGGATTGTTAAAGAAACAAGACAGGAAAGGTAAAACAATACCCAAGGCTCTGAATCTGGTGTTCAAGAGACACTGTTCTTTTAAATGATCACCACTACAACCAAGGGAAGTTGTAAGGCTGACACAGAGACTTACTGGAAGTTAGAGGTCTGCAGCAACCAAACTGTAGCTTTGTGCCGAGAGAGAAGAGCTACATCAGTTCTACCCAAGGCCTAACGGGGAATGCCAAGTGTAGGTAAGATGTTTGTGTAGATCTCTGTTAATTTAAATCCACTTATCTAAGTGCTGGATACCTTTTGCCAAATAAATATACTCTGCTTTCAAAAACCTGCTCTTGTGTCACTGCATGCTATTCCTGTCCACAAGCTTCCAGAGGAAATCTCTTGCAGGTGCCAAGCCCTTTGGTCCTGCTAAGTAATATGGTTGACAGTCAGGGTGTGTAAATCAGAGACCAACGGAGAGCGGCTGGATTGTGGGAGCCCATCCCAAAGAACATAAGAACAGCCATACTGGGTCAGACCAATTGGCCATCTAGCCCAGTATCCTGTCTTCTGACAATGGCCAATGCCAGGTGCTTCAGAGGGAATGAATAGAACCATCAGTTACCTATTGCCTTGGAACAGTTTTCCAGCAGACAGACACCCTAGCTATTGGCAGGCATTAGCATTCACAGACAGCTTCCCACCGAGAGACTGTCCTTCAGCTGCCTTTCACTTCCAACCTCTTCTATTTCAAAAGGGTTTTGCGGGCCTTTATTTTCCTTCAGTCACTACAGATATTCAAAGTGGGAAAATCCCCATTTGTCTCAATGATTTTCCATTAACTTGAATGGACCATCATTGCCTTCTCCTGGATTATGCAATGGATCGTTTCTTGAGTCTGATTTTGTGTAAATACCTGGCTTGGGAGGTGCCTCTCCCTGACTGATTTCTCACTGTCCTGCTGTGACCGGAGCCAAAGTTTATGAGTACAGTCCTCCATATACATAAATACATAACTTCTTAACCACAGTTTGTATATATACACACCTCATAATGATGAAGTTTAGAATTTGACAAGCTTTCATAAAAGACCTTATTTGGAAAACTTTTCTAGCACAATATCATCGTATACAATCAGTTGATTCAACTGCTTATTCTGTAGAGTTCAAACCCCCTGTTCTCCCTTTGGGGTTTCTGGACCTTGATTGTCAGAGGTGCTATTTATTTTCAGCTAATATTCTAGTTATGCTTAGTTATATCTACTACAAATGGGGGGTGGTGGAAACCATTTACAATTCAAAGACTATGAAATACATTAATCTTGCCAGAATTTCTGCCCTAATGTCACGTGAATTCTTCAGAACAATTTTGCAAACGCTTCACTGTAGTTTTGAAAAGAGAAAAATTTAATGACCAGGACAATTTAAAATACTGTACAGAAGTTCAAAAAAAATCAACATACCTCTTTCAAAAGTGCTACAAGGGGTGTCATGATATCTTTAGTCACCATGTCATCACAAACTTCAAATCCTCCACAAGCACTAAGATTTCTGAAACAAGTTAAATGCTTTGGATAATATTTTATAGTTACCCGCCTTGAATATTTCAAACACTATATATTTAAATATTTCTACGGGACCAGATTTAAAGGTTATGACAAGTTTTACTTTTTTTAAAAAAAGAACTCATTGTTTAGTTACTAAAGCACTACTGTATGAATCACCTTTTAGTCTCTTATATTTCTTAATCTAAAAATATATTAAACTCAGCTGTAAAAAAAAAAACAGATCTCAGGTCTCATGTGGATAGCAGGTCAATGAGCATATATCTACACTGCAAAAGAAAAAACCCACAGCGGCAAGTCTCAGAGCCCAGTTCCATTGACTCAGGCCTGTGCTATGGGGCTAACAACAGCAGTGTAGATATTCCGGCTCAGACTGGAGCCCCGGGGAGGGGGCCTCACAGCTCAGGCTCCAGCTTGAGCTGGAATGTCTACACTGCTATTTTTAACCCTCCGGTGCAAGCCCAAGTCAGGAGACCTGGGCTCTGAGACCTCCTGCTGGTCTTCTGTGCTTTTTGCAGCCTAGCTGTGCCCTGAGGCTATGTTATTCCTACTAAAACATGGCAAGTTTCATTTTGGAAACATATTCCCAGGCCCTTCCTTCTGATATACTGAAAGCTAATCTTTTAAGCACCTGTGTGCAAAATGTTTATATGAAACTGTTACTATCTAAAGAAAATGTGTATGTGTATGGGTAGGGTTTTGTGGCCTGCCTTGTGCAGGAGGTCAGACTAGATGATCATATTGGTCCCTTCTGACCTATGAGTCTATGTTTCTATGTAAAACACTAACATTATGCTTTTGTGCAAATAAAATAAAACAGTAGGTCCAGATGCAGTATGTTTAGTCCTATACAACTGTGTGCATCAGATACTTGTGAGTTACCTTAAAAGCTAGCTATTCTGCATTTTCTCACCATTTCGCCCAAGCCATTATCAAAATGATGATTTCCACATGAAACATATTTTCAAGAAATTAAAATTTTGCCCCTTAGCATTTCTTTTTATTACAGCGATGGAAAACAACATGTCACAAGAAGCAGGCATCCGAATACAACTAACTACTAAGGTAAACTGTGAACTTGCAATGAGACCCCTGTTGGGCTTTACTGAAGTCAATGAGCATTTAGCCCATGTGAATCTCATTGAGAGATCAGGACTGTAGACAGTCACATATCCAGACTTCTCATTACAACAACAACATACTATAATAGGGTTAAAGTAAAAAAACCAACAAACCCAAAGATGACAACATTCAAGTTTGTTTCCTTGTATCAGAAACCCCCCTTATCTACCTTACCAACATTAACTCCTTCTTCCACCATACATTATCAAGCACTTACCGGAGAGCTCCAGCTGCTGTCTCACGAACAGCTAAACTTTGATCAAGCAACATGGGACCCAAACACCGGACAACATCCTTCTGCAGAAAGGCTGGGATTGCATGCTTCTGCTGCAACAGTTTGGAAATGCTGGCACAGGCAAACTCTCTTATGTCAGCACTTGGGTGTTGCAGCTTGGGAGATCAAACAAGGGAGATCAGAAAGTAAGTTCACCAGAAGGTTACATTGTAGCAAGAGGCAAATCTGGTCATATACCCCCCCCCCCCATTACATTGTCTTCACCCTCATTATGTTTTCTTATTTCTGGAAAGGAATAAAGATTTTTAACAATTTTTTAAAGGAATAAACTTTTTTTTTTTTTTAAAAAAAGAAAAGATCTTCTAGGTTTTAAACTCTGAAAGACAAAAATTAGATCTTAAAAGAAAAATGAGCACACAAGAGAAAAGGAAAGCAGGGGGAAACTGACCAGCCAATGCTTTAGAACCAAGGTTACCTACTGCACACCACAACTCAAGCCTGAGCCAGTGTAAGCTGACACCTTACTGAAATTTAGTGGGTCTTCTTAGTGGGCCATTTCTCAGTACCAAAGGACAGGGGGAGGGTCAATAAGAAACCAGGACCCTGAGACAGACAAGCTCCAGGGCCACTGGGGTAGAGCCCTTCAAATCCAGATATCCGCTTTATATCTGTGGACCATTATTTTGTGGATCGCAGTCAGATGGTCACAGAGGTCAAGAGGTCTGTGACTTCTGGGGCAGGGCTGAAGCAGCTGCCAGAAAAGGTTCAGCAATCAGCTGATCAGCTGTTAGTGGGGAGGGACAGCTAGGAGGGCTGATCAGCTGTTAGGCCCATACAGGAGAGCATCAGGCAGAAGTCTGGGTAAAGGGAGTAGGATCAAAGACTCAGATCCTTTTGCTAACCAACTCCACCTGGGTAGTTGAGCCAAGGAAATTCCTCACAACAGCGGGAACATTCCCCCTGCACACCCAGGGTATGGAGTGCATTCTCTGCCAGAGAGACACCATGGCTGGCTCCCCTCCCAGATTCAGGGGACAGTAAAGCCAGGCTCAAGAAACTACCCCAGCAATCTATGTGACCCTGAAAGGATCACAGCCTGCTGCTCAACTCAAGTCAAGCCACACAGTTCTTTCTCCTCCTGGCTGGGAACCTGTTGCATGCAGGCAGGCAGGTGGGGGGGAGGAGGAGGAGGAGGCAGGGTGGATAAAAATCAATGATTTTTTTTAAAATCAATAAAATACTAAATTTCTCTCTCGTTTAAAAATGTTATAATTAAACCTCATCACAAACATTTAAACCTACACTTATGGTCTCATAAAAATGAATTAATGGCTCTAGACTGTCCAGCCTAACTACCAGCTCTTGCTCCTTGAAAGTTCTGGGCTGTCTGTTTCTCAGCAGACTAAAGTCACACGTGCAAAGAAAGGCACAGGCTGGATAGGATTGTTGTTGTTCTGTGCTTATGTGGTGGTAGAGCTGGGCCAAGCAAGGCAGAGGAGTTAGTTAAGGCACTGTCAAAGACAGAGAGACAAAGGGCAGAGGCAGAATAGAAAGAACAGTGGAGTGGACTGGAAAGAAAAAGGGAAGACATTATTCAGTACATACACAGCTTCCTATATTCCCCCCCACTTTTGCCACAGAAAAACTGTCATGGCTTCTGGGCGTAAGAGAAACCCTATCTGGGAATACTGTGAAGAAATTCTTTCCCAGGGTAAAAAAGGAAAACATTTCAGCTGTAAGCCATGCAAGAAGGAGATGCAGGGCCTAGTTGCAAGACTGAAACATAATGAAAACTGCTTCTTGGGAGAAAATGATGTGGAGGAAGACGTGGATATGTCTGAAGAACAATGTGGATCAACTGGTTAGTAACTTACATAATTCACTTTGCAATGCATCATTCTTCAAGACTCTCCCTATGCCTTTTAGTATAAGTGTGATTTAACAAGTAAATTCCCAAGCTGTTTGCTAAGTTGCACGTTGCTAGGAAAAAAGTTTAGTTTAGCTAATCTTTATGGCTTGTTTAATTAGCAAACTAGGTTTAGAATCTACCACACACGTATATGGTACAGAAAGCTCTGTAAGAGAAATCCAGAGTTGCCAGTTGCTACTGGATGTCATTTTCTTATTTTATATTACATAATACATGCCTTATTTTGGAACATCATGGCCACAAACCATAATCATGATGCCATAAGTCTATTCCCTATTTTACTTCAGCATAACTCAGCTTTCCCAAGGGAAACCCATTCTATACTTGTTTTCTCAAAAAACAAAAATGCCAGTGAGTTCTATGGGGCTTACTCCAAAATTAAGTGCAGTCAGTCTTAGCTTTTTTGGTAATTTGGAATCTGATCTGCATCCTTGCTGAAAAAAATGTAAATGATTAACTGAATAATAAAGTGAGAAGAACTGAGAACAACTATTCAAAATCATTTTTGAATTTTGTTTCAGGATCCCATTTAAGCACAACAGACTTCGACTGTCACTGTCTATCTGCAGCAACTTCAGAGTCATACGTTGGTACTTTTAGCAGCAGTGCTACAACTAAATGTATTTCAGACAACAAAATATCAGGAGCAAGCAAAAGATTTCAATCATCCAATAAAACCACTACTATGAATTGGTTTGTAGTAAGGACCAGCAAATACCAACAAGACACCATAGATGAAAACATTGCTCGGTTAATTTATACCACAAATTCTCTTTTTCACATTAACAATAAACACTTCATTGACATGGTTGAGTCCTTACAACCAAGCTACACTCCAATAGAGCGGACATTGGTGGAAGGTTGCTAATACAGTGTATGAGAAGGAACTTGAACAGTGTGCAAGAAATACTGAGGGGAAATTTGCCAGTTAAGCCTCAATGGGTGAAGCAATGCACACAATGATCCAGTAACATGTGCCTGTGTGACAACAGAAGATGGGGTTGCATATCTTTCAGAAACAATAGATACATCGGGAAATGCCCACATAACAGAATATTTAAAAGGAGTGGCAGTGAAAGCTGTGATAAATTGTGAACAAAAATTCAACTGTCACATGCACAGTTTTGTCACAGACAATGCTGCAAACATGGCAAAGATGAGAAGATACTTAGAAGAAGAAACTGAAGTATGCTCCTCAATAACATATGGCTGCAGTACCAATTTAATGCTTCTTTTAGCCAAAGACTTAAGTACGTCTTTTCCAGGAATAAAAGGAAATGTTGAAGTCACAAAATACTTCCCTAACAACCATTTTGCTTCAGCTTCACTGAAGAGAGGAGGAGGATCCAAACGAATTCTCCCTCAAGATGTTCGATGGAATTCTGTGGTTGATTGTTTTGAACAATTTATTACGAATTGGCCTATTCTCAAAACTTTGTGAAGAAAACCGTGATAAAATAGATGGAAGAATCTCATCCAAAGTATATAACATTGGATTAAAGAGGAATGTAGAGAACATGCTCAGTATCTGAAGCCTATATTCACAGCCTTAAACAAACTTCAGAGAAATTGTTGTTGCACTGCTGATGCTGTCGAAATTAGGCACTTCAAAAGACATTGAAGAAAGAAACACCTCACCAAAAAATTAAACTGCAGGCAATAAAGAAGCAAATGGATAAAGCACTAACTCCACCTCATTTTCTTGCAAACATTCTCAACCCAATATAAAGGTAGATGCCTAACTTCTGAAGATAATGCTGCCATGGCATAGGCATCTCAAAATCACTTCTCAATTATGTCAGTCATTATAAATTTCAGGGCTAGAGTGGAACCATTTAAACAGTCCATGTTTACTGATGTTTTGAACAAAATCACTCCCCTGAATTGGTGGAAATCATTAGCCAGGCACCTTGAAACAGAGTTCCTTCAGTTGCTAAGCCAACTTTTCACAGCAGTAACTTCCTCTGCAGGCAGAGAATATTTTCATCATTTGGTACTATTCACTCAAAGCTAAGAAATCGATGGGGAGTTGAAAAAGCAAGAAAACTTGTACTTCTCTTTATCTATGAACACAACTGATAGTGGGAGTGGGGAAGACGAGAGCTAGTTGTAGAAGCGTTGCGATGACTTGTCTGTTAAAGTCAATAACATTTGAAAATAAAAAGGCAGTTTAAGGACAGCTCAGCTGGCTCGGGAGACTGCCGCGACTGGAAACGAAACGTTTCCCTACCATGTAGTTTAGAAAAATACAAGTGCTGTTGCGCTTGCGTGTGAGAGGTTTCGTTCTTCCCAGCCCTAGGGGACTGCTGCTGCCTCCGCCGCTTGACACAGGCAGGGAGTATTATGTGCTATTTCCTACATTCACCACCACGCGGCACCTACCAAAGTCACGCCCAGCCCAAGGGGGCTGGTGTAAAAGGCCGCCGCGAACGGTGGGTCTAGGGACCGCCCGGCACCGCTGTTGGAGAAATCCCTGGAGGAGGAGCAGGGGACACCCGATTTAACTCAAGGGGGCGGTGGGGGGCAGGCCCCGGGCCCTCGCCCTCCAGGCTGGCGGGGCCAGGCACCGCGGGGCGGCGGCGGCAGGGCTCGGGCCCGTCGCCCCCGGACCGCCGCTTTCCGCTTACTTTCTCCACGAGCTCCGCGGCCGGGGAGCCTCCCTCGCCGCCGTCCCCGCCGGCCGGCCCGTCCCCGCTCGCCGCCCGCTGCGGGCCGGGCCCGGCCGGGGAGAACGGGGCTCTCCGGAACTTCCGGGCCTTGCTCTTGCCCATGGCTGGGCCCCGGGCGGCGGTTCTGGGCGCCGGGCAGCGCAGCGCAGGGCCCCACGTGTGCGGCCGCCGCCTGCCGCAGCGTCCCGCCCCGCCCGGCCGGCGCAGGCGCCGCGTCCCTCGCCCCGCTTCGTTCCCCCGCGCTGTTCTCCACGCCCCCTTTAGCCCCGGGAGCAGGCGTGGCCGAGACGCCCGCTGTTCGGACAAAGGCAGAAGGCAGCTACGCGCTGAGCGGGGGCCGGTGGGAAGGTTCCCCTCCGGCAGACGGGGGAGGCTCACTCCACAGCAAATAACCGTCCCTTATTTATTTGTAGAAGCTGCCACGTGGGGTGCCCCGGCCAGAACACAATTTTAAATGATCCCCTTGAAGGGCAGGACTGATGCACATGCGGCGAATAGAAAATCATTCTAGAGAGAGACGAAGGAAAGTACAAACCAGTTGTGCACACATAATAAAATAGGCAGTAGACTTGGACATGCTAGAGTACCATGGCCCCCTTTTAATCATGTGGCTCTTCGGATCCTTTGGTTTTGACACGCTGTCGGAGGCCTAGTCTGTTCGTTTTAGACTGTGCACCCAGGACAACGGTGATTGAGTGAAGAAAACCTACAAGAGCAGACTTAGGCCATGTCCTGTACCTGCAATGATATATGTATGCATGTAGGCCTTCTACTCATAAAGTGACATTTCACAGCACTTTAAAAAAAAAGTTAAATCCTGCTCATGGAGATGCCATACTTACAAAAATTCATTCAAAGGAAAAATTGGGCCCTGCACTTATTTCATCAGTGGAAGGTAACCTTCTACACAGACTGTTGCAACATTATATGACAACTGGTGATGTAGTAGACATACACATAATACTAGGTCCAGATGAACAAAAACTTTTAGCATGACAGCAACTAATAGAAAAACTTTGCATTTATAACAATGGGGGTATCTCTGACCACTTTACAAAGGCGGCTACAGTATTATCTCCCCTTTACAGATGAGAAAACTGAGGTATAGAGAAAATAAGTGATGTGATTAAATGTATTTGAGACAGGACTAGTCTTTGTTGTGGGTTCACACAAAACCTACCCCAATGAATTTCTATTCAATGAGTTAGGAGCTCCTAGGCCCTACAATAAAAAAAAAAATCTTCTGAGTCCAGTATAAATGCCCTATCAAGTGGAGTAAACGATTTGTTCACAGCTGCAGTGAGTACCCTTGTTTAAAAATGGTTTTAAATCTCTATATATTTAAGTAGGTTTATTTTGAAAAGGAAATTTTTTTAAAGTTATATCAATTTATGTTAATGTTAATTTTAATAGATAATAAATCTAGACCTTATTTAAATTAGGTCAGGTATTTAAGTAGTACATTCACTGCCAAAGTTTTAAGGAAAGTCAAACCACAGAACTGGTTAAAGACACTGGCTAAACACCTGGAACTAGTGTTTGTTGACAGTAGTAGCCTCTTCTGGAAGGACATTTGCTTTCTTTCAGTTAACTCAACTAGTTCCATTTAATGATCAGTTCATTCAAAGTCAAGAAACTGATTGGTTGTTGAAAAAGCAGAAAAGCTTGTTTTCTCTCTTCCAATCTGTGATAAACCAAGTCTGAGGATGAGATCTACCACTTAGTTATTGAAGGACATGGTGACCAGAACAATCAGTTCAATTCACTAACTAGAGATAAGCCTTTGTTTAATAAATATTTTAAATGCAAAATGTGTTTTGGTAAATTTCTCCTTTATGGATCCAACACATTGAAGATTGTTTTTATTACTTAAAACTGTTTTAAAACGCTAATTTTTGGTGCATTTTTAATTGAACTCCAATTTCCATGCAGACAGAGCTTACCATAAACCAGGAGTAAAAATGAAATTATATAGTAAATAAGCAATGCATCATTCATAATTTCCTAACATAAAAATGTACAAGTGAAGAATCTGAATAAGTGTTGAGCTCTACAATTGCTTAAATAAATATGTATAGATTAGTGTATCCTGGTTAGCAAAAAATAGCAAATTTAGTATAAAGGTTATATAGTTAACCTTTAAAACATGTTGATTTGCAGCTATCAACCAATAAGAATCAACACCTCTTTAGGAAGATAACCAAAACTACAAATTCAAACAGAAATAAATATAAAGGAAACAAAATGTAGGCCTTTTTCCTGCAAAGACTTTACACTTGCTAAACTTTGCAGACTGAGTGACCACTACATTGAGTGACTCATAAGGCAAACATTGAAGTTAATTTATCCTGAGTGGAAAAAGTGGTAAGAGCTCAGATATTAGTTGTGAATTTGGGTAAGAGCCTTCATTTTACCAAAGTTCTCCCTTTCAATATAAAATGTACCTAATGAGCATCAGTTACCTATAAGTAGTATAGGTTAAATGGTGCTTTCCTGCAGCAAGTAAAGAAATTGGCCCTGTGCAAAAGAATCCATGGCCCCAATTCTCAAACAATATTGCATGAGTCGTCTCCTGCACCCATGCAGCTTTCTTCGGAACCCAAGAAGGGATGAGAAGAGTGCAGTGACTGCACTGCTACTTCAGTATCACTACATTCCACGATAGTAAGTAATAAAATGCATTTTAACCTACAAAAGGGTAAACTACACTATTTCAGCATATTAAAAGAGCAGTACATTTAGACATTCCAGGGAAGCTGGATGACATGTAGGTCATTAGTTCAAATCCAACTCAGTTTGGAAGTGACTAAAAAAGTAGTTTCCATGTGATGATGATTCAGTAGCATACATGATATATGTTCACCAGGAACTGGACAAAGATACACCATATCAACAAGTGGTCATATTACATCACTGTCTATGGTACTCTTGCTAGCGCACACGTACATATTTAAGTGCTTTGTTGAACCTGGGGCCAGGCCCCAGAGAGGACAAAGACTGAATGGCACTAGAGACAAAACATCTTCTCACACTTAGAACAGGTGTCTGGAACAGGGTTGAGGTAGACTGACTGATTGTTGTGGAGAGACCACGCACCGCTGCTCTCAATGCTGTCCCTGTTTTGGCATCTTCAATATCCAGAATTACAAATATGACATTTCACAAAAAATACCAAAAGCCATGGTATTTCCAACACTGGAATCTTCAGCTGTTTGTAACTGAAGTACGTGACTGTTCAGCTTTTGTCACTTACCATCTTATATCTGCACAATTGTCACTTTACAATACGAAAAACACTAAACATACCATTTATATATAAAGTATTTATTTAATACACATTTACCTACAAAATTTACATCCGTTAAAAACAATGGAGGATAAAAGTACAAAACCCCTGGAAGAAACTTTAGTGGCAAAGGATTTTATTGCTGCAATTAAGTGAAAATTCAACATACATTAAAGTCAAATTATGCTCACTTTAAGAGGCAGCTTTGCTAGTCCTATCTGTAGTGTGAGGTTACTGTGCCATTAATAGCTTTGTCTTTATGTGGTCTTATGTTCAATTAAATTAAAAAATCTGAAACAGGTAAAAGGCTCCTTGAACACTTAAAATTAAACTGTTATGATTATGGTAAATATTTCAAGAACTATTACAGTGTGTATACATAACAGCCACACTTACTCTTAACACTTTAGAGTTTTATTAATTTATTTGTGGCACTTTTCACATATTTCCTTTATCAAATGATTTCAATCTGAAGTTAAACATTTACAATACTAGTTTCATGGCCAGATTATCACAGCATAAAATCCATTCTTTAAACAGTATGCTTATGGAATTCTGATACAGTATAGAATTTTTATAATCTTAAACATGTAGGCATATTTAAGAGTTTTTAAAATGTTAAAATCATTAAAAATAGGTTTACTTAAAATTAGATGAAAACATTGAACTAAGGATAACCACAGTGAAAGTGGCTGCAGTACTGTATGTCGTTAGACAAGTGATACTTTAACAAATTTGCAATATTCTTAAGCATAATAAGACTTCTTTCCCACCATAGGTATCTTTTTTGTTTGCTGATTGCAAAATATTGTAACCAGGAATGAAAAAAGACAACTGTAATTAATAAGTATATTAATAAAAAGCTGTGGGAATGGCAAATAAGCATCCCTTTAAATACTGGTTCATGAGAACAAGAATCCACACAGCATGTATTCTTCTTTGCTTAACATTGGCATTGATTTGCTATTTACAGTAGTTTGCAAAAACACAGTATAAAAAACAAATGAGGTCTGGTTTCCAAGTTTAACTTAGTAACCAATTAACATACTTCACCTGAAAGTTTTGCTCTACCTGAAGAACAAAAGTGACTAATACTGAAAAAGAGGTAATCAAAAGTAGCAAAAGCACTGATAACATGAGGATAGTCAAAAGAGAGTTTAGACAAATATGCCAGAAGGTAATATTGCACACTTTCACTGACAACTGTAAGTAAGACTCTCACGCCTAGGCAACTGAAAACCAGTCCTGTTTGGCTTTTTGCTGACATACTACCTTGAGAAAATGTCATTTTTGATTTCCCTGGCAGTGGACAGAGTTGAAGAAAGATAGCGATTATTGAACATGGGGCCTAGGTTTCAAAATTAGTTTTCCAGTCTGCAAAAGACAAAAAATTAAAGTTCAAACAAACCCTGAAATTTAACATAACATTCACCTTGTAGTAAGACTGTGTATTAATTTCTCTTTAATCTGCAACAATGGGGTGAAAACTAAGGGTTTGCCTCCATAGAACCATTAAGTGACTTGCAGTTTCACATTTCAGCCATACATTATTTGTAAAAATGTAAATATGCACTCTTAGGCTGTCTACGCTTTCAATGGCATGGAAAGTATAGGCACTGTGTGTGTAGCTAGAGGCTGCAGTGAATGGCTCTGGCAACAGGCAACAGCCAGACCCTTTCCCTGCTACCACCCACCCCCTCCAGCCAGAGCCATTCCCCACAGCAAACAAAGCTCTAGCAGCAGAATACTACAGTGCTAAAAATAGCAGTGTAGTCTAGTCTCCCACAGCATAGATGTGAGAGGCACTAGTTGGGTGGTACACGCAGGTAAAGCAGTCTACACACCCAAGTCTTGTCTTACCATCTACTCTGCTATTTATACCCGTGCCAGCTAGGATTGCAGTGTCTCTTCAGGAAGAGAGCTATTTCCCCTTTTTTGCATTTATTCCTGCCTTCAAAATGTGTACATACAGTCAGTGAGATAAGAGTCACTTACATCATCGCAGGACATATTATACTCTGCCAAGACTGTTCGACATCGAGCTGCTATACTGTGTGGATTTTGTCAAAGGAAAGTACTAGACAAAGATTTAATGTGGGCTGCAGTTACAGTAAGAATTACCTCAACTTTTATCTGACAAGCAGTCAAAGGATACATTGATGGTGCCACCACTCTTTTGTGTATTCCAGCAAAGAACAAGCCTATAAGAGTAATACAGCTAATTGTGAAGAATGGATGATTCCACAATGATGTGAAAAAGGACACCTATGAGAGAAATCAAATTCTCTTGAAGAAAAACTATTAAAAGATTCCATGACTGAAGGGACATCATCAAGCTGGACACTAAGTATGTCAAACCTAATGTTTAGGCCACTAGGCTAACCTGGAAAAGATCACTTAAAAATTCCCTTGTTACTCAAGTTACCCATTCCTTGTCACCCTGCTACACTTTTCAGAAAGTGTTTCTGCAAAACATCCTCCCAGAGAGTATCCCTTCTGCTTTCAAATATTCTGGAAGGCAACAGGGAAAACAGTCTCCCATTTTCCCAGGAGATGTCCCAATTACAGCAGCTGCCCAATTAAATGACATGTAAATGACAATTAAATGACATTTTCTTTTTAAGAAAAAAGCTAAGTAAAATTTTAGATCTGCGATCCATGACCTTTTAAAGCAGGGACGAAATAGAATGCTATCATCTGAAGAGAGCTTTTAAAACTATGAGACCTGTGGATATTTCATCATCAGCTTTTGATTTGATAGCTACATTTCTCATTACAGTAATGCTGTTTGAGTCTCTGCAATTAAGATCAGATTGTTTTAAAGTTCCATGGGAACAGTCTCCAAAATTAAAGAGTACTTTCCTGTTAATGACACAAAAGTAATCAATTGTTAGTCACTCATCTTGTATTTTTCCTTTGACTTCTCAATAGAATGCAACAGCTATGCCTCAGTTTATTGCTAAGGTGTAAAAATGAAAATAAGTTAAGAATCCTTTATCAATTTTCTTCAGCTTAGTGGTAAAGCGAAGCTCCTACATTCCACTCAAAACTCAGAAGTTTTCTTGCCACATATAAAGTTCATTGGATAACTGTACTTTCAGAAACAGTTTCACATACAAAAAGGTAGCCTAGAAATCTACCATCATTTCAATACATGCTGCAAATACCTGACAGGGGCTGAAATTTTGAACATTAAGGCTCAGGCTACTTCACCCACACAATTCAGGATAAAAAAAAAATCAGTTTGATCATCTTAGATAGTATTAAACAAAGGCTTAAATGCATCGATGCTGTATGCATATGTAGAGTGACAAATTTTAAACTGTCCCACTGCTACAAAAAATTATTTCAAAAGGGAGAGATTTCCAAAGTGCAGAGGTACATAAGAAAAAACTTTTAGGACTAATTAACTTTCTAATGTCCTCAACTTCCATTTTCTTGATTATGGATCATTCCGGTTGAAGGTGACCTCTGCAGAGAACAAAATTACTCTGGGGAAAATCACCCCAATTCAGCACAGCTGTGGAATGCCTCAAGTATGCTTAGTCACCCCTTCAAAGCAAAGCATGATTCTTGTGATGTAAATACAATGGGAGTCCTGTAGCACTTTAAAGACCAACAAATTTAATTTCTGCAGGCATGAGCTTTTGTGGGCTGTAACCCACTTTGTCAGATGTAAATGATCCTCTAAATTTGCTCTTAATCACTAATGTTTTGATTCAGTCAGGGAAATAACCCTGCCGTTAGCTTTTCACTCTTCAAGGCATTCCACAATTCCAGACTACATACACTTGTTTTTTATTATCTAAATTACAAACATACTGCAAAGCTAAAATATTATGAGACATTTAATATTTCAACATTAGAGTATAACTTACCTTCTGTGTTTCAGGATCTATTAACCAATTCCAAGCACCAGTTGCTGTGCAGACTGATACCACTATGAGAATCACTAATGAAAAATAAAAGTCATAAGCAACACATCTGGTTCATATTCATTAGAAATTTAGTGTCTCATTCAAAGCTTTGAAAGAGATTACATTCTATTTTCTTTCCTCTCCTTATTCTTGATTACTAAGAATGTCCAAAGAAGAGCAAGATTTCTCTGAAGAGTTCTACCTGCATATCATGTTTCTTTCTCATCTGGATCCCACCTTTCTATTTGTGAAGGCAAAGTGGAAGGAGGTAAAATAAAATAATGCAACCCTTTGAAGATTTTATAGGCCTCCTAGAGAGCACAAAAAGCTAGTACTAGAGAGTATTTTGATAAGTAAAGACATCCTGTGGACTGGGAGGGGAGAGGAGAAGCACTTGATACACTGATTTAGAAACAGCTGGAAAACTCAGGGAAAGTAGTACAGGATAACTTTCTTGAGCAACACACTAAAAAGTCAAACAGCCACATAGTGTTCTGCGTGTAACTTCCACGGCCCAAACTGAACTGCCAGTCCTGGAAGTTGCTCTGCATGGAAGCAGCCCGCAGGATAAGGGCCTACAACTGAATCTGAACACAACCTAAGATGTTTTATTGTGCTCTTTTCATCAATATGCTCTTATTATTGATGAAGGTTTGTTGAAAGGGCAGAAAAAAAATAAGGGACTGTAGCACAAGTTAAAAAAATTTCCTGGTAACAGTACATGGGACGTTAAGTGCTGCTTTTAAAGAAAACAAAAAACAAAAAACCACAAACCTAAGATAGTTTGGGAAACTAATTCCAAACCTGCTCACTATAATCAAATATTAGGAATGAAGTACTGCAAGATACCACAGCCCATTGAAGGATAACAAAACATGGAAGGAGAAAAAGTGGGAAAGGTATAAGATAGGAAAAAAGAAGAGAAGGCATATTAAAGAAAACTTAACTCTCCAATGTCATATAGCGGTGTTGCCAAGTGTTTTTCTTAAAGCTCCCACCCCAGAAAGCAAGTGATTATGCAAGAATCTTTTTTTTTTAATAAAAGCTAAGTTTTAATTCTAGACCTCCACTTACAGTTGTCGAGAAAAGCCTGAAAGAGGCGAATAGAGTACACTTAAAAGCTCCAAACCTCACTGCTTGTAAAGCAAACTTGTGATTTCTTAATTTTTGGGACTGGTACTTATGCACCATATAAAATGAAATTTTATAAAAATTTATGCACCATATAAAATGAAAGTTATTTCTCCTGTTTCACACAGAAAGAAAAAAGACCTACCTATTTCAATACCAGCTTCCCAGGAACTAAGTAGTTATTATGCAAGTAACAGAATTACCAGTTACTAGATGCAACATACAATTTTTTTTAAACCATCTCTTTATGAGTGTACTTTAAGTCAGTAAAACCTTAGCCTACATTTAAATTTATTTGAATAGGTTTAGAAGAGATTTCCAACTATTGGAAAGTGAACACACCCATAAAATAATAAACTATAGAATCAGCTAACTTAATATTGGTTTGGGGGATAACTTGGAACCTAATGAACAGGAGAAAATTTAAAACAAATTGTTTATTGATGGTTATCATGGTGAAAGACAGTCTGATTTGGAAACCAAATCCCTTTATACAGCCACAAAATAGATACAAGACTGAAAAAAGGTAGTGCAGATTTAATCACAAAGCCTCAATGTGCTTTGTTCTGAAGAGTTCCTTTTAAAAGATTAATTCAATCTTCAAAGCCCATTCAATCCTGGCCCACTCTCTGAGGCTGCCTATAAGATCATGCTGATTATGCTTTAGCTTTGTTGTTCTTGCCAGTATCTACATTTGAATAGTGAGTGGGCAAATGCTGTAAGCATTTTATGCACATGGTGTAGAGGCAATAGCATTAATCCATTATATCACTTTAGCTATTTTTGTTAAGTTTGTGTGTGTTACCTTGAAATATTTAAAAGATTTTTAGACTCACATACAAAATACATACAGTAAATTTTTGAAGCATGGAATTGTTTTTGTAAACAGTCAATCCATAGGGATATCCATCGGTAAATGCCAACAGAAGCATTAAAGAGTTACTCCAACGTCTGCTTTAAAACATTAAGCTTACTTCGCCAACGTCCTGTAGCTGGTTGCAAACATGCAATATATTCAGTAAGTCTTCTTTCAAAAGCCTTGAGATCTGAGGAAAAGGTCAGGCAGAGATCTAATTAGTCTTGGCCTATTAGTTGAACTTTAATAGTTAATGCTTCAGATCCTATGATGTTACTTATGCCCTGTGCAGCTCAGACTCAACTTGCAGAGGAACTCTGTAATGGATTGATGATGTAAATTATCAAAAATCACTTGCATCTCAGAGTAATCAATAGTGGATGGAAAGATGCATAGCACTGCATCTCAACACATTAGCTTTAGAACTCACCACACTTTTTGGTCAAACCCCTCACCAAAAAGTAATATTTAAGCAACAGGCATTTCCTATAAAGAAAAGCTTCATATATATTGAAGAGATCCTAATATCTTCGCAAGGCTAACTGCAGACCCTTCATACTAATAGCTTAATACTCAAAACAAATTATATTTTGAAATGTTAAAATGTGTCAGAAAAACCCTGTTATACTCTATGGTCTGTGCTAATGATAGGTGGAGTTTGGTATTTTGGTTGTGATTACAATGATACTATCAACATAACTCATTACAAAAATTCTTACCTTAGTTAACATCATTTGAGATTCTTACATTTATTTTGTACATGCCACTCAGCTTGAACAATGAAAATACAGTCAAATTCTTGAAATTTTAGCTAGCTTTACAATCTGACTCATGTAGTATGTGTGTCTTTACAACATTACAGGGAACTGTTTTGGAGAAATGTACTTTATAAATACTTTCAGATTTAAAAAAAGTCAACTATTCATTTCAACTTTCATGAATCTTTCCTTTTTAATCAGAGGACTGTGGAGCCTAAAACTATTCCAACTTATTATTCTAAGTTTGAATTTTTTATTAGCAAAGGTCTATATTTTAAATGTAAACTCGCTTCAAGTGATAATTGCTATTCTTTGAAATAATTTCATATTATATAGCAATTTAAAAGTATATATAAATTGCTACAAAACATGAAATGTCACATTCTAATTAAGGTTACCGTGCAAAAACTACAAGGAAAATATCTTTATTAAAATGCATGCCTGTTACTGAAATATGTACTTACTCTAAAATACATGCAGAGATTATGTCAATGTTTATCTACTAGAACAAATATTATATTAGTAATATTGCGCAATAGAAAACATTTGAAAATTAGATATGATTTTTAGTGTTTTTTAAAGTGTATATGAACTTTGAGCTACAGTTTTTAAGCCTTGGGAATCCCAATTGTTAAGGACCTCTTTCAAAAAAAGGATTGTTTTACTGCTTAAAAATGTGTCTACTAGTCATAACCAAAAAGATAATTCTGATATATATATAGTATCACAATGTGGTTGACAACTAGTCACTTCAATATTCTCATAATTTCTAATATTTTTGCTTAATGTATCTACATCTTGTTTGTTCTATACAAGACATTTACTTATCTAATCTTGAAGTACTGGTGTATTATTAAAATATTCTCCTGGATTAATTTTTTTGGGGGGGGAAGGGGCAGGAGCAGGAAGAAAGCAGCTTTAAGGTTCTTCACATATCCTTTACTACACACCTGCACCAAAAATTGAAACAAGGATCTGTTTGGTCAAATAAAGTTGAAGCTCAGTGAGCTGTATTTTTCTTGAAGAAAAAAACACCTTGGCTAGATGTACTTGAGATACAGAATTATTAAAGCATTACAGCTGTGCTGAATCTGTTTTAGGTTAAAAAAGGAAAGGAATTAGTGACCATTCCTTAACACATTTCCCGCCTGTACAGGGGATTTTTCACCAAGGCAGAAATAAACTTAATAGACCAGAGGGTACAAGCCAGGCTCCCTCATGAAACAGCCCAAAGAAAGGTTACAAAAAAGGAAGTTCTGCGGACGCCTGGTCTGTTCCCTATGGAGGAGGCCGGTGCACACCCTCTCGTTCAAATAACCTGGCTCAGTACAAGGTAAAACTTTGCCCTTTTTGTAATCGAATCCGCTGTCTATCGCCAGCCCCAGGCAAGCGCTGCCTACAGAGCTCCGAGCAAGCAAAGGAGAAACCAAACCGCCCCCCAGGACCGCTTGAGTCACCGGCTCCTCGCCCTCAAAGCGCCCCGCCCCGCCCCCGCGGGATGCTGTGGGCCCAGGCGGGACGAGGGACCTTGGCCTGCGGCAGGTTTACAGCGCTCCCCCCCCGGCCCTACACAGCCGGAGGCCCAGAGGTCAGGGGCGTCCCTCGCGCCCTCTCCCCGCCCCGCTGCGGTGGTTGCCGCTATCGCCGGGCCACAGCGGGCGGAGAACGCCTCGGCTCTGGGACTGGGGAGGGGGCGGGGCGGGTGTCTCCCGCGGCCACTGACCAGCTAGGCGCTGCCGGGCAGCCCCTTTACCGCCCCCGGCGGAAGGGGCCGGGGTCAGGGCCCCGGGACTGGGGGCAGACGGAGGAGAGACCACTCGGGGCGCGGGAGCCCCACAGACAAGCTCCCTCGCGGCCTTCCCCCGGAGGGACGGGCCCGGGCCCGGCGGGGCCCCCGCGACTCCACTTACCTTCGGCCTGCTCCAGCGAATTCATGGCGGCTGTGGGAGGGCGGTAAGAACGCACGGCCGCCCCCTCCTCAGCGTCTCCAGCCCGGCCCCGCTCCCGGCCGCGTCGCAGCCCATCCGGCCCGGCGTCAGACAGCTAGTCCCCACCCCCGCCCCTTCCGCACTCCCCCCCGCCCACCGCTAAGAAAACAACGCCGCACCCCATTGGGCGTCCGCTCCGGATCGCGCCCCTCCCCCAGCAAACCCCATCCTCATTGGCTGGGCAGGGAAGGGGCGTGGTTGCAAGGGCAAAGAGCCGAGGGGAGGGGGAGTAGGCGGGGTCTGCACGTGGCTGCTGGGCAACGTTCCGTTAGGGGCGGGCACTGACGCTGCTGCGGTGGGGCGCGCGGCCTGTGGCTCTTGCCTTTGTTTTGCACGGGTGTAGCCCAGAGAGCGTCGCTCTGCAAGTGCAGAGCCAGAGCAAGGAGGGGCCTGACCCAAAGGCCATTGCAAGAGCCAGAGCAAGGCGAGGCCTGACCCAAAGGCCATGGCAACCCAGATTCCTTTGGCTCGGTGCCTTGATCCCCTGGGGGACAAGCCCCAGTCCCTGGAAGCAGGGGTTTGACTGGCTTTAGGTGACCCTTGGCATGAGAACCTGTCATTGGCACGCTGATTATTGAGATGTTTAAGAGGTTCCGCTCTAACGGTGTAGTCCAAAAAGTGATATCGCTTCCTTTGATAACTATTTCACCAGCCATTGTCATTTTTTGTTTTAATGTTGCGTGCGGGTTTCATGAGGATTAATGAACTGATAGCTCCTACAGCTCCCCACTCTCCTGCCTGCCCCTGAACTCCACCCAGCGGCCCCTAAGAGCCTCCTGAGCCCCCCCACCCTCTGGGCCTCCTGAAGGGCCAGGCTGGCGACCCCTCCGCCCAGAAATATACTTAGTAAAAATAACAAAGTTGAAATGTGCCTTCTGAGCAATACCAAAACAGCAGAGAGAGCCTAGTTTTCGGGATCATTTGAAATTATGTTTAGTTTACATAGAAGACACTTTCAGACGCACAGCAGGGATCACAACAACTGCATATATGTGCCTCTAGAACCAGGTAAAGCAGTGACCCATGCAATGTGTAGGGAATGCAAAACAAAAACCAAATTTCCTATGTTTTTTTTAATATATGGATTTGATTTTTCAACGCCGACAAGGTGTAAATTCAGACAGATGTATTCCTTTTCTGTCTCCATCTGCTGGTGAAAGATAATATTATTTACTGTCCCGACAAGCAAAGTGTCTGGATCACCTCTACTATTCAAAACAAGCAATTTATTACTGACCCACCAAGCCACACTCATGGTTCCGACCTGCCATTCATACTTTGGACCACATTGAACTGCATCCAAACAAACCTTGTAAGATGCATCTACTTGATCCAAGAATGGAAAATAAAAGACTTCGCTTTGTGCAACTGCAGTGAGAACATTCAAATCATCAAATCATAATGCAGTGCCCCAAAAGTGGATTCAAAGGTGAATTAGATGATATCCACAACATCACAGAGGAGGACTTGAAATGGCTTATGGATGTACAACTGCATCTGTCGAATGATGCTCTGCAGATGCTATATGCAAGAGAACAAGAGGACAAGCATCTTAAGAGTGGAGAAATTATAAAAATGCTTGACTGCTACCTCTACACTATCATGAAAGATGCCTGAGTTTGAGCTGGATCACTTGTGTTGCTCTTTAAATATAACACTCAGAAGATGGCTTGTTGATTTCTGCATGGAAAAGACAGAGTGGCCAACAACAACATTTACAGTTTATATTTTCCTAGGTACGGAGCATTTCTCTTAAACTATTAGAGTTTAGTTCTCATGGCCTCTTCTAACTTTATTAAAATTGTTGCTGCCCCTACAAAGATGGTGGTGCTTAGTCTAATCCCTTTCTCCCACACAAACAGCAAGGTTTTCTAGTTAGTGCCACATTTTTGATGAACCAGTTCAGAAAGTGATATCTCAAACATGCGTTGTCTTTAGTTCCATAATATGAGAGGTTGAAAGAGTAGTGTCCTGTATCAGTCAAATGGAGGAAGTGAGAAAGTTGGGTACTTAGAAGATAAGGGGGAGCCCCTACAGACACAAAGATTCTACAAAGGGAGTTCTTGGTGAATGAGGGGTGTTCCTGATCTTGACAATGCTTCAAAAGTAGATTATGGGGCCGGAAGGTAGAAGACGGACTCTGCTTTGCAATGTCCTTAATTTTCTGATACAGAGAAAGGAGGAGATATGGGTGCTGGTATGAGGAGCCCTGTGAGATATACAAATGCCAAATACATCATGAATATATTGTTGATAATTATAGGTCCTTCTGGCCTTTAAATCAGAAAAGCACTCTCTTCTTTATCAAAGACACAATTAATGTACTTTTGTTTAGTCCACCTCTGTTTGCCCAGAATAGAAGACTAGCAATACACACCTTAAACTTTTGAGACACATTGTCTAAGAGCTTGTCTACTCAAGGAAATTGACCGGAAATTTCTGACATCTCTGTATAGATTAACTTAATTAATAATTCCTTCATTATAATGTCTCTTGTCCTGTTGTAAGCCCTGAAAGATGTGAAATGAAAGGCATTAGATATAATCAAGGAATGCATGAGCTATGTCCACAAAATTTAGAGGAACTATCAAGGATTTTGTTTGTTTTCTTTGTAAACGATTGTTGCACTCTAGAAATGATATGAATGAGAATGAAAAAGAATATTGAAAGATATAAGCACCTATCCTGTGTATACATTTAAAATAAATTACTTAAAGGAGGGATTCTAATTAATAGTCTGGGTTGGTACAGAAATATAGAATTGAAATTAATAAAATATAAAAAACCTCCGAAAAGAAAAGGATAAAATATATGTGTTATACACTATCACCATCTACTGGACAGCAGAGAAACTGAGGGAGCAAAAAAGCAAATGTGCTGTTCTCACTGGAATTAGAATCATTAAGAGGACATCTGGCTGCCTGAGCCATCGGATATTTACTCTAGCCATTGTCCTTGAGGCTCAGGTATGCTCGTTACTCATTTAAATGAGTTTCGACCTACAACTTGTTAGCTGAAAACAACCTCAAGCCTTACAGTTGTCAGTACAAACAAAAATTTCATACAATTACTTGTTTCACTGCTCTATATGCTATACACTGAAAAGTAAGTACAATATTTATATTTCAATCAATTTTATAATAGGTAAAAATCAGGAAGTAAGAAAATTTTCAGTAATAGTGTGCTTTGACACTTTTGTATTTTTATATCTGATTTTGTAAACAAGTAGCTTTTAGGTGAGGTGAAACGTGGATGTATGCAAGACAAATCAGACTCCTGAAAGGAATACAGTAGTCTGGAAAGGTTGAGGGCCACTGATGTAAGTAACTGAAAGTTATTTTGCTGCATCTGCAGTCTTTCTATTGACTCCCCGAGGAACTATATTTAGGATTTTAACAAAGTTCTGTATGTTTCTCTTTTCTAAGTCCAAGTAAATTGGCCTAAGAGAACCTCAAATGAAACTTCTAAATTATAGTTTTTGTTTCCTTAAACTAGTCTCTTTCAAATCAAACACTAGCAATGACAAAGACACTATTCATAAGAGTGCTTTAGGACAAACTACATTTTTATTCTTTGGCAAATTACTTGAAGTATGATAAATGTATTATTAGAAATACTAAAGAATTGATAATTGATTATTTTAAGTAAATGTAATAAGAAATCTTGGTGATTTTTATTGTTCTATGATATAACTGCTTGATTTCAATGCTGCCTATGTCCATTGCCTTCAAGTTAGTGTGTAGTATTTAGTAGGTGACTAGAACAGCTGATATCCAAACTTAATCTATATAATTGTTGATTATATACTGATGATTGATTTCATTGATTCCATTGATTTCAATGGAAGTTAGGAACCTAAATACCTTTGAGGATCTCGCCAAGTGTCCTTATTTGAAAAATACTGTTCAAGGTAAAAGTTGACCTGAAAATAACCTAGCTTAAAATTAGTAAACTAAAGCTCTTTGGATTCAGTAATGAGCAATTATCCAATTCCATTCCATTCAAATATTGGCTATAATATTTATCAAATTCAAAAATCTAGTTTGTAAAAGGTCAGCTTTAGAAAACTGGCACCTCCACACATTCATAAATGTGACCCCTATTCACATAGACCATCATTTCATATAGAAACCAGGACTTCACAGAGGGGATGGGAAGAGATTGTGAGGACGGATGTCCCTCGCAGTGACCAGGATCTCAGAGGGGTAGAGGAAGAGAGAGGTAACTGAGAGGTATCCCATGGTACACAGGGCCCTACAGAGTGGAAGGGAGAGATGAGCTGCCTTGAACCCAAGGGGGAGGAGAGACATGGCTGCTGTCAGGAGTTCCCATGGTAACCAGGGCTCCACAAAGGGCGTGAAGAGATGGGTGCTTGGAGGGGGTCGGGTCCTCACAGTAAGCAGGGTCCCAAGAGGAAGGGGAGGGAGGAGAGCTGGGAGGGGTTCCCATGGTAGCCAAGGTCCCACCAGGGGGACATGGCTGCCCCTCCGGGCTCTCTGTGGGGCACAGTTCCCCGAAACCACCAGCAGGGGGCGCTGTGGCGGGCGGCCGCGGCTGCTCCCGAGGCGCCCCTCTTCTCCTGGCACCGATGGGCGGGAGGCGGAGCTGCCATTTGGACCCAGCCAGCCCACAGGCGTACCGGCTCCGGACCGGCGGCTGTTGCTGGGACCCCCCGAGCCGTGAGTGCGGGGCGGCCGGGCCGCGGCGGGGGTGGGGCCGGGCCGCGGCGGGGGTGCAGGCGGGCCCGGGGGCGCTGCAGCCGGGGCTGTCCCAGCCCGGCCGCCCGGCCCTGGCGCAGAGGCGAGGCCGCCCCGCCTGTGGGGTTCGGTCTCCCGGCCTGGGTCCTGCCCGGGCTCGGGGCGCTGCTCATTGCCCCCCCCCGGCGGGAGAGCAGCTGTCGGCACGGCCTGCCGGGCAGGCGCCCCCCCCAGCCGTGTTATCTCCTGCCCGGGGCCTTGGGTCACGCCGCCCCTTCCGCCCCTGTCGGGGAAGAGCATCCTCTGATTCGCCCCCCGCCCGCAGCCCTCTCGGGGATGGAGGCGGCCGGCGACCCCGCCTGGCCGCGGGGGCCCTGACAGGCTTGGGCGCTCGCCGGCTACCTCGTGAGCCCCCAGGAGGTTTCCTGGCCTGTGCTCCCATCCCCTTGGTTCTCTCTCTCTAGCCGTCCGTTTCCAGCCCTGTGGCGTGGGGCCGCTCTGGTTTGGTGAGCCCAGTGGAGAGGCAGCTGTTTGTGTCTTTCCTCCTGTGCTGCACTGACCCTGGCACCTTTGTGGGTGTTGCGCTTACTCAGCTGAGCTAATGTGATTGAAAAAAGTACATTTTTTTGTTTGTTTTTGCCTGTCAAGATCGGGCCTTGGTATCTAGAATGTTGCTCTGATCAATGATTTTCATAAACCCTGTTTTGGGAATACATCAGCATGTGCATGTATCCAGACTGCTTTGCTCGTTTGTTTACTTCTGAAGTTCTGCTCCAAAGAAACCAGTACTGGACTTCACGTTGTTATTGATAAAAGGTACAGGATATTCAAGTGCTTACATATGAATGCTAGAAGTCTAAATACTAAGGCGGGTGAACCAGAGTGACTGTCATTTTATCGACAATGTTGCTATAATGGGCATCATGAAAACTTGGTGGAATGAGTATGGTCGATGCTGTAAAGCATGAAGGATTCTTTCTCCCAAGAATCCAGCAGCACAGACAATACTGAAGAGGTTTATTAATATCGGGAAGTCTGGTACATCAGTTTCAACTTCGTGGTGTTACACTGGTCAATTATATATGCTTTCTTATTGATTGCATAGTACGTTTTAAATGCTTTTATCTAGTCACGTACAAATACAGACACTGTGCCATCCGGAGAGAACAACAGTAATGTTGGTTGTTACATACATGCAGAGACACTTTAATAACTCTACTTGCATCAAGTATCCTAGGGCTACACTTGGGGCAGGGGTAGTGTGGAGGAAGAAATGGGGGAGAGGGGGAGGATGTCCTTACAGATAGGTGACAGGTGAGACAGAAATTCTAAGAGCAAATGTGCTGTTCTCATTGGAATTAAAATCACTCAAAGGACATCTGGCTGCCTGTGCCATTGGATATTTACTCTAGCCATTGTCCTTGAGGCTCAGGTATGCTCGTTACTCATTTAAATGAGTTTCGACCTACAACTTGTTAGCTGAAAACAACCTCAAGCCTTACAATGGGACATGGTAATGTAGGGTTCAAATATATAGGAATGAAAAGTAGGTCGTGCTGGCTGGGGAGTGGCACTATATATAAAAAAAAGCTTAGAGTCAAAGTAAAAATCTTAAATGAATCAAACTGTACCGCAGGATCTGAATGGATAGAAATCCTTTGCTTGAACAGTAAGCATTTAGTAGAAGGAACATATTATTGACTGTCTGATTAGGATGATGGTAGTGATTGTGAAATGCTTAGGGATATTAGAGAGGCTCCAAAGGCAGAATATGGAGTAATAATGGTGGATTTCAAATATTGTCATATTGACTGGGTATGTCACCTGAGAAAGGGATGCAGAGATAAAATTTCTGGACAGCAAATAGGGGTAAACAGTGAGGTGGCAAAATTTGCAGATGATAAAAAACTATTCAAGATAGTTAAATCCAATGCAAACAGCGAAGAATTACAAAGGGATCATACAAAACTGGGTGATTGAGCAACAAAATGGTGATGAAATTCAGTGTTGATAAATACAAAGTAATGCACATTTTGAAAAAATAATCTGTACTATATGGGTCTAAATTAGCTGTTATCATTCAAGAAAGAAATCTTGGAACCATTGTGAACAGTTCTCTGAAAATATCCACTCAGCTTTTTTTACTGCCACTGCACACTAACAGAATGTTGGGAATTATTAGGAAAGGGATAGATAGTCTCTCTATAAATCCATGGTATGCCCGCATCTTGAATACTGAATGCAGATCTGGTTGCCCCATCTCAAAAAGATGTATCAGAATTGGAAAAGGTACAGAAAAGGGCAACAAAAATTACTAGGTATAAGGGAAAGCTTCCATATGACGAGAGAGATTAATATGACAGGGACTTTTCATCTTGGAAAAGAGACAACTAAGGGAGACCTGATAGAAGTCTATAAAATCATGACTGGTGTGTAGAAAGTAAATAAGGAAGTGTTATTTACTTCTCATAACACATGAACTAGGGGGGTCACCAAATGAAATTAATAGGCAGCAGGTTTAAAACAAACAAAAGAAAGTATTTCTTTACACAATGCACAATTAACCTGTGGAGTTCTTTGCAAGAGGATATTGTGAAGGCCAAGACTATAACAGGATTCAAAACTGAACTAAAGTTAATGGAGGAAAGGTCCATCAATGGATATTAGCCAGATGGGCAGGGATTGCTGCTTGTCAGAAGCTGGGAATGAGTGACAGGATGGATCACTTCATGATTATCAGGTTTGTTCATTCCTTCTGAAGCATCTGGCATTGGCCACTGTCAGAAGACAGGGTACTGGGCTAGATTGACCATTCATCTGACCCAGTATGACTGTTATGTTCTAACGTGAACGAATACACCTTGTCCTAAAACCCACATGGGGAGAGGCAATTTTTGGTTTCGTCTAAGTGGAGCATAGGATTGGGTCTAACAGGTAAATATAGCTGAACTGCTCGGTGATAGCGGCCATAATGTAATTAAACTTAATATCCCGGTAGTGAGAAAATTGCAAAAGAAACAACCACAATAGCATTTAACTTCAAAAAGGGGACCAACACAAAAATGAGGAAGCTAGTTAAATAGAAATTAAAAGGAACAATCACAAAGGTGAAATGCCTGTAAACTGCATTAAAACTATTTAAAAACATCATAATAGAGGCTCAAGCTAAATGTAATCCCCTTCCCCTCCTTAAAACAAGACAGTAAGAGAACCAAAACAAATTCCATCATGGCTAAACAGCAGTGTAAAAGAGGTGGTCAGAGGCAAAAAGGCATCCTTTAAAAATTAGAAGTCAAATCTTACTTAGAAAAATAGAAAGGACTCTGGCAAGTCAAATGTAAAAGTATGATCAGGCCAGCTAATAAAGTTTTTGTGTTCTTGGTTAGGTGCTCTTCAAATTCTACCAGCAAAAATTTTTGTAAAGCACTTTAGAAGCAGGAAGCCTGCCAAACAATCTATGGGGCCTCT
Organism: Mesoclemmys tuberculata; assembly: GCA_007922155.1. Classification (NCBI taxonomy): domain Eukaryota; kingdom Metazoa; phylum Chordata; order Testudines; family Chelidae; genus Mesoclemmys; species Mesoclemmys tuberculata. The sequence continues at coordinate 8,127,404 of ML675631.1, forward strand.
GGATGATCAAGGTGCTAACGGAGCATTCAGGGAAGACAAGGCCATTGTAGAGAGGCTAAATAAATTCTTTTCATCAATCTTCACTGCAGAGATGTGAGGGAGATTCCCACGTCCGAGCCATTGTTTTTAGGTGACCTATTTTAGGAACTGTTCCAGGCTGAGGTATCAATAGAGGAGGTTTTTGAACAAATTTGATAAAAAGTGACCAGAACCAGATGGTATTCACCCAAAAGTTCTGAAAGAACTCAAATATAAAATTGCAGAACTACTAACTATGGTATGTACCTCTCACTAAAATCAGCCTCTGCACCAAATAAACGGTGGATAGCTAATATAATGCTGATTTTTAAAAAGGCTCCACAGACAATCCTGGAACTTACAGGTTGTGAAATCTAACTTCAGTACCAGGTAAATTGGTTTAGATTTTAGGATAGAATAAAATTCAGACACACAAATTAACACAATATGTTAGGGAAAAGTCAACCCAGCTTTTGTAAAGGGAAACCATGCCTCATCAATCTATTAGAACTCTTTGAGGGTATCAACAAGCATGTGGACAAGAGTGATACAGTGGATATAGTATACTTGGCTTTTCAGAAAGCCTTTGATAGGGTCCCTCACCCTATCAAATGTTAAGTAACATAAGCCGTGAAGGGATAAGAGGAAGGGCTTCTCATGGATCAGTAACTGCCAAAATCTAGGAAACAAAGAGTAGGAATAAATAGTCAATGTCTGTGGTGGAGAAAGGTAAATAGCAGGGTCTCCCAAGGATTTATACTGGGATCTGTGCTGTTCAGCAAATTCATAAATGATCTGGAAAAGGGGGTGATTAGGGTTGTGGCAACATTTACAGATTTAAAAAAAAATTAAGATAGTTTAGTCCAAAGCGACTGCAAAAGCATACAAAGGTATCTCACTCAAATAGGTTGACTGAGTGACAAAATGAATGAAATTCAGTGTGGATAAGTGCAAAGTAATGCACAACTGTACATACAAAATAATGGGGTCTAAATTAGCTGTTGCAATGCAAAGAGATCTTGCAGTCATCGTGGATAGTTTTCTGAAAACGTCTGCTTAATGTGCAGCAGCAGTCAAAAAAGCTGACAGTGTTTGGGACCACTAGGAAAGAGATTAGATCATGAGACCAAAAGTATCGTAATGCCACTATACAAATGTATTGTATGTCCACACCTTCAGTACTGTGTGCAGTTCTTGTCACCATCGCAAAATAGATACATTAGAGTTGGGAAAGGTTCAGAGAAGGGCAAGAAGAAGGATTAGAGTTATGGAACAGCTTCCATATGAGGAGAAGTTAAAAAGACTGGGACTGTTCAGCTTAGAAAAGAGGCAACTAAGGGGGTGGAAGGATATGATAGAGAACTACAAAATCATGGATGATATGGAAAAAGTGAATAAGCAGTGTTATTTCACATAACACAAGAACTAGAGGGTCACCCAATGAAATGAATAGGCAGCAGACTTAAAACAAACAAAAGGAAGTACTTAACACAACACACTGTCAACTGTGGAACTCATAGTAGTGGATGTTTAGAAGGCTAAAACTATTACAGGGTTCAGAAAAGAACTGGATAAGTTCATGGAGGATAGGTCCATCAATGCCTATTAACCAAGATGGTCAGGATCGCAAACTCATGCTCTGAGTGTCTCTAAATCTCCTACTGCCAAAAGCTGGGGCTGGATGACAGGATTGATCATTCTGAATTGCCCTGTTCTGTTAATTCCCTCTGAAGCATCTGGCACTGGCCACTGTCAGACAGGTTACTGGGCTAGATGGACCATTGGTCTAACGTGGTATGGCTGTTCTTATTTTGGGTTAGATTAGTACAGATTTTATGGCTGTGTAATATGGTTAACAAATCTCTAGTATAGATTATCTATTATCTTCTCAACTATTGTTTAGTGGACAAATGAGGTTGTGCACATCAGAGGAAGAGCAGTGCTACATTCTTCATAAAAATTATTTTTCTATAATGATAATTGACAAGTCATGCAATCCATGTCAGTTTTCATTACAGTAAGTGTGAAGAGTGTGTGGAGGGTGGCAGGGTAATTTATCCCTGAGACAAAGGACAAATAGAACATGTGATGGTAATAGTCAAAATCATTTTTCCTTTAATTTGGTTAATAGTTTTTTTAATGAGGAGTCTGAATTACCAATACTTGCTGCTTTATAAAGCATGTATTATTTCTGCTGAACTATCAGTTCATGTTTGACTTATTTTTCCAGTTTCTAAATAAGAACAAAGAAGTAAAAAATACAGTAGAGCAGCCCATTATTGCAGGAAGTGTGTAGAACTATTGTTGATGTTGACAGGGCTGCTGCATGTGGAATAACTGCAGCACTACACTCTCACTTTGTTAGCCAGTAGCAGTATAAATTTCAGTTGCCTCAGAATGCAAGAATGTTTTTTGCAGAAATGGAGAAGGACAACTGGGGTGGGAATTTTTTAAAAGCTCTATACCAGGCATGGCCAAACTGGCTTGTGAGCCACATGTGGTTCTTTTACAGTTAGTGTGGCTCGTGGAGCCTTCTATGCACCCCTTCCCCTCGTTCTCCGCTTACTAAACTGGGGTGGGGAGCTCGGAGCTTCTGCCCTGAGGTAGAGTGGTGGGGCTAGAAGCTTCTGCCCGGCAGGGTGGGGAGAGTCAGTAAGTTTGACCACCCTTGCTCTATACTACAGGATCCTCGGATGGAAGGTGCTATAGAAGTGCAAAATATTATAATTGCATTTGCAATTGTGTATATTGAAAGACTGACTGCTCTCTTAATGTAAATTGTGGTCAGCATGCCCTGTGTAAATAACAAACATAGATCAACTAAAGGGTGTTCTAATGTTGTTTTGACTCTGAAAATTTATATATAATTTTAAAACTGGCAATCAAACAGGAAGCTAGAAAATAGGACGAGGGAAAAATACTTTTATCATTGAAAGCACTACAATTCAGAATTTTTGGAAGCTATGTACAATTTATAGAAACTGGCACCTTCACTCTTCGCCTGGAAAAAAATTGTAGTTTCCTCTGAGTAAGTATGATGTTTTGGGAATCACCCATATTGGTAAGGAGTTCTGTCACTGCTTACCGTGTAATATTAGGGGCCTTTATGCTGTGCTGTTGGGGTCCAATTCCCTGACCCCAATAGCCTGCACACAAGCACAAGGTTCACCTTGGCTTCCATCAGCCTAGTAAGTACTTGCAGGGTGACACCAGCAGCATTTCCAGTCCCAAGTCCCCTAAAATCCGACCTCCCCTGGTTCTTAACTACTAGGCTTTCAGACCATTCCACTTTGGTTCATCACACACAAAGGCATAAAAAACAGCCCTGCTTTTTCCTCTAGTTATCAATTCACGTTAACACACACTTCTGAGAGTTTATATGCTGGAGACCTGCTTGGGGTGGAAATAAACAAAAAGTTTATTTAATAGAAAAACCACAGATTGAAAGATGACATAGTAAGGGAAGCAAACATATACAAGTTACACAGAAAATAAACATCAAAATGCAAGGCTTTTTCACTTCATATTAGATAAATCCCTTTTCTAATACAAGTGACTATTGCCTTTGAACAGTTTCCCAACATATCAGCGGTATGGGGGATCCAGTGTTTCACGGACAGCTTGGTGTTGTCCCCCAGTTTCTGAATGCAAACCTGAAGCTATTCTAGAGAGATTTACACTAGGGAGCAGCTGCGCTCCTGTAAGCTCTATAGTGTGGCTGCTTTAAGATGACAGGAGAGAGGTCTACTGTTAATTTACACACAGGTACACAGGCATCTATCTGCCTCTCCCCCTTTAAAAGCCTGGGAATTTTTGAAATTCCACTTCCTGTTTGCTTGGCAGGAAGAGCTCACATCACATCTTCCCAGCTGACCCTGGTGGCTCCAGGCAGCAAAGGATCCCCCTGCTTGGAGCACACTGGAGCTGTTGGATCTACTGAGAATATGGGGAGAAGAGGCTGTGCTCTGATCTCTGCTCAGCCATAGAAACTTCGATACCTACAGTCAGATTTTTCATGGCATGTTGGAGTAGGACTACAAATGGGAGATACATCAGTGCTGTGCAAAGATAAAGGAGCTGAGCCAGGTGTACCACAAGGCAAGGGAGTCAAAGCGTTGCTTTTGTGCTGTGCTGAAGCCCTGCCACTTCTATAAGGAGCTGGATGCCATTCTTGGTGGAGACTCCACCTCCACTGCCAAGAGCTCTATGGATACTTTGGGAGGGAGGGGGAGATTGGAGAAAGTGGACTCAACCCCAAGGATGAAGTGATGGACGAGGTTGAATTGGAGGACAAGATGGGACAGTTGACAGGGTCGTCTGGTACTTTGGTGAGTCAGGACGTCGTCTTAATGCAGGAGGGTTTAACCAGTCCTGGCACTCCATCTCTGGCGCACATGATGCAGGAGAGGGGAGCTTTGGTAAGTGACATTTTTTAGTTGATGCTGCTCAGCTATATGAAGTAGAGCTGTTCTTTGCTTTGTTATATTCTAGAAATGGGCAAAGGGATAGAAATATGCAAGACTAGCTGTGTTTGTGTGTGCTTCACATTTCCCTGTGCAGCTAAGTAGTGCAGCAGAACAGTGTGTTAATGCACACAGAGATTTCACCAAAGAGATGTCTAGGAAACTTTCCTGGAGATACTGGCCAATTCTCTGCTGAAGGTTCCTTGGCAGAGCTGCTTTGTTCCTTTTCTCATTGTAGGAAACTTTCCTGTGCCAATCAGCAGTCACTTGTGCAGGGACCAAAATGGCACACAGACAAGCAGCGTAGGTGTGAAGCTGACGCATTCAGGGAATGCACCTTTTGCATCTTTGCTTATCTTCAGAAGTGAGATACCGGCTTCAGTTACCTCCTGCCTGTGGAAAATGGTGGCAGAATTTACAATTTTGTCCCTAGTCACTAGCAGTGATTCCCTTAAAAAAAACACTTAAATCTTGTGCCCCATATTGAGCCTCACTGCCCTGGGCTGAACTCACTATGTTTAGGATGTTTGCCGAGCTGTGTGCTTGCCAGGGAGAGTGAGAAACTAATTCGTATTTAAAAAGAGGTGTATTATACTATACACTGTGAGTGCACTAACAATCATGTTTGTTTGTTTCTTGTGCTCTGCAGATGTGGCCTTCAGGGGTACCTCTTCCACACTGGCGGAGTGCCTCTGCCAGATAAGGAAGTGACTGAGGAGGAGCAAGTGGGGGGACATGTTTCGAGAGGAGTCCCAATCCTCAGAGGCTGAAAAACAAGAATGCATGGCACTGAGAGACACTTTAAATGAAAATTATAGAATGGACAGAAAGGAGAGGCAGGAGTGAGTTTTCATGGGCCAGGAGCAGATAAGTGATGGAGGACCAAATGGTGATGTTGAAGTCCCGAATCACGCTGCAGGCAGAATACATGCCTTTTCCCTCCTCTCCTCCACTCAACCCCTTCAGACACCTTCCAAAATGAGAGCTGGATTTACACACATCTGTGAGAACCTACACTGCCCATCACTGTTATCTTTCTTCCCACCAAGTGTTTTGTGCTGTTAATTAGTATTTAATAAAAACATAGTCTCTGAAGGATAATCAATCTTTATTTGGCCCCTATACATGGTAGTTGCTGCTGCCATTAATACATAGTGGCAACTGAATCATTTCTAGACTACAAATCAGTCAGGAATCAAAAAAATTTCATGCATGGCAGCAAGTTAACAAAGCCCATGGCAGAGAACTGTATAGAAAGACACATGACTGGTGCTCATGGTCAAAATGGTGCCTCAAGGCCTCCCTAGTTCAAATAGCCCTCCACTGTGCTGCTCTAATACCTCTGGTATGTGGCTGCTCAAAATCAGCTACCAGCCTCCATGCTCCATCTGGGGGGAATCTTTTTTCACCCTTAGCCTCATAAATATTATGCAGTGCACAGCAGGCTGCTGTGACCATGGGAATATTATCCTCATTTAGATCTAACTTGCCATAAAAGCAGCGCCAATGTGCTTTTCTTAATCTGCCAAATGCACATTCTCTGGTCCTTCTGCACCCGCTCAGTTTATTGTTGAAGCATTCCTTGCTGCTCTCTAGTTTCCCATACAAGGTTTCATGAGCCATTGGGATAAGGGGCTTGCTGGGTCTCCCAGCATCACTATGGGCATTTCAGCATTTATTGGAAACTTGTGGTCTGGAAAGAAAGTCCCTGCTTGCAGCTTTCTGTAAAGGCTGATGTTTCTGAAGATGTGTGCCTCATGCACCTTCCATGACCACCTCATGTTGATATCAGTGAAACACCCATGCCACAATTGCCTGCAATACCATCGAGAAGTACTCCCTTTCTATTGATGTACTCTGTCACAAGATGGTCCAGGGCCAAAATTGGGATATACGTGCCATCTATCACCCCACCATTGTTAGGGAATCCTATTGCTGCAAAGCCATTCACTATTTCACTCACATTTCCAAAAGTCATGTTCTTCGTAGCAGAATGTGATTAATGGCCCTGCACACTTGCATTAACGCAGCCCCAATGGTGGACTTCCCAACTTCAAACTGACTTGTGACTGGCCTATAGCAGTCTGGAGTTGCCAGCTTCCACACCGCAATCGCCATGCACTTCTCCACTGAGAGGGCAGCTCTTATTTTGGTGTATTTGCGCTGCAGTGCTGGGGCAAGCTCCTCACACAGTTCCAGGAAGGTGGCTTTCTGCATCCAAAAATTCTGCAGCCACTGCTCGTCATCCTAGACTTGCATAATGATGTGATCTCACCAATCAGTGCTTGTTTCCTGAGCCCAAAAGTGACAGTCCACCATGTGCAGCTGGTCTGTGACTGCCAAAAGTAATCTGATGTTTCTTTCCATGGCACACAGCAGGTCAGGCACCTCTGATTCCTGTTTAGATTGGGAGATCATGATATACGGCATGACCATCCATGATGTGTTCATAACATTGGACACAACAGTGGGGAGTGCAATGCAGGAGCCATCCTTTCAGACAGAGATGGTGGGTGCACAGTAAATGGGCTGTTGAAAAATGCTGTGAAATGCAGTCCGAAAACCATGGAATGATGGGACATAAAAACTGCATCTTGGGGCAGGCTCAACTGAGATCCACTCCGCCTTTCTACAGCTCCTCGCTGCAAAAGTTGCTCAGTGACTCATGGTTATTCAGAGTGGGGGAAATTCCCTTTTGACTTCATAGCCTGGATGTCTCAAAATCTTCCAAATAACTAAGGATCCATCATTGTCTTATCCTGGGCTGGACAGTGGATGATTACTTAGAGCTGGTTTCATGTAAACATCTTGCTGTGAGGTGTGGTTGAATTTGTAGTATAGGTTATCTATATACATAAATACAGAGACTCAGAACCACAGTTTGTATACATATAATGATGACCATCAAGTTCAGAACATAAGTTTTCACTACTTTTATAGTACAATAATACAGCTTGCAATCAGTTGGTTCAATTGCTCATTTTTGTTTAAACTCTGTTCTCCCATTGGGGTTTCTGTTGATACATTTTTTAATAAAATTTTTGATATATAGATATAGATATATATATAGAGAGAGAGAGAGAGTGTGTGTGTGTTTATACACTGTGAACATAATATGTAGTTGTCTAAAGTCTTATAATTAATTGCTACTGGTTCTTTTGTTTGTGTATAATGGAATGAAGACAATACTTAATAGCCTCCTTCTCCCCCCTGTCCCCGCCAAATTGATCACTACCATTCTGCTTTAACAAAAATAACTCTGGTATCCTTTAGGTCCTACATGCAGGTTCTACTTGCATTAGGTCCCAAATTTCACTTGTCTTTCAAGGATAACTACACTGTAAACAGGGCCAGCCCTGCGTGTTTTATTTCTCATCCAAAAGGCACAAGCCAAATACCCACCCCCTGTGGTATTTGGGCCCCTGACTGTTGGTGCCTAGCGTGACCCAGAATCACCTGCCCCTAAGGCCAGCCCTGCCTGTAAAGAAGGAAATATAACTGAATATGATTTGGACTTAAGACCATTCATTTTAGTTCATAGCTGCAACAAATAACTGGAACAAGGATGACATCCGATTACAGTAAAAAGTTGTGTATTGCAGTAAGTGAAACTTGGTCCAAACAACTTGAAAGTATTCATTTTCCGAGATGATCCACAAGCTCAATTATGGATTATGAAATAAATTACTGTTAATAAGTTGCAAGCTCTCAGTTGTTTAAAAAAACTGCAATGTACTATGGAAGTTTTAAGACTGTCTTCTCGCTTCACTTGTGACAAGAATAAATGCAGCATATTTTGTTTTCCTAGGAATTAAAATGTCATCTTGGGTCAAGGTTACCAGGAATCAAGTTCAGAAACCTGTTGTGGATAAAAGGTAAAAGTAAAATAAATATAAGCACTTCAACAATTCTTTCTACAGATACTTATGAAAACATGAACCCTTATTTTCATATAAGATTCAGAGAATTGTAGTCATTTCACTGTCATTGTTATAAAAATCAATCACTTTAAAGAGCTGAATGTCTTTAACAAAACAAACATGCATATATAACCAGGGAAATAGAAAAAATCACACCCAATTCTACTTACATCTAATTCTATGAAGGGCTTCATCATTGTATTCATTAAGGTCCCAATCCTGCAAACACTGAAGCATGTTATCTTCATGCACTGAGTGGTTCCATCAAGTACAGTGGGACTACAGTACTTAGTGTGTAAAGTTAACCACATGCTTAAGATTAGACCCTAAATTTAACATGAATCGGTGATATCCCACTCCTATAATCTAGAAAACAAAGTAGCTAAGCATTTAAAATATCAACATACGAACATTTGGTATCCTCTGGAAATAAGAATTAAACTCTCTGCATAGGATTGTTACTTTTATCAGGTGCATTTTATGTTCTGAAACACTAGATTGAAAGGAACTTTGTAGCCGTATTAGAACTAAAACTTGTAGTATTTTTTAAATGAATATTGCATACACTGTTATCAGTGTCATTTGTGTAACTTATAAAGGAATAAGAAGCTACTCTCTCCAGTTGTTGGTAGTACTGTACTGTTTGAACACACTCTGAGTAAACCTACTCATATGTTTGTGCAAATCAATGTTCAAAAACAGTCATAAAATATTATGCTTGAACAACACATTTTCAGTCAGCTACATCTTCAGTTCTAATTTCTATGGGGTGAAAGTCACTGCTGTGCAGAGGCCTAGCACAAAGCCTATGTACCACTTCAGTCCCAATTAATGTCCAAAGCAATTAATGTCCATAGCATACATCCTATGAGAACTGAAGTGGTGCACAGACTTTGTGCTGGCCCTCTATACACTCTTAGGTCCTGATCCTGTAGTTTACAACATATGGATGGATTGTTGTGCCCACACAGAGCCACGCTGATTTCAATGGGTCTTCGTGGGGGTGCAGTAGTCTGCCTACTTGCTCTAAATTGCAGGGTCAAGGCTTTAATAAACATTTCTTCATATATATCAGTGAGGATTAGTCAATAACAAATAGATTAGTTTTCAAAATTCATATCTTTTGGGGGGAGGTTTGGGCGAGAGAGAGAGGAAGTAACTTTGTAAAAAGGATATAATTTTTGTGCTTGCATAACAAAAACAAAATGCAACCTTGGGCTGAAATTAAGCATGAGAAATCTCATCCACCAAGATAAATTTGACATTTTAGTGCTCTATTGGAAGATCAGCTTCCAACTCAAAGAATTTCATACATTTTTTTCTGTAATTCTTGTTAAACATGTCAAAGGAATGGGCATAATAATTCAGAGCTAAATGGACAAACTATGAAAGTAGAGCGCTATGTTCTGTTGAGGAGCCTAGGCTCCAAGGATTGGGAAGCAATAATTCAGTTTTCTTAATAAAGAACTACTGTGGTTAATTATCAGCCGATGTCCTGAAAGTGTTTTGGCCTTCAACCTATTTTCAATGTGGATACTTGCTGAAGAAGAGGTAGGGGTATAGAAGGCCTAGAGGTTCCCTAGTTTGCTCAAATGTTATGGTGTAGTGTAAGGTGTCCAATAAAATATCAAAATAAAACTAGATTAAGACTTGTCTAAATTAAAAGTAGATTAAAATAAAAAGATGGACTATCTTTACAAAACATCTTTTGAACAAATATTCAGGGTAACAGACAACAAAGGATTATCATAAAAGTAGAGAATGAAAAAGTCATGTGCCTGCTCACCAGCAGAAGCCTTCTCTGCATGCAGAGGCCTAACCATTAATTCTTTGCAGAATCAAACTTTCATTTTAAAAAACCCAGACTGTTTCTACTAGTTCTGTCGTGGAGATGACCTACTGAACATAAGCCAATGTGGTAGTGTTTTCCTGAGTCTGCAGATGGCCTCTGTGCCTTGTAGTTGTGCCTGCTAGTAATATAAAATTAATTAGATGAATCGTTCCTGTTGGTGTGGGCAACCCTGTGGGCAGCAATGAAATAGTTGAGAGTATCAGTTTTGGTCTCCTGCCATTTGGCAAAATCAGCAGCAGTATACATCAGTGCTAGAATGTTTCATAAAATCTCCCCCCTCCCACCCAAAAACCTGGAGTGCGGGAGAAGCTTAAGAGTATTGGAGGTGCTTTCTGTGTTTTCCTTACCCTTGTGATATCCAGAGAGCTTCTTTTCCTTTCCAGTAGCTAGAAGTTGGTGAAGCTTCAAATTTATCAGATACCAAGTAGCCAGATGCTGATATGAAAGCTAGAGCCCAATGCATGATCTTTCTTAAAAAGTCTAGCACTTCCATTATCTGTGGCATGATGATGTTCTTTAAAATAGGTTATTCTTCCTGGAGCTCATTGATGTGGAAGCTCCCTACTTATCTTTTGTGTATCTCATTGGCTGATAGGCTTACTCTTTCATCTAGTAAATATCTATTTTGTCAATTTTGTGACCTTGGGGATACTCAAAGGCTGAACCTATGCCAAGAAGCAATTTTTAGAGCAATGAGAAGGCACTAAGTCAAAACCTATTTGTTTATCTTCAGACCTAATGTAAAACTTCCTGGATATTTCAAAATGCTTATATTTTTAATTTAAGCAGTTAAATAGAATCTGAGATCAGTTGAATTTAAGTAGCTTTTACGTTCTCCCGTTCAATGCCTTTTGATTTTAGAATAGTCAAAGTAAAAGAAGATGGAACAGCTGTCCTCATTATAGTACTGTTGTAACTTCAAGTAACTGTTCCATGGTAGTAATACATCTGTTGTTACAATCCTAGATGCACCTTTCTTCTGTCATGTGTGAAGCCTTATAACTAAAAGTGTAAAATAGAAAGGCTTGGAGTAATTTTGGATTGCTCAGTCATAAAATGCAGAGTATCTGAAAGTCAGTGTGTGAAGACACCTGGATTTTCAGCACAGAATCAGATATGAAATGTCTTTTCTTTATGGTACAGAGAAAAAAAATGTCCCTCATTGGTTCAGTATCTTTTGGTATCCATTTCTAGATCTCATTGTGTGCTTTGAGCACAATCCAAGAGCATCTGGTAGCAGTCTCCATAGGAGATAATTAGGACAGCTCACTTGTTTCTTAGTCTCCTGCTGTTGCAGTCTTCTTGGTACTTCTCTGTACAGCCCACTCTCCTGTTGCACCATGTCACTTGAAAGATCTAGTGTTAAAATTTCAAGCTGTTGAAGATCTAGTCTCAAACAACTGCTACAGTCAGTCCCACTTTTTAAAAAACACATTTATTTATTATTGCAGTTACTTCATTCAGAAGTTCTGGAGGATTAAGACTACTATCCTAATGTTCGTTTAGTTGCATGAGGATAATTTCTTACTCAATTTCTAATTCTTTTCTGAAGGGATTTCTAAATTTCATGTTTACCTAGCAATTACCTTTTTTTAAATTTCTTTCCAAACTTTCATTTCCCTAAAGAAAATTATTAATATAGGGATCTAAAGAAGTCCTTTGGTAAGGAGATCAGAATTTAGAATTTTCTTATTTTGACCAACAGTTATTCTTGACAGGTAAATAAAATCTTGCATTTCAAAACCCTTGGAAGTTTGTCATGAAAAGGCCGGCTTTACCAACTAGCTGCATCTTGAAAAAAGGAAATCTTTTGTTAGACAGTAGCAGAGCAGCCAACTGGATCATCCTGTATTATGTTATATAAATACATATAAAATAATTCCTTTGTACATATCTCTTGATAGAATATTAGACATGGCATTTTTAGGAGCAGTCTAATGCCATGCAATATGGAATATAACTTCTGCATAACTCGAGGAATAAAATATAGATTACTAATGTTGTATTTCATTTAATCACTATTGCTAACTCTTCTTTCTTTGCTCTTTTTCTCTTTCTACAAGTGAGGTGAGTAAGGTTTGCATATGCCATGGATACTTGTGGTCTACAGCAAAGATCTTCAAAGAACACAGCTACTCCAAAAATCAGATTTCTTTACACACAACATAATTTCCATTTTTTTTTCTTTAGCTTATCATTCACTCTTTAAAACATTTTGTGATAATCTAAAAGTATGGTGCATAAGGCCTAGGCTGCTGATGAAACTCAGCACATTTTACTAATCTCTTAGTGATTTAACTGCTGTTTTTTAACGTTTGTCTTCAATATGACTTAATTCAAGCTCTTTTCATTTTGGGTCCAGGCATAGACCCGGATGGATTCCACGCCTTCTGGAGTAAGTAATATGTAACAGATTTATTGAGTTTTTAAGTAGATTATAAAAAGGTGAACTTTTTCTTCATCCAGTTTTGTGTGTAAAAACGCTATTGTGCGTTCTATTTGTAAGCGTACACTTGTTTTCCTGTCTAGATGTCTTCATAAGTGAGACCTTTGATATCAAAGTAAACAAAATTCCTTTAGTAAATGTTAGAGGGGACAGTCTTACAGTTTTTTGTTCTCTTTTTCTTAATGTTCGTTTACTACTAGCATGAGTGAGTTCTTGATTAGTCTTCAGGTCTTCACAATGTGCATTAGATTTTCCCCAGTTTCTTCTTTTCCTACCTTTTCCTTTCCCAAGTAGTGCCTCCTTTAGCCTATCATCTCCCTCTTATTCCTTTCCCACATTTTCATATTCTGTTACATACTACCAACAGAATGACATAAGAGTTTTATTAGTCTGATGTTTCTCCCTGTTATGAGATGCACATTGATACTTTTAATAACCTTCCCAGAATTACTGTTTTGAAGAAATCCTGAAAAGTGAATGAATTCTTACTTTAGAGTTGCACTCTTCTATTGGCTTTCTCAAAAGATTTTTTGATAATGGGTGAAAACTTAAAGAAGACACAAGTTTATGTTTATGGGAACAATATTTTATTTAGAATTAGCCACCTTAGGTTCCTGACTCTATCAGATTATGCCATCAAAATAATTAAATCTCCCGAAGAATCCAGATTCTTACTAACTAGATTAAGAAACTAAGATTTTAAAACTAAACTATTTCTAATTTTATGGATATGGAAGTTATCTTCATTCTTTGCAGAAGAATTTTCAGACTAGTATTGGGACCACCACTCTTCCATGTAGTCATCCTTTCATCCTTGTTTCTTTCTTGCTATTTCAGCAGTAGCCATGGAATAGCACAGCCCAAACATGCTGATGCCAATAGAACTGGCTGCAAGTGCAGCAGACTAGTGTTGCAGGATCCTCATCAGCTTCATAAGGCTGGTAGCTCCCTAGATGTTAGCGCTTCTGTACTTGAGCAGGGTGGTAATCTGTATTATCTGCTGCTGGGACTATTTGTCTTGTGGTAGATTGGCCCTACTTGGTTAAGGTTCATGGCATGCAACCAAGCATTATGGCACATCCTGGTTTATGTATAGTTAGTCCCTGACTAGTTTTTTGATCTGATAGAATTTCTAAAGCAGTTTTCTAATTGTTGTGACTAGCTATTTTCAAGTTTTGATGGTAAAATATTTATAACTTTGGACAGCATAATTCAAAATTTGAATAACTCAAGTCAACTAGTGTTTATTTCAAGTGAAACTCTCTCTCTCCTGATGTTGCAAGATTCCTGATCTCTTGTCAAGAGATGGTGTCTTAACTTTGCCTTTTCTCCTACTGGTTGGTTGGCATCCAAGTATTGTGCCGCTTTTCTTCATGGCTACAGATTGTGTTTTTGGGCATCTTCCTACTCTGCCTGCATTCCCATTCACAGCAGCTTTCCTTTGCCTTGTTCATGTTGAGCCATCTGCTTATTCCTTTTAGTTTATGGACTTCATATTCAGTACTACCTTCATGAAACAAAACTGTGCCAAGCATATGTGATCCTTATCAAATCCCCAGGCACTAGGTCTCTTTGTGCCTTGTTTCTCATACTTGTCTTCCCCCATTCACCTCCGAGTGAGAACGTTTTCCCAGATAACACTCATGATCCTTTCTATGTGTCCAGTCCTTCCTATGTGTCAAATACTATCTTGATCTTCTTTCTGATGAAGTAGAACTGAAATATCAATGTTAGAGATCAAGTTCTATTAAGTAAATTCTAGTCAGTCCCTTTGCCAATGCAGAAAAACTTCATTCTTCTAACTCTAATATATAAACTAAACTCATTCTTTGCCCTTAATTTATATGTAAATTTAGGGTGTCTCTACATCAAGACAACCAGAACAGTATGTTTGTGTAAATATACACATTAGATTGTCTTCCAGTTCCCCTCCGCCCTTTTTGTGTTGCTTGTTTTAGGTTGTAAGCTCTTCGGGGCAGGAGCCTTGTCTAACAGTTTGTACAACATGTAGCACACTTAAACCCTAATCCTCATTGAGGCCTCTGGGCACCACCATAGTATAAATATTAAAAAATAAGAAAGTGAAGCCCTCATCTGTGACCTTTATGTGAATAATATATTTGGATTTGTTAGCATAGGCATCTATTCTTGCAGAACAAAATGAACTGGTATATAGGGTTGGATTCTTATAGCAAATTAAATACTTAAAATTATAGGTAGACTGAAGTTTTACTACTGTTCAGAAGTCTTGCTAATTACATTTATATACTTATATATATTTTTATCACATCTTGTTATGAGCAACAAGTCAGTTGTCCTAGCACAACTGATTTTGGATCTTGCAGTTTACTTGTGCTTAACAGCATGAGCTGCAGCCTCTAAACTCTCTAGCAACTATGGGTTCAGGGGAAAATACTGGATCATTCAAAGTGTCAGATAGAGGTTATGTAAGCAGAATGTAAATGACACTTGCCCTAAAATGTCTCATCGGTGATTGCAAAACTTCGACAGCTGGTGTGAAAACATTTCATTAAATTAAAATGTAGCTGCCTTTTGTGTTATATATAGGGCCTTACCAATGTTACAGCTGTGAAAAAACTCGTCAGGGACTGTGATGTTGGGCCTTCTCCATGAAATCTGATCTCCCCTTGCTGCTTGCTGCGAGCGCCCCAGACTGGGGCC